>OZ024877.1:51088710-52288710 GCA_964017185.1 Rugalucina vietnamica
TATTATCCAGGAGATAGGATAAGGCATCGCATACATTCTGACATGACCAAAGTGTATATCGACTTTGGTCAGAGGAAGTGAAAAATGCTTTTCTATCATTACAGGGCAACTAAAGTGAGCCATAGTTTTTTAATGCTCTTTTGAATATCCAGTCATCAAATCGAGTAATTTTTCTTTAATCAGATTATATGTCAATGCGGTATACAGAGTAGAAAAATCATGTCGCACGGAACCCTCTACACTTCAATTTACTGAGCACCTCGCCAGAATTTTTTATTGACCAAAACCAATTTTTATTCGAAGTTTCATACACCGTCTCACAGTATCGTATGACATGAGATTTCATAGCAGTAAGACAGGAAGTTAATAATTTAGAAAGTTCAGTGGTAGTACAAGAACTAGAATTAGCAATAAATCTAGCTTTGTATGGTCTTTTGTGAAGCTTAGGTAACCAGTTTGTCTTGGCCTTCATTGACACAAACAGAAAAATTAACAGGTAATTCATTTAAGTGAGCATTAACTACATACATTTCATCAGTATCTGTCTCCTGATAAGCCCTGGTACCATCAAGCTCCTGTTTTAAGGTGTTAATATAGTGAAGCCGCCTACAAAAAACAACAACGTTTATTTTTCTAAGTTTGTATTTTTAATGCTATTTATAGAAAACAGGAAGATCCAAGGCGGTTACGTCCTCGAACTTCGGTTACGCCAGTATATGTGTGTGTTGGTGTCATACTTGTCTGGACAATGAACAGGATCGCCGATCATCGCACTTTTCCTTCGTCTAATGTCGCCTGTTTCACTAGGATGCAGGTTCAATATATACGTAATTTTCTGTGGTGATGTCAAAAAATAATGTTGGTATATCCAGACGGCTCGTTTTTGCACTAAACACTAAAGTGACTGAACATTTATTAAGTTCACGATTTACTGGGACAGCCCCCTAACATGTAGCACAGTAAACCACCCTTGGTGGAGGACATTGCTTTTTCCACTGACGTGGTTGATCTGCTTCTTGAGTCGGCCCACGTTACATCAAGTTGTATAAGGTGTTTCGTGTCGAACAAGAGAACTTCCCTATCTGATTTATTTGAAAATCAAGTATAATTCTATTCAAGTCACGCAAGGAAACGCACTTTTGCTGGTAATCGTGTTATTTGATTACACAAATATTTTCAAAAGCTGTAATTTGACTTGTCGTTAAAATACTTTTTGATAAATTTCATCTTCAAAAGCCGGAAGCTGTGTCTATTATGACGCGATTGTATTAAAATTATTATTCACATTTTTCCGTCGCTGCGTATAATTATAAACAAAGTTTTGTAAACATGCAAGCTTTCCTGCTTTCGATTCTAGCCTGCTAATTTTCCCTGACATACGAGGATGGGTCAGAAAAGTCTGTCATATGTGTTATAACTTTGCTAATAGACATGATAGTTGCTGTATTATACCGTAAATGAAAGGGCTACAGTTCTTCTTTACAATGATGCAAATTATACACGAAAGAAATAAATAGATCATAGCCGCCTTGAAAGACACCCGGGTTAAAACCACTTCTTGAATTTGTGAATTTTGTTATGTGCGTTCCATGCGTTATATCTATATAACTACCGATCAAATTTTCTCCAACTTTACAGTGATAAATAATAATATAATATTCAGAAAAGCAATTTGACAAAAATTACGTTTTTCGATTCTATGCTGACTTTCTTATAAAGCGATATATATGACGCTCTCAGAGATGACGCCATTAAAATACGTACCCCTATAGCAGTTCTGGTACCGTTGTGTCATTATGTTTGCTTATTTTTTATGAGTGTCACTGTACTATAGAGCACACTAGGATAAAACAATAAATGGTCTAACGCATTTTAGCCCCCCCTGGTCTACGCGTAGGTGTCAATAAATGCCATTTGAATCTAAACCGTAATTTTAATACATGTACGACAAGCCAATTTCAACATTTCATTTTGCAATAACTCAATTAAATAACTAAATTCAGTTGAATGATTTCTATTCTTAAAGGATATAGTCATCTATTTTTGAAAAATGTATGGCATTGATTTTATTTTTTCGAAGTCGTTTTTTCTGTAAAGTATTGCACAGTTCACAGGCGCTCGACGACTGGACTCATTTTATTTTTTATTTTTATTTTTTTTTTTTGCATTTTCACCCGTTTGGGGACCCTTACGATATGTTCATGCAATTATTTTATCTTAAAAACCTTTTCTATCAATCCTCAATCAACCCTCGTCTATGGGCTACTATATAGACAAGGTCGGAAACGCGGTGTCCTAGTTTAATTGGGGTCATGGGATTCCCCGCATCTCAAACTCATACTTCACCCTTTACCGTTATTTCAATGCTGGCTGTCAACACATGAGTGTCTTTGTAAAAGGTCTCGCCCATTGCCTTCATTCAAAATAAGCACCACCGCCCGTAAAAACTAACAATTAAAGCATTCAACAGAATTGGAGGACATCCCGAATGAAATCGGCAATCTAGCCGTGACATTACTATAAATACACTGGTCACACGACGTGTTACGCCAGCACGTGATATGTGTTACGTTGGTTTTCATAGGTTGCTTGATTTATATCCAGTCAAAACACTTTGTGATCTAGTGTCATGGCAACAATGCAATACAATTATCCAGTAGGATTGATTCTTTCATACGATATTTACAGTGACCTTCCACTGATTTCTAGAAACGAAAGGTCACCATACAAAAACATTCGGGATCCCATCCAAGTAGACAGGTGGTGGTATAAAATATAAGTTTACGGGCGACTATTCTTATTTTTGACGAAGGCAATGGGTGAGACCTTTTACATAGTCGCTCATAAGTAGACACCCAGCATTGAAATAACGGTAAAGGGTGAAGTACAAGTTTGAGATGCGGGGAATCCCATGACCCCAATTAAACTAGGACACCGCGTTTCCGACCTTGTCTATATAGTAGCCCATAGACGAGGGTTGAATGAGGATTGATAGAAAAGGTTTTTAAGATAAAATAATTGCATGAACATATCGTAAGGGTCCCCAAACGGGTGAAAATGCAAAAAAAAAAAAAAAAAAAAAAAAAAAAAAAAAAAAAAATGAGTCCAGTCGTCGAGCGCCTGTGCACAGTTTTCTTTAAACTATGCCAGTATGAGAGAGTCACGTCTTTCAGAGTGACATATTTGATTTCATTGACGAAGAGCCACACAAAAATTTTGCCACATGTTATAGCTAGAAAAATGGTCTTTCAGATATGATCCTTTAACTATTTTTCAATGTAAGTTACTGAGAAATAAAGGAAGTGACAAAACTTTTTGACCGATCCTCGTAATTTGAAAAACATTGAGAAACAACTGTGCAAAATACTTAACACTGTGACACAACATTGTTTTGGGGATAAACAAACCATACATGAGATGTTATGAAATGGCGTCTGGCAACATTGGATTTACTAGTTAGAGAGATTCACCACGAGGACCGAACAAATGACTAAATGTTATTGACCACTGCAGAATATGAGGTTGAGGTTAGGGGCCTGTAAAACCGGTTAAGCTCCCCCCTCAGTAATTTTATATTACTGATCGTTCCAAGGGGATAGTTCTGTTGTGGTTCAGTTTGTTTTATGTTTTGAGTCGAATTTTTGTGCTGTTTGAACCTTATGTACGTTTTCATAGTTTTAATTAAGTTCGGGTAATTGAGTGTCCGCCTATTGGGAAATAGCTACTCACTCGGCTTACGATATGTTCTATAAGTATAAGTACCTAATTGTTAATTTATTTTTTTTCCACCTCGGTTTATGGAGTTGGAATTTCTTTCTGACTGCGCATTTTCCTGATCATTGCCTACTTATACCTTCTTGTATTCTTGCTGACATTTTCACAAGGGAAAAAGCCATATTTAGAATTATTTTCTGGCATAAAAGTTTTATTTGTTTTAAACCGATCTTCAAACATTTTGACGTTTGGAGGACAAAATTGTGCCATGCTCATATTTTTTCTTGAGTTGTTTCAGGAAAGTGAGATGTTTAAAAAGACAGTTTCTGGAAGATGGTGTATGATCAGTAGTCTGGAATCCAAGCTACATTCGTTCCCGGACCCCGTCATCACAAATAACTGAGTAAACACGTCATAGTACTGGACATTTCTAAGTTCCGAAAATTTCAAATGTACTAGTTCAACGATGGTGGTTACGATGTAATTCTTAGAGTGTTATTTGGCGTAAGCATTGTATGTCGTATCAGGCCGCGTCTCCACGGACATTGTTTCTTTGACGAAGATTCTTTGTCACAGAAACTTTGCCAATGAGCTTGTGTTCACACACAGCAAACTGAAGATTACTTATACTACTAAACTCGCTCACCTTTGTCCATGAAACTTCGCCACATTGAGTTTCAACGAGCATATTTTTCTGCGACAAACCTACTTTGTCAAAGAAAAATTGTTCGTGGGAACTAAGCCTTACTCTTGTCAGCTAATGGCTATTAGTTAGTCTCTGCTGGATTAATTATATGTTAGTCATTGCGAAAACTTACCTATGCAATATATAGACTGAGGGTTTTTTTTTCTTCAAAAAATTGAAAATTTCATTGGAAAAAGTTTGATATTTTAAATAATTTTGCTCAAAACATTGATTGTGAGTTCTTGCTGAGGCGGTTCTAACGAGTGCCCATAATCTATGTTTTGGAACAAAAATAAGAAAAATAGGTATATCCCTGCAACCCCCAGTTTTTTCTATATAAAAGTGGGTTTAAGGTGGTTTACATTTCACGGGCATATTTTCCTGATGGGAGACAAGGGGTTGTTCTTGCTACAATATAATGCATGCATCACGCAAACATGTCCGTGCAACAAATATCCCCTCACAATGACTTTGATATAGTGAAAATTTCTTGACCCATATTTTTCTTACTTTTGCTCCAAAACATAGATTGTGGGTACATGTGAGAACCACCTCGTTGAGGAAAACAAAAACTGTGGGTTTACGTTAGAACCGCATCGGTGAGTACTCACAATGTACATGTTTTCGCCAAAAATATGCAATGTATCATTTTGTTTTAAATTTTAATTTTCACACTTTAAGAAATACATGTATTTGCAGTTTGATCGGTAGCCTGGGCCTGATCCTTTTTTTCTCTTTTATATTTTTTCGTTTCTTGGTCAAAAATGTCAATATCTACGGAAATCAATAAAGGCTACCGATACTTTTGATGTGTATTTTTATTACGTACAAATTGTCGGAAAAGGAAGAAAAACAAACATAAACTTATATTTGGAAAATAATTAAATTGACGACTGGACCCAGGCTATTTGATCGGGCCCATAATAATTATACTGTTGCTGTTTTTGGCCAAAATGCGTCGCCTTTTCCTCTAGGTACTTGGGATGTGCTAGAATATTTTCCTGCGGCTCTCACAGGACTATCCTTATTCCGTTTTCGAAGTTATGACTTCATTGTAAGACGTATTTTATTCTTGATTTGTTGCTGTTCAAAACCCTTTCATGTGGTATACTTTTATCATATGAAAAATAGCGTCCTATTGTGAGAGATATACAATTAAATGAACCTGTGCGTGAGAAAATCAATAATTTGGAGTTCTGTGCAGGTCCGACACAAACCGACCTGTACTGTCGGTTAGAAATTTAAGAAGAAGAATGATAGTACTATCCATGTAGCGAAAACAAAGGCGCAGATCTGCGCCTTTGTTTTCGCCTATGCAGGTTGTTGGTTTTCCCATGCGACAGCTCAAATAAAAATATAATGAATAGTTTAATATTCATAAAACAAAGCTGTCAGCTATTTGTATTCATGTAAAATCGAACTTATTGACCAAATAAGGATTTCTACATAAAAATGTACTTTGTCATTTTGCTTTCTTTCAATACTCTCAAAGCGACCAGTTAAAAAAACAGAAAGGATGCATGCACCTGGGCGACTATCCACCAGAACTCGTTTATGTCGCATGATAAAAGTGGAATATAACTTGTGCATTAGATAAATAAACATTCACATCATCAATTCAATGACAAAATGTAGTGAATACCCCGCGTGTTTAAGAGCAGCATAGACTGTAGCACCCAGGGGGAGGGGGGCGACAACAAAATACTAGGTTGTCGGAAGGAAGTGTGAGACAGTGTTACACATGTTAACTTTGTCACTGTCTCTTGTGTTTTCATGTGTGACTTTAACAAATAACCTTTCATGTTAATTTGCACTAACCAATTCAGTCCAATTAAATTTTCTCATCACTTTGTTGAAAGAAGTATATACTGAGTAAATACGTAATGAAACTCAATAAACTAAAACACTGACTTCCTCAGAAGGTTAGAGGTCAGATTCACTTATAAACGAAATTGAAACGACCAGACTAGTAATAAAAGTACGACGTACTCGTCGAGAGGCCTATGCGTCTAATCGGGAAACCTATGACTTTAAGAGGAACCTATGAAAGTAAATCATTAACCCAGTAATTTACCCACTAAGACCCGACTTGCTGGGATGTAAAGGAGAATACATTTGTCTATTTTATTTTTTGCTTCAAAACATTGATTGTGGATACTAGCTAGATTATCCTCGGTGTGACTGTGAGGCGGTTCTGACGTGTACCCACAATCTACGTTTTGAACAAAAACAATACATAAATGAAGTAAAAATAAAAAATAATACAAAATACTCCACTTGCTTGTCGATCCAAGTCGGTACTTCTGTTGTGGATCAATTTTGAGTGTTGGTGTTCAATTTTTGTGCGACTTGAACTTTTTATGTTTGTTTTATGTATTTAGTTAAATCCGGGTGACTGTATGGCCACTTATGACACTTATGTTGGAAAAGTGCTGCTCATTCGGCTTACGATATGTTCTTTTTAGTACCACATTGTGAATGTAAAAATTTCCCGCCACGGTATAAGAATATGCCTTTCGGTTTTATTGTGTTATTTCCTGATCAATGCTAACGTTTACCTATCCAGTTTAAATGACGAGCTTCTTCGACTGTGCAACTCAGCAAAAATAATAACATTACTCTACTTAATATATATTAGTAGATTCAAACCTTTAACTACTCTCTATCCTTTTACAGGACGGTTTTGTTGGATGAGGTCAGATTTTCTAATATCACAGTTAGTAGGGATCGCAAAATACATGATTAATGAGCGCATTTTGCTAAATTTTGCGCAAATTTAGCTTATTAAATTACTGAACAGGTTGTTGTTTTCTCTCCTTATTCTTTGCTACAGAGCACCAGCTGAGCACAACAATTAACTAATTCGCATTCC
The DNA here is from genome assembly GCA_964017185.1 of Rugalucina vietnamica. Classification (NCBI taxonomy): domain Eukaryota; kingdom Metazoa; phylum Mollusca; class Bivalvia; order Lucinida; family Lucinidae; genus Rugalucina; species Rugalucina vietnamica. The sequence continues at coordinate 51,095,982 of OZ024877.1, forward strand.
ATCTGCCTTGAAATGTGTCATGCAAATTCAAGTAATTGGTTAATAGACTAAACACATAGACATTGCAAAAATCAACACCAAATCTAACCATGAAAGTATTTTGTTAATGCCTCATCCGAATTGAGATGAATAAAAAGAAGACCAAAATTATTGCACAATTATTGACGCGTATCGTTTTGAAACAATGTCTTCAAAACATGAAGTTTGTAAACATTTTTATGATTTACATAATTCATTTTAGTAATGCTCAGTAGAAAAAGTTACAATGCATTTTCATAAAGAAATGTATATAATAGATCTAAAGCAGATCTACATTTTTGTGATCATTTTATACACTTTCAGCTCCAAATTGTGTCAAGTGGTTTGCTTGACATATTTTGTACAGACGTTAAACTTAATTAGTATGACTTTAACGCATTACGAAAACTGGCCAATGCAATATACAGAGATTTTTTTAGTTGTAAAAAATTAAAATTTCATCAGAAAAAGTTTGATATTTTTCTTATTTTTGCTCCAAACATAGATTGTGGGTACACGTCTCCGAGGCGTTTCTAACGAGTACCCACAGTCTATGTTTTGAGCAAAAATAAGAAAATTAGGTATACACTGCAAACCCCTGTTTCGCTATATAAAAATTGGGTTTAAAGAGGCATATATTACACGGACATAATTTCCTAATGAAACGTAATTTCGTATGACTATTATAACATTAATCATCGGACAGTTTTCCAGTGTTACTATTGAAAGTATTATTTACTGGCTTTTGTCTCGTAAAATTAATATTCAGAGCAAGTGCATCGTCGACTAGATGAATTTTCAATTCACAGCGTCGTTCATTTGGACCACCTTTGTTCACTTCTCCCTGAATAATTTTCGCGTACATCGGGAAAAATTCGTTTCTATTTTTTCTTGAATCAGAAGACATGGAGGAGCTATGGTCAAAGTCGCCAAATTTGTGATGTACTATGGGTTCGGCTTCCACGAGGGGTGTTCTACTTTGCCTGTGATGTCCATGATGGTTACATATCTCTTTCTTCCTTTTCTGGCTAGACACGAATGAACCAAGACTACCTCTACCTGTGAGCATGTATCGCATGGCGTGTCTAAACTTAGTGGAAACAAAGTTGTAAATGATAGGATTACAGGCATGGTTGAGGTAGAACATTATCCGACCGAAGTAGAGAATCTGATAGTACGCAAGAAAGCCCAAACTGGCAATCTTATACTTGTTCTCGAACGTCAGCCAGAGACCAATGACACGCAGGGGTAAATGGCAGATGAAGAAGAGAAACACAATGCTGGTGATGATATTGATAACTTGGAACTGTAAAACTCGCCTGTCTCTGTATTTCCTGGCATCGTCCATCATTTTATTTTCCCTGTGCGTGTTTTTCAGTACCCAGCATATCTTACAGTATAACGCAAACAGTAATGAGCACGGTAGCCCGAAAAAGAAAGTTGACAGGAAAACAATGTATATCTTATGCCATGACATTGAAATTGTATTCCGGCACACCTTTATAGGAGTACCGTCCATTTGACGTGACGGCCGGTACGTAGCCATGGAAACGAATGGTAAACTCGCGAGCGCCGAGATTATCCATATGATAATAACCATTTTGATGATTTTCCTGCTGTTTTCCTGAATCCCTTTCAACGGCTGGCAGACGACTCTGTACCTCTCATAACTGATCGCCAGAATCGTCAGGACTGAAGCGTTGGCAACGGTGTTCTCCAGGAATGGGACTAGCTTACCTGAAACGATAAAAACACAAACATTATTTTTCAATAGTCAATAAATACTAATTTTGTATTATATTGTGGTTTTACGTCACTGTCTGGATATGCCTCGGCGAGGCGGTTCTAACGTGTACCCACAAACTATGTTTTTGAGCAAAAATAAGAAAAATATCAAAATTAATCTGATGAAAGTTTTCATCTTTCGCAGCTGAAAAAAGATCTCTGTATTGCATGTGCAAGTTTTCGTAATGAAAATGGCAGTCCCTCCAGTGAATACAAAGACTGATTATTATCGGACATTCTACTGCAGTGAGATAGCAAAGTTTTTGATTTTACTAGACGTGCGATGTTAGTGATGCTTTATTTTATTGGAGAAAAATAAGCCCTGAAAACTAGTGAAAAGCATTTTAATTATTATTGAGGTTCAAATGGAATTGCATGAAGTTATTAAGTTACCCCTACTGATATCAATTTAATTGATGCTTTGTCCCAGGACGCCTGCGCAGTATTATCCTCTCTCTACTAACGATTACCTTCAAGGTAAAGTTTTTTTTTAATTCAATGTCAATCCTACTGTATGAAATAGTTGTATAATCTTTGTAAAATTTAATACGTAACCTGAAACACGTTTCAAAAACTGCAGTCTGAGATGGATGATTGCCTTGCATTATGCAAACTTGCCCATGTAATATACAGAGACGTGTAAAATTGAACATTTCATCCAAAAAAAAATAAAAAAAAATTAATATTTTACTTAAAATATTGATTGTGTGTACAGGTTATAACCGCCTCGCCGCATACCAATAATCTATGTTTTGATTAGAAATAAGAAAAATAGCTTTACCCTGCAAACCCCTGTTTTTGTGTAAAGGACAGGTTTAAGGGGGTATACTTTTCATGGACATTTTTTCTTGATGTACATTTCATGAAATTTCATGACACACTAGTTTTATTTAGAAAAAAAGCAAACAATAAAAAGATCAACGATAACCGATTCTTTTTGTATAACTTTCTTAAACCCGTTATAGGACTGACAAATTGTTGACTGGGACGTTAAGCCACAATGCCCAATGCCCCGTTATAGGATAGTCGTTGGTGCTTTTTTGAAAAATAGAGACTCGGAACAGGGCATTTGTAAATGCTATAAATCTTTGAATGCAAAAAAGTCTCTTATGCGCCTCTGATAGGAGGACGAAGGCTTAGGCTGCATTATAAAGCATGGTGCAATATAAATATATTACCCTCAATTGCATTTTGATCAAATTCTTGTTTCAATATGTCAATGACCATACTGTAAGCCATTACGGCTTCCATTAAGTTGCTAGACGTCTGATGATATTGTGGTAATTTCTAATTGTATTTTCGGCAATCAAAACTGACAGGAATATGCTTGATTCATTCCTTTTTAGAACATCAAGTCTGATCAAGTTAGACGAACATTTGTCTTAGAAACTAGTGAACTGTGAATGTATAAACCGGTATAGATAAAATACTTTGACCGTGCCGCTTGAACTCACGTGATGAAGTTTTGAAAATACGGTAAAAAGGCACCCATTTGTTTAACACATTTTTCCAGTGCCATGTGAAGCACGTGGTGATATATTGTTTACCAGTGCCATGTAAAGCACGTGGTGATATATTGTTTACCGTCATGGAATCGCATTATTGAGAACATATTTATTCAAGCATGTAAAGAATGTTTCTCCTGACAATCAGCCGAGTAACATTATTCATAGTCAATGTCGCCCGAGATTACTTGTAAAATAAACGACATCTTTTGATCGCAATATGTTCAAATAAAGGTACAGTCGGTGTACTTCATTTGAATCGAATCTAATGGATAATCAATAGATGAAATGATATTAAAACATTGTTATAAACAATATCTTTTGAAAACAAAGATGAAAATGTATTGTGCGTCCTAAAATACCTCGCAGTAGGTTTAAAATTTGCGTGAATTATAAATGAGCCGCATCGTGAGAAAACGGGATTATTGCCTATGCGAAAACAAAGGCGCAGATCAGCTGATCAGCGCCTTTGTTTTCGCTACTCGGATAGTACAATTCCTCTTCTACTTAAATCCGAAATTTCAAGCTTCTAGCTCTTTTCTGAGCTTGTACAGGCCGGTTTGTGTCGGACCTGGTCGGAAACCCCGAAGACCGGTTTTCTCGCGTCGCGGCTCAAATAATTCAAGAAAATCAAACAATGTACGCGACTTTGAATACGACATTTGCAATGGCAAGTTTGACGATGCAGAGAAACAAAAAGAAGTCAAGACACGAAATGAACAAATCTCTGATATGAAAAAGCTGCTTGTTCATACAAATGTAGTTGGGAAATGAGGAAACTAAAACACATATATACGCTCTTATAGACAGACAGATGGTCGTGTTTCTTTCTTTCTGTATTTATACATATACAGCTTTAACGTCAATTTAATTGTTCGGTCTTGGTTCGATCCCGCCTAAACAGACTATCAGTGAACTTGGAACTCACGACATTGAATGATGGAACATTAGTGCCTTTACATGTCGCTGTTTCCAACTTCAAAATGTCACATGATTCTACTTAATTCAACCCCATTATAATTAGGCCAGTACATTAGAAGCCCTATATAATGTCGCGGCAATTAGTTGAGAAAATTTATTGTAAGGCAATAAACAATAAAAAGGCAATATGATATAAAGCTTTTCTGGAATCAAAAGCCCTTAATTACAGAAATGATGTATTTGCGGTCTATTTTAACAGTTGGACAAATATAGCATCTTAAGATAATTTAGTTTCTGGTAATAGAGAAACCAAGATTCAAAACGACAGTTTAATACATTTTTACGTGATTTCAGAAGAACGGCCAAAGTATTTTAAAAAAACATAAGTCAAACATACATGTAATATCAACATGAACAAATCAGGTCTCTGGCATTTTCGGTTCAGCATCATGACTCGGGATTGTGCTTTTTAAAATTAAAATCATGCCATTTTGTAAACATGTCGTGTCAAAGGTCAATTTGGTTCCTTGTTCAGTTAGCTCAACAGTTAAAACGGGACAATCCTGGGAGGCTACACTAAACAATTGCGACCACTGTAAATTCATTTTTTTTTCATTAATTTATTGATTTATCAAACACAGTTTGTCAAAAGCCGTTACTACCTACTGGGTCCCAAGCGACTCGGATAGAACAGAACAGATTAGCAAAGATTGTGCTCTTGTAATATACAGATTTTTCTCAGGTTGTAAAAATTAGAAATTTTCATTGGATTTTTTTGGGAATATTTTTCTTATTTTTGCTCAAAACATAGATTGTGGGTACACGTTAGAACCGCCTCGCTAAGGCGGTTCTAACGAGTACCCACAATCTATGTTTTGGAGTAAAAATAAGAAAAAATAGGTATACCCCTCCATACCCCAGTTTTGCTGTATAAAAGTGGGGTATGAGGGTTTATGGATTACATGGACATGTTTTCGTGATGTGTAGTGTGTGACTAGCCCTTTCTGCACACAAAATGGAAATTTTATAGAAATTGTGTCATGTTGGTAATTTCGTTCATCAAAACTGGTAGGTCTCCTGATACAATTTATTATAAGAACATATAGTCTGATAACTATCGTGGTTAGACATTAAAAAGACGAAAATTGTCTCGACACCACCAAACTGTCAGCATTCGACGGCATTACAAGAAATACGATTCCCTCCTAATACAATTTGAGTCTGGTTCTGCTGTGCCTTTAGAACTGATTGTACAGTGCCACACATATTATTATTCTAAACATGAATCAGTGAAACAGAACAGCAAAATAAAACAGAGGACCACAATAAAACAATTTTTTACACTATCTCTCCTTTAACTAGCCTCTTTTATTTTCTTAACATTAAACGATTTTCTTATCAGTAAACGGTCTAGATGACCTACTGCAGATACGAAGGAGTCCATTTCAAGAACTATAATTGTTGCATTTGTGACCGTTATTTTAAACCATGGTCTCAACTCCCGATGATCTGACGATTACGGGAAGTCATGTCAAACAGATTAATATCATTACGAAAACACGCCCATGCAATATACAGAATATATTTTGGTTGTAAAAATGAAAATTTTCCCTGGAAAAATTTTGATATTTTTCTTATTTTTGCTCAAAACATAGATTGTGGGTACACGTTAGAACCGCCTCGCCGAGGCGGTTCTAACGAGTACCCACAATCTATGTTTTGGAGCAAAAATAAGAAAAATAGGTATACCCCTGCATACCCCAGTTTTGCTATATAAACGTGGGGTTCAAGGGGGTATACATTACACGGACATGTTTTCCTAATGGTACCAAACGATCTTATGAAAGAAATGGATAGATGTGAAATTCTTTTCTCCTCCTTTACAAGACTTGCGATGGGCTCTGACAACACCAGATCTCCCACATTTTAGCCTTTGCATGAGAAAACCAACAATTTGGGTTCCCGACCAGGTTCGACACAAACCGGTCTGTGCAGTCACAGAAGCAGGCAAGAAGCTTGTAATTTCAGTTTTAAGAATAGGAGGAAGTGTACTATCTGTGTATCGAACAGAAAGTTGCTCATTAGCTTCGCAGTAACTGCTGATCTGCGCCTTTGTTTTCGCTATGCAGATTGTTGGTTTTCCGATGCGGCGGCTCATTTATCTATGAATCTGTCCTTCATCATGATTTTGGTTTGTTCAGTTCCATCTCATGGTCATCAGGAAAGTGTATTTAGTTTTTGTTCTTTCCGACAGCAGAAATTCACATGAATCACATACGAACAATCATTCCCATGATGTTAATGAAAAAAATCATGATTAGGCAATAAACAATAAAAAAGGTAAGTGGATTGATGGATTTTCTGGAATCAAAACCCTTTAATTACAGAAGTGATGTATTAATCGTCTTTTTGTACAGTAAGACAAATATAGAAACGGTAACTGGGTCTCTGATAAATACAGCAATAAAGCTTCAAGATGACAATTTGAGAAGGAGCAAGTTTGCTTTTTGCACATCATGAGATCAATAAATCAAGACTAAGTCTTGAGAATGTCATTATTCACATGTCAAGCAAATCTTACTCAGCATTCAAGATAAAACGTAAATCAGAGAAGCAAAACTACCCAATGGTTTTCCATTCGCATTTAATTCAGAAGTACAAAACCTTAATCGGGTTAGAATGGACGAATATACAGCATCTGACAAGCCCTGTCTGCAAATGAAATGCAAATTGTGATGGATCGCATGCATTGCCCTTACTGCAGACCAATTTATACATTGCTAGACGTCTGAGAATGAATGGTTTGGTGTATCCTGTTAGTAATTTCGGCCATCAATACTGGCAGGTCTAGGCTTGATTCAATTTATTATGAGACTTTGAAGTCTGTTTTGTATCATGGTTAGACAAATGAAAGACGAAAATTGTTTCGACACAAGTGAACTGTCAGCGTTTGATGGCAATACAAGAAATGGGACCAACGCCAACGCTATGCTAGCGTTTTGTTTTTGGAACTGATCGCACAAACAATGGTATAATTTAAAACATAATATGCGAAACAGAACAGAAACATAAACGGAGGATCACAATAAAACTGTCGGTTAAACTTTCCCGGTATAATCCTTTAACACGACCCCTTCCAATGCCTTATTAACAAGAAACGGATTAGGTAATCTACTGCAGGCTATCAAATGGTCGTATAGACTGATAAATCAAACAAGGGTCACACACTCAATATATTCAGGCAAATGTATGTTATTTATCATAACGTATGCATGGACACTATATAGTATTTTTATGCAAAGATGTTTCAATAATTTTATCGTTATCCCATTTTGTGATTCATTTTGTGATGAGAAGCATAATAATTATTGATCTTTGTAAACGATGCCCCTCCTTAACTCCCAACAGACGAACACTATTCCTAATCAACATTGCCCGAGATTTGCTTTTGGTTTAAAATAAACGCCATTTTCTGATCCCAATATGTTCCATTAAAAGCAATTATTGTACTTAAATTAACTGCAACTTCGAATCCAATTGATAATCAATTGATGATTATTAATTCAAGACATTATTGGAAGAGCAAAAATGCATATTTGAGCCGCCTCGTGGGAAAACCAACAATGTGGTTTCCGAAAAGGTCCGACACAAACCGATTTGTACAGCTACAGAAGCCGGCTAGAAGCTTGAAATTTTGGAGTTAAGTAGAGGAGGAATTGTACTATCCGTGTAGCAAAAACAAAGGCGCTGATCAGCTTCGCGGTTGCCAATGCTGATTGTTGGTTTTCCCATGAGGCGGCTCATTTATTTATTTATTTATTTACATTATTTTGAACGTCTAAACGCATTTCCTTATTTTAAATAACTCACAGTAAATCTTGAAGAAAGCAATTATTGTAAATAATTCAAGAAAATCAGACAATCATAATGACTAAGAATACAATAGTCATGCTGTGACAAATTTAATGAGAAAATGAAGACACAGAATAAACATTCCTTCGACATGCGGAAGTTTGCGCAAAGCCTTGTTGATACAAATGTGGACGAGACGGCAGATTTGCACTGTCGTCGCACAATCAGACCATTCACATGAAACATGGAATCCCCGAACAGCTATCTGACTTATTTTGAGCATTGGTTGCACATTCTGAAAAACGTATTGATATATGGGTAAAATACTATATCATGTTGTTTTAGAATTTCGTTTTCTTAATTTTGAACCTGCTTCTTTGATTACGTCCACATATTACGTAGCAAGTCATTTATTTTGAACAACGGCAAGGCAAAAGTGACTAGAAGACCTATACATCTGAAATCATTTATCAACCGCTCTAATAATTACACGAAGTAAGCCAATGTATGAATCTGAAAATCTTTATTTTCATCTACAAGACTAGTATTGAATCTGGTATCACTAGCCACCAGCATTTACCCAATTGCAACACATTTATCTTTAAATATACACAATTATAGCGCCAGAGAAAAGGCCACATTCAATTTGGTGTATATAACAAGGTACAAGTAGGCAATGATCAGGAAAAGGCGCAATCACAAAGAAATTCTCACTCCAAAATCCGAAGTGAGATAAACTAAACTGAAATTAGGTGCTTAGAAAAAATATCGTAAGCCTAGTGAGCAGCTATTTCCCATTAAGCGGCCACTCAGTTACCCAAACTTAATAATCTCCGTTTAATTTTATTCAATAAAAATAAGGTTCAAACAGCTCAAGAATTCGACTCCAAAACATAAAACCACAACAAAAATATGGCCTTGTAACGATCAGTAATATAAAATTACTGGGAGCTTAAATCGATTTTACAGGCGCCTAACATCACCTTCGTCTTCTTTAGTGGTTCACAACATTTAGCTAGTTGTCCAGTCCTCGTGGTGAATCTCTAACTAGTCAATGAATAATATTAATCAATGACTAACAAATAAATCATGATAACCACCATGATGAATCAAAACCTCAGTAAGCCGCCCGCCAATGGAAATTCCTTGGCGTCGAATAACTTACTGAAACCCGGAGCAAAAGAAAACACCAATTGAACCCCGGTAGGCAAAGCGACGGACAAGAAGCTCCGGCCCCAACCAACTAAAATGAATAGCTTTCATAGAGTCTGACGCCCGACCACTTTGCGTGCAATTATAGAATGCAGCATAGTTATCAACTATGATTGAGTTAAAAACTAAGCATGCAGACTGTTGCATAACATTTAATGTCACCGTTTAAGAAACATGATGCCTATCAAGGCTACTATGAGTTAAGAAAGCATCTTCTGTTTATTGTCGCAGGACATTGATAATGTAAACCTGGCACCAACTCACGACATTGAACGATGGAATATCTGTGCCTTCGCTTGTATTCTTTCCGAATGCAGAATTTTACACAACTCACCTAAGCTAATTTCCCTGATAATATGCTATGAATGCGATGGTGAGTATTTATTGTGTCGTGGCATTTAGTTCAGAAAACTGATTGTTAGGCAATGAACATTAAAACAAGTAATCGGATATAAGGCTTTTCTAGGATCAAACGCCCTTAATTAATACAGAAAAAAATGTTTTAGTTGTCTGTCTTTAAAGTGAGACAAATAAAGCCATGCTAACTAGGTTTCTGGTTAAATTGTGCTCAATTTACGCGTATCATTCGCATATACTTGCGCATGCGTAATACGCGCGTATTTACGAGATTTAATGCGTGAATACGCGTATGGTTCGGTGAATTCGCGTATGAATATATAGTCGATAACATACTCGAATCCCTTAAGCGTAATTCGCGTAATTGATGCGTAATAGTTTTAACCAATGAGCGACAAGATTTTAGCACCATATAACGCGTAATTGTAGGTAAATACACGCTTTTACGCATATTGTAAAGCAGAGGATACGTTTAATGTACTGTCGTGATGTAGACAATTCTTTCCTAAACATTACCGGGATATCCATGGACATTCAGTCTCGACTTCAAACATAAAAATATTCAACATCTTCTGTGATTTTCTTTAAACTTTGTCACTTGGATTTCCTCGCATTGTCATATGCACTTTTAGTTAATTCGAAAGTTGGCTGGTTGTTTGTCTTTTTACGTCCTACACGACAGCTAAGGTCATGTGAAGACGGGACCTTGTTCTAAAATTTTATCCAAAAAGGATTGGAGAAGCCTGAGATCAAACAAAATACTTCGGTTTGACAAGGTTGGTTGCTAAAGTCAAGAACATGTTTCTTAATGATAATTCGAGAAACTTAATACACCGAAACCAGACAAAGAATAACCCTACGCGTTCCATTATCTGATTCAATTTATTTAAAGTCTGATATGTATCATGGTTAGACATTAAAAAGACGAAAATTGTCTCGACACCACCAAACTGTCAGCATTCGACGGCAATATAAAAATACGATTCACTCCTTATTCAATTTGAGTCTTGTTCTGTTTTGCTTTTAATACTGATTGTACAGTATTACACGTATTATTATAATTATTTGATTTCTATATTTTCCAGTAGAAGCATCGTACTTTTGTACTTCAAATGACTAAAGGTCAATATATGTGGATAATCAATTCATTGCTTTTCTTATATGGTAATTTATTCAAAACATTTTATAATATGTTTACTTCAATAAATGTTTTAGAAGAATACCGATGTTCACGTATTGCCTTTCCTAAAATAACTCCCAATAAATCTAAAAATTTGCAATAATTTTAAACAAGTCAAGAAAATCCGACAAAATACGTGACTTTGAATATGCTCTTCAAGTTGTGACGAAATTGAAAATCAGATCAAGGCAGGAAACGAAGACACGAAAAGATCAATCCTTTGACAGGAGAAATATTTTTTGCGCTCAGTCTTGATTTAGCAAGCAGATCAGCTTATAGTGCCGATGCACAATAGGACCACTCTATTTCACTGGCTGCATTGAAATAAAATTACGATACCACATTTCTGAAGTCTCGATGGAAATGATCGCACATTCTAGTTGATTGGCATGCAAATTGTGGTATTTCATTTTCTTTGAGTTTGTTTATGCATTCGGTTAACAACTAAGGTTATGCTGGTACGGTCAGTAATTCTAGCGCATCAGGAAAACATGTCCATGCAATGAATACCACCTTGTACTCCACTTTTATATATACTGAACAATAAAAGAAACGCAACAATTATATTCGGCAAAATTTTGAGCAAACTATGATATAATCAGAAATCATTGCATTTTCTACTTCTGCATAAGATATCAGACTTCCAAATGCAAGAAAACCATTTTCATTTCAATGAGCATTTCCGGAATCATTCGATGCCGACCACAGACATACTGAAAGTAGTAAATCAATCAGTGCGCATGCGCAAGCATAAAAAATAGTGGCACGATTTAAATTGGCTGTAAACCTCCATTCAAAATCACCATGTACCGTTCAGCAGATAACTCACTCGTTAAAGAAATAAATGAATAAAATTGAGATTATCTCCCTTTCAATTAAACATATCTAGGGATTCTTAGTTATTTAATAAAGAGCTTCTTTGTCTTGGAACTTTATTTCTTTTTCATGAATTTTAGAGATGGAGCAGCTGACATTGTTTCTAGATGATTTTGAGTTAAAAGGTATGCGCATGCGCAGAGCAAATCTTTCCCGATTTAAGACAGCAAAAATTTCTTATTCAATTTTAATCGAAATGAAAATCCTTTCTTTGCATGTTATACCAGTAGGAATCATACAACAATAAACCTGTAATTATCATCGTTTAACCCTTAAACTCGAAAATACTCGGTCGCCTATTGTTGCGTTTCTTTTTGTTCAGAATAGAAAAACTGGGGTACGCAGGAGTATACCTATTTTTTCTTATTTTTGCTCCAAAACATAGATTGTGGGTACTCGTTAGAACCGCCTCATCGAGGCGGTTCTAACGTGCACCCACGATCTATGTATAAAATAGGGGGTTAAGGGTGTGAATTTTACACGGACATATTTTCCTGATGCGCCACGTAGTGTACATTCCTTTCAACATTCTCAACAGGATACCATGTATAAACACTTGTACCCAATTTTTATATAGTTAAACTTTAGTAGCCTTTCATATAGTAAAACAGAAGAACCTTAAGTAGCCGAAACCGCGGTATGTAGAAGAGTTTCAATAAATTGATTTAGTCAGATTTAAAATTGACATCCTTTGTGCACTTTGTGATCAATCAAAGTGCACAATTCCCTATAATTATCTGCCTGTTTTGTGCACTTCGTAGGCTCCACAAGTGCAAAAATATGTCACAACTGGTTCAGTTTATAAAAATGACGGTTCCGATGCGGTACATATGTTGTGGTTCTTTTTTGTGATGATTTGGAATTTTGTGCTGTAGTTTTTCCCGTAATGTGCGTGTTCATATATTAAGTTAAGTCCGGGTAACTGAATGGCCACCTTTCGGGAAATAACTGTCTACTAATCTGCTAATCTTGTGGTGTGTTCCTTTTGTATAAGTACGTGATTGTCTGTTTGTTTACAGACTCCGTGTTTTCGATTTGGACATTGGGTCTGATTGCACTGTTTCCTGATCTGTTAATTTTACCTTTCACTAAAAAGTACATGTACTACATGTAATAAAATGAAAATCCTGACACTGCTGCATGTACCAAATCCACATAAGAGTGCTAACTGATATTTTGTTATTTTATTCTCCTCTATTAATATAACTCAATAAAATTATAAAAAAAAACATCTACAAGACAGTTTTAAAAATACCTGCTTTGGTTTTTAGTTGATATTTATTGTCTTGTCACAGCTAAGGTTATCTGCTATTTTCATTTATTACCTAATAACAAAAACTGTATAAAAATGGTTATTTGCAATTTTCATCTATTCCAGTAACCAATAATAATGACATGAAATAATACCGGGCAATATAAATTTCTATTGCCCGCAAGAGATGTATAGGCTGGTCACATTATAAGTCACTTGACTGCAATTTAATTGGATAATAAAGATGTTATTTCACGCATGAGCAAGCAATAGTAAAAAAAATCCTCCATCGGTGCAGATAACGTTTTCAAAAAAGTATCTGCACCTCAGGTGTGGATATTGTGCATGGAATAAGTGAACTGAATGCATTTTCTTCATTGGGAACATTACTTCAGCTGGCGATACCAAAGGGTTCTACACACAATAGTACGCCACCTGCCGATTAGTATAGGGAAACAATCGAACACATTATACAACAGCTGTTACACTATTTAATGGTAAATAACAATGTCACGAAAACACCAGTGTTTGGCGGCTAATACAGCAAATAGATGCAAATAATTTATAGACTTTTGATAATTCGATGTTTTAGAGTGAGCATAAATCCCTGCTCAGTTTGTGGAGGGAGATATAATTGATATATTCTGCGTTTCGTATGCATCTAAGAACTTCACTTGGCCTTTAACTCATATAAGCCTCGCGTCCTTTTTGTGGGACAAAGGCAAACAGTATAGCCCCAGATGTGACGCCGCAGAAAGCGGCGTCCCATCTGGGGCTATACTGTTTGCTAAAAGTAATTTCATCGAAAAATGAGATAAGAAATAAAAATCACTCCTAACACCCCTAAAAATGAAAGTAGACTCATCCAATTGATAATGATGGGAGAATCCATTCGTCAAATATGGGTTAATCAATACAGTAAAATCTAATTTGAAAGTCATAAAATAATGCTTTGTCATATATTTGTTTACAATAAAAACAAGAATGAAACGTGTGACAAACATTAATATCATGAATCACTTGGAATTGCAAAGGCAAACTTCTGCGAATCATGATTGCAACACAGATCCACACCTTCAGCTGTTGTTTAGAATATACATGTATACACAGTAGCATTCCGAATATGTCACCCAGCTTCAGTTTCATGTCTATACTTAGCGGGATAAAAGTCTCACCGTGACGCTACACATCACCATTTCAAACACAAAAACCCCTGTGAAAAACAAAATCCTGCTCAACTGCAGCTATATGGGCTCAAGTATAATAAAGGTTTTTGTAGTTCCGACGGTAGAAAGAAATTGTTGAGCGTTTCAGAAAAAATTATTGCGCCTTAGATGCAGGAAAAAATTACTACGCTGCACCGTCATTAGCTTAGTATATGTTTGAATCATATGCACAGGTATGAAGGTTAGACAGGTAAAAGAAATTATTGCGCCTTTCAGAAAGAAATATTGCGCCATAGTTGGTGGAAAAATTACTACGCTGCACCGTCATTAGCCTAGTATATGGCTGAATCATAGGATCGGATATTATGCTTGTAGAGAAGAAGACAGGTAGACAGTTCGGCAGGTAGACAGTTCGCCAGTAGACAGTTACATAGGTTGGCAGTAGATAATTGGACAGGTCGGCAGGTAGACAGGTAGACAATTAGACAGGTCGACAGTTCGGCAGGTAGACATACAGTTGGCGGGAAAAAATAAGGAAGTAGACAGGTAGACAGTTAAGCAGGTAGACAATTCGTATATTGTACATATTGAACTGGTCGGCAGTTAGACAGGTAGACAGCTTGTTTATTGTGCATATTGGTTGGGAAAATGTAGGGAATTAGACAGGTAGACAGATCGGCAGTTAGACAGGTTGACAGTCGGCAGGTAGACAGTTAGACAGGTCGGCATGTAGACAGTAAGGTCGGTGGGAAAATGTAGGGGAAGTAGACAGTTAGACAGTTCGGCAGGTGGACAGTTAGACAGGTCGACAGTTAGACAGGTCGGCAGTTAGACACCAAATCGGATCGTAAATTGTGAGACGTCGTTTGACTTGCTTCGGCCATTTTACTAGGCGTCGTCTGTTTTTGGACGTCAAACATAACATCTTTGTAGTATGTTTCTGAATGTTAGTACTCAGATATTTAACAAACACAGACTGTGTGTCCTCCTGCCGACCTGGCTACCGGCCGAAGTGTCATCTTGCCGATCTGTCTACCTGCCGACCTGTCTATCTGCCGACCTGTCTAACCCTCTACCGGCCGACCTTTCGTTTTGCTGACCTGTTTACCTGCCTACATGTCTACCTGCCGACCTGTCTACCGGCTGACCTGTCTATCTGCCGACTTGTCTACCTGTCGATCTGTCTACCTGTCGATCTGTCTATCTGCCAACCTGTCTACCTGCCGACATGTCTATCTGCCGATCTGTCTACCTGCCGATCTGTCTACCTGTCGATCTGTCTACCTGTCGATCTGTCTACCTGTCGATCTGTCTATCTGCCGACCTGTCTGTCTTCCTGTCGATCTGTCTACCTGTCGATCTGTCTACCTGTCGATCTGTCTATCTGCCAACCTGTCTACCTGCCGACATGTCTATCTGCCGATCTGTCTACCTGCCGATCTGTCTACCTGTCGATCTGTCTACCTGTCGATCTGTCTACCTGTCGATCTGTCTATCTGCCGACATGTCTATCTGCCAACCTGTCTACCTGCCGATCTGTCTACCTGCCGATCTGTCTACCTGTCGATCTGTCTACCTGTCGATCTGTCTATCTGCCAACCTGTCTACCTGTCGATCTGTCTATCTGTCGATCTGTCTACCTGTCGATCTGTCTACCTGTCGATCTGTCTATCTGTCGATCTGTCTACCTGTCGATCTGTCTACCTGTCGATCTGTCTATCTGCCGACCTGTCTGTCTTCCTGTCGATCTGTCTATCTGCCGATCTGTCTACCTGTCGATCTGTCTACCTGTCGATCTGTCTATCTGTCGATCTGTCTGTCTTCCTGTCGATCTGTCTATCTGCCGATCTGTCTACCTGTCGATCTGTCTACCGGCCGAACTGGCTATATATAGACTCTTCTGACCGGATGGCTAAAAATATTAGGACTATCTTTTGAGACAGAAAGCCAGAGCAAACCGTCCAGACTCAAAATAGATAAGGGTCTATACTGTATTTGCGTAGACAGAATAATATATCGTAGACATTAGGCCTACAGTGTATATGTTTAAACCGAATAACATATCCTAGACACCCAAAAACTTACGCATGGACTACAAACACTTATATTATACTTGACCCGCTGTATGTACCATACTGGATGAAGAGATATTCAATTTTGACTCCAGATGATGTTTCATAAGAAAAGTCTCTGATTTCCTGCTTTAAATCCATAACTTCTTTGAGATTTGCTATTTCAACTTACGCATTTGTGCTCATGTTTGGAGCGCTGGCTTCAGCCAATCAGAAAGAAGCTACGCGCCGTGCCGTCAATGTCAAGTTTGGAGACTCTCACCACGTGTCAACCATGTGTATTTTTCTTTCTTCGATCGGAAATTGTTCTGATCAAATCGAACCATCAAGGTCCTCAACGAGAGTATAGTATACATAAATGGGCTCAGAGCACTTAAATATTCCCCAAATTTGCTTGCATTTCAATTTTGAGGTTTCAGGATTACCTCCGTTGCACATGCATATGGCCTATTCATTTTGGTACATAAAGTTTTTAATACTGAACCGATTTTCAAAGTTTTTGCAATACTTTTAAGGACTTTTGAAATGCACAGGATGGCAGGATCATATGTTTCTCGAGATGTTTCATAAAATGGTAATTTTGAAAAAAGATGGCTTCTAAAAGATGTTGTATGGACAGTAGGTGACTAACTCTGGCCCTCCGGCCTATATACCGAATCAATACAAGGCACACTGAGCTTATGTCGTTCCAAAACAAGAAACAAAGTTTAAATGCTGCCCCAGAAATTTAATCTAGAGTGCCATATTGCTATAAAGCTTCGATTAGTGTACATTAAGCCGTTATTTTAATGCCAAGGCACATCTAGTGCTACAAAAATAACATGGACAAATAACCTAGTATGTCTCAAGAAACGACATCTGTACATGTCAAGAGGTACAAGTAGGCAATGATCAGGAAAAGGCACAATCAGAAAGAAATTCCCACTCAAAAAACCGAAGTGGGGAAAAAAACTAAACTGGCAATTAGATACTTGTACTAAGAAACATTGTAAGCCGAGTGAGCAGCTATTTCCCAATAGGCGGCCACTCAAATACAAGACCTAAACCTAACTAAAATATGAAATCATACACACGGCGCAAACAGCACTAAAATCAACACAAAGACATTAAACAATAAGAACCATAACATAAGTATCGCCTTGGAACGATCAGTAGTACAAAATTACTGGCGGGCTTAAACTAGTTTTACATATTAACTCGCCCTCAGCTTCTCCTGTGGTTCACAACACAAAGTTAGTTATTCGGTTCTCGCGGTTAACCTCTAACTACTCAATGAATCATCATGGGCAAACAAATAAATCATGATAATATCTTGATGAATCAAAAACGAGGACTCACAGATTGAGTAAGCTGCCCGACGATGGAGATCCCTGGGCGCCCAATAACTCACTGAAAATCCGGAGCAAAAGAGAAAGACCAGTTTAACCCCGGTGGGCCAAGCAACAGACAAGAGTCTCCTGCCCCAGCCAACTACATGTATAATGGAGGCCATCATAGAGTCTGACGCCCGATCCACCGGTGTGCAATTAAAGATGGCAGCGTAGTTATGAGCCATGATTTGGTTAAAAACAAAACATGCAGACTGTCGCATAACATTTAAGTTATACCCTATACGCCTGTAACGTGTAATGATTTTTAAACTGAAAAGAAAAATCATTCCTTCCTATAAGTTTCTTAAATTTATAAACCAAGTCACCATTAAATTCTGGTTCCGAAATGTATGTGAAAGTATGTTTCACATCTCATATTGAAATAAAAGTTTGATGTGAGTGCCAGTGTTCCAGCGTTGCGTGAGGAATTCTAATGCACTACAGTTGTCCTCTCTAAGAGTGTAAGGGATTGATGAACTTTCTGCACTTCTTTTCTGTACGTGCGACGATGGCGTGATATTTGTCACATTGTCAAAAATAAGTTGATTTGATACAAAGCCGCCGAGGCGGTTCTAACGAGTACCCAGAATCTATGTTTTGGAGCAGAAATAAGAAAAATAGGTATACCCCAGCAGACCCCAGTTTTGCTATATAAAAGTGGGGTATATTGGGGTATTTATTGCACGGACGTGTAATCCTGATGGTATGGGGAACTACGAACAATTTTAGTGTAGAAAAGCCATGAAGTAATTTTTCTTCTGTAGAACTTGTTCTCTTGAGAATACTAAATGAGAACAATATTTGCGTGATAAAACGAAATAAAACTGTTAGTGCAACTATCAAAATGATTGCCTCTGATGGATTTCATTTTATATCAAAAGCTTTGTAAACAATACACATCATATTTTCTCGTAAAACAAAACTTTTTGTACGGTTATTAAATGTGTTTTGGAATTGCTTTGGTGACTTTACAGTTTACAATGTTATCATTAAGAATAATGGCTGGCGTTGTACTAATACCGGTTGTCAAAGCAGTGGTTTTGCCATTTACAGGACCAAAATGAAACAAATTACGGGCTGTCAATTGCATTCATCAAATAAGTACAAAAAGGGTAGCAAAGCAACTACGAAGTATTCAAACTGATACAAAATCATTTGTCATTTGTATGACAATTTAAAGATTGCATTAGTCTAGCAGACTAAAAAGCAACATTGACCAAAATGCAAATTTACATGTATTTATGCACCCCACTTTTATATGTATATTAATAGTGAAAGCGGGATTGAAAGGGGGATACTTCTTTTCCTAGTTTTGCTCCAAAGCATAGCTTGTGCCGGTTGATCGTTAGAACTGCCTTGCCTTTTTAAATGGAAACAGAACATTTTGCTTAGAAACTAAGTTCATATATTGACTTTTGTTCATAATTTAGTGGCAAATAGTAAAATAAAACAGTACAAAGTTATACGAGGTTGTAGGATTTCTCAGTTTTTCGGAATAGTTTATCTTAATGCAGGTTATTTATAACCAATGTGTAATTGGCTAGACAAAAAGGAATCGTGCAGAATAATGGAAATGCACCAAGTTTATCTTTATTGTGATTGGGTTTCTTATTGATACACTCAGAAGGAATTAAAGATTCCAATAAAATGGTGAGATAAACCCGTCTGAATCAGATTGAACACCGTTATTCGTATCGAAAGTTAAGTCTGATGTAGGCGGGAAGAAACAAACAATGCAACTCAGCATACGCATGACCCATAGTGTAGACAAAGGAATTAATAAGGCTCTCTACGATAATAACAGTTTTAAATGGTCAGTTAACATATTATTTAACTCATTTAAGCCTGACGTCCCTTTTATGGGACATAGGCAAACAGAATAGTTCCAGATGTGACGCCGCATTCTGCGGCGTCCCATCTGGGGCTATTCTGTTTGCTTAGAGAATTTTCATCGAAAAATTGAATAAAATTTTGAAATCACTCCTGACGTTCCTAAAAATGAAAGTGGACTCAACCAAATGATAACAATCAGAAAATCCATTCGTCAAATACGGGTTAATGATAGATGGGCTATAGAAGAGCTACTCTTGAATAATAGGTCTAGGCGAGGGCATAATGATTTCAAAGGCAAAAGTAGGCAAGGATTAGGGAATGACGCAATCAGAAAAAAATCCCACTCCTTAATAATCAAGTACTTAATTCTAAGAAAACATATCGAAAGCCGAGTGAGCAGCTGTTTCCCAATAGGCGGCCACTCAGTTACCCAAAATATGCAAACAGCACAAAAATTCAACGTCAAGACTTAAAGAATAGAACCACTACAGAAAAAAAATCGCCTTGGAACAATCAGTAATATAAAATTACTAGGTTGGGGGGGGGGGTCGGTGGGGGAGAGCTTAAAAAGTAAAAGTAGGCAATTACCAGGAAAGGGCGCAATCAGAAACAAATCCCAACTCCAAAAACCGAGTTGGGATAAAAAAAAAACTAAATAAACAGTCAGGTACTTTTAATAAGAAAACATATAGTAAGCCGAAAGGACAGCTAATTTCCATATAGTTGGCAACTCAGTTACCCAAACATAACGAACAATATCAAAGCATACATGAGGTGCTAAAAGCACAAAAATTCAACACCAAGGCAAAAACAATAAGAACCACCACGTCTTGGTGCGATAAGTAATATAAAATTGATCGGGCTTTAATCGATTTTACATGGCCATAGCCTCACCCTCATCTACTTTTACAGGCGTCTAACATTCATAGTGCAAACTTTTACAGGCGTCTAACATTCATAGTGGCAAATACATGGTATCGCTTATATATTGTTTTAAAGATCTGACACAGGTTTTATTTCTGGAGAACCATTTGACATGAGGTTCATAGCTCAATGAACATCAGAAAAATGAAATTTATTTCTTAAATGAAGTTGCTAACGTTCAAACTGGAGAATGTTTAAAGGCTTCATTTTGTGAGAAATTCATGTCATAGGAAATACGTCTTGCATCAACAGCATCAAAATAGAACAGTTTATGATAATATGTTAGAAGAAGCGGTATAATTTCAAACACACTGTGTCTATTGCCCGTAAACTAAGAAAAAGATAAACATTCAATATTCAATGGGGTATATGGTAGGTGCGAATGTCGGCAAACTAAATGCCTTATTGCTTTCGCGTGTCCATATTTTTCGAATCCTCAGGAATTGTTTTCAATCAGTTTGCATTTTCCTATCTCTAAGATCAGGGTGAGGTTAAGCGCCTGTAAAACCGGTTTAAGCGCCCCCCGTAATTTTATATAACAGATCTTTCCAAGGCGATACTTCTGTTGTGGTTCTAATAGTTTTGTGTTTTGGAATTGAATTTTTGTGCTGTTTATGTACGTTTTCATATTTAAGTTAAGTTCGGGTAACTGAGTGGCCGCCTATTGGGGAATAGCTGCTTATTCGGCTTAAGATATGTTTTTTTTGGTATAAGTACCTTAGTGTCATTTTAGTTTTTCCCAACCCTCGGTTTGTGTAGTGGGAATTTCTTTCTGAATGCGCCATTTCCTGATCGTTGCCTACTTGTATAGTTTTAAAAGAGTGCCGATCGTGAGATATTGGCCAAGACCTTTAGTACAGTATCGAAATGGCCAAATGTCAAGGAACGATCGTGAGATATTGGACAAGACCTCCATTACAGTATTGAAATGGCCAAATGTCAAGGAACTATCGTGAGATATTGGCCAAGACCTTCAGTACAGTATCGAAATGGCCAAATGTCAAGGAATGATTGGAGATATTGGACAAGACCTTCATTACAGTATCGAAATGGATAAACGTCAAGGAACGATCGTGAGATATTGGACAAGACCTTTATTACAGTATCGAAATGGCCAAATGTCAAGGAACTATCGTGAGATATTGGACAAAACCTTCATTACTGTATCAAAATGGCCAAATGTCAAGGAACGATCGTGAGATTATTGGACAAGACAGTATCGAAATGGCCAACTGTCAAGGAACTATCGTGAGATTATTGGACAGGACCTTCATTACAGTATCGAAATCGACAAATGTCAAGGAACGATCGTGAGATTATTGGACAAGACCTTCAGTACAGTATTGAAATCGACAAATGTCAAGGAACGATCGTGAGATTATTGGACAAAACCTTCAGTACAGTATCGAAATGGCCAAATGTCAAGGAACGATCGTGAGATTATTGGACAAGACCTTCAGTACAGTATCGAAATGGACAAATGTCAAGGAACTATCGTGATATTATTGGACAAGACCTTCAGTACAGTATCGAAATGGACAAATGTCAAGGACGATCGTGAAGACCTTCAGTACAGTATCGAAATGGCCAAATGTCAAGGAAAGATCGTGAGATATATTGGACAAGACCTTCAGTACAGTATCGAAACGGACAAATTTCAAGGAACAATTATGAGCTATTGAACAAGACCTTCAGTCATTGGTATCGAAATTGACAAATGTCAAGGAGCGATCGTGACCCTCAGTACAGTATCAAAATGGACAATTGTCAAGTAAAAAGCTTAATCAAATACAATTGAGCGGCGCCATGAGAAAACCGAATTTTGCCTTTGCGAAAACAAAGGTGCAGATCAGCTTCGCAGTAACTGCGAAGCTAATCAGCGCCTTTGTTTTCGCTACATAAACAGTTCAATCTGGTTTCGTCCTAAATCCAAAATTTCAAGCTTTTAGCCTTTTTCACAGACTATACAGACCGGTTTGTGTCAGACCTATGCGGAAACCCCGAATACCGATTTTCTCGCGTCGCGGCTCCATTGTCGCAATTCCTCAAGAATGAGGTAATGAAACGTCTATCATAATGTGGTCAAATACTGTACTGCGATACTTCTCCTATAGTGTGGTCATATGCTGTACAGATACCAAAGTTATATTTTGACGTTGATTATGCAAAACATATTTCCCAAGATATGGCTTTATAAGAAAAAAAATGTAAAGATTCTCCGTTTTGAACGTTTAAAACTTCCTCGTATGTGAACTGACATTTTTGATTGGATCATATCACAGTAGGCATGGTTTGCCTGGCTCTAAAATATCTCCATGAAAATATGAGTCTTGCATGAGGAAAGATACCTTAAATGAAAATTGAGCACGGTTATCACGAAATGAAATATGTGTTAGATTTTAAAAATATCTATTCAGTTGAGCACCATGAAGTTGTCAATTCCTGCAATGTGGAGGACTAATACCAGTATGCACATTTTAAGTTGGACCCAAACTTATTTTTAAAAAAGGTCAAAATATAGAGCGACCATCATCTGATTTCCCGTAAATTGGCAAACTTACCGCACTCGTAAATAACATCCTTTGCTTACATAAAGAATCATTCATTTACTATGCTAGGTTAGTTTCCCCTATAAAAAATCTGATGTGTGTAGTTTCAGTACATGTACGTGTAGTTTTGTTCAATCTGATCCAGACAAGTTTATATTCCTATTTTATTCGAAACTTAAATGCTTTCTGAGTATATAAATAAGAAATCCAATCGCAATAAAGATAAACTTGGTGCATCTCCGCGATTTAATTATTCTGCTCGATTCCATTTTGTCTAGCCAATTACAAATTGGTCATAGATATCCTGCTTTATCTAATTAAAAAGATGAAGCATAACGAATAACCGAGCAATTACCTTTCAACTGTTTGTTAGAATATAATACAAGAATTCTAAAGAATCATGCTTGAATTTTGTTTCTTGATAAAAACCGTTCACACCAGAGTGCGTTTACACTACGTCCTTACTACGTCATAAAACAGTCAACGACGTAGTAAGGACATGGTAGGACCTTGTAGGATGTAGTGATGTCTTTGTGGATGGACGTGGAGGTCTTGATCAAATTTTGAACACACCCATCGACAAAAGAAACGTGGCGAGGACGGTGTGAATTACAACGCAGTAAGGAGGATGTCGTAAGGACATTGGAACATGTACAACGTAGTAAGAACGCATCGCAAACGTAGTGCGGTCTTCATAGACGTGGTATACATGTACAAAGTTAACCTGTTGCAGACTTTCAAGACCTCACTACGTTCGCGCTAAACCCATCAGGTTCTCGATAAGACCATACCAGGCTTCTTCTACGTCTATACCACTTCCTAGAAGACTGAATTGCGTTCGTATTGACGGATACGATCTTTAGTGGTGCGCCCCTGGCTATGAGCTATACTAACGGACACGATGACGACGACGACGATGATGATGATGATCATGATCCTCAGGGATTGCTTGCAATCATTTTGTATTTTCCTATTTCTAACTACCACAACTCTTCGATATCGTCGTGCTTCTTATGGTGTTTACATTTCGCAACTTATTAGGTTATCTCATATTGAAATAAAAGTTTAATGTGTGTGCCAGTGTTCCAGTGTTGCGTGAGGAATTCTAATGCACTAAAGTTGTCCTCTCTAAGAGTGTAAGGGATTGATGAACTTTCTGCACTTCTTTTCTGTACGTGCGACGATGGCGTGATATTTGTCACATTGTCAAAAATAAGTTGATTTGATACAAAGCCGCCGAAGCGGTTCTAACGGGTACCCAGAATCTATGTTTTGGAGCAGAAATAAGAAAAATAGGTATACCCCTGCATACCCCAGTTTTGCTATATAAAAGTGGGGTTTAAGGGAGTATTCATTGCACGGACGTGTAATCCTGATGGTATGGGGAATTTCGAACATTTGTAGTGTAAAAAAAAAACATAAAGTAATTTTTCTTCGGTAGAACTTGTTCTCTTGAGAATACTAAATGAGAACAATATTTGAGTGATAAAACGAAATAAAACTGTTGGTGCAACTATCAAAATGACTGCCTCTGATGGATTTCGTTTTATATCAAAAGCTTTGTAAACAATACACATCATATTTTCTCGTAAAACAAAACTTTTTGTACGGTTATTAAATGTGTTTTGGAATTGCTTTGGTGACTTTACAGTTTACAATGTTATCATTAAGAATAATGGCTGGCGTTGTACTAATACCGGTTGTCAAAGCAGTGGTTTTGCCATTTACAGGACCAAAATGAAACAAATTACGGGCTGTCAATTGCATTCATCAAATAAGTACAAAAAGGGTAACAAAGCAACTACGAAGTATTCAAACTGATACAAAATCATTTGTCATTTGTATGACAATTTAAAGATTGCATTAGTCTAGCAGAATAAGAAGCAGCATTGACCAAAATGCAAACTTACATGCATTTATGCAATGAATACACCAGTACACCCCATTTTTATATGTATATAGAAAATGCAGGATTGAAAGGGGAATACATATTTTTCTAGTTTTTCTCCAAAGCAAAGCTTGTGCCGGTTGATCGTTAGAACTGCCCTCAGCCCTGCATTTTTTTTCAATGGAAACAGATCATTTTCCTTAGAAACTAAGTTCATATATTGACTTTTATTCATAACTTAGTGACAAAAGGCCAAAGTTACATGAGGTTGTAGGACTTCTCGGTTTTTCGGAATAGTTTATCTTAATGCAGGTTATTTACAACCAATGTGTAATTGGCTAGACAAAAAAGAATCGAGCAAAATAACGGAAATGCACCAAGTTAATCTCTATTGTGATTGGGTTTCTTATTGATACACTCAGAAGGAATTAAAGATTCCAATAAAATAGTGAGATAAACCCGTCTGGGTCAGATTGAACAACGCTATTCGTATTGAAAGTTAAGTCTGATGTAGGCGGGAAAAACAAACAATGCAACATAGCATACGTATGACCCATAGTGTAGACAAAGGAATTAATAAGCCTCTCTAGTACGATAATAAAAGTTTTTAATTGGCCAATTAACATATTATTAAATTATAGATGAGCTATAGAAGTGCCAATCTTGAATAATGCGTCAAGGCAAGGGGATAATGATTTCAAAGGTAAAAGTAGGCAATGATTAGGGAATGCCGCTATCAGAAATAAATTTCAACTCCAAAAACCGAGGCGGGAAATATCGTTGATTAGAAATCAGGTACTTAATTCTAAGAAAACATATCGAAAGCCGAGTGAATGAAATAAAACTGAGATCATTTAAGAGCAGTGAGCAATAGGCGGCCCCTCAGTTACCCAAAACTTCAACGCCAAGACTAAAACAATAGAGCCACTACAGAAAAACATCGCATTGGAACTTGGAACAATCACATTGGAACTTGGAACAATCAGTAATATAAAATTACTGGGTGTTGGACAGGGGCTTAAAAAGTAAAAGTAGGCAAAGATCAGGAAAAGGCGCAATCAGTATCAGTCCCCACTCCAAAAACCGAGTTGGAAAAAAAAAACTAAATTAAGTTAGGTACCTATACTAAGAAAACATATAGTAAGCCGAATAGACAGCTAATTTCCCAATAGTTGGCCACTCAGTTACCCAGACATAACGAAAAATATGAAAACATACTTAAGTTGATAAAAGCACAAACATTCAACACCATGGCAAAAAAAAAAAAAAAAAAAAAAAAAAAAAAAAAAAAAAAAAATAAGAACCACCACAGAAGTATCGCCTTGGAACGATAAGTAATATAAAATTACTGGCGAGCTTAAATCGATTTTACATGGCCATGACCTCACCCTCAGCTACTTTTACAGGCGCGCGCCTAACATCACCCTCAGCTATTTTTACAGGCGCCTAACATCACCCTTAGCTACTTTTACAGGCGCCTAACATCACCCTCAGCTACTTTTACAGGCGCCTAACATCACCCTCAGCTACTTTTACAGGCGCCTAACATCACCCTCAGCTACTGTAACAGGCGCCTAACATCACCCTCAGCTACTTTTACAGGCGCCTAACATCACCCTCAGCTACTTTTACAGGCGTCTAACATCACCCTCAGCTACTTTTACAGGCGCCTAACATCACCCTCAGCTACTTTTACAGGCGCCTAACATCACCCTCAGCTATTTTTACAGGCGCCTAACATCACCCTCAGCTATTTTTACAGGCGCCTAACATCACCCTCAGCTACTTTTACAGGCGGAGCTTTTTTTACAGGCGCCTAACATCACCCTCAGCTATTTTTACAGGCGCCTAACATCACCCTCAGCTATTTTTACAGGCGCCTAACATCACCCTCAGCTACTTTTACATGCGCCTAACATCACCCTCAGCTATTTTTACAGGCGCCTAACATCACCCTCAGCTACTTTTACAGGCGCCTAACATCACCCTCAGCTATTTTTACAGGCGCCTAACATCACCCTCAGCTATTTTTACAGGCGCCTAACATCACCCTCAGCTACTTTTACAGGCGCCTAACATCACCCTCAGCTATTTTTACAGGCGCCTAACATCACCCTCAGCTACTTTTACAGGCGCCTAACATCACCCTCAGCTACTTTTACATGCGCCTAACATCACCATCAGCTACTTTTACAGGCGCCTAACATTACCCTCAGCTACTTTTACATGCGCCTAACATCACCATCAGCTACTTTTACAGGCGCCTAACATCACCCTCAGCTACTGCAGTGGTACACAACATAAAGTTAGTTGTTGGAATCTCTAACTAGTCAAAGACTTCATAGTGCAGTGATTGGCAAATTCATGGTATCGCTTATATATTGTTTTAAAGATTTGACACATGTTTTATTTCTGGAGAACCATGTGACATCAGGTTCATAGCTCCATGAACATCAGAAAAAAAATGAAATTCATTTCTTAAATGAAGTTGCTAACGTTCAAACTGGAGAATGCTTCATTTTGTGAGAAATTCATGTCATAGGAAATATGTCTTGCATCAACAGCATCAAAATATCACTTTTGTACCTGAACAGTTTATGACAATATGTTAGAAGAAGCGGTATAATTTCAAACACACTGTGTCTAATGTCCGTCAACTAAGAAACAGATAAGAATTCAATATTTAATGGGGTAGGTGCAAATGTCGGCAAAATAAATGCCTTATTGCTTTCGTATGTCCATATTTTTCGACTCCCGTCAGCTTATTTTTCCAATCCTCAGGAATTGTTTACAATCAGTTTGCATGTTCCTATCTCTAAGATGAGGGTGATGTTAGGCGCCTGTAAAACCCGGTTTTAGCCCCACCCGCCAGTAACTTTATATAACAGATAGTCCCAAGGCGATACTCCTGTTGTGGTTCGAATTGTTTTGTGTTTTTGAGTCGAATTTTTGTGCTGTTTGAGCCTTATGTACGTTTTCATAATTTAGTTAAGTTCAGCTAACTGAGTGGCCGCCTATTGGGGAATAACTGTTCACTCGGCTTAAGATATGTTTTCTTGGTATAAGTACCTTAGTGTCATTTTAGTTTTTCCCACCCCTCGGTTTGTGGAGTGGGAATTTCCTTCTGATTGCGCCATATCCTGATCATTGCCTACTTGTACATTTAAAAAGAGTGCTACCGATCGTGAAATATTGGACACGACCTTCAGTACAGTATCGAAATGGACAAATGTCAAGGAACGATCGTGAGATATTGGACAAGACCTTCAGTACAGTATCGAAATGGACAATTGTCAAGGAACGATCGTGAGATATTGGACAAGACATTCAGTACTGTACCAAAATGGACAAATGTCAACAAACGATCGTGAGATATTGGACAAGACATTCAGTACTGTATTAAAATGGACAATTGTCAAGGAACGATCGTGAGATATTGGACAAGAGATTCGGTACTGTATCAAAATGGACAAATGTCGAGGAACGATCGTGAGATATATTGGACAAGACCTTCAGTGCAGTATTGAAAAGGACAAAAGTCAAGGAGCTATCGTGAGATATTTGACAAGACCTTCAGACTACAGTATCAAAATGGACAATTGTAAAGGGACGATCGTGAGATATATTGGACAAGACCTTCAGTACAGTATCAAAATGGACAAATGTCAAGGATCGATCGTGAGATATTGGACAAGACATTCAGGGACAAATGTCAAGGAAAGATCGTGCGATATTGGACAAGACCTTCATTGCAGTATCGAAATGGACAAATGTCAAGGCATGATCGTGATATTATTGGACAAGACCTTCATTACAGTATTAAAATGGACAAATGTCAAGGAACGATCATGAGATGTTGGACAAGTCCTTCATTACAGTATCGAAATGGACAAATGTCAAGGAACGATCGTGAGATGTTGGACAAGACCTTCAGTACAGTATCGAAATGGACAAATGTCAAGGAATGATCGTGAGATGTTGGACAAGACCTTCAGTACAGTATCGAAATGGACAAATGTCAAGGAACGAACGTGAGATGTTGGACAAGACCTTCAGTACAGTATCGAAATGGACAAATGTCAAGGAACGATCGTGAGATATGTTGGACAAGACCTTCAGTACAGTATCGAAATGGACAAATGTCAAGGAACGATCGTGAGATATATTGGACAAGACCCTCATTACAGTATCGAAATGGACAAATGTCAAGGAATGATCGTGAGATGTTGGACAGGACCTTCAGTACAGTATCGAAACGGACAAATGTCAATGATCGATCGTGAGATAATTGGACATGACCTTCAGTACAGTATCAAAACTGACAAATGTCAAGGAACGATCGTGAGATATACTGGACAAGACCTTCATTACAGTATCGAAATGGACAAATGTTAAGGAACGATCGTAAGATTATTAGACAAGACCTTCAGTACAGTATCGAAACGGACAAATGTTAAGGAACGATCGTGAGATATTGGAAGACATTCAGGGACAAATGTCAAGGAAAGATCGTGAGATATTGTCAAGACCTTCATTACAGTATCGAAACGGACAAATGTCAAGGATCGATCGTGAAATATTGGACAAGACATTCAGGGACAAATGTCAAGGAAAGACCGTGAGATATTGGACAAGACCATCATTACAGTATCGAAACGGACAAATGTCAAGGATCGATCGTGAGATATTGGACAAGACATTCAGGGACAAATGTCAAGGAAAGATCGTGCGATATTGGACAAGACCTTCATTGCAGTATCGAAATGGACAAATGTCAAGGCATGATCGTGATATTATTGTACAAGACCTTCATTACAGTATTAAAATGGACAAATGTCAACAAACGATCGTGAGATGTTGGACAAGTCCTTCATTACAATATCGAAATGGACAAATGTCAAGGAACGATCGTGAGATGTTGGACAAGACCTTCAGTACAGTATCGAAATGGACAAATGTCAAGGAACGATCGTGAGATGTTGGACAAGACCTTCAGTACAGTATCAAAATGGACAAATGTCAAGGAACGATCGTGAGATATATTGGACAAGACCTTCAGTACAGTATCGAAATGGACAAATGTCAAGGAACGATCGTGAGATATATTGGACAAGACCTTCATTACAGTATCGAAATAGACAAATGTCTAGGAATGATCGTGAGATGTTGGGCAGGACCTTCAGTACAGTATCAAAACGGACAAATGTCAATGATCGATCGTGAGATAATTGGACATGACCTTCAGTACAGTATCGAAACGGACAAATGTCAAGGAACGATCGTGAGATATATTGGACAAGACCTTCATTACAGTATCGAAATGGACAAATGTTAAGGAACGATCGTAAGATTATTGGACAAGACCTTCAGTACAGTATCGAAACGGACAAATGTTAAGGAACGATCGTGAGATATTGGACAAGACATTCAGGGACAAATGTCAAGGAAAGATCGTGAGATATTGTCAAGACCTTCATTACAGTATCGAAACGGACAAATGTCACGGATCGATCGTGAAATATTGGAGAAGACATTCAGGGACAAATGTCAAGGAAAGATCGTGAGATATTGGACAAGACCTTCATTACAGTATCGAAACGGACAAATGTCAAGGATCGATCGTGAGATATTGGACAAGACATTCAGGGACAAATGTCAAGGAAAGATCGTGAGATATTGGACAAGACCTTCATTACAGTATCGAAACGAACAAATGTCAAGGAATGATCGTGAGATATTGAACAAGACATTCAGTTCAGTATCGAAATGGACAAATGTCAAATAAAAAGCTTAATTAAATACAATTGAGCGGCGCCATGAGAAAATCGGATTTTGCCTTTGCGAAAACAAAGGCGCAGATCAGCTTCGCAGTTATTGTGCCTTTGTTTCGTTACATGGATAGTACAATCTGGTTTCTTCCTAAATCCGAAATTTCAAGCTTTTAGCCTTTTCAGAGACTATACCGACCGGTTTGTGTCAGACCTGTACGGAAACCCTGAAGACCGATTTTCTCGCGTCGCGGCTCAATTCATGAACTGTCGCAATTCCTGAGGAATTGGGTAATGAAACGTCTATCATAATGTGGTCATATACTGTACTGCGCTACTTCTGCTATAGTGTGGTCATGATCTGTACAGATACCAAAGTTATATTATAACGTTGATTATGCAAAACATATTTCCCAAGATATGGCTTTATTAGAAAAAAATGTAAAGATTCTCAATTTTGAACGTTCAAAACTTCCTCGTATGTGAATTGACATTTTTGATTGGATCAAGTTACAGTAGGAATGATTTGTCTGGTTCTAAAATATCTCCATTATAATATGAGTCTGACATGAAGGAAAATACCTAAAATGAAAATTGAGCACGGTTATAACGAAATAAAATATGTGTTAGATTTTTAAAATATCTATTCAGTTGAGCACCATGAAGTTGTGGAAGACTAATACCAGTATGCACACTTTGAAGTTGGACACAAACTTATTTAAAAAATAGACCAAAATAAAGAGCGACCATCTCTTAAAAACCCGTAAATTGGCAAATACGCAATCGTAAATAGCATCCTTTGCTTACATAAAGAATCATACATTTGCTATGTTAATATGTTAGTTTTTCCCTTATAAAATACACTGCATGAAAAACCGCGTTTAATTTCCCATTAAATGCAAACAAAATGTAATTTAATTTCAAATTGAATTGGATTTTTGTAAATTTACTTTTGCATTATATTTCAAATATACTCCCCGTTTGCTTTAAGTTTAATCTAACGTAAACTGTAACAGTTTACTGCGTTTATGTATAAATTAAACTCAAACAAAATTTGAGAACTAAAGAATGAAAACTCAAATTATATGTATTGTAAACGCGAAATAGTGTTCGCGTAAACTCGTAAGAAACTCGGAGTTTAATTTGACGTAAACTTGACTTATATTTTGTAATTATTAATGCAGAATTATAATTGCCATGTTAATATTTTTATGCATTTTTCTATGTTCGAGCTTCCTTACATAGTTAAAGTGAAATCAACAAAAACAAAAAAGAAGAAAAGAGAGGGAAAAAAAGAAATGAAGACAGCAGTGGGATTCGAACCCACCGCTTTTGGTTTGCCTATACGTAGTACCCCCCCCCTTCCTCGACCGTGCAGCCCCCCGTCTTCCCGGCCTTAGGGTGCAAGTCCGTTTTAACACAGGTCTAAGCAAGTAATCATACCAGCGGATCGTCGACTGAAAGAAACAAGACATGTAGGTGATCGGGGGAGGACATACAATACGCTAAATACTGTACCCTAATAATATACTTGCACATTCCGCCATATCAGCAGCTGGAGGAAAGACTGCAATTTAAGCAAATAAGCTCTCGTTTAGTGGTGTCGAAGTTTAATGAGATTTACGGTCATCAAAAAATCATCAAGTTTTAGTACATTTAACTTTTGACTCAAACATGAAATTTTCATGCCGTTTACTTATTGTTTAAGAGGAACAAAAACTTCACATTTTTGTTTATATTAATAATTTGAATTATATCATACAAACCGAATTGTTGAGCATATAATTATTCATTATAGTCTTTTATATGAGAAGTTTACTTCAAGTTTAAGTGTTCCAACAATTTCTCGTTTGCTTTTTCTTAAATCTTAATTAAACCTGAAACGTCAAATTATTTCTAATTTAATGCATGCTTATACGCAGGTAAACATGGAATAAAAAGCATAACTTATTGCTACAACAATGTCAAGTTTTATTCCTATAAATTTGAATTTAATCTAAAACTCAGAGTTTTATGGAATTTTACGAAATATTAAACTTACTTTAACGCGTTATTTCATGCAGTGATAATTTTCTGATATGTGTAGGTTCGGTAAATGCACGTGTAGGTTTGTTCAATCTGATCCAGACAAGTTTATATTCCTATTTTATTCGAAACTTTAATGCTTTCTGAGAGTATCAATAAGAAATCCAATTGCAATAAAGATAATCTTGGTGCATCTCTGTGATTTAATTATTCTGCTCGATTCCATTTTGTCTAGCCAATTACAAATTGGTCATAGATAGCCTGCTTTATCTAATTTAAAAGATGAAGCATAACGAAAAATCGAGCAATCCAACAACATACCTTCCGACTGTTTGATATAATTTTATACTAGAATTCTGAAGAGAATCAATGCCTGAAGTTTGTGTCTTGATAAAAAAGTACAAGTAGGCAACGATCAGGAAAAGGCGCAATCAGAAAAAGATTCCCATTTAGTTAGGTGTTCGGTCCATTGGGTGAATACAAACAAATAAATCATGATAAATGCCATGATGAAACTAAAACGAGGGGACTCACTGATTGAGTAAGCTGTCCGACGATGGAGACCCCTGGGTGCCAAATAACTTAATAACTCCGGGGCAAAAGAAAAACACCAGTTGAACCCCGGTGGGCCAAGCAACAGACAAGAAGCTCCGACCCCAACCAATTAAAATGAATAGCTTTATGTCGGGGCCATCATAGAGTCTGACGCCCGACCCACCGGCCTGCAATTAAAGAAGGCAGCATAGTTATCAATCATGATTGGGTTAAAAACTAAGCATGCAGACCGTCGCATAACATTTAAGTTATAACTTATACGCCTGTAACGCGTTATGATTTTTCTGAATTGAAAAGAAAAATCAGTCCTTCCTATAAGTTTCTTAAATTTGTACACCAAGTCACCATAAAATTCTGGTTCCTAAAGGCCCTCGCGTAAAAGGGCCTTAAGCCTAACATTAAATTTGGAAATCAATTCATAGCGTCTGCGATAAATTTTAGAAAATGTTTTTCGAAGTTTATGATACCGATAGCCTTGCTGGAGAAGTTTAGCTGTTAAACCATCCAAAAAACGGAAAGTTTACTATATATCAAAATCAAAGTCATCGCGTTTTATCATTAATTTTAGAAGAAACAAATCCATTTGCAATAGAAAGATGTAAGTCTAAAAAGGGAGCTTCGGTATCAATTTTGCTTTATTCAACTTTAGTTCAGGGGGATAAATTTGTTTGATCATGCCTTCAAAATAAGGATTGTCAATGTTCAAAAGGTCATCGAGGAGTCGAATAAAACCCCGCTCAGACCAGAGGTACGTTTTCACTACGTCCGTATTAAGGACATGGTAGAGTCTTGTAGGACGGACGTGGTAGGAATGTAGTAAGGACGTAGCGAGGTCTTGATAGACTTGGAGGTCTTGGTCAAATTTTGAAAACATTCAACGACAAAAGAAACGTGGCGTGCACGGTGTGAATTACAACGTTGTAAGGAAGGATGTAGTAGGAACATGTAGAACGCAGTAAGAACGCAGCGCAAACGTAGTGCGGTCTTCATAGACGTGTTATACAAAGTTAACCTGTTGCAGACATTCAAAACCTCACTACGTCTTCACTACGTCCGCGCTACCTCCATCAGGTTCTCGATAAGACCATACCACGCTTCTCACGTCCTAGAAGACTGGATTGCGTTCGTGGTATCCAACGCGTCTTCTGTAGCTATGGGTTTTTACCACTCCCACACCAGGTTCTTACCACGTCCTGCGCGTTTAATTAATTTTGTTTCAATTGACTCGTTCCCTCAAGCAATAGCTAGCGCTTCAATCATTTCGAAATCGAAACATGAACCGAGGAGAATTCTTGCAACTCGCTCTCATCCAATGACACCAAAACTTACTTGGTGCACTTGCTGCATTTGTGCTCTTTCGCATAATGAATTGAAGGATAATGTATTGGTGGATGCGCCCCTGACTATGAGCTATAAAAACGGACACGGCGATGATGATGATGTCATCTAGAAAAAGGCTTCACTTTGGACATTAAATCAGATTATACTCAGAGTTCAGAACGGAGGCTCAGCAGTCGTTCTTCACCTGAGCAAACTTAATATACATGGGTGAATAACACATAAACAGAACGACCGTCGTGCTTAAAACGTAGAACGCGCGTGGCGTGAATTGCTGTGTCTTCGTGATGACGTTTAAGGACGATGTGGAAATGGGATGAGCTTGGAGAGCGCGTGGTGAGGACCTAGTGGAAGCGTGATGGACGTAGTAAGGACATGGCGGGACGTAATGAGAACGTGGCGAAAACGCAGTATGGACTTAAAAACCTGAAATCGTCAGATTTGGACCCCATTGAATTGTTTAGGACGTAGTAAGGACGAGGCGGTAAACTGGCATTACATGTTCATCAAACAAAGGCATATGCATTTCTGTTCGCAATGTTTTTTCAATAGGACAAAAATGGTTCAAGCATTTTGTATCTCTACTCTGAGTCCTAGTGGTGTATTTTAATTTGATGATTCATTGACTAGTTAGAAATTCACCTCGAGGATCGAACAACTACCTAAATGTTGTAAACCACTGCAGAAGTAGAGGGTGAGGCCAGGTACCTGACAAATATATTCAAGCCGTCCCCAGTGGTTACTGGCCGTTACAAAGCGATATTCTATTATCGTTCACATCGTTCAATGTGTTGGTATTGAAAATGTAACTATAAACACTATGTTTTTATTCAATAAACTGTACTTTACTTTAATAAAGTTTTGGCTGATTCGGGACAGAAGAAAGAGTCAAACTGCCCGCTTGCAGTTTGAATTTTGTATTTCTAATGATTGTGTGCAAAGACCAAATTGCGGTAGAGTAGCCTAATCTGTAAATTGTCATCCAAAATGTGTTATATCTTCAAAAAATTTATTCTTGTTTTATCAGTGGAAATCGCATCCCTTATTTTTTCATTTGGTCATGACAGAACAGTAGCCTATGCTGTATGAGTGAAATACCAGGCATTACTCTTAATGGTTTAATATTGTTGACAGTCTCAAACTGCAATGTCACTAAAGCAATTTCCAAAACACATTTGAACCGCATCATGAGAAAACCGGATTTTTGCCTGTGCGAAAACAAAGGCGCAGATCAGCTGTGCAGTAACTGCACAGCTGATCAGCGCCTTTGTTTTCGCTACTCGGATAGTATAATATCTCTTCTACTTATAGCCAAAATATCAAGCCTCTAGCCTGCTTCTGTGACTTTACAGGCCGATTGGTGTCGCACCTGGTCGGAAAATCCAAAGACCGGTTTTCTCGCGTCGCGGCTCATCTTAAAGCCACTGGCAGCTTTTACGAGGAACTACGACGTTACATGTTTACAAAGCTTTTGAGATCCGAGATACGTCAAACGGTGTCCATCTGATAGTCATTACGAAAACACGCCCATGTAATATATAAATTTTTCCTAAGTTGTAAAAATTAAAAAAAAAAAAAAAAAAACATCGGTAGATTTTTTTTTATATATTTTTCTTATTTTTGCTCAAAACATAGATTGTGGGTACACGTTAGAACCGCCTCGCCAAATATCAATACTTTTCAGCTGAAAATTTTCAATTTTTAAAGCTAAAAAAATCTCTGTATATTGCATGGGCGCGTTTTCGTAATGTTACATGTTTACAAAGCTTTTGAGATCCGAGATACGTCAAAAGCTGTCAATCTGATAGTTGTGTCAACAATTTTTGTCCGTGTTGTCACGCATGTATTGTTTCCATTAAGTTTTCTCAAGAGAACAAGTTATGCTAAATGAAAACTACTTATTAGCTCTTTAAGATGTTCTTTCACAATGCCTCATAGCGTTATGCATATATTGTCTTATGATGACCCATAAGAACACATCGATTATGCCCCAGCCATGTTGGCTCGTCAGGATCATCATTTAAGGTCTTCACCATCATCTGCCCTATGAGACCAATTGGAATGTTAAGGACAAACAATTGTTGATGTACCAAATCGGCTCTTTTGTTGACTTTCTTTAGCACCTTATGTATGTTTTCATTTTTCAATAGGTGGCCACTCAGTTAAGTTAACTGAGTGGCCACCTATTGGGAGAATAGCTGCTCATTCGGCTTACGAAATGTTTTCATGGTATAAGTACCTGATTGTTGTTTTTTTTTTCCCGCCTCGATTTTTGGAGTGGGAATATTTTTCTGATTGCGCCTTTTCCTGATCTTTGCCTACTTGTACCTTTTTCTGACAAATATCACGTGATCGTCACACGAAATTAACGAAAAGTACAAAAAAGTTCATCACTTGCCATCAGTCTTAGTTGCAACTGCACTTTTAAAGTTACTAATGCAGCACCGGTATGCACGGCAGTATTTCATTCCAAGTCCCAATGTTAACATCAATACATGTCGATGATTCTTAGCCAATGCTGGCATTACGAAAACAGGCCCATAAAATATACAGAGATTTTTTATGTTGTAAAAATTGAAAACTTTCAGTATAAGTTTTTTTTTATATTTTCCTTATTTTTGCTCAAAACATAGGTTGTGGGTACACGTTAGAACCGCCTCGGCGAGGCGGTTCTACTGAGTACCCACAAGCTATGTTTTGGAGCAAAAATAAGAAAAAAATAGGTATATGTATACCCCTGCATATCCTAGTTTTACTATATAAAAGTGGGGTTCAAGGGGGTATTCAAGACACGGACATGTTTCCTGATGATATGCGACATAATCTGTATCAACAAACAGCACCATGGCTCACTGCCTAGTCTTTCAGTCATTCTTCTGAAAACCGTTATAATCCCAATCAGTGAAATGGTATACTAGGGGGTCGATGACGCGAAGAAGACAGTATTACCGAACAAAATTGTATGTCTGATTTTAAAACAAAGCCTCTACAACTATGTGGTCAATTGATTTCTTATCTAAACTGATCCAAGAGAACATAAACGGAGTTTTACGACTATACATTTGTAATTATTTAGACGAAAAGAGAAATGCTCTAAATAATGAAATCTTGGGGATGCAGCGAATTTATCTTTATTGCTGTTGATATGCTGATTAAAACACTCAGCAGAGGTTTGATAGTCTACCAAATGCTTTTATGCACTTTTCTGTATCAGATTAAATAAACCTATTTTTCTCGAATGTATTTAAACAAAGTAAGAATTGTTCCGTATTCCAGAAGAGTTCAGCTAGTTTCTGATTGCGGCTGCATCAGTTCGGAGCAAAAGTAATCGTTGAAAAATTACGAAAACTTTCCCATGCAATATACAGAGATTTTCGCTCAAAACATATATTGTGGGTACACGTAAGAACCGCCTTGCCGAGGCGGTTCTAACGAGTACCAACAACCTATGTTTTGGAGAAAAAATAAGAAAAATAGGTATACCCCTGCATACCCCAGTTTATTATATAAAAGTGGGGAAAAAGGGGTATTCATTTCACAGAAATGTTTTCCTGATAGATTCATAGCGAACATAATATTTTAAAGTGCAAACTGCAAGCTCGAACTTCGGACTCACTGCAAATCTCTGCCAGCGTGTAACATGTTTAAGCCCCAGTTAAAGACACTGGTGATTTTATAATACCGATCGTTCCAACGGGATACTTCTGTTGTGGTTCTAATTGTTTTATGTTGGTGTTGGCTTTTTGTGCTGTTTTCATCTTATGTACTTTTTCATACACGTATTTAGTTAAGTTCGGATAACTGAGTGGCCGCCTAT
Source organism: Rugalucina vietnamica (assembly GCA_964017185.1). NCBI lineage: Eukaryota > Metazoa > Mollusca > Bivalvia > Lucinida > Lucinidae > Rugalucina > Rugalucina vietnamica. The sequence continues at coordinate 51,134,245 of OZ024877.1, forward strand.
TGGGAAATAGCTGCTCACTCGGCTTGCAATATTTTCCCTTAGTATAACTACCTGATTGCCAATTTTTGCTAAGTTTTCCATCCTCGGTCTTTGGAGTGGGAATTTCTTTCTGATTGTGCCATTTCTTGATCATTGTCTCCATCAGACTAAGGTGACCAAATACTAGCGCCAAGCAAATCAATATTTATCGGAACCAGCAGTACCGAAATAAATCAAAGCTATACCGTTTGCATAGAAGAATACCCTCAATGCATTCAGCGTATTATAAGCGCTTAAACACGCAGAAGACAAAAAATGGCAACAATATATGGCACCATCTTGTCGTTTCTTAAAGAAATGATGAACATCTTTCATAATTCCTGTTACGAATCGTACTTTATCTGGTATAATTTGATATAAAACAAATCCCAAATGTCTGTTCGCATGCCATAAGCAATATGTTAGCGTCGAATTGGAACATATTTTCAGGCTTCTTTTTTCTAATTGATTCTCATTTTCTAAATGATTCAGGTCATGAAAATCTGTGTATGTAATGTACGTATATTTACCAGCGATTATCAGGTCGTGAGTTCGCCTTATCATTTCAACATTGCCTATTCTGATAGAGTTTACAAAACTACGATCAGAAGATGCATAAGCAATGGCCATTTATCAAATTAAGAACATTTTTGTTTTTGGTCTAAAAAGAATGTGGCAAGAACTATCTCCGACAAATACAGCAAAAAAGTTCGAATACTGTAATACAGTTCGCATATGCCTAGATTTATGCTACATGTATCAGTCTAGAATCAGTTTTCAGTGATACAACTGTGTATCTAATCAGATAACGTGATAACGTCAACATGTTCCGTATGGTAAGAGGAACTCAGTCATACCATATAATAAAAGCAAGAACTAGCAATGAAATGCAAATCTAGAACATAATAATAAATACACTGTCATTTGCTTTCCGACTAACCATGCAAACATCAGGAAAACATGTCCGCGCTCCCCTTATACCCCGCTTTCATATAGTATAACTGGCGTATGCAGGGGTATACCTATTTTTCTTATTTTTACTCCAAACCATATTCTTTTTGCAACTGAAAATTTTCATTTTTTACAACTTTGAAAATCTCTGTATATTGCATGGGCAAGTTTTCGTAATGGTAAATGAATAATCAGTACTTTGTCTGTGGAAACTAACTTTATAACCAATAAGCAATTATGCCAACACGTTAACTGATGTCCACATCGACATATTGTCTATTATAGCATCATATTTTGTTGTCTTCTATATTGGAACAACTAATTTAATATGACAATGACAACAGTGCCATTTGTAGTCAGCACTTAACGGAAATTCTATGTCTTCGTGTTTCACATGCTATATTTGTATTTGCTATTCCATTAACAAAATTACTTGTAGAAAAATACCGTTTTTCCATTGAACTACAACAGGACAAATGCTAGTCATTCCATTATTGTTATTACAGCAGACTAAGGGCGAAAATTGGGTACATTAAAACTTTCGTTTGGTTGATGCTGGGAAAGGGCTTTTTGCTGGTCATCTTGAGATACTAGTATTTTAACTAACAGTTTGCATTGTTTACAACGTTAAGAAAAATCCGTTTTGCAATATTCAAAATAAAATAAAAACAGATCCTTAAAGAGCAGTGAGCATATAAGTGAGAAAGGCGGTGGGTCATTCCACGGTTTCGGCTATTTAAGCTTCATCAGTGACCCTTTAGATTTGGCAACATGGTGCCAGAGAAAACTAATTATATACTAGGCAAATTAAAATTAGCAATTTTCGTAACATTCGCCAGTCCCTGCGCATAATGAATAAAAGTCATATTTTGGAATATGGCCGTAAGTGGTAACCTTTCGGCAAGAGCTTCCAAATGAAACATTTCGAAAAAATCAAACCTTATGGCGATACTGACGTGACGTTACAATTTAAGACACATGCTCAAAACTTGCAGGTCTGCTTAGAGTGGGAAACCAAAATCATACTTAAGCATCTTTTTAGTCATAAAAACAAAGGAAAACATTTAAAACTTTTGGAAACAAAATTTTATCGCCGAGAAATTAAGATCGTAAGTTTTTGAATTCGACGTTTTTTTCTTTTGCTCCTACGTTATCGCCTTACAGTTACATTTCTAACTGGAATTTCCCAAAAATCGGCAATGAGTTTAAATGTCTGATGCATACCGATATGTTAAAATAAAGAGAGTTTGCCAAATTCTCTATCTTGGCTTTACAGCGTGAGCTTAAATAAAGAGTTTAACGTCAGCGTTACCTCACTAGCATGACGCGTTATGGCTCTGAATCTTTCAAGTGTTACTGACTACGGTATTAGCTGCATTGTGCTTTGTTTGTCTTGTTTTGTTTTTATAGAATCAATGTAAACCAAGTTACCCCAAATTAAGGCAATTTCGACCTATTGACGGCGCGTTGACGTCGTTTTTGGCAAGTAAAGTTTGCACCGAAAAAGCCCAATCTCACTTGTCACAAAAATCAACAACGTTAATAAACAGAGTTTGAAAAGGATGTGCCTAATGGACTAAACAAAAGTCAGCTGTTTTCATTGTGTTTGATGGTTGAGAATTTTGCATCCACACCCTTTCTGTATTTGTTGGTTGTTCCAGAAGCCTCTTTAAAGGATGGCGTTTTTAAATTCATCGTATCATGTGCCTAGGACACTGTTCTTGTCATTGAAATTAAAGAATTGTCCAAAATTTCTCTGAGGTGATCAAAAGTATGTGTAACATCAAAAATTGCTAAATTTATTTTGCATAGTATAATTTCAAAACTTTCGTCAAGGTAGTCCATACAAAGCAAGTATTATACAAATTGGGCCAAATATATTAACTTATTTAAGCCCATCTGGGGCTATTCTGTTTGCTTAAAGGAATATCATCGAAAAATGGAATTAATATTGAAAATCCCTCCTGATGCCCCTAAAAGTGAAAGTGGACTCACCCAAATGATAACGATGGGAAAATCCATTCGTCATGAATGGGTTTAAAATAATAGTTGCAATATTCAAACAAAAGTCCGTGTTTTTTTTTTTTGATACGGCCATCATGCACAATATGAAAACATACACATGCAATGTACAGTGATTTTAAAGTTGTAAAAAAATGAAACTTTTCTGAAGAACAGTTTTGATGTTTTCCTTATTTTTGCCCAAAACATAGATTGTGGGTACATGTTCTAACGAGTACCCACAATCTAAGTTTTGGAGCAAAAATAAGAACCAGAGGACCAATGGTCCTGTAAACACTCACACTGATACTGATTGTAATCTCATTTGCCTCCAAATTTATAAGTTTACACTTTGCCCCTATTGAGTTTGACGTTATTGTGACGTTTGTGTTTTTCAACATAATGTGCCTTAAATCCTTGGGCTAGGCTTTAATTTGAAACAAGGCCGTTCGTCTCCCAGGGATGAGAATAATAAGGTTCATGATTTTTGGTGAGTTCTTTGATGGATGACTAGGCAAATTCTAGCTCTAAACTGTATGGTGCAAACAATGTCAAGGAATCTGCTGGTGGCCCATTAGTCTTGGCTTTGCGATCTCTTCGCTTTCTTTCAGCGGTCTTCATCATAGAGAGCTGCTCCTTTGCTGATTAGACCTCGCAAATGTGCAGTCTTTCCCAAGACCCTATTGGTATGTTGAAATCTTTCAGAGTGGCTTTGAGGGTGTCTTTGTAGTATTTCTTCTGGCCACCTTGAGAGCACTTTCCCTCCTGAAATTCTCCATAGAATACCGTCTTTAGAAGTCGCTCATCAGGTATTCTTATAACATAGTGAGTCCATCTTAGCTGTGCTAGCATTAAGACTACATATCCATGCTTTGCCTTAAGGGCCTCTGTGTCTGGAATCTTGTCTTGCCACTTGATTATTAACAGATTTCTCAATAAGCTTAAGTGGAAAGGGTTAAGTCTCTTTGCAGACGATGGTATACTTTCCACTTTGGCAATACCACAGCCTTGTAGACGTTCAGCTTGGTGTCAAGCTTGATTCCATTTCGCTTCCAGACCTTTGCGCGGAGTCTTCCGAATAACACATTGGCTTTTGCAATTATTCTGGCAATGACCTCATCATCAATGTGCACTGCTCTGGAGAGAGTGCTTGCTTCCCAGGTGGTTGAATTTATCAACACGTTTCAAGTTTTGTCACATAGACCTGAGACTTTGCCTTTGAAATGAACGCCATACGTCAAAAATAAGACGAAACGCAGCAAACATTATCGAGGCATGAGGCAAACAGCTTGTTCATTTGCTTATGTTGTGTTCTTAACCCACCTGTTTCAATTATTTATCAATTGACGGAGTCCACTTTCACTTTAGGGACACCAGGGGTGCTTTGAAATTTCTTAAAAAGGTACAAGTAGGCAAAGATCAGGAAAAGGCGCAATCAGAAAAAAAGATCCCCACTCCAAAAACCGAGGTGGGAAAAAAAACCAAACCAACAATCAAGTACTTATACCATGAAAACATTTCGTAAGCCGAATGAGCAGTTATTTTCCCAATAGGTGGCCACTCAGTTACCTTAACTTAACTAAAATATGAAAACACACATAAGGCGCCAACAGCGCAAAAATTTTAAACACCAAGACATAAAACAAAAAATACCACCACAGACGTATCGACTTGGAACGATCAGTAACACACAGTTACTGGCGGGCTTAAATCGATTTTACATGGCCATAACCTCACCCTCAGCTTCTGCAGTGGTTCATAACATTTAGCTAGTTCTTCGGTCCTCGTGGTGAATCTCTAACTAGTCAATGAATCATCAAAAACAAACAAATAAATCATGATAAACATCCTGATGAATCCAAAACCAGGACTCACAGATTCAGTAAGCTGCCCCTGGGCGCCGAATAACTTTAACTCCGGAGCAAAAGAAAAAACATCAGTTGGATCCCGGTGGGCCAAGCAACAGACAAGAAGCTCCGGCCCCAACCAACTAAAATGAATAGCTTTAAGTCGAGGCCATCATAGAGTCTGACGCCCGACCCATCGACGTGCAATTAAAGAAGGCAGCATACACTGTAGTTATCAACCATGATTGGGTTAAAAACTAAGCATGCAGACTGTCGCATAACATTCAACATTTTTCAGTGTGCCTCACTGCAAACAGTAAATGCCTAATATGGGACAGGCTTGGTGCTATACTGTTTGCCTGTGTCCCAAGCGTTTACACATATTTCATGATGACTGCTTTTGTCATTGCTCCTAATGTTACGTATGGAAGTTTTGTGATTTTAAGAAACGGGGTTTGACTTAGAGAATTTCAGAAATATAAAAACACGTTTAAATGTTTGAATGAATGCCAGTCGGAATCGTGTCGTGTAAAATTATACCTGTAAAGTCGATTTAAGCCCGCCACTGATCGTTCCAAGGCGACACTTCTGTGGTGGTTCTTCTGATTGTTTTATGCATTGGTGTTTAAACTTTTATGTCTTGGTGGTTCTTTTTGTTTTATGTCTTGGTGTATAAAAATTTTTTTGTGCTGTAGGCGCCTTATGTATGTTTTCATATTTTTAGTTAAGTTAAGGTAACTGAGTGGCCACCTATTGGGGAAATAGCTGCTCATTCGGCTTACGATATGTTTCATGGTATAAGTACCTGATTGTTAGTTTGGTTTTTTCCCACCTCGGTTTTTGGAGTGGGAATCTTTTTCTGATTGCGCCTTTTCCTGATCTTTGCCTACTTGTACCTTTTTGTGCTGTTTGCGCCTTACGTATGTGTTCATACTTTTAGTACTTGAGTGACCACCTATTGGAAAAATAGCTGCTCATTCGGCTTACGATATGTTTTCATGATATAAGTGCCTGATTGTTAATTTAGTTTTTTCTCACCTCGGTTTTTGGAGAGGGATTCTCTTCCTGACTGCGCTTTTTTCCTGATCGTTGCCTACTTGTACCTTTTTACACTAGATATTTATATTAATGAGCGTTTGCAAAGTGAACAAAATTTAGTTAGGGATGAGTTACATGATTTCGTGTAAGACATGCATACGATAATAATATTTCTGAGACCGACACCAAGTAAAGAGACTTTGAAAATAATAAAATCCATTGTCCTTAAATAACATGTGTAGTCATGCTATAAGAATAACCATAGAAACAAAACTTTTGAACATTTTTGGCCTTTTTATCACAATTTCGGAATTCATGGATTTTAGTTATAAGACCCACAAAACATATTGACTATGCATATCTACATGAAAATGCAAAAGAGAGTTTCCAGCTGATCGCTCCACAATAATTTATTTATGTATTTGTTCCAAACCTGTCAGTCTTAAACTCGTTTAGTCTTTTATATGATAAACTATACATGGCCTTGAAACAAATTATAAATCATCAGGAAATCATGTCCGTGCAATTAATACCCCCTCAAACCCCACTTTTATATAGCAAAACTAGGGTATGCAGGGGTTTACCTATTTTTCTTATTTTTGCTCCAAAACATGGATTGTGGGTACAAGTTAGAACCGCCTCGGCGAGGCGGTTCTAACTTGTACCCGCAATTTATGTTTTGAGCAAAAATAAGAAAAACATCAAAATTTTCTACTGAAAATTTTCAATTTTTACAAATCAAAAAAAAAATAAATAAAAATTGTTTATTACATGGGCATGTTTACGTAATGTAGCAAAATGTATACTCACACATGGCTTCTCCAAAATACCAGGCGTCTTTGGCATATATATCCGCCAAGGCTGTTGGCATACATATAGTTAAGACGAGTATATCAGCCACGCAAAGATTTAGAAGGTACAAGTTAACAGCAGTTTTCATGTTTCGGTTGAAGCAAACAACCGACATCACGCATACATTTCCTAATATTCCAAACAAGAAAATCAAGATAAAGAATGTTGTACAGATAACAACGAAGTAGCGTGGAAACTCAGGTGTGACGGCTGTTTTAGAACCAGTGATAGATTCATTTAGAAGCACGTGTGCCGAATTCACGGCGTTTACCGTGGAATTTTTTCCCGACTGTAACACCAAGTCAAATACTGGTGACTGTTCGTCCATTGTAATTCAATAATGAATATTCAGTTTTCTTTTAAAATTAAATGAATCTTTGATTGTAATATTGTGTAACATCACACAAAATTATTATCCATACATTTTCCATTCCATATTGGGCTGGTTACCAGACAATTAACAAGCCATAAATGCCATCTAGCTTTCGATCCCGTTCTCGAACTTGGCAGACTAAAGCAATATATGATCCCCCAAAGTCGCTGAAGAAGTTATTGGTTTAAGAGTGATTTAAGATATGATCGGACTGTCAGCTGTATAGAGCTTTTAAACAGCCTCTAGAGCGTGCTGCTGAGCAGCGATAGAGCTATGAAATATTGGGTTTCTGCTTACTAGGAAGTTCGTTTATTTTACGAGTGAGTGATACTCGCACTGGCTGTGGAGCATATTTTGGCGATCGGACCTTTCTTTTTTTTTAACATGTATTTCAGACGATGAAAGCAGTGGAATTATGCAACGGTTCTAACACATCAGGAAAACATGTCCGTGTTATGTATACTCCCTTAAACACCACTTTTATATAGAAAAACTGGGTGTTGCAGGGGTATACCTAGTTTTCTTATTTTTCATCCAAAACATAGATTGTGGGTTCTCGTTAGAAGCCGAGGTGGTGTATTCACAATCTATGATTTTAGCAAAAATAAGAAAAAATATCATATTGTTTCAGCTGAAAATTTTCAATTTTTAAAGCTGAAAAAATCTCTGTATATTGCATGGGCAAGTTTTCGTAATGCTATCTGATCAGCTAGGGAAATAAAAACCAAATCGGTCGTTGTGCTCTATGGGTGTGAAATTTGCCAACATAACTTTATTCGAGTTCTTGGTTGTTCAAAAAGCCTGGCCTAAGTATGGCATGTGTACAGTACATTGATCGTGCAATGTGCCTTAACCCCTGATTTATCATGAATGGTGTACATGTCAGAAAAGGCAAAATGTCTATTAGAACGGACTGAAAAAAAAAAACGATTTAAGCCCCCAGTAATTTTATATTACTGATCTTTCCAAGTTGTGGTTCAAATTGTTTATGTTTTGGTTTTGAATGTTTGCGCTGATTGCACCTTGCAGAGATTTGATAATCACCTCACTATGCCAGGATCATATTGCTCCATTCGGGGCTATTAACCGAATAAACAGTGGTACCAATATAGCTCCTTCAGAAGCTAAGCCTTTAACCGCTATTTTTTATTAAGCTCATTTAGACATAATGACATGTTCATTGACTTGTAATGCATGTTTACTTTAAATATACAGTCGGACAAAAGTTAAGCATCACTCGAATATTTTTCAAAATAATCAGTAAAACCTTCAATATAGAAATATTTTCTTTTAACAGTTGTGATATTTGTGATATCGGTAATAAATTATAGCAAATGCGAATGAGGTTGTTCTTGAGGTAAACATGTAGGCGTTGTTTAAGCAGACACACCCCCACGTAGCCAAAAATCGCTGTTTCCTAGTCCATATGACGCTGCTAAAAGGCTCTAACTTTGACCTCGAAATGTTTAGTGCTATGGAGTTCTTTGTTTCTCTGTCCTTTACGGGTGTCATAGAACCAATCTGGCTTGAATGACAGGCTGTCAACTTTGGACAATTCTTGCTGTTTGCATAAATCCAAGATGACCGCCAGAAAAATACCGCCAAACAGCGTAAGTAATGTCATTTTGTTACAATTTCAAAACCATAATCAGTCTGAAAATTTCAGATAAATATCTCTAAAACATCAACATTTATGTGCGTTTAAAGAATGGCATGTTACATAGTGAAAACGTCGTGCTAATGAATTAGGAAATAAGTTTACCTGAATCAGCATGTAACATTAAACCTTTGGTAGAAGAAAATTTTTTTGGACATTTTTACAACATGATACTACTTTCTTTCCATGCCTATAGAAACCCATTTGCGATCATATAGGGGACATTTTAAAATACAACTTTTAATGGCAATCCCCCAAAATAGGGGTAGGTGTATTTAGTACACCATATAACTTGAGCGACATGGTAAAAAGCCATTCGGACAGACCTAAACAGTCAGGGATAGACGTGAGTTAAAGACCTTTACTAATTTATTGTAGTTTTGAAGTTATTTTTAATGAAAAATACATTTAGAAAAATGTTAGGGTGATGCTTAACTTATGTCTGACTGTATATAAACAGTTTGACCTTATTTGAAGTTCTCAAACTATTGAACTCAATTTTCTCGAGATTTAGAAAAATTGAGATAGAACACTGTAGCACTCAGCTGACGAAATGTTCTCTTTATATAAGTACATGCGACATTTCCTGATCACTGTCTACCTTTATCTGTAAATACATGTAAATACTTACATGCACTGTCTGCGTAAACCTTTTTATATGAACATTTAGAGCGTTAGGAGTCGCTGAAACGCTGTAATGTGTTATGACAATTTAACATAATGTTTAATAACACAGCAGCTAATTTCGAAAGTCATCAGGAAAGACGCCACATCGGCAAAAAATAATGCGATTTCCTGTTTTAATTAGATTTTGTAGGCGAGGTTCATCTTAAATGTGTTTGTGGGCGATATGAAATTCACAAAGCAATCAATTTATAGATGAATTTCAAGGGGAAAATCTAATCTGTTGTTTTTAAAATCGTCAAGAAATCCCCTATCAGACGTTTTAGATGACACAGATTTGTCTTTGGTTCGTAAGACACCAATATTAATCAAAGTGTTATTCTGTGTTATTATATTCACTTGTTATGGTCCTTTGAGACTGTAAAATTCATAACTTAAATGCCTTTCAATAGCGAACTAAATCAATTTAAGTTGCACCAAACATATTTCACAAATTTTAAGCTTTTCAGGAAATAAATGTCCTCAAATGCATTTCGGTTGATGTCTTATTTGGAAGAAATACTGCAAGCCATTGATAAAAAGAACATAAATGCCAATGAAGAAATACCCTAAATGCCTCGTCACACATATTAAGTGAAAGTGTATCCACGTACACACACGTTTGAATAAAAAAAGTCGGCAACACCACTTTACTTTACAATTCGTTCATGTACGCTGTAAATTGCTGATTCGGAACAAATACTGCAAGTCAGTGATAAAAATAAAAAAAAAAATGCCAATGAAGAAATACTCTAAAAGCCTCACCACACATAAGTGACAGTTTATCCACGTACACTCACATTTAATTAACCCATATTGGACGAATGGATTTTCCCATCATTATCATTTGGATGAGTCCACTTTTTAGCTCACCTGAGCCGAAGGCTCATAGGTGAGCTTATAGTATACCCATGCTCCGTCGTCCGTCCGTCCGTCCGTCGTCCGTCGTCGTCCACAATTTCAAAGATCTTCTTCTCTGAAACCGCTGGGCCGATTGTTCTCATATTACACATACACCATCTACAGGTAGGGGGAAAGAATAATTGTGTTTTTTGTTTTGATCGGATAAGGACTCTGGTTGCTATGGCAACTTATGCATCCCATAGACTTATAATGGAAAAAAGTGAAAATTGCCAGTTTTTGCTGTCTTGTTGGAGATATTTGAATTTTGTTTTTGCAGAAATGTTTATTGAGTAATCCTCTACGTTTCATGTGACTTTTGTCCTAATCCTTCATTTTGATTGGTTGCAGGGGCCCCATACAGGGCAAAATTTCGAAAAACATTCAAAAATCTTCTTCGCAAAAACTGTCAAGGGGATGAAGCCTATACTTTGTATACATGTTTCTGACATTGGCCTCTACATAATTTGCGTTTTTTATTCCAGGCAGACAAGAACTCTGGTTGCTATGGCAACTTAAAGTTTCCATAGACTTATAATGGGAAAAGTGGAAATCGGCTATTTTTCCGCTTAAATTGCAGACATTTGAATTTTGTTTTTGCAGAAATGTTTATTGTGTAGTGTTTGACGTTTTTGCGAGTTTTGTCCTAATCCTTTATTTTGATTGGTTGCTGGGGCCCCATAAAGGGCAAAATTTTGAAAAAACATTCAAAAATCTTCTCCTCAGAAACTGTCAAGTGGATGAATCCTGTACTTTGTATACATGTTCCTGACAGTAGCCTCTACATAATTTGTGTTTTTTTATTCCAGTCGGATAAGAACTCTGGTTGCTATGGTAACTTTAAGTTTCCATAGACTTATAATGGGAAAAGTGGAAATTAGCTATTTTTTGAAAACTATTGCAGCCTGAGATCTGAAAAGTGGTAGATGCAAACAACTAATGGATTAAATGAAGGTATATGATTAATTTAGGTCAAGGTCATCTCTTGACCTTGGCCGGTCTGTCGTCCATACACACTTTTCAAAGATTTTTTTTCTCTGAAACCACTTGGCCAATTAAAGCCAAATTTTATATGAAGCATCTATAGGAAGTGGGAACCAATAATCCAGGTCACATGACCAAGATGGCCGCCATGCCCATATATGGTAAAAACCCTTAAAATATCTTCTTATCCAGAACCGGTTAACCGATTTCAACGAAACTTTGCATGAAGTATGGATGACTCAAGTACTACAATGTATATATAAATCATGACCCTGTGGTGACCTTGACCTATTTTATGGCAAGGTCAACATAGGTCGTCAATGCATTTGAATGGGGAAAACTTTTAAAATGTCATTTTAAGTGAAAGTCTTGCAGGAAAAGGGCAGTAGGACTGAGATTTAATGATTCTGAAAAAAAAATGGACCCAGGGGCTCATCTGCTTTTAGAATGTTATTTGAAGGGGAAAATCAGCAGGAAAATGGCAAATAAAAAGATGAAAAAAGAAAATGGCCCAAGGGCTTCATCTGTCCCTGCACTGGGGTTAAATACCATAATATTCAAATATGTTTATTGGTATATGAAGCAGATCTCAGGTGAGCGTTTACAGGACCATTGGTCCTCTGGTATTTTTAGGGGCGTCAGGAGGGAATTTTAAATTTTATTCAATTTTTCGACGAAATTTCTCTAAGCAAACAGAATAGCCCCAGATGGGACAGCACGTTCTGTGGCGTCACATCTGGTGCAATTCTGTTTGCCTATGTCCCATAAAAGGGCGCCAGGCTTATATGAGTTAAAAAAAGTTCGGCAACACCAATTTACTTTACCATTCGTTTATGTACTTTGTAGGTTGCTTATTTGGAAATAAAAACAAATAAATGTAAATGCCAACGAAGAAGTGAAGAACTATGTTAAAGGCCTCGTCAAACACAAGTGACAGTCTATCCACGTACACACACGTTCAATTAAAAAAGGTTCGGCAACACCATTGGTTTATGTCCGTTGTAGACTGCTGGGTATGTTCGCATAAAATTTGTAAGGCGTTTGCATACCTCTGTCTTCACCAAAATAAGAAAAGGATCTTTGACAGTGGTAAAGGGAGTCACAATGTATAGCTGCCCTGTATTTCGAAAAAAAAAAATAAAAGTTGATAAAATGCTTCAACCATCATATGTTAGTTCGCTGTCAGTCCATATTTTAGCATATTGGACTTTGGTCCCCATTTTGGTACATGTATGGCTTTATTTTGGGGCTAAAACAGCTACTTTTTGTATTCCCCCCGAGTACCAACAAATCCTTTTGCATGTTGATAGGTCATCATAAAATACAGCTCCGTTTCGCTAATAACATACCCCTGCAATGTCGCAAAATAAATTGACCCTGCACCCTGCATTGCATGGCTCATTGCTGGATGGTTATTAGTCTGGCCTGGATGAAACTTCTTCAATTTGTGTATACATTTATGTTTGTTAAACTGGTAGTTTGTTTATATTGATTCCGATTGGACAGGAAGCTGTTTTCGGCATGTACCAAAATTCCGACAGAATTAATGTCAAGTTTTCAACTTTCGGCGATTGGTATTATGTAAGTACTGTGAATACTGCCACTTTCTGACCTGAATATTATTGATTGTCATCTATTTTATATACATTAAAACTTGCATCGCATTCGCATTACATATAAAGTCCAGAAACAATGATTAAATAGACGCTATTTCCTTCATTACAGACATATTTCAAGAAGCAAAACTGCTCTTAATGTCTACTTCCATCTTAGTGTGCTCTCGCGCGTTTAATATTTGATTCGTTGAAGTTTCTCTTGGATGATTACTAATATAAGCCGTCTTGTTAAAATCGCAAGTCACACTATTTCAATCAATTGTATTCAAAAACCATCAAATGTCCTTAATAAATATATGTTTAAGAATGTCATTACATAACTTAAAACATTGTCATAGGCAGGTACACATTGCATTAGATACAAGGCTATCGTAACTCTCTTTAAATAATCATGTCAACTGTTAATGATATTCTCAGATGTCCAGTTTTTAAATTTGATAAACTTTCAGACAATTTATATGCTGAAAACATGCATTTGCATGGAAGCATTATACAGGGTAGTAGGTATAGTTAGATATTCCATTTCTACTTCAGTACTTAAGCGAATGTGATGTAAGTTTTAAGGTATCTACAATAGATGCCAATGAACAACATTCATGTCAGAAACTGGCAATATTCACAGTACTTACATAATACCAATCGCCGAAAGTTGAAAACTTGACATTAAATCTACCAGAAGTTTGGTACACGCCGAAAGCAGCTTCCTGTCCAATCGGACTGCTCACGATCAATATAAACAAACTACCAGTTTAACACACATAAATATATACACAAATTGTAGAAGTTTCATCCAGGCGAGACTAATAACCATCCAGCAATGAGCCATGCAATGTAGGGTGCGGGGTCAATTTATTTTGCGACATTGCAGGGCTATGTTATTAATGAAACGGAGCTGTATTTGAATGGCGTGTTGGTACTCGGGGGGGGGGGGAGGGTGAAACAATGTTGCCCAGTCAAAAATGTAACCCGAAAACTGTGTACATGTATATAAAATAGTTATAAATACTTTATAAGGTGAGAATGGTGGAAATTAGGTTCTTTAATATAAAGTGCAATTCAACGAGACGTCCATGTACTAGTTTTGTCATCTGATACGGGAGAATAATTGATTATTTTACCATTTTTCATTTTTGATTCATCCAAAAAATTGAAAAATAACATTTAATGGAACAAACTTTTGCACCAGTCTATACAACATGTTAACATATACACGCCCCCTAGTCTTTTAAAGCACATGGCTGAATTCAACATGTGGAGAGATCAGTCTTGATTAGAGGACGAATAACAGGGCATTGTCTCACAATGCACTTAGACTATACATTGGAAAGTTGACAGTATTAAAATTGTGTCATGGATGATCTGTAAGCATTTTGGTGTCAGCATCATAGCATGAAGATTTTGACTACTTCAGGCATTTGCTTTATTACATTTCTTAATCCATGATTTACAGGGAGTTAAGGTCTGTGATCTAGTCAAATACTTAAGTGGTATCATCTTGGTTTACTCTTGACAGTATGTCTTGACTCATTTAGACAAACAAATATTTCACTGAAATACTTCTTTCTCTATAATACCTTTCATTGCTGTGCATTATGTAAGAGATAACAGGGCGTGTTATAGCTAAAACAGATACATGTATAGGTGTGTATATGCCATAATTTTAACATTGAAAAATACTGATCAGTGTAGGAACATTTTAACAACAGAAGGCGTTTAAATTCCATAATTTGAATGGTGGCATGCGTGCATTCATCCATTCCAGACTTGCAAATAAATTCTGTGTCATTTTATGTTTGCGAAAACCATACAGACATTGAGACATCTATGACAAAATGTGTTTTGCATATACATATAACACACTTAAAGTACAGATCAGCTGGTGGTAGTCGCCAATGGCATGGACATAGTTTTTAAACCCCGTTTTGTGAAATATTTTGCCATGTTCTTTGTCTACATAACTTGGGTTTATGGTCTACCTGTTTGGAAACTAATGAAAGATTTTCTCATGACTTTGCTCAGTATATGCCATTGTTATCAGTGATATACAGGTACCTCCCAAAATAATTTATGAAAATAATGTCTCTTATTGAGCATCAAACTTTTTAGTTGACTTTTAGAGTGTCTAAGACCCTTGAACACTGACCTACATGTTTAAAAATCACAACAATGTTGGAACTGAATACAGGCATGCAACAAAAATGAGTTTTATTCCAATTTATATTTTCAAAATTTTGACCCCTACCTCTGCTTCGCCATTTCTACAGTATGTGGAGGAATGCTTCGCACATTATAGCAGTTATCCATTCTTAAGGCATAATACTACCCTCCTCATTGCGAATTGCTTTAAAACGGAGTTTTGGGCTTTCGAAAACAGGGCATTTATTACAGGACTTAGTCAATGGTCCTTGTCCAAATCGTCTGCACGACCTGATGCGGCGAGGGCGTTTCAGAGTTTTTCAGATTTTTAGACCAAATCGAGCCGATACCCTTGAGGACAATCACAGTAGGAACCGGAACACCTGGCATTGTCACTGAAGACAGGCTGAGGTGAACAAGTTCATCAGGAAATAAATAAATACCCACTTTTATATAGAAAAACCGGTGGTTGCAGAGGTATACCTATTTTTGGCTCCAAAACATATATTTTGGGTACTCGTTAGAACCACCTCGGAGTGTACTGCCAATCTATGTTTTGAGCAAAAAAAAAAAAAAAAAAAAAAAAAAAAAAAGAAAGAAAGATATCAAAATTTTTCTACAGAAATTTTTCATTTTTTACAACTTTAAAAATCTCTGTATAATGCATGGACGTGTTTTCGTAATGATTTCTGTTGGTGGTTTCAGTCAGTGTGGAGTGAATATAGTCGGAAGCAGCACTTCGACTTCAATAACATGAATGTAAAAGATTAAAGACCGAATAAGTATACAAAAATGCAGAGTGGTTACATGGCTCAATCAATATGCTGCTTCAGATACGTGGTGTATTTAATGTGTTTGTGGTATGTGATGGTAATTCTGTCCTGTTTTAAACAAAAAAAAAACAAATAAAAGTAACCAGAACTGTACATAAGAATGGTATGTGTGGAATCATAGAACTGCCTATACTAAATCTATCAAATAAACAAATATCAATAAAACCAAAACGTTTAATTGCTACTGTTGACAAATTGCAAGATAAACATTTACCTTCATTAAGTAAGAAAACACGCACCAGTATGGAAAATAAGATGATAGATTCAGAAACTTGTATAAATTTTGAAGTTGGCGATGCTGTTTTAACTAACGCACAAAAAGCAAAGCTACGATTATTTTTGTATCAGAACAGGGATATTTTCGCTTCTTCATTAGATGAATTAGGCGTTGTTAATTTATTTGAGCATAGAATTGAAGTTGATCCAACTGTCCCACCAATACAGGCCAGACCATATAGACATTCTCCTAAAATGATAAATATAATAAATGAACAAGTTGCTGAATTAGAACAGTTAGGTTTTGTCGTCCCATCGAATTCGGCATGGTCATCTCCTTGTTTGTTGGTACCAAAGAAGGGTGAAAAAGAAGAATATAGATTATGTATAGATTATAGACTTTTGAATTCAGTAACAAAGAATATATACTTCCAAATACCTACAATTGAAGATATTTTAGATTCAATGGGTGAAATGCAACCAAAAATATTCAGCACTTTAGATGCATATTCAGGATATTATCAGATGGAGATAGAGAAAGATAGTAGACAATATACAGCTTTTGTGACAACTGAAGGAGTATATGAATTTACCAGAATGAGATTTGGTCTTTAAAATGCATCTTTTTCATATCAAAAGCTTATGCAAATTACGTTATCTAAGTTATCATATAATTTTTGCCATTGCTTTATTGATGATATAATAATTTTAAGTAAAACTTTTGACCAACATCTTGATCATCTAAACCAAGTGTTTAAGAGACTAAGAGCTGTAAATTTGAAATTAAAACCCAGTAAGTGTGTTTTTGGTAAATCAGAATTAAAATATTAAGGACATGTTATTTCTCAGGAAGGTTGTAAACCGGATCCAGATAAAGTTTCAGCTATTACCACATATCCTATCCCAAATAATGTACATGAATTACATGTTTAGGTTTGTTTTGTTATTATAGGAAATTCATAAGAGGGTATGCAAAGCTTGCAGCACCATTAAATAATTTATTAAAGAAAGATGTAAAATTCAAATGGACTTCATTATGTCAAGAAAGCTTAGAAAAAATAAAACAACTATTGGCAGCAAATACAATATTAGAATATCCAGATTTGAATAAGACATTTACAGTACAAACGGATGCATCAACTCTTGCAATTGGGTATATTTTGAGCCAGAAAGGGTCTGATAACATAGAAAATAGTACAAATAGGCAAAGATCAGGAAAAGGCGCAATCAGAAAAAGATTCCCAATCCAAAAACCGAGGTGGGAAAAAACTAAATGAACAATCAGGTACTTATACAATGAAAACATATCGTAAGCCGAATGAGCAGCAATTTCCCAATAGGTGGCCACTCAGTTACCTAAACTTAACTAAAAACTCCAAAAACACACACAAGGAGTCAACAGCACAAACAATTCTAAACACTAAGACATAAAACAAAATGAACCACCACAGAAGTACCGCCCTGGAACGATCAGTAACACAAAGTTACTGGCGGGCTTAAACCGGTTTTACACGGCCACAACCTCACCCCCAGCCCCCGCAGTGGGTCATAACATTTAGTTAGTTCTTCGGTCCCCGCGGCGAATCTCTAACTAGTCAATAAATCATCAAGAACAAACAAATAAATCACGATAAATACCCCGACGAATCAATAACCAGGACTCACAGATTGAGTAAGTTGCCCGACGATGGAGATCCCTGGGCGCCGAATAACCTACTAACTCCACAGCAAAAGAAAAACACCAGTTGGACCCCGGTGGGCCAAGCAACAGACAAGAAGCTCCGGCCCAAACCAACAAAAATGACCAGCTTTAAGTCGGGGTCATCATAGAGTCTGACGCCCGACCCACCGGCGTGCAATTAAAGAAGGCAGCGTAGTTATCAACCATGATTGGGTTAAAGACTAAGCATGCAGACTGTCAAAGAGTCGTGCGTTATGGGGGCAGATCATTAAAGCCTGCTGAACAAAAATATACTCTTAGGCAAAACTCCCCAAGTGACCGACAATAGAGCAAAACAAAACGGGAGGTTTATTAAAATAGATGGAGATCACGATGAAGCTGCATTCACAGTATTTCAGCCTACACTATAAACGTAATTGGCACGGGGAAAACCTAACTTCTAAGAGGAAATATGGGAACAAAAAAAAACTTATCGACCAATTATATTCCTTAGGTGTAAGTTTCTGTATAATTATATACATTTTAATATTAAGGTTAATATTTAAGAGTTAATATGTTGTATATTTACCTCGGCGGCAATACGTAAATTTATCGCAAATTTGTATAATAAATGAGATTTTATAAATATAATAAGACTATAAATATAATATGTTTTGTCTAGTAGAACTTTGCTTTTTATTTATTATGAAATTTTAAAGTGTTATTGTTATTTTATTTTTTTTTGTTCCAGGTATTTTAAACATCTACGTGTATCGAGACTTTGATTCTGAGAAAAGACATCATACTATAATAGCGATGCACATACAATTCAACTATAATAACCATTGAATTAAATGAGTGACATAAACTGGATTTGCATGTATGAATACAACGATCTCGATATTTTAATAACTTGACAAGTGAATGTCAGAAATTACTAGAATTGGTTTCTAAAGGATTAGCACTTAGCTTGTTCCGCTTCTCCACAACATTTCGATTTGAAAAAACAACAAATTTAGTAACAAAAAAGACAATTAACAGTAACAGTGGATAGGCTATAACACTTTATAGAATGGAGATTATGGACTCGAGTTATAATGTATAAGTGGAAATATTTTGTGCTCTTAGAATTGTGTCAAATGTATACATTATAACCATTGCTCAGCGATAATTGAATATGCATATAATACACTTGAATTTTCAATAGACCCGTTCCGCTGTATTTATTCTGATAAATAAGATTTCTCTATAATAATTATTTCGATTTATGTATATAATAGTCTCTTATCAGTGCTTTCGTCACATTTTCTGAAGGTTGCCATAACGGCTTATATCGAGGAGATGCCCATTGTACTAAATAGTACCGTTTGTTATTTATAATTTTGCACTTCAATAACGTTTTGGCTGCAAACCATTTATTGTCATTGTTCGGATGTTGCAAATTGTTATTGTCTCGGTGAGGTTGATTTGTTTTATTTAATGAAACTGATGATCTATTCTCTGATACTCTACTTTCATTGACTAGTTAGAGATTCACCACGAGGACCGAATAACTAACTAAATGTTATGAACCACTGCAGAAGCTGAGGGTGAGGTTATGGCCATGTAAAACCGGTTTAAGCCCGCCAGTAACTTTGTGTTACTGATCGTTTCAAGTCGATACTTCTGTGGTGGTTTTTCTTTTTGTTTTATGACTTGGTGTATAAAATTTTTTGTGCTGTTGGCGCCTTATGTGTGTTTTCATATTTTTAGTTAAGTTAAGGTAACTGAGTGGCCACCTATTGGGAAAATAGCTGCTCATTCGGCTTACGATATGTTTCATGGTATAAGTACCTGATTGTTAGTTTGGTTTTTTCCCGCCTCGGTTTTTGGAGTGGGCATCTTTTTCTGATTGCGCCTTTTCCTGATCTTTGCCTGCTTGTACATTTTTTTCATTTGGATTCTAATTTTGTCGATAATTTCTAGGATCACTACATAGTTTCAATCTGTTTGCATGTACAGGTGCGGGTAAATTTTTATCTGTTTGAAAGTTTCTTAATTTATAAGTATCATATTGTAAACACTTAGGTATGTAATATGGTGTAATGTAAAACTTCCGATTTAGCCTTCTCGCTTTTCCTATCGGTACTTTATTCTGTTTTAAGTAGACAATGTCACCTATTCTATATTTTGGCAATTGTGCTTTTACATCATAATCTTTCTTCATTACTGCTTGTGTCTGTTTTGCATTTTCAGATGCAATTTCTTTGGTAATTTTTAGCTTTTCAATGAGTTGGTCCACATAAACAGCCGTTCTGGGATTTAAATCATCTGATGGGAGCAATACTGTATCTATAGGCAGGAGCATTTCACGCCCAAAAAGTAATTTATATGGTGAAATATTGGTATTCTCAATGCATACACTCTTACCGATAGCCCATCAAAACAGCTGGCAAAATTTCAGGCCAAATCTTTTCATTTTTATAACAATATGTTCTTAGTCCTTGTATTAAACTTCCGTTAATTCGCTCCGCCGCGCTGTTTGTCATAGGATGGTAGCTACTAGTGTACTACAGCCAATCGACAACCACTAAAACCATTGATATACCATTTACTGTGGGTTAATTGGTCTAGGAGCCAATCTGAGATACATGGTTTATTTTAAAAGTTTGTTCCACCCCCCAGGAAGAAAAACTTGGTTACTATCATTAGTTAGGGGCATGTCTCAGGGTCTTGGAAACCCATGTTTTACTAAGTTTTCTGTGGTCATAAGTCTGTAAATGGCCTATCACTTACGTAACCTGCAAACCTGGAGTTCTCGGGCTGTGAGAACACATTATAATGATTTGTGTTTAAAAGTCAAGAAAAGAACACAACTCTTGTCATGTTTTACTGTACACTGAAAAACTAATTGTTTTCAATCAAAATTAGAGTGAGTTTGTTCAGAATTGTTACATATGTTACATTTAATCTGCATCACAGCTGAAATAAGCATCTATGTTTGCCTATTGCTTTTTCATACTTTAAAATGGATCTGTGATTGATATTGGGTTTTAATTATTCTGCCCTGGCTTTAGATTGACCAAACCAACAAACTGATTGCAATTGTGGTCAATGCACAATCGTAAGCACTTTACTTGACTTAGACAAAAAAAAAGACAAAAATGTGCTAGCTCCAGATATACATGTATGAACGTTATTATTTCAGGTACATTATTAATATTCATTCTCCCGCAGTGTATATGAAGTAGGAAGAATTCTTCCCATTCATAATTGAATACATATGGTTGTAAGTTTCAAATCTGTCGCGTATGTAACAAGCATAATAAATGTCACGTATGTAACATACATGAAAAATGTCACATATGTATGATGAAAGACAGATTTCTTAACCACAATCTATTGCCATTTGTAGGATTTGTGGTGGGTTATAGGATGTACCTTGCAACCTTAGAACAAATGCACATGGGCGCTAGTTTGGTCGGAGGATCACTTTAATGTCCATTTGTGTCAGGTAAAATCACACAGTGTTCACCCACACCCCTAATAAGCAGAGGAAGCAATGTGAAACACCTATCTTGGCAACTGATAGAACTACAGAGCAGAAATACGGGTATCAAATGATTGCTTTGGCAATGCTCCATAACCATGAAATAAGATATAAATATAAAACTGACTTCCTGGTGTTCGAATATTAATGTGAACTCTATATATTAGAAACAATTCACAGAACAATGGATTATACCAGCACAAATGCTTGTATCTCAGCAACCAAACTCTAGAGAGCTTAAATTTGTATCAAATGATTGCTAAGACAATGTTCTATAACCATGTAATACGATATATTAACAAGCTGACTATCTTAATGCAAAATTATTAAGAGAGCTTCAGATATTAGGGAAAAATAACAGATAAATGAAGGGGGTATACCAACAAAATTACTGGTATCTCAGCAACCAAAAACTAGAGAGCTGAAATTTGTATAAAATGATTTTTATGATAATGTTGAATAATAATGAGATAAGATACAGAAAGAAATCAACTTTCTTGTTGTTCAAATATTGATGAGAACTTTCAGTATTAGAGAAAAATCACAGAACGACAGAGGGGTATACCTACAGTAAAGTTTATAGCTCAGCAACCAAAAGATAAAGATATCTAAAATTGGTAACAAATGATTGCTATGACAACATTCTAAAACGACAAAATACGATACATAAATAATCAGACTTCTGTGCTGTTTGAATATGGATGAAAATATTATAGACAAATCTTAGAAAATGGAGGGGGTATACCTGCGGAAACGCTTATATCTCAGCAACCAAAAGCCATAGAGAGCAGAAATTGGTATCAAGTTATTGCTATGACTATATTCTATAACCATATGATGATATATATAAATATGCTGACTTTCTTTTTTACTCAAATATTTAAGAAACCTAAAGATATAAGAGTATAATCACTGGCAAATGAAGGGGGTATACCAATAAAACTGCTAATATCTCAGTGGCCAAAAGCTCTAGAGAGCTGAAATTGGTATCAAATGATTGCTACAATAATGTTCTAAAATCATGTGATAAGACACGTAAATAATCTGAATTTCTTGTTGTTGGAATATTGTTGAGAACTTTAAATATTAGATAAAAATCTCAGAAAAATATAGGGGGTATACCAATGGAAATGTATATATCTCAGCAACCCAAAGTCCTAGAGAGCTGAAATTGGTATAAAATGATTGCTATGACAATATACTATAACGATGTGATAAGATACATTAACATGCGACTTTCTTGTTGCTCAAATATTCATGAAAACTCAAGATATCAGAGAAAAATCACTGACAAATGAAGGGTGTATACCAATAAAACTGCTAATATCTCAGTGACAAAAAGCTCTAGAGAGTTGAAATCGGTAACAAATGGTTGCTATGATAATGTTCTATAAGCACGAGGTTAGACATATAAACAATCTGACTTCTTGAATTTCGAAAATTAATAAAAACTATAAATATCAGAGAAAAATCACGGAAACATGGAGGGGGTATACCAACAAAAACGTTTATAACTCAGCAACCAAAAAACACAGAGAGCTGAAATTGAAATCAAATGATTGCTATGAGAATCTGCTATATTTATGTGAAAGATAAATGACTAATTCGACTTTCTTGTTCTTCGAATATTGATAAGAACATAAAGTATTAGATACAAATCATAGAAAACTAGAGGGCTATACCAGCGGAAACATTTATATCTCAGCAACCAAGAGTCCTAGAGAGCTGAAATTGATATTAAATGATTGATATGACAATAAATCATAACTGTGTTATAAGATATATAAACAAGCTGACTATCTTGTTGCAAAACCTTCAGTAAATTTAAGACATAAGAGAAAAAACACAGACAAATGAAGGGGGTATACCAATGAAATTGGCAATATCTCAGCTACCAATAGCTTTAAAGTGCTGAAAGCAGAATCAAATGATTGCTAGGATCATATTCTATACACAAGTGATATGAAACAAAAATAAACTGCTTTTCTTGTTTTTCGAGTATTGATGAGAATATTATAGAAAAATGACAGAAAAATGGAAGGGGTATTCCACCAAAATCGTTAATATCTCAGCAACCAAAATCCTTAGAGAGCTGAAATCAAAATCAAATCATTGCTTGGACACTGAACGTTCACCCAATGATAAGAAATATAATTTTTCTGACTTTCTTGGTGTTCAAATATCAATGAAAACTTTAGATATTAGTTCCCATTGAATGTCTACTGCATATTTTGTTACATACGTTACCATATGTTGTACAATGAATAATGTTTATAGAAAAGCAGCTGTTTAGCTTATTTTTCTTATTTGCTAATTTGTGTGTTTGTTTTAACACTGAACTTCATAAGAATATACAAAATGTTTATTTTATGGAGATTCTCATGAAATTGGCAACATGTCACATATGTAACGCATTCAAAATGCCGCTTCATCCAAAACGCCCCTAAGGTTTATGAGCAACAGTAATATGACTATGTTCTTTTATCATTAGTCAGATATGACTAAATCGTTATTTAAGCTTAAAGTTGTAGGCGAAAGAGCAAGTCAATATGTCAGTTACCATATATATGCATGTACATGGTATGTACATTACCAGCAATGAGTAACAATTTTCACACTCGCACACAAGATATGATGGTAAATATAATAATCCTATTACTGACACAAAAGCTGAACCAGTCCATCAATATTTGTTTCCAATGAACGCATATAGCTAGTATCTAACAAAACAGTGTGTGTTGTTATTTTTTGTCTTATAATGCAAATTTTGGAATTTTAGTATATGTTCCCTACAGAATTGTGTTCTATAAACCTGGGAGTATTCCAAAACATCATATGTAGATATTGAGCTGGATCCATGACAAGTGATACATGATATATATTGTTCACATGTACCAAAATGCAACAGTTTCTAGTTATGTCTTAAGAATATGTACAATTTGTATAAATCGTAACGTAGGTAACGTGAGTATCATATGTAACATGTTTGTGGCATACCAAATGTCTCAAAACTGTGTTAATTATATTATATTATAAGCATTTGAACTTGAAACACTTATTATGTGGTGAATAAATGGATCAACAGTAAAATATAATTCGCATAATGTTTTATTGTACTTTATTGACATCACAGCGGTAACATACTTTACATGTCTACTTTGAAAATATGACCGCAGATAACTTAGTAAAACATGGTTTTCTAAGCACCCTAGATGTATGCCTAATGCATGGTAGCAATGGAATTTTTCTTCCTGGGGGGTGGAACAGGACGAATTTTTTTCATTTTGGCTCCTAAGTACATCTACATGCAATCTTTCCATAACGTCTGATATTGGTAAAGGATGCAAAGGTGCTTTTCTATAATTAGTATTTCGTTTTGCCACCTGGCAGTCTTGACATGATCTGATATAATCATGGACAGTTTCATACAATTCATACAATGATAGGAAATGTTGATGCATAAAATGCATTATTGATTTGCCGAAATTATCCAAGGCATTATAGCCGAATTTTTCAAGGCTTACGAATCATTTGTCTATTACATAATCGTATAAGTACATGAACATACATTTATATTTCAAACTACCACACAATTCATATATATAACAACATGTAATGTTATTTGACATTTCAAATATTAATATACTTCTGATGAGAAATTATTTATCGAAAATGATCGACCACGACCCAGACTAAGTACTTTTCTTGGATTCTTTACAAATTTTGATTCTCTTTCTTTTTCATTGATGGGGAGATCGTATAAAATCAATCCTCTTCCCCTAGATTTAGGTATATATCTACCTTTATTTATTTCTTTTACTAAATAACTGAATTCTTACTTGCTTTGCTTGTTGGCATTTCCTTTTGTATTATACCATCGGTTTGCATTTCTTTGTCCTCATGCTGTTTTTCATGTGTTTTGGAGTACACTTTTGAAATTTGATATATCAAATGCATAATAACTACCATTGAAAAATACATACATATTTCTACAATAGTCAACATGATTTCAATTTCACTTTATACAATGTTTACCATATACTATATGAAGTATTTACAATATTGTAACAAAAGAAAGAAGACTGTCACACATTAAGTTCAGTTTATAAATGTCAAAGATCCAATGGTGGTAATATGTGTTTTATATGGAACCCATGTAATCGTCTGATTTTTACTCTAGACTTCAACGTAATATCTCTTAAAGATTGTGCAGATTGTCCTCCATGCAGGTTACTTTTGCATCGCCTGCAATTTAAATTATTATGCTTATAGTAAGTATTTGGTTTTGCACAAGTGACACATGTTAAATTTGCACAGCAAGGAAAAATTGTCAACTTTGTTCTATCGTACTCTATGTGGTTTTCATTCTTAAGCAAGCATTTATATATTAACTCTTTTCCACAAATAAAACAGTAACCAATGTTCAGGTTCTGTCTAAACTCAAACATCCTCGAAAGATTTCGTGCAAGTTTCACCAAAGTGGTTGAGTTAACTTGAGGCAATGTCTCTAATTCTAATTTATGTTTAGGGATCTGGAAGCTTTCCATGAATTCAAAATAAAACGTAATTGTGCGTGGATGGTTTATAGTATAAAATTCAAGAAATCTGTGCATGAAACAAGGTAAATATCTTTGATCATATGAAGTCTGATTTTGTATTTCTTCAAAGACATTATCTGCACAAAACATCTGTCAAAATGAAAATAGCATATGGGTTCAAAATTTTGAGTAGCTCTGGCAGTGCTGGTTGAAATTTCAATATAGTTGTTAGATATTTCGAAACAACTTCATTGGTTACATTGTAAATATTTGATGAGTCTTCTGGCTGAATGTCTGAATTGATTCTTATTTCAAGCACTTTCTCTTCATTTGTTTGATTTGAATCTCTAACAGTCTTCTTTGTACATATATATGTACAAAAATTAAAATAATTAACATTCAGAGAAATCAATCTTTGCACATCTAGGAAAATTTCCATATTAAATATGTAATTATATGGAAATCAATACATGAATTGCCCATTGTAATCTCAACATCTGGACTACACGTCATAGCTTTATACAAGTTAACGTCCGTTTCCTTCATTTCTAATAGGGATCCGATTTGTTTTGTTCTATTGTCGGTCACTTGGAGAGTTTTGCCTAAGAGCATATTTTTGTTATCCATAAACCAGTGTTTTCGTCTTTTGGTATCCATAAACTAGTCTTTTCAAGACATTCACATTTGAGAGTGTTATCAAAGTATTTGAGGATATCTACGCGAATTCTTTTGTTCTCAACATTCTTCTGTTTTTCCACGCAATATTTGTTTGCTGCATCTTTATTGTTCGTCTTTTCCCCAAGATGCGGCAGCATTCTGAAATAAAAATAAATAAATAAATAAATAAATAAATGTATTACAAAAACAAACTTATAAACATATTAATAGTGACATATTAAGAAAAGCAAATATAACATTTTCCTGGGGTGAAACCAAGTTAAAAATAGCGAATATAAATTTAAAAACAAGCATGAAGAAAATATGTACTTACGGACTTGGGAAGCTCCACATTGTATAGAGGAATCAATGCAGTAAAACAATATAAAATAAAAAAGATTCTGAAACGCGAATTAGAAATATACAGAGAAACTGCATCCACAAGCTTGTAAAGATAAATGAACGCGTCTGACTCTACATGAACGTAAACTCTAAATGACCTTTATTTTAACTATTCGTTTCTTTGATCTTAATGGAAATCTGGGAGAGTGGACGGATTGTCCATTGATAATGGCCAAGTTAATTATACGCTTCGAAAAGTTTACACGAAGAAAGGAGAAAAACGAGAAAAATACAGAATGTTTAGTATACTTAACAGAAAAAGAATCGCACATAAAAAAAAAAAAAAAAACACGTAAAATATATGAAAAACTACCATTAAATAAACGTTTTTTGTTACAGGTAAGTACCTGCTAATGCTGATATTGGTGCTGATGGTGAGTACAGTAAAGTCTGCAACCGATGACATATACAGACTACATTACGGTACTGTATTACAGTCTCAAGGAAGACTTGAAATTTTTAATTCCGTCTGGAGGCATACAACACGTATAAAACTTATAAAAGCACCAGAATGGATCCCAATTAGAAATTGTAAAGATGAATTAAAGGAAACGGACGTTAACTTGTATAAAGCTATGACGTGTTGTCCAGATGTTGAGATTACAAGAGAGTTTAATGCTATCAGACATTTAATAGTTCACGAAATTCAAATGACGGTTGAAGAAATTCATTAGTTAATATCAGAACTAATCGAAATAAGACAAAAACGCAGCCTTTTGCCAATAATATGTGAATTAGTCTCAGGGATGACGCAAAGGTTTTCTGAAATGACAAACAGTTGCTAAAGAAGAAGGGGATTTGTCCTCAATGATAGATTTGGTAGATGGACAATCGCTTTGAGAATGTTTATGGTTTCATGAACACCACACGAAATCTAGCGCATTCTATACTTGTAAATCTACAGAAAGAATACGAAAACCATGGTTTAATAGAAGAAATGATTCTTAATCAAACAGAGCAGTCTGCGAGAGTTAGACCACAATTAAGCAAGTTATCTTATGCAATTTCAAGCCTAATACAAGGTAGAATTCCACCATTTTTAATACGTCCTAAGCATATGAAACAAATAGTACAAAGGTAGAATGAGATGTTAAGACAAGAACCCAGATTTTAGGCTAAGTATAACAGATGAGAGGTATTATTATAAACACAAGAATTTTGCTTTTGCAAGACAGGGCTCATACCTATATAATAATAGATTTTCCTGTAACGGCTTTCGCAGAATTTCGTCTGTATAAGATAGTAAAATTTGAGACGCCAATAAGTATAGAATCAAATGATTCCTGAAATTTAGTAATCGAAGACGATTACTTACTGATTTCAGATAAAGAAGATTTATATACCACGGTAAATAAGCAATATATTGATGGGTGTGTAAAAGATATAATTATGGTATGCAAAGAAACAAAAACACTGAAGTATTTCGGTAATGATAGGTGTATAATTGAAGTATACAAAGGCGAAAATGTAACCAAAATAAACGAAATATGCGAAGGAGAACGTCTCTTTTCAATAGAAGTCTGCCTATAGAAATTTAAAAATAAAAAATATAGCGCAAATGAAAAATATCTCTTCTAAACAATAGCTGGTCTGATACTTGAATAATCCCAAAATTTGTTTTCTTGGTTGATGACGTTCCTATTTGAAAATTTGGGTTGAAAATATAATTCTCCCTATTAAACATATAGGAAATAGAAATATTTTTTAAAGATGTGTTCCCCCCCCCCCCCCCCCCCCGAGATCAACAAAATCCTTTTGCATGCACTTGTATTTTACCAATATACATATCATATACAAATGACGTTCTTGATCTCGAGGGGTGGGGGGGGGGGTGGGGGGGAATGCTGTGAAAATGCTCAAAAACTAAATAATGTTACTAGCTCATCAAATCCCTGATTTCAATAATTTTGTGCAAGCCTGTAGCGTGTTTATATACACTTTCTACATGGCTGAACTTGGTTTAGTCATGTCAGGAAAAAATCTCTCTTCAGATTTTCTACCAAATAACCCATCAGATATGTAATACGGATATTCTTTGTTTTAGAAATTTACCTTTCTGTACTGGTGTTTTAATTAAGCATAAAGGTTTCTCTGTGCCAAAATTCATGCCTTTATGTTAGCTTGGGACCATTATGAGGTTTTTGGAGTGGGAGTCTTTTTCTGATTGCGCCTTTTCCTGATCTTTGCCTAATTGTACTTTTTTATCAAAACGAAGCAAATTTGAGACAAGTCAAGATCTGCTTGGACAGGAGATTTTATTCTTTGCTTAACATAAAAATGTTCTCTGAGTCAGTTTTATTCCCATAAAGCACTAACAATTAAGTTTTGATGTAGCACCCAAGTACAAGGTACATTTATCAGATACACTACTGAAATCTTGGTATTGCATGTATAAGATGTGTATTTATGATATACCTCAGTGAATAGGGTAGGTAATACAGTTAATGCTCAAAAGTTATGGACAATA
Source organism: Rugalucina vietnamica (assembly GCA_964017185.1). Taxonomy (NCBI): domain Eukaryota; kingdom Metazoa; phylum Mollusca; class Bivalvia; order Lucinida; family Lucinidae; genus Rugalucina; species Rugalucina vietnamica. The sequence continues at coordinate 51,163,583 of OZ024877.1, forward strand.
TAATTATTGACCAAAGGAATGCAATATTTTTATTTCCTTTTTATGAATACAGGACCACCTGCAACATCTTGTTATGTCCCAAAATGTTATATTGGCATGTATTTGATGGATATGGTCTATAAATTTGATTTTCTGAATCAAAAAATAATTGTCAAAAAAATTACCCCTTCCCTCAAAAAACTGACGCCATTGCAAGTATATGTAAAATTTTCAAACAGAGTTTATTTTGTTGAGTGCACAAGACATCAGGCTTTCTTAAAAACACATCCTTGCAGTCATAACTTTCGTATTTTTCAAGCTAGAGGCTTTCAAAATATAGGCATACTGAATGCTATTTCGAACGTGATCCTTTAAATACACAATAAATTCAATTCAACCAAAGGTTATTGAACTGTCATCAACAGAAATAATTATATACACTGAAACAAAGTTATAAAGAGGCCACTTTTAAACTCATTTTTTGTTTCTAAGCCAAGTTCAAAATTGCACAATTTTTTGCCAAAAGACGTGTCTTTCAAGTAAGTAAAGTTCCAAAGTGTTAAGAAATAATTTTCTTTTACTAAAGGCGTTTTTGGAGTAAAAATGCAAAAATCAATGTTTTTAAATAAAAAATTGGATACAGCACACCATTTATTGAAATTAGGAACGGGTGTCATCAAAGGGGTCGTTACGGCTCGGAAAAACATCAAACATTCAAATTTTCTCTACTGGTAGAATTTTTATGCATTTTTAAAAATCGCCAATTTTGAGATTTTTTGAAAAATTCATAAATGTGCCTCTTAAACATGTTGACCCCTGTTAAATTCACTTGATGAGGCCTGGAAATGAGAGATATAATTCGACTGAACTGTTTTTGACCATTTTCGAGGACCAACATGTCAAGGCTGCCGCACACTTCCGGTTTCAATGCCAATTTTTAACGAACAAAATAACAAAATTTGTGGACGATTTTTTTAATTTTCAAAGTTTATCAGAGTCTAGCATTTGACCTAAATAATCGCTGAAAATTTCAATGCCGTGCTGCTGATAATAACGCAACTGGAGAAGAACAAAGTTGGTATGCAAATTGCATACAAAAGCTGAATTCCTGTTATTCAGGTTGTTGTCTTCTTGCATGTGCAAAACAGAAACGAAGATTCTTATTGCAGCAACACTTTTGACTTAATTTTATCTTGCATCATGGCAGTCAGTAGCACTTTCAAATAAATTAAAATGTAAAAACACAACGTCATAATATGACATTTAATTTGATGTTAATAAAGTGTGACTTTTTGAAATAGGGTACCTTTACACATGCTTCGTCTGTGTGAGAAGTATCACGCATTTTGGAATGCAGAAACTCACAGAGCCACTGTTAGACATTGGTTTATTCATATGATCATGAATTTTATTTGATCGTATTTTACTTTCTGAACTAGAAGACAAAATATGAGGTGGCCTCTTATAACTTTGTTTCAGTGTATAAACATAAAACAATAAATCTAAAATGTGATAAGGAGATAGTAGATAGTAACGAGATAGTAGAGCAGATAGGGTGTGATTTCTGTCTTCGAGAGATCCCATGCAAATGTTCATTACAAAGTAACACGCATCATTACGTAGGACATTTATTAGGATGCAGAGAAAATGTAACCACTCTTAAAACATTTTATCCCGTAAATCTTGGTTTACTTGCCAATTTCTTCAATACTTCATATTTACAAACGCTGGTGATTAATAATTACAGCTTTCTTGAAACGATATAAAAGGTACAAGTAGGCAAAGATCAGGAAAAGGCGCAATCAGAAAAAGATTCCCACTCCAAAACCCGAGGTGGAAAAAACCAAACTAACAATCAGGTACTTACATGTATACCATGAAACATATCGTAAGCCGAATGAGCAGCTATTTTCCCAATAGGTGGCCACTCAGTTACCTCAACTTAACTAAAACTATGAAAACACACATAAGGCGCCAACAGCACAAATAACAAATACCAAAAGACACAAATACCAAAATTTCAGATTTATAGCCATGATGTAACAAAAACCCTTGCTATTGACAAAAAACAATCCTTAGATCTCAAGCGCATGTCAATAAAAGCGAAAAGGAATAAAATAATATATTCAACATTATCAGATCTACTCGCTAGCGGTGAAATGACTGTACCCACACCTATGCGTGTAATGGACATATTAACGATACTATCTGTTTTAAAGTTTAGCAAGAATAAATGTTAAAGTAACTGCATATAATCTGCTACAGGCTAAGATTATTGACGTGTCAGTGTATATAATGGCCGGAGCACAAGCGAATCCCTTTACTTTGGTTTACACAACCCCCAGCACAGTAAAACCATTTGATTTGATAAAAGAACTAAAAAATCAAATCTAATCTTAACATTGCATTTCTCGTGATCGTATTGATTGTAATGATCATAGTTGCAAAGCATACTTGGTTTTACACCTTACACGCGGTAAACATCAGGAAAACATGTCCGTGCAATATATACACCCGCAAACCCTACATTTATATAGTAATACTGGGGTTTGCAGGGGTATACCTTTTTTCCTTATTTTTGCTCAAAACATAGATTGTGGGTACATGTTAGAACCGCCTCGGCGAGCTCCAAAACATAGATTGTGGGTACTCGTTAGAACCGCCTCGCCGAGGCGGTTCTAACATGTACCCACAATCTATGTTTTGAGCAAAAACAAGAAAAATATCAATTTTTTTTCTGATGATATTTTCAATTTTTACAGGTGAAAAAATCTTTGTATATTGCATGGGCAAGTTTTCGTAATGACTGAGCCCATGTGGAGCAATTACCCGCTCCATCGATGCCAATGTTAAGGCAAAGAAACAAGTAAGCTCTAGTATAAGCGTTTTCAATACGAAAACTTGCCCATGCAATAAACAGAGATTTTTTGAGCTTTAATATTTGATACTTTTCTTGTTTTTGCTCAATACATAGATTGTGGGTACACGTTACAACCGCCTCGGCGAGGCGGTTCTGGGTACACGTTAAAACCGCCTCGGCAAGGCGGTTCTAACGAGTACCCACAATCTATGTTTTGGAGCAAAAATAAGGAAAATAGGTAAACCCCTGCATACCCCAGTTTTGCTATATAAAAGTGGGGTTCAAGGGGGTATTCATTACACGGACATGTTTTCCTGATGCTTCCTACCGATATGCTGCTGCTGATAGTGATGATGAGGTGTTTTCGATTTTTTGTCTAGTTAAATGGCTGTGATGCTTTTTTTCGAGAAGACTTGCAGTTGCAGGTCATAGGCATTTCACCTGCCCTAATGACCATTGCACAATCATGGAAATAGGTCTCAAGCTAGACCTGATTGTGCTATGTTTAAAAGTTTCAGGATTCGACTGCAGAATACCGAAAAAATACCGACCAAATTGAAAAAAAAGTATCATAAATTATATTGCGCTCTTAGAATTTCGCCTATATAAGTTGATATTTTGCTTGCTGAGCATTGCTCCATTTTATTGAAAGGTTAATTTCCTGTAGTCATCAGGATAACATGTCAATGTAAAGTATATCCCATAAAACCCCAACTTTTGTATAGTGAAACTGGAATATAGATTCTACGTTTTTTTTTTCTCATTTCTAATCAAAAACATATATATTGGGGAACCACCTCGGCAAGGCGGTCTTAATCTATGTTTGAACAAAAATAAGAAGACTATCGAAATCTTTAAGCTGAACATTTTACAAATGAAAATTGTGTATATTGCATGGATTTGTTTTCATAATGTTGTACAGACATATCCAAATGATATCTGAGTATTATCAAAAGTTCAGCTCGATTCCACGTTCATTAGTTTATATTAAATTCTTGGTAATATCGCTGTGGGATTTTAAAAGTACCTTGATTCATCTGTCTGGCGTGGGCAGTCAAGAGATTACGAAGAATGTCGATTCGTATTCATGAACGTAATAAATAGGATCATAGAAATTGAATAAAGAACACAAATGCAGCGTTTACGTCTCTATAGTCAGCTATCCATTCCATGAAAAAAATCTTCAAATGGCAAAATGGGGTAGAAGCTGGCATCCATGCTAAATATGTTCCTAGACAGATTCTATAACAGATAGGGGTGGATGCCAAGTCTGTAAATGACCCTGGGTCTTGGAATTAGGTCAAAGGTCAACTAGGTGCAAAATAGCAATAAAATGTACAAAAACTCCATTCAGTGTAATAACCTACCTATATTTTCCGTTAACGTTTGCTGAAACTACCCAGTATACACTTATTATACATGTGACATTTACATTATAATTGAAAAGAGCACTAAGCATATGCCCTTGCAAGGTTAAAGGTCATGTAAGTGCAAATTTCTAAAGAATATGTAAGTAAAATCAGTGCTGAGTTTTTAATAATATAAAAGCTGTCAAATGATGTGAAAACATTAAAATATGCTCATAATTGGTTTAGAATATTGCAATGTGATATTTTATGTCATACAAGGCCAAGATTTAAAAGGTCATTAAGTGCACAGGAAGGGCAAAATTTGTAAATTAGGTTTTGTTCAGCGATCAGTGTATCCATAGCCTCCTCTTTGTTTTTGTTTGGTCTGGTTTGTTGTATAACCTCCATGTCAACGCTTGAGACGAAGTATAGGGAAATTTCTGCAAAGGTTAATGTGCAGCACCCACCCCCACCCACCCGTTAAAGTCAATATCAATCTATCAGACATTTTTGTGAGGCTCCAAGTAGAATACGCTACTGCAGTACAGGCATTACACACAACCCAACAACATCAACAATGGAAAAGTTGTACAAACTAACAAAGGTACAGCATTGATGGACAGTGAATGTGGGCTGTAGGCCATTGGGGCCATGAAAAATAAGAGAATTGCTTGTACATACAGGCAAAGCGCATCACTACTGACGACTGATCATCTGATTACTGGTTAACCACTAAGAGGGTCTGAGCCTTTCTAGGAAACGTGTTTCAAGTCAAACCATCAGTGCATATAAACCTTAGTCGTTTACTTGGATGGTTATGGTGTCGAGCACATTTTTGGATATCATGGACATCCTAATGTAGGCGTAAAGGAGCAATCCATCATGAAGAAAACGAATCTGTAAAGCTGGAAGAAAGTGCATTGAGCCCCAAGCCAGAGTAAATGGATCATCACCAATTTCTTCAACACTGACTTGCTCTAATTGCAACCGATAATTTAGAGCTAAAATAGGCCTAGTCATCCATCAAAGAATTCATCAACACACATAAATGATCAAGAAATATAGATATTTCTCACTAGTGAGAGACGAACGACCATGTTGGGATTAAGTCAAACATGACCATAGCTGCTGACTGGGGAGCAAAGCCACAAATCAAACAGATCAGTCCTGAAAACTTTCCACACAGAAGACTGCAAGCCAAAAAAATATGTTACATGTGATACCATGATAACTGCCTGTCCACATCTACAGCCACTGGTTGCTGCTATAAGATGATATCGGTAGAAAAACATCTCCATACTGAAGGAAATATTTCAAATTTTAAAGCTTTTGAGTACCAGAATGTGGAAACAATTGCTTAAAGTACTGATGGATACCAAATTTCAGGGGTACATCCAAGAATTGTTCCACAATACAGTACTGAACTTCTGGGGATTTCTTTGTTTTGGCCATTTCGTTGTCAACCATTATGTGCAACAATGCTGATTTTTCCGTTTTGTTGTCAATTGAAAGGGAAGAAGAATGATGCAATATTTAGTGCTGTACGTACTAGGCTTTTGACATTTACTCCTACATGACTGCATTGTGACCCTACGACCGCAACCCATTTCTAACCCACCCATTTTTGTACACAGGTACCAGATGAAGGAAATCCTACCTTTCAACCTCCCACCCAACCCTGTTGTACCCCACCTATCTCTAAATGTACACGTGAATAAAAGGGAATAGCATTTTTTCACCTTAATATAGATTTGGTGTCCAACATAAAGTGCCCCATCTGATCAGAAACAGAATAGTTTACTGGTGAAACGTCAAATTGACAATACCACTCCAGGATGGTAGATGAATAGGAGCGCATCAAAGTCAATAGCAGATTTGTAGAATTTTAAAAAATTCTAAAATAGAAGCGGAATGTATTATGTTAAGGTAAAAGTAGGCATTGATCAGGAAAAGACGCAATCGGAAAGAGACCCCATCTCCAAAAACCGAGGTGGGGAAAACTAAAATAAAAATCAGGTAATTATGAAACGAAAACATATCGTAAGGCGAATTAGCAGCTATTTTCCCAATAGGTGGCCACTCAGTTGCCACTCAGTTGCGTAAATTTAACTACAACTATGAAAACGTACATATGGCGCATACAGCACAAATATTCAACGCCATGGCAGTCATTTTAAGTAAATTCACACTTGTACTGCCTTGCGGTGTTGAAGAGTGTTGGTTCAGCAGGCAAGACGACGTGGTTCGAGCCTCAGTCTGAGCAAAAGTTGATAAACCATTAACACTTTTAAACATGTTACACTATCCTAACACACCCTTCCTTAACGTAACATGACCTACTCCAAGAGTATGTGGTAGCCTAGTAGTAGAGCAATAGGTCCTGGATTTAAAATGGTTCAAGTAGGCAAAGATCAGGAAAAGGCGCAATCAGAAAGAGATTCCCACTCCAAAAACCGAGGTGGGAAAAAACCAAACTAACAATCAGGCACTTATACCATGAAATATATCGTAAGTCGAATGAGCAGCTATTTTCCCAATAGGTGGCCACTCAGTTACCTTAACTTAATTAAAAATATGAAAACATACATAAGGCGCCAACAGCACAAAAAATTTTAAACACCAAGACATAAAACAAAAAGAACCACCACAGAAGTATCGCCTTGGAACGATCAGTAACACAAAGTTACTGGCGGGCTTAAACCGGTTTTACAGGATCCTAACCTCACCCTCAGCTTCTGCAGTGGTTCATAACATTTAGTAAGTTCTTCGGACCTCGTGGTGAATCTCTAACTTGTCATTGAATCATCAAGAACAAACAAATAAATCATGATAAACATCCTGATGAATCAAAAACAAGGACTCACAGATTGAGTAAGCTGCCCGACGATGGAGATCCCTGGGCGCCGAATAACCTACTAACTCCGGAGCAAAAGAAAAACACCAGTTGGACCCCATTCCTTCTCAATATAGTGTCCTTAAGCAAGACACTAAGCTCCTCAGATTCCTTGGTTATAATCAGAAAATATTGCCTCTATCACAACGTGACTGAAAAAATGTTGACTGGAACATCAAGCCATGACCAAACCGAACCGAACCTTCAACATTTCCACACTATTACCGTTTGCCCTTCCTACTATACCACTATCTAGTCCAGCTGTACCGACCTCTACTATAGTATCTACATATACACAACAGTTTTGAAACGCCACCATGTGACTTCCTTATCACTCGTCATATCCTACCCTACCTCATCTCACCCTATTCTACCATATATCTGCCTGCATAATATCCATACCTTTGAAATATTTAGGCGTAAAAATGTAGGGAACAATTATATGAATTTCAATCATCGTGTTTATAGACAATGCTTAAATGCAAATTGATATTGGTCAGTAAATACGTAATGGATGTAAATTTCTAAAATTAAACGTCATAAATTCTCCTATCCAAATGTAGACGGCCATCATCGAGTCATCTGTTTACTCGAATACTCTCAATGTACCTGATTTTCGATAGCCATCTAGGATTTTGGCAGCCATTTTGATTTTGTTTATTTTCTCTTGTTGCATATTGGTGAAATATCAAGGCTTTATATATACCTATGTATATGTAAGAATTTCTATCAAAACCCCACCTTGAATTTTGGCAGCCATCTTGAATTTGGTGGCCATCTTGAATTGTTCAAGGATTTTATATCAGGATATTCATCTGTAGTTATGTCTGTGGAAATATATTCTGTAGATGATATTACACTTTAGGCTTCATGCCGAAATGTATTAAAGAAATTCACTTTTTTGCAAATGTGTAATTACGTAATTGGTGTATGTAATTTGAAAATGCATGTCTTGAAATCGAACTATCTATTCAGTGATGCCTCTTATGTGTTTGTTTTAATAAATGGAAAGTAATTCAGCCATGATAGTGTTTTAGACCAAGATTTTTGACAATTCTAATAAAACATTGGCATATTGCACTGAAAAAATCCTAAATTGCACTTACTGACCTTTTGACCTCCTGTACTTTGACTCAGACAAACATTCTTGATTATCTGACATATTCAAACCCTCAATGTACTGTCTAATTGTTAATAAACCAAATTTTATCATTCAAATCACTTTCTTTGGCCTTGATTTTACTTGTATTTTCAGCTGGGGTACGTTTTCTTAATTTTTGCACTCGTTGAACTTTGACCTAGTTTCTGACCTTAAAAAGCAAATCTAAACTTGGCATCCACCCCTATGACTTCAGGCATGCATCAATGAATATGTTTACAACATCAAATTGCTTCTACTCAATTTTGCCATTTAAAGTGAAAATAAGCCTCAAATGTATGAATGGATGGCTGCCTACTATGCAAAATATTGGCTCAGTTGCGAGAGATTAGTCTTCAAAGCTCCGATGATATTAGCGACTCTGCGTCATTGTGCAAAATATACTGGACAAATAAAGTTCGGAGTCAACGTTTAACGCGCAATTTCTAGAAGATTTCGAACTGCTGGTAAAAGAAACATTTCTATCATCAAAGTAATTCATTTTGTAAGCTTTGTACACTTGAGGATCGAAACAATAGTCTTTGTACACAACAAGACCAGGCTTTAAGTCAGACTACCCCTAAAATAAAAGTGGTATGAAATTCCCATAGAAAATTGATGGTGTGTATGGCTAGAAATTTCTACTCTTTTCAGGTGGCTGACCTTAGAAACAATGACTCTTGATGACTATCGTGCAAATTCGTAAAATTTTCATGAATTGGCATAACTGAATTTTTTGTGGAATCAGTTTTTACTTTGGGTTTTAGGGTAGTGTGGTTTATAGAACAGCTTTGCTTAAGTCAGATGATGCACAATTTCAAAATTGGTGGCATATGAAAGTAAGATACAACTGCTAATCCACAATATAAATGAAATATTGATTAGTATCGATTGGCCCAAACATGCATCCACAAATTTGATCCCTAACTTACTTTGGTAAAAATAAAAAGTAAGATAACAATGTAAGTCAAAAACTGGCACACGCGAAGTCATACCCCTGCCCTAAAAGGTATGAAACGACCAAAACAACAAGTAGTGGTACAAAACGAACAGTAGTTATAGGACAAACCAGAGAGAAGCTTTTTCCAAAAGGTGGCCATTCAGTTACCTAAACTTAACAGGGTAGATATATTATTACATGCATACATTGCATACTGTCCACTAAAAGTTCAAAACAAATTTATATTTTCGTGATATATAAATTATTTCAACTCGTGGAAATGTTAAAACAACACAATATATATCCTGTTTATGATTTTGCTTGCAAAGTATTTCTAGATATTACTGAACGTATAATTTACTGTGACCAGACCTTCTGCAGAATTTAGTTAATGTCCGTGCATGAATCAAAAGGCAATTTCCATGCTACGTACTTTACTTTAAATTGAATGCAATCGGATTTTACTAAATGACCTGTTTTATCTGTCTCGTGTGGGCAGCCGAGACAATTTAAAGCATTTCAATTCGTAATACCTTAATGAATTGGAAAAGGAATTGCATTTTAGTTCTTTAATTCTCATTGATGCGCGATACGAAAAGATGGAAGTTGAGAAATTTCAATCTTTATCATCCATTTCTTGACGAATGGACTTGTCTATTATTATTATTATTTCGATGTCCACTGTCAATAAAGTGCATAAAAAGTCACATTTTGTCCTCAAAGCTGGCAGAAATATCCTCTTTCTGTGGCGTCACATCTATGGCTAAACTGTTTTCATTACTAGAACTTGCCAATTCAATATACAGACATTTTTTCAGCTGAAAAAAAAGGAAAATCTGAGTAGAAAATTTTTGATTTTTTTTACACATGTACCTACTTTTGTTCAAAACATTGATTGTGAGTACTAACGAGTACCCACAATCTATCATTTGGAGCAAAAATAAGAAAAATATGTACACCCCTGTAAACCCCATTTTTACTATATGAAAGCGGGGTTTAAGGGAGTACATATTGCATGGAAATATTTGCGTGATGTCATGATGCATGTCCCGCAGTGAGGACGCGAAGATTATGTTAGTCCCGCTTTGACAGCGACTATGTTTTTCATTGTGCAAAGGGAAAATCAGGTTAAAACAGGAGAAATTTGGGCTATATCCATGGTAATACCAAAATTAACCACGCGGTTTATCAAATATACTGCCACAGAAATGTTTCTTTCGCTTGATTCATTTTGTTATTTCGTTTCTAATTTTAATCAGAAAACTTGAACCGTAGAATCAAATAAATAAATGTGAAACTTTCTAGATTTTACGTTTCAGAGAGGCTCACTCCGGTGTCCAATTATTCACCTATTAGTCAGATTTCCTTCGATGCAAAGGAATTGAAATGTTTCAACAACGAGAATCGAGCCAGGAAATATTCGTCGAATTAGTAGCTGGTTAAATTGGATATCAAAGATAAGAAAACAAATACATTAGCTATTTAAAAAAATATATAGTAGACTTGTAAATGAAGCCTTTGACCCCGTTTAGGAATGTGTCTTTAATTTAGACTTCTCGTGTAAATTTTCGAAATTACAGTACAACAGTCTGGCTTTCGTCGCCGGTTTTAAAAGGGCTACTGATGAGGGTTCAGTACCCGAAATTGCGCAATATAGTCCATACTATCTCCCTTTGAATGTTCTTATTGCTTCCAAAGGATCAAACCTTTATATTTTGTAAGACATTAAAATAACCATTATCACGGTTGATTTAATACGTCTTCCAAAATACAATATATCAACGGGATTAAAAAGCGCTACAATAGGTTATTTATATTGACAGAGTGGCTGCTGCCAGTCTAGCCAATTTATTGTAAAATTGCTACTGCCAGTTAGTTGTTTTAGATTGTTAGAAATGCACTTGACTGAAATGCATTTGAGAATTAATGCATGCGACATGATTGGAAAAGCAAAAAAAAAAAAAAAAAAAAAAAAAAAAAAAAAAAAAACATGAATACAAAGCGCGTTCAATCCCCCCCCCGCCCCCCGTTTGTTTCGTTTATTAAAGTATACACTTCTTTAAAGATAATATAAAGCATGTGAATACGAAAGCGTATCACAGGTGAAAATGTTAATGATTTTATTATTTATTAGGCTTCGAATATAAAATTGCGTGTTGTTTGACTTTTCAAATAGTTTGTTGCTGGAAAATCCAGATGCTTTTTGTTGATAGTTTATCTCTAGACACATTGATACGCTTTAATGTCATTGTTTCTCCTGTAGCTCCGCATATTGTCTCAAGGCAATATTCTTAAATTTCATTCAAATTCCGAAAGTGTGGATTTCATCAATTTGAAACAGAACAGCTGATTATTTACTGTTGAAAATAATAAATTCTAGTGATCCTTTGTGTGATAACTATTACAAAATCATGTCAATGCAATATACAAATAATTTTAGTGATGTAAAAATTTAAATTTTCAGATCTTTTTTTTTTTTCAGATTGAGCAGCTATTTTCACAATAGGTGGCCACTCAGTTACCTTAACTTAACTAAAACTATGAAAACTTACATAAGGCGCCAACAGCACAAAAAATTTTAAATACCAAGACATAAAACAAAAAGAACCACCACAGAAGTACCGCCTTGGAACGATCAGTAACACAAAGTTACTGGCGGGCTTAAACCGGTTTTACAGGCGCCTAACCTCACCCTCAGCTTCTGCAGTGGTTCATAACATTTAGTTAGTTCTTCGGTCCTCTTGGTGAATCTCTAACTAGTCAATGAATCATCAAGAACAAACATATAAATCAAGATAAACATCCTGATGAATCAAAAATCAGGACTCACAGATTGAGTAAGCTGCCCGACGATGGACGATGGAACTCACTTTTTTTTCAATTTTCAATAGCTTGTTTCCAGTGCACGTACTGGCTGTTTAATTTCTTTCGTCCCCTCTTTTAAAGATAAGCGCTTGGCACTATTAATACGAAAACAAGAATTTGCTAGCAAACAATAGTCGCATACAAGTATCAATATCCGAGCTGCTATGTCTGTACTTTAAAGCATTTTAGTAGGTTGTATTACAAGAAAATTTGTACCCAAATTTTCTCAGTGAGTGTTTCCATCTTCTAAAATTATCAGTTTGCTCTTCTGTCAATAAATAGGTAATGCGATTACTTTTGTCATTATTAAAAATGATAATTATGACAAATGGGCTTTTTATAAATCATGTTTTGTTTTTCATATACGATTCACAGGGTATTAAGTGGAAAACAGCTTAGAACTAATCGCTAATGTATTGACCAGTAATGGCCTGAATACGCTGATAACCTATTTGAGCTTTGGAAACGAAAAAAAAACAAAAAAAAAAAAAAAAAAAAAAAAAAAAACGAAGATTAGTTTTTGCACCAATGACATTTTTAGTCTTCCTTAAAAGGTGAAATGGATCGGTAACTTTACTCTTCTTCTATTTTTACATAAAACATACGTTTTACCCCCTACAATAAAAACGCCATTTTACACTTTTTGCCTTGTGGCGTCTTTTTTGAATGTATGGAGAAAAATATTTTACCAATTCACATGGAGCTTGTAGTAATCCATAATATATAAAAAACACTTTAGTTTTAGTTTGTCTCTTTATCATTCTACTGGTCTTCGAAAAAGAATTATTCGGCACAATTGGAGTTTTACCAACTTGACGGCGTATATGTGACGCCATGTACATGTAACATCATATTTGCCATCGATATCGTTCAACTATTCGGCACCTCAGCAGTCCCTCCCAGGCTATTGGGGCAGTAAAAGGTTGGCGCCGGTCTGATCAACGTCAAAGCGCTAATGTCTCTAGAGAATCGACGTCACGGCGCTAAATTACGTCGAAATTACGTCGACCATGACCATTCAGACAATCTTGCATCAGCACCAGACAATCAGAGCAACTGGCAAAACTTGTGCTTTTATTGAGAAAGCGATGCCCTGTATGACAAGGGGCAAGTTGTAGTCATGCTCAATATTACTTTGCATTTTTGGGTTTTAGGGGAATTGCTTTATCAAAGGCTGTTGCTCTCACATTACTCATTATTTTGATACGAAATTCACAGCATAGCATATCAATGATAATGTGTGTCATATTTCGTTAAAATCGAACAACTACAAATGTGAAACAATATACATCTACATTTGCTTTTTTCAAGCTTTTCAGTGCAAAAAGATACCCAATTACAAGTCAGGCCACGCGAAAATTCCGAACATGATCGATAGAAAAAGGGGTTACCTACATTTTGATTGATATTTTGAGTTGACGAAACCTGACACTATAATGGTGGATTTTTTCTAAGTTAACGCAAACACAAATATTGTCAAGCTTTACGATTCCTGTGCAGATTGCCTTTCGTCTTTGCTTTGCATTTGAAAAATACAAAATCTAACGCAATGCTATTTTCAATATTCGTTGGCTGGTCATGTCATCATGACACGAATGAGTTCATTGACACTTCAATATCAATTCAGAATAATATGATTTGTCATAGGACTATAATGAATCCTCTTTCCTTATTGGCTCAATCAGTTTCAATAAATCCTTATATTTGCCTGAAAACAAGACAAAACAAATGACGATCAGATCAAACCAGTTTGCGGAGGTTAATATATTTGGCAGGTTTATATTAACTGCAACTATATAAATAGCCTGAACTAAGTTCAGTGCATGAAATTTACAGGAGTGCAGTAACACACTATGAACGACTATCTGATTACTGGTTAACCGTTCAAGTCTGAACCTGCCCAGGAAAAGTGGTTTAGTCAAACCATCCATACATATAAGCCTTACTGGTTTGCTTTGGATGGTTTTCCTGGGTGGTTATATTTATGAAGCACATTTTGAGTGTCATGTCATTCTAATATTGAGTAAAAGTCCCATGTATTTGGGGCAACGTCTCGACATGACCATTGCTGATGTCTGGGACGTAAACCATCAATTCAAATTCAAACACTATTAATACAGTGCACAAAGTTCTGATTGTGCATTTTAACATCTGTTTTGATTTTGTTTAATTATTTAATTCAATGAAAATTAAAAATAAACATCGAGACAGTTGAGAAGTCATATTTAACAAAACTGTTACAGTAATCATTGACTTCAATTTCGGAAGGCGTATTGATTGATCTACTTTATTCTTATCACGGAGGCAGCAGGCCGAGGAGAATATCAGCTTCAGTTTCAGGCAGATAAATCATTTTGTTTTATGACTGAAAAGGTACATGTACAAGTAGGCAACGATCAGGAAAAGGCGATATCAGAAAAAGATTCCCACTCCAAAAACCGAGGTGGAAAAAAAAACTAAATAAACAATCAGGTACTTATACCATGAAACATATCGTAAGCCGAATGAGCAGCTATTTTTCCAATAGGTGGCCACTCAGTTACCTAAACTTAACTAAAATATGATAACATACATAAGGCGCCAACAGCACAAAACGTTTTAAACATCAAGACATAAAACAATAAGAACCACCACAGAAGTATCGCATTGGAACGATCAGTAATATAAAATTACTGGTTGGCTTAAATCGATTTTACAGGTACCTAACCTCACCCTAAGCTTCTGCAGTGGTTCACAACATTTAGTTAGTTGTTCGGTCCCCGTGGGGAATCTCTAGCTAGTCAATGAATAATCATGGGCAAACAAATAACTCATGATTAATACCATGGTGAATCAAAAAAGAGGACTCACAGATTGAGTAAGCTGCCCGATTATGGAGATCCTTAACTCCGGAGCAAAAGAAAAACACCAGTTGAACCCCGGTGGGCCAAGCAACAGACAAGAAGCTCCGGCCCCAACCAACTAAAATGAATAGCTTCATGTCGGGGCCATCATAGAGTATGACGCCCGACCCACCGGAGTACAACTAAAGAAGGCAGCATAGTTATCAACCATTATTGGGTTAAAAACTAAGCATGCAGACTGTTGCATAACATTTCGTCCCATCAGCGCAATAAGTCAATAACACCAAAATTTCACAAAATCACTTTTTTCATTTTTCAATGTGTAACCATGTTCTCCATATTGTATCAAAATATTGGAACAAAATTTGATATGCAAATTAGGTAATTTGCATAAAAAGCAAAATGGGTTAACTACACTTGAATTTCTATTGAGCGCAAAAACTGAATAAGTGCACTTGTTGAGTTTTTGCGCCAAATTTTATTGGAAGTTAAATTCAAATTGTTTGGTGAAAAAATTCAATAAGAGCCTTTATTTTAATTCACATCAAACTATTTAGGCAGGTATTCTCATATTTTTGTACAAAAATGACAACTTCATGTAGTGGCAGGTCCAGGATTCTAAGAAAGGGGGTTTAAAGTTGCAAAGAGGGATTAATTCCATCATTATATATAGTGTAATTTCACCAGTTCAGAATCACGTTTTGTTTAATGTGGTTACCAAATAGTTGCTTGATGCAAATAAAGTGTATCATAAAGCAAACTTATTCTTCTAAATAATGATAATAAGTTTGTATTAATGTGAATCAGCTGTATTCTATACAATGACTTTCAAGAAGACCACTATAAGCTGTGCTAGTTCTGAATCATTTTACCAGTTACGAATCCCCTGTGTTACTTTTAAAAAAGAGCCCTCGCTGGTGCAATTGTTTTGATTTTGTTAGCTTAGTGACTTATTTCCAAGACAAGGAGTACACACAGTTCACGGTTTTCATTGCATTTACACATCCAGGGACTTTGCACATTTATAATTAAGTAGAACTTACATTGGAAATGTGTCCAATTCAGTGACAAACCGACAATAACAACTGTATAACTAGTATCCTGTTCCAGTTTGTTTGAGTTAAGTGCATTGAAGAATGGGTGTATTTTGGTTATGAACAGCGCTTTTGCCTGCTTATTTAACTTAAGTCCAATTCGCATGTGCAAAAAATACACGCGTGTAAATATACTCCGGTGTGTATATATACTCCGGTGTGCAAATCAACCTGAGAGTAAATTTGAATTGCGTTCGCATGGGTTTTATCACCAGGAGTATTTTTGTATGTAAATTTATCATTTCTTAATTAAAACCTGTTCATTTAAGTTTTCTGTATTTGCAAAACAAGAACAGGCTCCTTCAATGTCTTCTTGTAGACTTTGGCAGCAGAGGAGAATCATGTAATGGTCAGGCATAACCTTAGCAATTAGACAGTTCACTTTAATTATCTTTTGACAAGGAATTACTGTTAAAATGCCCAAAGAATCTCACCAAGAATGATGAAGAAATTGTGTGGCTGTTTGCACTCCATATAATCTAAAATGTGATGAATGGCAAGAAACTCTTATTTAGCAACAATATCCACAGTTTCAGAAACTGTCATATAATTAGTTAAGAACAAAAAATGTGAAAATTTGTTATCATAAAGCAGATTAGTGACTTGAAATAAAAATATGGGTAAATTTTACTTTGCGTTCACATGGGACAAAATAGTAAATTTACACGTGTGTATTTGTAAAAATAAAATTGGCATCTGGTCTGACCCTGGAGTAAATTTACCCATATGTAAATATACTCCAGCGTGTATTTGCGTTCACATGCGCCATTTACTTACCCCGAGTAAAATTTGCACACCGGAGTATATTTACACGCGTGTATTTTTGGCGCATGCGAATTGGACTTTACACGGTTTCAACATTGATTTTTGCTGTTTCAAAACTGTCAAATTGATGAGAATATTTATACAGCTCTCGAAGAATGAAAAGTAATGATAAAACAAAATGAATGATCCTTTTTCCGAATATGTTGAAATGAATGTTGAAACCAAAACTGTAAAAGAAAATCATGTCCAATTCTGCAGAAACATGCAGCACACAGATAATTACACTGGAGCAAATGAAGTTCACATTAAATAAGTCATCCCGAAGAACGGGATAAAATCCATACTTAAAGATTTGTTTTTTTTTTAAATCTTAACACTAATGTATAGTTTTTGATGATTATACCACATGATTCGAGACTGGTTAAGATTGATAACTATTATGCAATAACATTTTATATTAGCTCTATAGGAACAATCATACGCATATATCAAAATGTGATGAGGCTATAAAATATAGTGCACCATTATTTCTTTTGTTCTTGCAGTGGGTATGAAGAATTTTTGCAATTATACTGATCGAACATGATTTTGTCATTTGTTAACATTCCCAAAGTCAATTGGATAGTGTTGAACACCCCAGGGTTCACCCTACATTGTCAAAACTCCCCTCTACTGCCATATATTCTCAGTTAATGCCAAATCTTTTGTATTAATAATAATATCAGGATTTTGCAGCCATGGTATGAATAAATTGGTCTATAGATAGGTAAGATCAATAGTAACCAGTAAGATTCACCCTCCTGTTACAATAAAATCAACAAAATACATTCCTGGCTTTTGCATCAAACTAACTAGGTCAAAATATGGCATTAAACCACAGATGCATGGCTTTTAAAGTAAAAAATATAGATGCAATAAAGCACTTATTGAGTTTTTGCACCAAAATTATTGGTGGTCATTGCTGAAAAATTCAACGCAAAAATGGGTTAAGAGCACTTATTGAGTTTTTGCACCAAAATCTTTTCGATGTCATTTTCAAATAAGTGCATATTTTCCATAATTTCTCTTTTATTACTAAATCAAAAATTTGAAGTTTTTCCTCATAAGAAACCTAACATAGAACTTAATTGAAAAAGGTTTGGTTAAATTACATGCAAGAAGAGGAAAAAAAAGATAAACAGTTTTTTGCTTCTCCTGAAAAGTTAGCAAAATGGAGTTATTGACTTATTGCGCTAAGGTGTCGATTTAAGGTATATCCTATACGTGTGTAACGTGTTATGATTTTTTGATTTTTCTGAATTGAAAAGAAAAATCATTCTTTCCTATAAGTTTCTTTTTGTAAACCAAGTCACCATAAAATTCTAGTTCCGAAAGGCCCTCGCGTAAAAGGTAAGTTAAGTAAAGGTAACTGATTGGCCACCTATTGGGAAAATAGCTGCTCATTCGGCTTACGAAATGTTTTCATGGTATAGGTACCTGATTGTTGGTTTGGTTTTTTCCCACCTCGGGTTTTTGGAGTGGGAATCTTTTGCTGATTGCGCCTTTTCCTGATCTTTGCCTACTTGTACCTTTTTAGCCCAACATTAAATTTGGAAATCAATTCATAGTGTCTGCAGTAAAAATTAGAAAATGTTTTTCAAAGTTTTTGATACCGATAGAATATCGACAAGAATATCTTGTCTCCTGATTGGCTCTTTCAGTACTAAAAATCATTATATTTTTTTAAATTTTTACCAAACTACGAAAACCAGATCGAACAGGTTCCTGGAGATTAATATATTTGACTTTATTTTCTATATTAACCTCCAAACATTCATATTGCCATCCTGTGTACCCAAAAGTAGCATCAGTATGAAACTGACATGAACTACATGATCTGGCATGATTTGAAAGATCAACATCCAATAGGTAAATTACATTCTTGGTCAATCTGCCACGACAATTGTCAAAGCCCAAACACAAAATTGTAAGACAACCAAAAATGAAATGAATAAATGACACACTTTCAAGACAAGTTCATCTGTCCTGAGTTAATGACACACTTTTAAGACACTCCATCTGTCCTGTTAGAAGTACAGAGATGTATCATATGAAAATTTGAAAGGTATATTTGTCATTATGATGTCTTTAATGGAGGCCAGTGTAACATGTGTGAGATACGTTCTGTAAAATTATTGAAGTTTAGGCGTTTAAGGTTGTTTTGAGTGAGGAGGTTGAGAGTATAAGATAGAAACTGGAAATCAGTACGAATCACTGAGGGATGTGTCACAAACAATGACTGGTCAGGTGTACATAGATCAACTCATCGAACTCAGCTTACAACTTATCCAACTCATCCAACTCAACATGCAACTTATCCAACTCATCGAACTCAGCATGCAACTTATCCAACTCATCGAACTCAGCGTATAAATTATCCAACTCATCCAACTCAGCATGCAACCTATCCAACTCATCCAACTCATCGAACTTACTGTTCAACTTATGCAGCTTACCCAACTCAGCGTATAACTTATGTAATTCATCGAACTCAGCATGCAACTTATCCAACTCATCGAACTCAGCGTATAACTTATGCAACTCATCCAACTCACTATGCAACTTATCAAACTCATGGAACTCAGCGTATAACTTATCCAACTCATCGAACTTACTGTTCAACTTATGCAACTCTATGATGGCCCCGACATAAAGCTATTCATTTTAGTCGGTTGGGGCCGGAGCTTCTTGTCTGTTGCTTGGCCCACCGGGGTCCAACTAGTGTTTTTCTTTTGCTCCGGAGTTAGTAGGTTATTCGGCGCCCAGGGATCTCCATCGTCGGGCAGCTTACTCAGTCTGTGAGTCCTGGTTTTTGATTCATCAGGATGTTTATCATGATTTATTTGTTTGTTCTTGATGATTCATTGACTAGTTAGAGATTCACCACGACGACCGAATAACTAACTAAATGTTATGAACCACTGCAGAAGCTGAGGGTGAGGTTATGGCCATGTAAAACCGGTTTAAGCCCGCCAGTAACTTTGTGTTACTGATCGTTCCAAGTCGATACTTCTGTGGTGGTTCTTTTTGTTTTATGTCTTGGTGTATAAAATTTTTTGTGCTGTTGGCGCCTTATGTATGTTTTCATATTTTTAGTTAAGTTAAGGTAACTGAGTGGCCACCTATTGGGAAAATAGCTGCTCATTCGGTTTACGATATGTTTCATCGTATAAGTTCCTGATTGTTGGTTTGGTTTTTTCCCACCTCGGTTTTTGGAGAGGGAATCTTTTTCTGATTGCGCCTTTTCCTGATCTTTGCCTACTTGTACCTTTTTATCCAACTCATCGAACTTACTGTTCAACTTATCCAACTCATCGAACTTATTCTTTAACTTATCCAACTCAGCGAACTCCCTACTTATCGAACTTAACATTCAACTTAGGTTACTTAACTTACTGAACTCTTCAAACTTAACTTAAATATTAAGACGTATTATAAAATATCCTCTGTTCCCCAACCTATATGCTAACTATTATAACTCATCAAACTCAACTTACATTGTTTGGTATCAATGAATAGTTCGTCCTACACAGCTACTATTTGTTATATTAAATGCAACTTTAACAACTTACCCTACTCAACTTACATCTTTGATCACCCCGTATGGTATCAGTATCTTCAATATACCTAAAAGGCTTATAAGGAATACAACGGTCTACAGAATAATTACGGTAAGCTGTAAGCTGAACTAGATGAGTTAAGCTAAGCTGAGAATTCGTTGCGTTTTCGCCTCAAGAAAGACCCGAACTTATCTGCCAAAATATGCATACTTTGTTAAGTTTAAATATGCATACTTTGTTAAGTTTTCTGTTTGTGTCAATGAAGGCCAAGACAAACTTCCTACGATGTATTGGTTACCTAAGCTTCACAAAAGACCATACAAAGCAAGATTTATTGCAAATTCTAGCTCTTGTACTACTACTGAACTTTCTAAATTATTAACTTCCTGTCTTACTGCTATCAAATCTCATGTTATAAGATACTGTGAGACAGTGTATGAAACTTCAAATAAAATTGGTTTTGGTCAATAAAAAATTCTGGTGAGGTGCTCAATAAATTGAAGTGTAGAGGGTTCCGTGCGACGAGCTTGTCCACATATGATTTTTCTTCTCTGTATACAACTTTACCACATAATCTAATTAAAGAAAAACTTCTGGATTTGGTAGAGTAGACCTTCAAAAGGGCATTAAAAACTATGGTTCACTTTATTTGGCATGTAATGAGAGAAAGGCTTTTTTCACTTCCCCTGACCAAAGTCGGTATACACTTTGGTCATGTCAGAATGTGTGCGACGCCTTATCCTATCTCCTGGATAATATTTATATTAGATTTGGGACCAAGTTTTACAGACAAATTGTTGGAATTCCGATGGGTACAAATTGCGTACCTCTCGTAGCTGATTTATTTTTATACTGCTACGAAAGAGATTTCATGGATTCTCTTAACCATGATAATCAAGCTAATGTTATCGAGGCTTTTAATTCCACTTCTAGGTACCTCGATGACCTTTCGAACATTGACAACCCTTATTTTGAAGGTATGGTCAATCAAATTTATCCATCTGAACTACAGTTGAACAAAGCCAATATCTCGGATACCGAAGCCCCCTTTTTAGATCTACATCTTTCTGTTGCAAATGGATTTGTTTCTTCTAAAATTTATGATAAGCGCATTGACTTTGATTTTGATATAGTAAATTTTCCGTTTTTGGATGGTGACGTTCCTCGTCGTGCTTCTTATGGTGTATACATTTCGCAACTTATTAGATTTGCTAGAGTCTGCAATCATGTTACAGACTTCAACGCTCGAAATAAATCTTTAACGGCGAAACTTCTCCAACAGGGCTATCGGTATCATAAACTTCGATAAACCTTTTCTAAATTTTATCGTAGACACTATGAATTGATTTCCAAATATAATGTTGGGTTAAAGACGCTTTTAAGTGAGGGTCTTTCGGAAACAGAATTTTATGGTGACTTGGTTTACAAATTTAAGAAACGTATAGGAAGTAATGATTTTTCTTTTCAGTTTAGAAAAATCATAACACGTTACAGACGTATAGGTTATAACTTGAATGTTATGCGACAGTCTGCATGCTTAGTTTTTAACCCAATCACGGTTGATAACAATGTTGCCTTCTTTAATTGCACGCCGGTGGGTCGGGCGTCAGACTCTATGATGGCCCCGACTTAAAGCTATTCATTTTAGTTGGTTGGTGCCGGAGCTTCTTGTCTGTTGCTTGGCCCACCGGGGTCCAACTGATGTTTTTCTTTAGCTCCGGAGTTAGTAAGTTATTTGGCGCCCAGGGATCTCCATCGTCAGGCAGCTTACTGAATCTGTGAGTCCTGGTTTTTGATTCATCAGGATGTTTATCATGATTTATTTGTTTGTTCAAGATGATTCATTTACTAGTTAGAGATTCACCACGAGGACCGAAGAACTAACTAAATGTTATGAACCACTGCAGAAGCTGAGGGTGAGGTTACGGCCGTGTAAAATCGATTTAAACCCGCCAGTAACTTTGTGTTACTGATCGTTCCAAGTCGATACTTCTGTGGTGGTTCTTTTTGTTTTATGTCTTGGTGTTTAAAAATATTTTTGTGCTGTTGGCGCCTTATGTATGTTTGCATATTTTTAGTTAAGTTAAGGTAACTGAGTGGCCACCTATTGGGAAAATAGCTGCTCATTCGGCTTACGAAATGTTTTCATAGTATAAGTACCTGGTTGTTGGTTTGGTTTTTTCCCACCTTGGTTTTTGGAGTGGCAGTCTTTTTCTGATTGCGCCTTTTCCTGATCTTTGCCTACTTGTACTTTTGTGTCCCTATGTGCTGAGCATGATGAGCTGAGTAAGTTGAGTATTCATATTGGACCAGGCATTTTGTGAATGATATCAGGTCTAAAAAGTCCCTGTGTTATCTGCAGACTCGTAGCCTGCGGATCGGTACTGTTCACTCGGTGTGGAAAGGAATAGAAACGGTTAGAGAGGTTAAACGATGTATCGTCAAAGCCAGAATTCTCACGGGGACATACACTCTACAAGCTCATCGTAACATCTTCAGTGGAAAAGTGGACCCAACCTGTCCACACTGTCAACTGGAACCGGAAGATTTACGACACATGTTATGTAGATGTCCAGCATTCTACGAGGACAGAGTTGCTTCTGTGGGATTGCTAAAACAGATCATCGTGCAAGAGGCAGGCTTGCACACCTGGAATCTTCACTTCGCTGAATGGGACAATATATTGAAAGTTCTTGTGTGTCCAGACTTTATACTTACCATACTTACAGACTTAGAATCAGTCATTTCAAAGTTAGAAAACCTTGCTAGAGACTACTTCTACAAAATACATGTTAAAAGACTTAGATTACAACAGAAAGGTGAATAGTGGCTGCCTTCTCCAACGAGCGTTGTTTAGAATTTCAGTTTTGGTGTTGGTGTGCACTGTATATAGAAACTTTTATACCGTGAGTGTTCACGGGTGCTCCAATCGGGTGGAGGATCATACAACCTAAAAGAAAAGAAGTTGAGCTGAGTTGAGATGTAACACTGTACCTTTCCATTGTGTAGATATTCGGGACCGGGAGTATGAAGTATAAGCCCACAAGTTACTACCGTCTGAAAAACTTAAAAACAGAGGGCAAATACGTTGTTATAGAATATCCTGTACGGCTTGTAGTAAAGTTGTGGAAGATGCATTCCCCGACTGGTACACTGTGTGGAACCTACTATTTCAGGGGCTGTGAAAGCGTCGAACAATAGAGCGGAGCAACGTTGTCAAAACCGCAGTAATTCGTATGACGAGCAAATACGACGAGCGTTTGGCCAAATACTCAGAGGCCCAATACACATCAAATTCCATAATATTATAAAACCACAATGTTCATAAAAAGTACTAACACAGACTCCACTGAATTCTGCACACAAATGTCGGAATAATAACGCTTTTAGAAACGAAAATCAAGTATGTACACCAACTCACAATCTTCGACGTTTTCATAAACCAAATACTTTGTAACGCTTGTCAGTGGCCACCAGCATACGATTTTGTCTATGATCAAGCGTCAGCAAAGTTCGACGTCTAAGTCAACTGCGTCCTCAAACCAACCTTGTTTAGTCGCCTGTTGACAGTTCTAATACTGGTTTATAAGGTAAATGAGTGGCCACCTATTGGGAAAATAGCTTCTCATTCGGCTTACGATATGTTTCATGGTATAAAGTACCTGATTGTTAGTTTGGTGTTATCCCACCTCGGTTTTTGGAGTGGGAATCTTTTTCTGATTGCTCCTTTTCCTGATCTTTGCCTACTTGTACCTTCATATACATAGATTTTGTCACTTCCGACGATGTTCAGAGCATGAGGCCTTATGTTCAAACACTCAGACATCGCGACATACGAAAGTTGTGGCCTTCTAGACCTTTGCTCATAAGAGACTCATTGTTATAAAATAATACGTTCATTTTTGCTTTCTTATGATTTTTGAAAATTATGCTATTACTTTGGCGAGGAGTATGTTTACGGCCCATCTAGCCACGTACTTTCTCCGTTGATCAAGCTTCACCATCTTATGTACGCGAGATATTTTATAAATCGCATTATGCATCTATTCTAAAATAGAAGTCAAAGAAACGTTAAATCGTGATCATTACGAAAACATGCCCATGTTATATATAGATTTTTCTGAAGTTGTAAAAATTGAAACTTTTCAGCAGATATTTTGGATATTTTTCTAATTTCTTCTCAAAACATAGATCGTAGGTACACGTTAGAACGGCCTCGCCGAGGCAATTCTAACGAGTACCAACATATTGCCCTTCATACCACAGTTTTACTATATAAAAGTGAGGTTAAAGGGGGTATTCAATACACGAACATGTTTTCCTGATGTGAAGTGAAAAGCTGCTACATTACAATTGATTAATTTACCGACTTAGCATCAAAGTATTTTGATCAAAGTATCAAAACGAATGCTCAAAGTATTTTATCAAATCTTTAATCTATCATTATGTGGAATACAATGAGAAAATATTAACAGGGCGATAGGAAATAACTACATTAAGCGTGAAGTCTGGTGCAGCTTCTAAACTTTATGAAAATAATACATGATTTAATTCTTAGTGTAATGTTTCCAACATCTTTAATGAACTAAAAATACAATACTGTTGTATACAACAGTGCTTCAGCTAGAGGAAATTAGGAAGGTCCATCGCCCTGCCGCCCTTTTCCAGTGCCCTTTTTCATGCAGTTTGCATCCTGTCCTTTAATTTGGTAAAAAGATCATAAACCAGAGGACCAATTGTCTTGTAAACGCTCACCTGAGATCTGTTGTATATGCCAATGCCAATATACATGTTTGAATATTATGGGAAATAGCCCCAGTGCCAATTTTCTGCAAGTCTTTCCTTTCAACTGATATTTTTTAAAACAGTTTTACCCATTCAAAGGCATAGACGACTTTTTTTTTTTTTTTTTTTTTTTTTTTTTTTTTTTGATTCAGTTTTACGTCCGTTTCAAGATTATTTCAGCTCATACGAGACAGGCCAAAAAGTAGGTGGGCGAAAAAGGGAGAACCCCGAGAAAAACCATCTGGCACACCCGCAAGCAGAACTTGGCTTGTCTCACATGTGGCAAGTGCGACCTATGTTGATCTTGTCGTAAAATAGGTCAAGGTCACCACAGGGTCATGATTTATATACACATTGTAGTACTTTAGCCATCAATGCTTCATGTAAAATTTCTTGAAATCGGTCCATCGGTTCTGGAGAAGATTTTTGAAGGGATTTTACCATATATGGGCATGGAGGCCATCTTGGTCATGTGACCTGGATTATTTATATACACATTGGTAACCCCATCCTATAGATGCTTCACATAGAATTTGGCTTTGATTGGCCAAGTGGTTTCAGAGGAGAATATGTTTGAATATTATGGAAATATACATGTATACTGTCCCGGGGTGGGGACACATGAGCTCCTGGGGGCCAACGTTTTTCAGAATCATTAAATTATTCAGTCCTTCTGTGCATTTCCTGCATGACTTTCACTTTAAATGACATTTTAAAAGTTTTCCCCATTCAAATGCATTGGTGACCTATGTTGACCTTGCCGTAAAATAGGTCAACGTCTTTGCAGGGTCATGTTTTATATACAAATTGTAGTACTTTAGCCATCAATGCTCCATGCCAAGTTTCGTTGAAATCGGTCCACCGGTTCCGGAGAAGAAGATTTTTGAAGGGATTTAACCATATATGGGCATGGCGGCCATCTTGGTCGTGTGACTTGGAATATTTATATACACGTTGGTTTCCCCATCCTTCACATAAAATTTGGCTTTGATTGGCCAAGTAGTTTCAGAGAAGAAGATGTTTGAATATCATAGTAATATACATGCACATTGCCCCGGGGTGGGGGCATATGAGCCCCTGGGGTGCAATTATTTTCAGAATCATTGATATTCAGTCCTACTGCCCTTTTTCTGCAAAATTTTCTCTTTAAATGACATTTTAACAGTTTTACCCATTCAAATGCATAGGCGACGTATGTTGACCTTGCCGTAAAATAGGTCAATGTCATCACAGGGTCATGATTTATATATACATTGTAGTGCTTGAGCCATCAATGCTTCATGCCAAGTTTCGTTGAAATCGGTCCACCGGTTCTGGAGAAGAAGATTTTTGGTCATGTGACCTGAATTTCTTATATACACATTGGTTCCCCTTTCCTATAGATGATTCATATAAAATTTGGCTTTGGTTGGCCCAGGACGACGGACGGACGGACGACGGACGACGACGACGTCGGACGGACGCCGTGTGCATGCCTATCCTATAAGAATGTCAGACAACTCGGACCCAAGACGAATCGTCATATCATCATATCAAAGTAGTTACCAAATGTTCAAGTATATTCAATAACCAAGGTTACACAAAATAACGTCATGAGCTGCATTATGATTTTAGCAAGTACGTGTGTTTTATAAAGTTTTATCTGCATAATAAACTAGAAATTGTTTGCATGGTCGTCCTTGTTGCTGGGTCCGAGTCGTCTCAAAATTGGGTCCGAGTTGTCTCAGGCTTGGGTCCGATTCTTCTTGGGTCCGAAAAATACCAAGGGTCCGAGTTGTCTTGGGTCCTAGTTGTCCGGCTACCTCCTAGAAGCTCACCTGTGAGCCTTCGGCTCAGGTGAAGAAGCTCACCTGTGAGCCTTCGGCTCAGGTGAGCTAAAAATGTCATCGAAAGTGTAAAGTTGCGTTCAGTTACTTCCCAATGCCAAATATTATCATAATGGAAAAGGATACAATGTCGTTAATTACTAGATGACAAAAAAGTACAAATAGGTAATGATCAGGAAATCAGAAAGAAATTCCGACTCCATAAACCGAGGGGTGGGAAAAAACTAAAATGACACTTAAGCACTTATACCATGAAAAAATGACGTAAGCCGAGTGATCAGCTATTCCCCAATAGGCGGCCACCCGAACTGAACTAAAAATATGAAAACGTACATAAGGCTCAAACAGCACAAAAATTCGACTCCAAAACACAAAACAATTAGAACCACAACAGAAGTATCGCCTTGGAACGATCAGTAATATAAAATTACTGGGGGCTTAAACCGGTTTTACAGGCGCCTAACCTCACCCTCATTTTCTGCTGTGGTTCACAACATTTAGTTAGTTGTTCGGTTCTCGTGGTAAATCTCTAACTAGTCAATGAATCATCAAGGACAAACGAATAAATCATGATAACCACCTTGATGAATCAAAAACGAGGACTCAACAGACTCAGTAAGCTGCCCGACAATGGAGATCCCTGGGCGCCGAATAACTTACTGAAACCCCGAGCAAACGAAAAACACCAGTTGAACCCCGGTGACGTCTATTATAAATTTCCTTAAATGATACACGATAAATTCGAAATTTACGTGTACTTTTATTTAGATTATTTCGATTATCATTGATTATCATTGATTATTATTATTATTATTATTATTATTATTATTATTATTATTATTATAAACAAAGGAACAGACGTCATTTTATTTCAAACTCTCTTGTAAGTATACCATGAATTCACTTTTGATATCTTCAAATCCGGAACGGTTACCTTATTTTACAAATAGAAAGTGTCTGTATTTGAAAAGACTGGCTCCCGTCGTATGTTTATTGTTTTCATCCCTATTTTCTACATTTACCAAGCAAAATAACCTTGGTTATTTCTTTTTTTCTACACAGAAGTCAAAATACGATAGTCACAAATATATTCTGCTTGCTTGCAAAACACCTAGTATATTATATCATATACATTTACCTGCAAACAGTTCCTTAGCTCGCCTATTATTTTATACGTATAACAACGGAAGCCTATATGTGACTTTTGTCTTTTGACTTTCGTGTTTTGTGACTTTTGATCTTTGTCTTTAAATTTGTGTTCTATCTTTTGACTTTTGTGTTGTTTGTTTTATTATTTGAAACGGCGCCAAATATTTGACGTGGCAAGAAAAGAAGATGGAGAAAAGAAAGTACAAGAATGATAAGGATGTAAGACAAAAGACAAAAGTCACATATATGCTCTTTTTACCTTTTTTATTCTTGCTCGTGTTTTTCTCAGTACGTAGAAAGCCTGAAGGCAAATCTAGAACAAATTAACAATATCACACATTTAAAACAAATGGAGATATATCTAGAACTAGGTCTGCCTTTATAAAATCATTAGTAAACATTACAAGTGCAATAGGACAATGTCTAGGACATTGCTTGGCGCGTAATCATGTTACTCGACATTTATGGCATGAAAATGCTAACGAGAAAGAAAATCTTGAGCTCTCATTAATGTCTGACACAGATAGTCTTTGGATATTCATCCGGAAAACTTCAAACACGATCGTAAGAAGTCCGTGTTATTGCGGTATATCAGTTTTTGTATTGTCTCCTGTTGTGAAGAAGTGTTTGATGACAAACATATGAGTCTGTGCGTGAGAACCCAACAATTTGGGTTCCTACCAGGTCTGACACAAACCGGCCTACACAGAAACAGGCTAGACGCTTGAAATTTCAGATTTAAGAAGAAGGATTGTACTATCCGTGCAGCGAAAACAAAGGCGCTAATCAGCTATCCAGTTACTGCACAGCTGATCTGCGGCTTTGTTTTCGCCAAAGCAAATCTTTGGATTTTCCATGTAGCGGCTCATATATCATATATCATTAAATCGTTAGCAAGACATCTCCATCTAAAACTAATTCGCGACAATCATGATATCAAACAGTTCTTATTTTCCTCCGAAACAGCTAACTTTAAGGCTTTTTCAGTGCACCATGGCAAATGTTAAGTATTACATTTTTGTCGCCCGTCACAACGGGTGACATATACGGTAGGATTTTCCCAAAGAAACAGGGAAGAAAACCGACAGAATCCAAATACGAAAATGTGTATGGTTCTCGAAATATTTTACATGTAATTTGACTAAGCGGGAAACCAGCATCGTTTTACCGACAGGACTTGATTATTGAAAGGCAGAAAGTGATTGGCTAGATCTATTTCGACCTATCATATCTTTGGTCTTAAAACTGGTTCGGTATTCTTTGCTGTCAAACTCCAAACCGGAGGTGTTGGCACTGTTGGGGAGTTTGCTTTGCTGTGGGTGGACTTGATTTAGCAATTATGAGTGTGCGCATTCGTTTTACAAGGCGTTTCGTCTCCTGAGCACACAATTTCGGTTTCTGTATTTTGATTAGGCAGGATGGTCAACAGAACATTTCCGTTGATGTCCCATGACACCCCTCGACACAAATGGAGTGAACGAGGTATAAAAGTGAAACGCGATGTAGGTTAGACAGTATTAAGCTGAATAACCATTCTTACGCAATCCAGGACTAAATGATGGTGGTCTAGATCTAAATAACAGAGAAAACGGGCGACACTAGCTTTTTTAAGAGCTATCCTTGTATGCAACTCCAACAGGTTATCAGAATCCATTAGGCAGATGCTAATTCATTTCCTGAATTGTGCGTAAAGCGCATATACAGTACATGTTTTAAGAGAATGCAATTTTCCCATTATTTTTGACTGAGTCTGCAACGAATACACCATGATTGGAGTTTTTTTTTGTTTTTCATACACGAGCGATAGCAAAAACTATATTCAAATTAACAACACTGGATCTAAAAGGTAAAAATAAGAAATGATCTGGAATTGGCGGAGTCAGAATGAATGTTCCACTAAAAACCGAGGTAAATAAAAATAAATTTACAATCAAATACCAATCCCAAGAGAGAATGTAAGTCTAGTGAGCAGCTAAGTTGCAAATCTTGCTTACTTAAATTAGCTTTCTATTTGGATCAGTTCCTGATCATTGCTGATCTTTCTTTGTTTTCCATCATGAAATACTTGTATAAGTAGAGGTCGGTTCAGAATTACACTGTATCTTCTATGCAAACTACAACAGGGATCTCCATCGTAGGGCAGCTTACTCAATCTGTGAGTCCTGATTTTTTATTCATCATGATGTTTATCGTGATTTATTTATTTGTTCTTGATGATTCATTGACTAGTTAGAGATTCACCACGGGGACCGAAGAACTAACTAAATGTTATGAACTACTGCAGAAGCTGAGGGTGAGGTTATGGCCATGTAAAACCGGTTTAAGCCCGCCAGTAACTTTGTGTTACTGATCAATCCAAGGCGATACTTCTGTGGTGGCTCTTTTTGTTTTATGTCTTGGTGTTTAAAATTTTTGTGCTGTTGGTGCCATATTTTAGTTAAGTTTAAGTAACTGAGTGGCCACCTATTGGGAAAATAGCTGCTCAATAGGCTTACGATATGTTTTCGTGGTATAAGTAAATCATTCCAAATTAATCTGGAAATTACACCAATACGGAATCCGATCTAACGTTTTGCGCTGGGTTCATGCCTTCCTTAGTAACAGATCACAGTCTGTTGTTGTTGGGGGTGAGGAATCAGATTCGGTGCCGGATTGCGTTGGTGTACCCCAGGGCTCTGTACTCGGGCCGATTCTGTTCCTCATCTACATCAACGACCTTCCAGATACTATAACTTCTACAGTACGCCTGTTTGCTGACGACACGGCCCTACATTTGACTATCGAGGGTGAGAATGACAGCGCAAATCTTCAACATGACCTTGACAAACTGTCTGTGTGGGAGCTGGGATATGGAATTCAACCCCTCGAAGTGCCAGGAAATCCAGGTGACGGGATCCAGGTCTAGGAAAAGGTACAAGTAAACCTGTCAGTGCAAATTATTGTCTCCATGGCCAAATCCTGGAAACCGTCACCTGTACCAAATATCTGGGGGTTGATATTTCAAGAGACCTGTCCTGGCACTCCCCATATAGACAGGATCACCGGAATAGCCATCAAAACACTAAATTTCGTCCGTAGAAATGTCAGGCCGCAGTTGGAATATACTGCTGCCGTATGGGATCCTCATACAAAAGACAAGTCAAATCAGGTTGAAAAAGTGCAGCACAGAGCTGCGAGATGTACTTTTTTTGTACTTTTTCATGTAACTTTGTTAGGTTGGCTAGTGTTTCGGACATGATTGAAACTTTAGGTTGGAGACGTCTTCAGCAAAGACGGGCTGATGCCCGTCTATGCCTTTTTTACAAGATAGTCCATGAATGGTCTTGTTGCTTTACCCCTCCCGGATTATATTCAACCAGACACCTGTATCTCTAGATACTGCCATTCCATGACATTTCGACAACTGCACACATCCAGAGATTATTACAAGTATTCTTTTTTCCCACTTGCAGTTGTCCAGTGGAACGCCCTGCCTGAAACCTTTGCAAGCCTGCCAAACCTTGAAGCGTTCAATGTTGCAGTTAGCGGGCTGCAACATTCTAGACCCTAGATCCTGAGTAGTTTGTTTTTAACCTGCTTTTAAGAAAGATCTTTGCCTACTTGTACCTTTTTAATCTCATCTTAACTATTATAACCTATCATCTTCCATCCCCTAAGAGATCATCTTTTAATCTTAACTACCAGCTGTTCTTTTACTTTTTATATTAACATCCTTGTAACTCAGGCTAGCGCACCTGCCTAGAATGTCCGCGAGGGCGTGTGGCAGTATATAGAGAAAGAAACAGTATATATAGAGAAAGTAACTGATTGTTAGTTTGTTTTTCCCACCTCGGTTTTTGGAGTGGGAATCTTTTTCTGATTGCGCCTTTTCCTGATCTTTGCCTACTTGTACCTTTTTTACCGCTCATGTAACGTGTAGCGAATACTTTAACGTTGAAGCTCAGATAATGATGAAAATCCAAGACTTATAAGGTTTCAAGATAATATTAAATTGATTTAGAATTTATGTATTTGCAGAGGCGAAACTACATATAATAAATGACATAGTACGCTAGTTTCTAAAGCCATCTGGAAAATGAATTGTCATGTAAATCACTAAAATGTCTGGAACATCAACTACTGACATATCTTTCCCCATGATAAGCACAAATGACAGTGAAAATAATGGGAACAAAATGTGTTCTAGTATATTTAATCCGAGTATACGTTTTACCCAAATCCATTCAGTGGATGATATATCGAGTAAATTTGGATTTTAGTATCAATTCGTGTCTCTATTGCATTGTGCATCTATCTAGCACCGATAAGACAACTGAAACAATTTCTTATATTTAAAAAGATAAATAAACAAATTGCTGAAAATTCCAAGAGACGTACGCATTACTGTCTCGTTTTTTGATAGCAACCAACCAACCGAGTTGTTGTCGCGCAGCGACAACAACGAGGTGTTGGTTGCTTTACGATTAGAAGTTCTGTTCTGTTCTATTCTGTTTTGCAGTATGAAGACGTCGATTTTTGTGAGTCATTCAACTTCCGGAAATTTTTACCGCAGTCGAATTCCGCCAAGCGAAACCATTTAATCTTACAAATAAAAATATGCTAGACTCGTGATAGTTGAAAATAAAATTACACAAGAACATACAAACGCTCGAAACTGCGTTTGAAATGCAAAACCTGTTTTTCTTTACTTTCGTTTTATCATTATTTTTCCTCTTACAAGCTGTGGTTCATTCTCTCCGTAATTGTTGCATAGCAACAGAAATCGTTCTTTGCTAGTTGGATGGCGGGAGGCAGTTGAAATGAGATATGCTTCTGAAATGCATGGAAATGGTTCATTGAAACTAATTCATTCATGCTGACTTAGCCAATGTTAAGCCCTGTTTAACAGCCTGAACCGGTATGACATTACTTGGTACCGCTGATTAGCACTTCGGTGTTTAGTTCAATAGTTGTCTCAAAGATAACTTTGTCAAGCGAAGAAGGACTCGAAATTTCACTACCTGATTCGGTTTCCTCTATGATTATTTGGATCTGCACCTTGTTTACTGCGAGTAGGTGGACATTGCACATGTTAAACATCGTCAACAAAATTTTTATAGTGTCTAACATACAGAAGGTGTAAATTTAACAGATTAAAAACAATCCGAACCACCGCCACCAGTGGGTGGGGTAGCGTAAGACGACAAGTGATCGATCAAGGACCAGTGATCGATCATCTAGTGGTTCTCAAAGGATACGTGAAGTAAATCTTATGCTTACAAACATTAATTGGAAATGTCCTAATTAGGTTGAATGCAGTAAACTTTGAGCCGGTTTTGTTTTACATCTGTAGATTGTCCATCGCCGACATCGAAAAAAGATAGATACGAGAAAAGCTAGTATCTAACTGACATGCAAATTTTGTCGCGGACTCTCGCACTACATTTGTGCGAGTGTCGCACGAGTGTCGTGAGAATATTCATGTGTCGTGAGCTTGTCGCCAACTGGTCCCGAAGGTTTTAAACCTGTTTTAAAATTTTATGCGAATTTTTTAAAGTTGTTCCAAAATATTTCGCAAGAATGTCGTGCAAGTGTCGCGCACCTGTCGCCGCGAAATTTCCAAGGCAAATTTACAATGCCAAATTTTTGCGACACTCGTAGCAATGTCCTGCGAGTGTCTCACGATGGTTGCGCGACAGTCTTATGAAAACATGCGAAAAACCTCACAACTATCTGGCGAGAAAATAAAACTAAGCGACATTCGTACGAATGTCGTGCAGCACTCGCACGAATGTTGTGCAACTGTCGTACGAATTAAAATGAAAATAAGCTACATTCCCGGGAAAGTCGTGCGACTATTGCATGACAGTCGCAAGATTTATTTTCAAAATTAGACCGAAATTTGCGAATTTGTCGCATAAATGTCTGTTCAATGAGACTGCAACGTGAAACGGTGAAAGTTGTGTTTATATTGTCAATCTTTGTTGCGAAATAGTCTCCAGTTGTCGCATTCCAGTGAGATAGAGCTAAACCAGTCCAAATTCAATATGCAGCACTACTGTAAATAATCGAGATAAGACAGTTCGCCAACAAGCCGCACCACCGACCCTGTATCATTTCTGATAGATTCGGAGTGATTTTTAAACAACGACAGTTAAAAGTCTTGGTTTTAAATCTGCCTATTATATAATAAATTAATCATCAGGAAAACATGTCCATGAAAAGTATACCCCCTCATACCCCACTTTTATATAGAAAAACTGGGGAATGCAGGGGCATACCTATTTTTCTTAGTTTTGCTCCCAAACATAGATTGTGGGTACTCGTTAGAACCGCTTCGGTGAGGCGTTCTAATGTGTACCCACAATCTAGCAAAAATAAGAAAAATATCAAAGCTTTTCTGATGAAATTTTCAATTTTTAAAGCTGACAATTTTCTTTTTTTTTTTTTTTTTTTTTTTCTTTTTTCTTCAAACCCACACAGATGCTTGAATGGTTAAGTGCGGTAATAAAATATCAGCGCTCTTAACCACTCAGCCACTAGGGCCACCCCCAATATTTCAAAGTTCTGGTTACACAATCAAATGCAAATATTAGTAAATCAAAAGTATGCCTGGCTTCTATGACACTTTTGCAAACATCTCTT
Source organism: Rugalucina vietnamica (assembly GCA_964017185.1). Lineage (NCBI taxonomy): Eukaryota > Metazoa > Mollusca > Bivalvia > Lucinida > Lucinidae > Rugalucina > Rugalucina vietnamica. The sequence goes on from OZ024877.1 coordinate 51,198,292, forward strand.
TACCAAGGCAATTGATGCAAAACTGTTTCAAGTTTTGAAAATAATTGGGTAATTATTTTTGTCTATCTTGTGACAAAACTAACTTAACAAACTAATTGTGAATGAAGTGAGATTGAGGCACTTTTACAAATTTATGTCTCATGAATATTGTAAGAGTATCTTGCAAATAATCCAAATATTGCATAACATCCCAGAACTTTTACAATAGTATTGATCCCAGGAAATTGGAGACCCCTACCACTTGGTCAAAGAGCTTGCCTGTCTGAACTTAATTAATTCATAAATGTTCAAGAACATCATGGATAGTGAAACTTGTTCTCTTTTTCTAAACCTACTTTTTACGCCCTTACAAGATTCTTTCAGCTCATATGAGATGGGCATATCAGTAGGCGGGGCGAAAACTGAAGTACTCTAAGACAAAATACTTTGTACACCCATAAGCACACTACCCAAGGCAAAGGGGGCTTGAACCCACATACACTGGACACAGTGGTGAGACAAAGGAATGATTATGAGCAGTATAAATGGAAAAAAAAGTTGACAAGATGAATATGAACCGCTTTTCATATGAAATTGTTCTGCCAATACTCTATTGTCTGACACTATGGTCAATTTCATTTGAGGTGGCTCCGTGTTTCTTAATCACTCGATCATTTCACCGCTGTGTCTGGTGTGGGTTCGAGTCCCGCTCTGGCCACATGTGAGACAAGCCAAGTTCTGCTTGCGGGTGTGCCAGGTGGTTTTTCTCGCGGTTCTCCCGTTTTCGCCCCACCTATTGATTGAGCTGAAATAATCTTGAAAGGGACGTTAAACTGAATTAGAAAAAAGAAAAAAAAAACACTTTCATTTCAATAAGTTTTACTGTTTCTTTGAACTGTATACATGTACTGTTTTATTTTCAGGTAAAAAACCAGCAGTGTGGTCATGAATCCATGGTCATTGAGGTGTTCTAAATTAGCCTTGGGTAAGACAAATAAAGTTTCTGTCTTTCTTGCAAATACTTATTCAGGGTGTCCATGGTCAGGGAAAAAGTCAGAGAGAAATCACTTTTTTCAAAGCCAAGGAATTGTCAGGGATTTTTGACATCAGTCTGGGAATTTTTCAATTTAAGCCAAAATCAGGAAATTTTGAAAAACAGGTTTATAAAATGCCAAACTACAATGAACACAAACATTCTTTAACCTGTTGCTTGTCCTTATGAACACAAAATTGAAGTAAAGTAACTAGGATAAGCAAACTTGATGTAGAAATTCAATATGTAGATCATAATAAGTTGATATTATTATTTTCAGCAACTGTAGATATTCATGGTGCTGTCCTGGACTGTGACCTTTGGACCAGGAGGGGCATTAATTTCTGTTATTGTACAAGTCATAATTTCATAGGTAAGTGCTCCTCAAGTTATATGACCCAAGATTTATTCTTTCCCTAAACCCTCCTCTGGAAACCACCATAACATTTTTTCAGAGTAGAATAAAATTTAGTGATTGACATGCATAAAATTTGCTTTCCAAATGTTTTGACATGCAAAAGTTTTCAAACTGTGTTCACAAATTAATTTTATTTCCAACAACATTCTTGAATTAGGCTCCATCCTGAAAATTAGATGGAATGTGTCTCACAACAGAAGTCCTGTGCTCATGTGCGGATCCAGAGGGGGGGGGGACCGGGGGTCCGGACCCCCCCTGGAATTTGAAAATTTTACCTAAAAAAAGGTAAATTCAGGATTTTTAGTGGGTTGGACCCCCCTCGCCTGTGACCAAAAATTATCATTTTCGTTGGACCCCCTCTCATGAAAATTTCTGGATCCGCGCATGTGTGCTGAAATAATTGATTATACCCCCGGCATTTATGCCGACAGGTATATAGTTTTCGCTTTTCCGTTCGTCCGTTCGTTGGTTCATTCGTTGGTTCGTTCGTTAGTTTGTTCGTTATTCCGGAACGTTTGTGGAATTTATGTCAAAGTTTTTGTTAAAGTTTCTCTGGTGGTGTATATCTCATGAACTAATGATCAGAAACCATTCATATTTTAACCATAGGTACCCTATAGGGTTTGCTTTGTTTCTGTGAGTTTGGACCCTGGGTCCATGCCCGGGGGTGGGGCTAGAGGTCAAAATCTAGGTCACCTTTACTTTATGTCAAAGTTTTGGTTTAAGTTTCACTGGTGGTGTATATCTCATGAACCAATGATCAGAAACCATTCATATTTTAACCATAGATACCCTATAGGGTTTGCTTTGTTTCTGTCAGTTTGGACATTGGGTCCATGCCCGGGGGTGGGGCTAGAGGTCAAAATCTAGGTCACCTTGAAAATGTGCTATTTACATAGTTTTTTTTTCATCTCTAAGATCATATCTTAACAAATACTTATAGGAATGTATTCCTGTTTGGATCATAGATACCCTTTAGGGTTGAATTAAATTCCATGGGGTGGGGCTCGAGGTCAAAATCTAGGACACATAAAATACAGTAGTTACCAAGATTAATATTCTGTGTGTCTATATCTTGACAACCATGTATTAGAAAGCGTTCATGCTTACAACACAATATAGGTATCACATAAGGGCTAGGCCCACTGGTCCATGCATGGGGTGGGGGTGGGACCTGAGGTCAAGATCTAGGATTTTTTTTTTTTTTTTTTTAAGAACGACATTCTACTTTCATTTCAATCTAGGACTGAGGACCTGACCCAAAATGTCCGCGCTTATGTCCTAGATTGGGTATACACGTCAGCTCTGTATACCACTCTAAAATAGATATGTCATTTTAAAACTACACTTCCCCATGTTTGTATGTAAAGTACACTGCTTATTTCTAAGATGTACTTGATAAGATTGGTGGTGTGAGGTTCAATGTCAGGGGTGAGCATGTGCCGGGTTGTTTAGGTAGGGGGTGGGGAAGGGGGCTTGGTGGTTTCTAAAATGTACTTGATAAGGGTACTTGTTTTCGTTGGTGATGTGATGTTCAATGTCAGGGGTGAGCATGTGCCGGGTTGTTTAGGTAGGGGGTAGGGAAGGGGGCTTGGTGGCTACCAGCCGGGAGAATTCGTGCCTCTCAAGGCACTTTTTCTAGTTTTTATCGTACCTGCTTATAGCAGGGTGCGATATAGGAGTCCAAATTTCCGTCTGTCTGTCCGTCCATCCGTCCGTTCGTTCGTCCGTCCGTCAACATTTACGTTGAAGTTTGGTTTTCTCTACATTAGTGAGAGCTAGGAACGTGAAACCTTGCAAAGTAATTGTCCATGACATACCCTTCAAGCAAGCACCTTGACCCGGTGCCCTTGACCTATATTTTACGGTCCATTGACTTTGTTCATTTTTATATCGAAGTTTGGTTTTCTCTGCATCAGTGATACCTGCGAGTGTGAAACCTTGCAAAGTAATTGTCCTTGACATACCCTTTGACATACCCTTCAAGCATGCACCTTGACCCGGTGCCCTTGACCTTTATTTTACGGTCCATTGACTTTGTTAATTTTTACGTCGAAGTTTGGTTTTCTCTGCATCAGTGATACCTGCGAGTGTGAAACCTTGCATAGTAATTGTCCTTGACATACCCTTCAACACGCCCCTTGACCCAGTGCCCTTGACCTATATTTCAAGGTCCACTTTTATGTCGAAGTTTGATTTTCTCTGCATCAGTGATAGCTGCAAGTGTGAAACCTTGCATAGTAATTGTCCTTGACATACCCTTCAAGCATGCACCTTGACCCGCTGACCTTGACCTATATTTCATGGTCCATTGACTTGTTATTTTTTATGTCAAACTTTGGTTCTCACTGCACCTGTGATAGCTGCGAGTGTGAAACCTTACATAGTAATTGTCCTTGACATACCCGTCAAGCATGCACCTTGACCCGCTGACCTTGACCTATATTTCATGGTCCATTGACTTGTTAATTTTTATGTCAAACTTTGGTTTTCTCTGCACCTGTGATAGCTGTGAGTGTGAAATCTTGCATAGTAAATGTCCTTGACATACCCTTTCAGAACATACCTTGACCTGGTCCCCTCGACCTATATTTCAGGTTTTTAGTTATTTTGCCCAGTGCAGGTGCGATATCGACCTCCGCGGCGTTCTTGTTAAATTTTTGAAGTACCTCCCACCAGTGCATGTAAAATGCAAGGTTAACACTGCTATTCAGTACTATAATGTTATGATTTTGTCAACTGATTTTCAAAATTTGTGTTGAACTTTTTAGGGATCGAGGAATGCAATGGGAAAACAATATCAGATACATTTTTGAACTAGGTGAATAGCTAAAAAGGTAGGTTTTAAGAATGCTTGGTTGAAGTACAGTATGTTTATTCATGAAGATTTGGTCATGAAGATATTTATACTTCTTTCCTCATATTCTGTTCCCCTGATCCAAGAACAGATCTCAGTAAAATATACTGGTAAAGCCCTGTATATCCGTGATGCAACCAAATTTCTTAAGCACAGATTGATGCAACATTCCATCATGACAAAATGGAGTGTAGTGTTTGGAAGCCAGATTGATTTGAGTGCAACTTACCGTGAGGCATATACCTACAGAGAGACAATGGCCTCTTTGCTGTAGGTTGAATCCCAATGGATCATTTAGCTTCCAATCACTGGACTGCGTGTCATGTGTCGTGAAATGCTGCATCAGTCTGCACTGTAAGAATCACAGGTATACAGGATGGTAATAACTACCTCAGATTGATTTGTATATATCTGACCATCCTAATAACACAGCAATTGTCTGCGAATGTAAAACATTAAGTCAAGCAAATATGCATCTAATAAATGTGTACTTATACATCTATGATTTAAAACTTAATCATAAGTTAAAGTTTTGGAATATCCATCTTAATTGCTAAAATATGAAATCTTTTACAGAATTAATTATTTTGAATATAGATTGAATTTATAGGCACTTTACTCTTATAGAAGTTGATGCATTTTCCTTGATAAGGTTTCATGTAATTTATTAGAGGTGTTTAAATCTGTTTCAGATTTATTTACGGTTTGATCTTTTAAGTGGGAATACAGTATTGACCAGTGTCAAATGCATCATTGACCATGGAAACTGGAACACTGTTAACACATTACCAGAGAAATTTATGCCCAGTCAGCATAAACATTATGGACTGATTTAGATTCAATTCTGAGACTCCCCGTCTTGCCAGCAAGTTCATTCGTTCAAGATTCTGTCTTGTCAAAGCGCAATAACTACAGTTGAATCATCAAACTACTTTACTGTTTTTCAAATATTCTTAGTAAAAGTTAGCAAATACCATCTTCTTTTTCATGTGAAAGTTGTCTGTTTTAGCTTAAGAAAATGCACTTTATTTATTAAATTGACAGACCTGTGAAGGTGTCACTTAAATATTAAAACTTAACTTCAAGAATCTTAGTTAGAAAAGTGAGACATTAGAACTGAAAAATGCTTGGCAACATTTTCCATATAGGAGTTCTGTTAAATAAAATATTTCAGAAATGTAATAGACTATTAAATGAGCCATGACACCAGAAAATTGGTCTTCAGGGTTTCCGACCAGGTCTTACACAAACCGGTCTGTTGAGTCACAGGAAAAGGAAAGAAGCTAGAAAGTTTAAGTAGAAAAGGGATTGTACTATATGTGTAGCGAAAACAAGGGCGCTTATCAGATGTACAGTTACTACTCAGCTGATCTGCGGCTTTGTTTTCACATTTGCAAAAATCCTGTTTTTCTCATGTGGCTCAAATTATAAATGTTACATTTTAAAAGAATAAATTCTACACACCCATATACTTGCTGCGTTTATATACAGTTTGTACATGTGACTCTGTGCCAGATATTTAACCCAAAATCATTTCCATTATGTTGACATACATGTACTTGTACATGTAGCTTAGCTCGATAGAAAGGTTGTACTTCAAATCCTGCTTCTAAGACATAAGTACTAGGATGTGTTGTTGAACAACGCTTTTGTAACCATCAAGTATCCAAAAAATGTGGCCTGTCTTAATGAAAAATGGTTGACTGTACTGTTCAGCCTGAATGCAAACAAAACTGAAACATGGCTTCTGTGAACACTGATGACGAATTTAAAATGGGAAGTAAAATAAATGGGAGGCCTGGTGGCGTATAGGCTCAATTTGCAACTTTTTAAGAGATCTATAAGTGTCTTGGAACAGAAAAGCTATAGAATTGCAGACTGGTTATTTAATAATACATTTATTGATGCCTTGTTGAAAACTTCTGGTGCATATGATGCATATCCGTAATCTGGTCATGTAAACCAGTTTGAAAGTCCATTTTGCATACAGTTCAATGATGAGAGACATACGTTTTTGTAAGTAAAGGTATCTAAGTTATGTTTACAAAAGGAAATTTGATGCACAGATATGACCATTGACCAAAGTTGTTCATTTGGTTAAGCAACAAAACAAACTAATGTACACACAAAAATCATGAATTCAAGCGTGCGGTATCCTGATAGATTGGTTGGTTGCCCATTAGGTGTGCCTATTTCATATTAATGATTTGCAAAGTCAGTCCTGACTTGTGCAATAAATTGACTTTATGATTGGGTACAAACTGTTGCATTATACTCTTATTCTATTTGCACTGCTGAATTTGAAAATAATAAACACTTGTCTGTTTCATGGAGATATTGATGACCCCCTTTCTCATTTATATATTCACTGCTCTAAAAGGATCTCAGCAGCTGGTGTTGTGCATTGTGGCGGCCCTAAAAAGTCTCCCCGTACATCATCCATATTGCAGATTATATTTTTCTTTTGGTCCTTTGATATCAGGGAGGATATTCTGAGAAATCAGAATTTATCGGTTTAGATTCATATTCTAACGAACGTTTTAATGTATTTGGTGGAGGTATACCTATTTTTCTTATTTTTGCTCCAAAACATAGATTGTGGGTACTCGTTTGAACCGTCTTGGCGAGGCGTGTACCCACAGTATATGTTTTGAGCAAAAATAAGAAAAAGATCAAATTTTTTCAGCTGAAAATTTTCAATTTTTAGAGCTAAAAAATGGGCAAGTTTATGTAGTGGATTCGTTGAGAATGTCAAAAACCTGAAAGTACCTGCAAATTTGATTAGACAAACGTGTGTTTTGTCATCTTTTAAAATACACCTGGTGTACAATTACAACTACCAGACAAGCTCGTGCAACAGCTTGTCTTGGTATCGTAATTGTGCACTTAACCAAAAAATAATTTAATTTATCGACTTAAGTGAGTAACATGAGTAAATTGATGATGTATTTAAGAATGCAAGGCACATTAAAAAGAAAACAATTACACGCTGTCAGAAGTTCTTTATTCAAGTATTATGTTCTGAATCTTTCATTACGAAAACATGCTCATGCAATAAACAGAGTTTTTTTTCTAGTAGCAAACAATGAAAATTTCATTTGAAAAAAAAAAAAGCTAGTTTTTTTAATATTCCCGCTCAAAACATATATTGTGGGTACACGTTAGAACCGCCTTGGCGACACAAATGTCGCTGCAAACCGCTGTTGCTCTATATAAAAGTGGGGTTTAAGGGGGTTGACATTTTATTTCACGGACATGTTTTCCTGACGTTCAAGTATTATGTTCTGAATCTTTCCGTTAAATCCCTTCATTCGACGACGCACAAAACCCTAGCTATACCATACGCAGCATGAAAAACAATTAACAAATACATCAATTTCAAAATTGCATATATTAAATTGCCTTGAACACTTGGACAGACGACTGACGTCGGACAGACGACTGAATAACATATTTAACATATTGTCAACATAAAAATGTTTCTCCAAGAAAGACAATGTTTCCTGAAAGCGAATAACATTAAAGATCTAACACCTATTGCAAAATCTTCCAAGCTCTACAAAAATCCTCGGCAGTGTCTTAAACAAATATAATAAATATTCCTTGCGAAAATCTCACGTCTGTGTTGATAACACAAAAAATTCCCTATCATAATGAATCCGTCAAACTCAACAATACTTCAAAATTTTGTCATGGAAAATAAAATTAGTCGATCTGTACGGTCTGAAGTGATTTTACATCTAAACTGGCACGTGCAGCCAGCGACTTTCCCGCCTCTCGCTATGAAAGCGACACCTAGCGCTCATTGTCTACGCGCCAGACTCTAAAGTTTGAGACTGACCTACATACATAATTAAAATACAAGACAACTCATACACCTCTCTACAACTGCAACTGCACGTTTGATTCTAGTAGCTTGACCATCGTGTAAGTAGGATTCCTTGTCGTTTCGCCAAGGAAGGACCGTGTAAACATCCAAAACACCCATGCAAACCTCCTTTTGGTTGGTAACATTTGTACCAATGGTGCAGTATGTACCAAAAATGGGGCAAATTGTTAAATTCGCGGAACTGGTGCATGATTGCATTCTATCTAAGCAACAACGGAATGAAATGAACCAACGGTATTGTGACGCTATATGGTCAGATATGTAAGCTTTGACCGCGCCCCACCTGCCTTAACTGCTACCCCGTTATCACCAAAAGTACGTATAGGACAGGTACAAGTCAACCACTTGCCGTGTCGCCAATTACATTCTATCCAAGCCACAACGGAATGAAATGAACCGACAGTACTGTGACGGTCGATTGTCAGGTATGAATGCTTTGACCACGCAGCGTTTTATTTCTGTTCAGTGACATGAACCACAATGAAATGGGAGTACTGTCAGATTCTTTGACATTCTAGTTTATATATGCGAAGCGTAGACCAAACTTTTTGTTAAAGCTTATACTTGTTGCACATAATAACGCAAAACAATTTTCTTCTTATTCGTAAACTCAAACGCAGAAAATTATATTTCTTCTAATATGACACTGGTAGCAAACCCAGAAAAGTCGCCAAATTTGTCGTTTATTGGCACTCTCAACAGAAATACTGCCGTAATAAATGATGTTCATTTAATATCGTTATTGATATTTTTTATGAACTAGATATACATGTATTGGAGCTTAGGAGTGAGGGTGAGGTTAGGTACCTGTAAAACCGGTTTAAGCTCGCCAGTAACTTTGTGTTACTGATCGTTCCAAGGCGATACTTCTGTGGTGGTTCTTTTTGTTTTATGTCTTGGTGTTTAAATTTTTTGTGCTGTTGGCGCCTTATGTATGTTTTCATATTTTTAGTTAAGTTAAGGTAACTGAGTGGCCACCTATTGGGAAAATAGCTGCTCAATTCGGCTTACGATATGTTTCATGGTATAAGTACCTGATTGTTAGTTTGGTTTTTTCCCACCTCGGTTTTTGGAGCGCCTTTTCCTGATCTTTGCCTACTTGTACCTTTTTTTCATGTCTTAACAGATTTAAATAAAAACAAACCATACAGATCCTCTCTATACCGCAAAATATTAACTTTGCTAGTTTGAGCAGTAATACAGTCATTTGCATTACGAAAACTTGCCCATGCAATATATTGAGATTTCTTTTTGGTTGTAAAAATGAAAATTTTCACTGGACAAATTTCGACCTTTTTACATTTTTGCTCAAGAGGCGGTTCATAAAAGTATCCTCAATCTATGTTTTGAAGCAAAAACTTGCTAAGAAAAATTGTATACCCCTGTATACCCCAGTTTTACTATAAAAAAAAGTGGGGTACGAGGGGGTTTAAATTTCATGGACATGTTATTCTGATGGAATACATCTGGTATTGACGATAATTATAAGACGGTAGCATTTTTATGTAGTCGAGCTTCTTGGAGCCTTTATGATTTTAGGTTCAGTGTTATTTTAATGTCTTCAGATATGCATTGTACTATTTAAGCGCTATCCCCACGTCCAATTTCGCATTTACAGGTATAACTTACGTATGTTTCCAACGCTCACCGTGACTCATATGTGTACAAGTTGATTCAGCGGCATCCGAAAACAATATTGATAAGATCACAGCTAAGAAGAGTACTAACATGCCCAGCATGGCTTTTTTCGACTGACTGAAAGAAATTGCTTATAAAGCAGAATGGAGCATGACGGAAATCGTCATTGACAGAAATCTACACACGTTTTGAAAATGGCCAAGACACGAGAGTGAAATTGGTTTGTCCTTGGAAGCGAAGCTGTAGCTGGCTGCTTTGGCCTGATTTCGGCCTCATGTGTTGTTAAAAAATGAATTTTGGAATTTTGAGGAGAGAAGTATTGCAAATAGCAGCCCCTGCTTATAAATTCTAGCACAACTATCACATTCGAATTACACATGTTGCCATGGCAATGCTCCGAAAAGCATAGAAATACCACTTTTTGCAATTTTGTGTCTATTTTTACCATTCAACATCATTTTCAAATACCGGCCCACGCGACGAACAATTTCTTATTTTGAAATAATTATGAAGTATCACCCAGAGATATTGTATGCTAAGTATCTTTTGTTCGTCGTGTGGGCTGGTACTTAAAAATTAAAAAATAATGTGTTCAGAAATGGTCAAAAATAGACCAAAACGTGCAAAATGTGCTCTTTCTATGGTTCTTCTGGGCGGTGCCATGACAATGCTTGTAGGATAAATGGAGTACTTGTTCTTGTTTTTAATAGAGGAGACATATGACTGTTTCTCACCTAAATTCCAAAATTTATTTTCTAGCAAAATCTGAGGCCAAAATAATGAACAACAAAAATGTCAGTGAAAGGCATTTTGAAAAAGGTCTCCTTTGTCGAAACCAGTACAATTTCTGGTCTCTAGAGCAATGTCTGGCGCATAATCATGTTTTTCGACATTTATGCCATGAAAATTAATAGTTTTGGCAGCTAACGAGAGAGAGGAAATCTTGAGCTGTCATTAGTGTCTGACCCAGATAGTCTTTGGATTATCCGCACAACCCGATGCATACACAATGCCTAAATGTCCGTGGTATTGTTAATGAACATACGCTTCTAATGAACCGAGATGTGTTTGCTGTAAAGAGGAGCGTTAGATTGGGTTGACAAACATATCTCGGTAGGTACATATTGTAAGAAAGTCCATCGTCAAGGCTAATTGGATCACAAATCGACCAAATAAAACTATTTTACGACAATCATGATATCATTCAGTGCTAAGCTTCCTACGAAACAGTACAATTTAAGACCGATGCATTTTCAATGCACAAACTAAATGTTTAAGATTATATTGCACGCAACACCAACAGGTTGTCGAAATCCATTAAAGATCATTAAACAGAATTATTTTCTGAATGCTACAGTTAGCGCATGCATTAGGAGCATGCAATTTTGCCATTATGTTTGACTGAGTCTGCAACGAAAACGCATGTCAAACAAAAAATCGTTTAATAAATCTGAACTCGAATAAACCCTTGGTGTTTCTTGCATACACGAGTGATAGCAAAACGAACCGCTTGTCCTGCGTCTTGACTTCTTGCTTAAGAATATATTCAAATGCAAGCCATGGATCTTAAAGGTAAAAATAAGAAATGATCAGAAAATGGCGCAATCAGAATTAAGTTCTACTACAAATAAACGAGGTAAATAAACATAAGATTGACAATCAAATACCAATACCAAGAGAATATATCGTAAGACTGGTGAGCAGCTTTTTCCCAAATCTTACTTAGCTTTCTGATTGGATCAGTTCCTGATCATTGCTAATCTTACTAAGTTAGCTTTCCACTTGTACGTCTCATACATAAAATACTAGTAGCAGACGTCGGTTAAGAATTACATTATATCTTCTATGCAAACTACAACCTTTACCTCTCATGTAAAGTGTAACGCATACTATCTACAACTCTGAAGTTCAGATAATGATGTGAATCCAAGACTTATATAAGGTTTCAAGATTTATTAAATTTGTTTTAGAATTTATGTATTTGTGGAGGCGAAAATACGTATAATAAATGACATTGTACGCTAGTTTGTAAAGCCATCGGGAAAATAAATTGTAATTTAAATCACAAAAATGTCCCGAACATCAACCACTGTCATATATTTTCCCATGATAATCACAAATGACAGCGAAATAATCAGAACAAATTGAATTTGAGTTACTCTTATCCATATGCATATATCTACTTTTATCCAATTCCATTAAACGGATGCTTTGTAATCCAAGACTTGTATAAGGTTTCAAGATTAATTACATTTGTTTTAGAATTTATGTATTTGCGGAGGCAAATTTGTAATAAACTTTAGTAAACACTAACTGTCTGCGTTGCACTAAAATCATTCTATAGCACAACTGAGAAACACGTGGTACGGAATGGATGACGCACAATGAAATTCTGCCCGAAGTTGAGATGAGAAATTTGAGTTTTCCCCTATAGCGTTTGCTCTATAGACTGATAGATAGAAGCAGTCAATGCAGAAATTGAACATGTATTCAATGAAAATAAAATAAAGAATTCATGTTATTTCGTTTTCGCAAACACTTTCGCCCCATGAGACATATAGTACTTCCATGACACTAACATGAAGTGTTTGCGAAAACGAAATAACTGGGATTTCTTATGAAAGTTACTTTCTTTCAATAAATGTTCTATTTCTGCATTGACTGCATCTATCTATCAGCCAGTAGAGGAAACGCTGTACGAGAAAACTCGAAAATTTAACCTCAACTTTGTTCTCAATTGCGGTTTGTGTCACCAATCATTTATCGGTTTGTATGTATACAATGCCACATGATTGTCAGTAGTGAATAACTGTCTCCGTTGCAATAATATCGTTATATATATCGTAGCTGTAGTAATGATATACTACTGACCGTTTAAAGGTGGTACCCCAGTTGTAGTTGCAATACTATACTGAGCCAAACTTATAACGCAACACGGTTAAGGCATGTTTTTCGCATTTTAATGTAATGCAAGACGGTTTACCAGACATATACAGGTCAGCAATCGCCAGTGATTAAATTGGGTACAAAAATTTTGGTTTTCAGCGCATGGGTCACTCAGCTCGAATCTGATTTGTCAAAACGGTTATTTGGGTGGCATGCGCCTCCTGAGAGATTCTGGAAGTCAGTTTTAACCCAAACTGCTGCCTTATGGATCGTCCAGTGAAGCTGGATGAGGAAATTGCAAAATGCCTTCCATTTGTATCCAAACTTTTAAATCAAAGTTTACATCACTGAAAACTGAACGTTTAATACTGTGTATTCCATTGAACGCAATAGAAAATGGAACTGGTGACAAATTCTAACGGCGAATGTTTTTAAAGAAAACTTTGTGGAAACATGTTTATTCAATCTTTCAGCATTGTTAAAAACCACATTTGTTGTGTCAGGACCGTCTGTAACAAATGTTAAAATGTGAGTAAACTTGAATGGTTGAGATCGAAAATGAGTCCTCATCTCTGCTCAACATTGAGCAAAATTGATCTTTTGACAGTAAAATTATTCATTGGCTAAAGTCGTTCCGGGATTATCCTGAAAACCGACATTAATTTCTAGGGTACGAATACACGTCACATGTCGCGTTCTGGAAAATCACAATGCATTTCATTTTTTGCCAAGACCCTACCTCTGAAAAATGATTAATTTCTTGAGACGCGTAGCACAGAATGTTACAACCAAGATGTTGGGAGATGTGTCGATCGTCCGGTAATCTAATTCAGTAGAGACAAAGTTAATTTGATAGCGTTCCGGAGTATAACATTAAAAATAAACCGATGTTGCGTTATAAGTTTGGCTCAGTATAATTGTTTTATTTGAGCCGCCACATGGGAAAACCAACAATCTGCATATGCGAAAACAAAGACGCAGATCAGCTTCGCGGTAACCGCGAAGCTGATCAGCGCCTTTGTTTTCGCTACTCGGATAGTACAATTCCTCCTCTACTTAACTCCAAAATTTCAAGCATCTAGCACTTTTCTGTGCTCGTGCAGCTCGGTTTGTGTCGGACCTGTTCGGAAACCACATTGTTGGTTTTCTCACGAGGCGGCTCATTTGTTGGTGTCGAGCGTCGCGAGAATTTTCATGTGTCGCAAACTAGTCGCGAAATGGTCGCGAAGGATTTGAACATGGTCTAAAATTTTATGCGAATTTATTTCAACATCCGCAATGTGGCCATTGTATGGCAAAACAGCAGCTGATTAAATCACAGAATATAGCAAAATATTCAAGAAAGGTTATACTGTCATGTGACAACGACTGTTGGCGGATAAGCATTTTTGACCAATAGTAGGTAGCGTTACGTCTTAAATTTGCCGCGGTAGATCAGTCCACACTTAAGTCCAATCGCTTGCAACGTTACTATTAGAGGTCTCTGTCTACTAGGTATACGGCATGACAAATGTGTTGAACTTTACTCATACAAAATTTGGTGAAAATAGCATGGTAAATTATCAAATGCAACCCTGTTATTAAACAACGACTTGTTGTGAAGATGAACAAACGTGGACCGGCAATCATGATGTATGGTTTCTAGAGGGACTGTTAAGACTGTATTCATGTCCGATCAGCATAGTTTGCTGTATATGTACACATTATTCTTGCCTACACGGCGACACTTTTCCGCGTATTTATTGAACAGCACACTTCGTAGAACTGATCATAACTCCTTTGGGACACACTGCCAGAAAGAGAAATGCATGTCAAAAGATTCTAAACGAATTAGATAAAGAATAAACAAGTGTATTTTCATTAACTTTAAAATATATCCGGTGCACGAGTACAAAACACGCTTGTGAAACAGTTTGAAAGTAACCTAATTGTATACCGGACTAAAACAAGAAAAAAATATCGTATTTGGTGTGTAATTTGATAACGTTTTCTTATGTAAGTCATATTAAAAAGAATACAATGGAAAGCTATGAGTACATACCGGTCATACAATCTAAAAACAGTCTAACACTATGAATAAAATCCTATTCAACTTAGTTAACTGAAGATGTTTGGTTTCTTTAAATGTCACTAAAAACAAACTCAGAAACGCATTAATACCAGAGGACGGTCCTGCAAACGCTCACCTGAGACCTGATATATATTTAATTGCTTCTATATAACCCCAGACCAGAGTCAGAATAACCCCTGGAGTCAATGTCTTTTTCAAATCATAAAAATTCAGTCCATTTGCCAATTTACCGCAAGATTTCCCCCATTCAAATGCATGGGCAACCTAAGTTGACCTTGCCATAAAATAGGTCAAGGTCATCCCAGGGTCATGATTTATACAAATTTTGTAGACCTTTATTCCTTGATGCTTCATGGCAAGTTTCAAAATCATAGGCCTTTTGGTTCTGAAGAAGAAGATTGTTAAAGGTTTTTTTTATTATTTATGGCCACTGCGGCCATCTTTGTCATCATGAAAACATGTCCGTGTAATGTATACCCCCTTATACCCCACTTTTATATAGTAAAACTGGGGTATGCAGGGGTATACCTATTTTTCTTATTTATTGCTCTAAAACATAGATTGTGGGTACTCGTTAGAACCGCCTCGCCTCGGCGAGGCGGTTCTGACGTGTACCCACAATCTATGTTTTGAGCAAAAATAAGAAAAATATCAATTTGTTTCCTGTGAAAATTTTCATTTTTAAAACCCAAAAAAATTTCTGTATATTACATGGGCAAGTTTTCGTAATGTCATGCGACCTTGACCATTTATACAAACTTTCATTCCCTCTTCCTAAGTATGCTCCACATAAAGTTTGGCTGTGATTGGCCAAGTAGTTTCAGAGAAGAAGATGTTTTGAATATTATGGTAATATACGTGTAAATAGTCCCGGGGCAGGGGAAGACAACCCCCTGGGCTCAAAATATTTTCATAAACATAAATATTCTGTCCATTTGGTCATTCCTAGCAAGTTTTCTGCCATTAAATGACATTTTCAAAATTTTCCCATTCAAATGCATGGGCGACCATAGTTGACCTTGCCGTAAAAAAGGTCAAGGTCATCACCGGATCAGGATTTATATAAACTTTGTAGAGCTCAATTGCCTGATGCTTCATACCAAGTTTCAAAATCATAGGCCTTCTAGTTCTGAAGAAGATTTTTTTAAAGTTTTTCGTTATTGATAGCCACAGCGGCCATCTTGGTCATGTGACCTTGACCATTTATTCAGACTTTCATTCCCTCTTCCTAAGAATGCTCCACATAAAATTTGGCTTTGACTGGTCAAGCGGTTTCAGAGACGAAGATGTTTCAATATTATGGTCATAACCCCAGGGCAGGGGCAGACAACCCCCTGGGCCTAAATTATTTATATTTTCATAAACATAAATGTGCTGTCCATTTGCTCATTCCCAGCAAGTTTTCAGCCATTAAATGACATTTTCCTATTTTTCCCATTCAAATGCATGGGCGACCTTAGTTGACCTTGCCGTCAAAAAGGTCAATGTCATCCCAGGGTCATGATTTATGCAAACTTTGTAGAGCTCCATTTCCTGATGCTTCATGCCAAGTTTCAAAATCATAGGCCTTCTGGTTCTGGGGAAGAAGATTTTTAAAGGTTTTTGCTATTTATAGCCATGGCGGCCATCTTGGTCATGTGACCTGGACCATTTATACAAACTTTCGTTCCCCCTTCCTAAGGATGCTCCACATGAAGTTTGGCTTGGATTGGCCCAGCGGTTTTAGAGGAGAAGATCTTTGAAATTGTGGACGACGGACGGACGGACGACGGAGCATGGGTATACTATAAGCTCACCTGTGAGCCTTCGGCTCAGGTGAGCTAATAATGCAGAGACTCGACATAGCTCTTTATATAGACAAGATAATAGTAAGAAACATACAACACAAGTTGCCGCGTCGACACAAACCATGCGCGGAGAGCTAGATTATCAGCTTTTTTAGCAATAAGATAGTTAATGTTGTTTTGTAAAAGAACGCATTTTTATGTATAACAAAATAAAAACAAAGGTGGTTACCAAGATATAGCCAACCAAAGATAAACGATTGTCATTGTTACAGCCGCTTTGTGCACAAAGCGTTAGCAACACGACTACATATACTCCCCTGAAGCAAATAAGTTTAGAAGGAAGGAGCTAGTGGAATACTTCTATCGTGTAAAAGGCCCCCGCCCATTTACCGCTGCCATATTGGAAGCAGATAACTAAAGCCACAAACAAAGCACTTTTTTTCAGGCGTTTATTTGATACCTGAACGAACTTGTCGCTAAAAACGATGTGTCATACGGTATCAACGTAAACAGGTTTTTTTTCGGTGAGCAGGGCTTTGTAAAAAAAAAACACTGCAAGAGCCGTCCGTTTCAGGGCATGCAGTTTCAGTCAATTCATCGCATCAGCACCCGAAGACCGAAATTACCCGCTACCTTGAATTTTCCCCACAGTCTGTGTTGTTCACGGTAGTTATTTTATTCTATTCTATTTTTGTTAACATTCTGCCATACGACTTCCGGCTGATACCAAAGCAATGTGATATTCTTTGGTTTATCATCATGTTTATGAGCCTGAAGGGCGGTAAAATGTGCTTCAGAACAGAACAGAACAACAGGTATTACATCCCCTCCCACATTCTAAGGTGCCCTCCAAAAGCACCCATCCCACCCACTCACACTTTAAGAAAAAAAAATTTGCAATTTGCAGAAATTGTTCTGCATTTCTCTGGTCCTCTTCAACCTTTCCCTTGCACAATTAACACTCACACTGACCATGAAACACTCAGAGACTGTATACCCACATGTGCGGATCCAGAAAATTTTCTCAGGGGGGATCCAAATTCCCAGAAGGGGTCTGACGGAAAATTTCAACATGGCAAAAATTAATAATCTGGCAATTCAAATGTGGGGGGCGGACCCCTGTCCCACCCTCTGGATCTGCCCATGACCCATGCAGTAAGAGTGTCACAAAATTAAATGATTAAAATTTATGATCAACAAAAATAATAGTGACAGAGATCTAGAACTAGGTTCTAACCAATGTTTAACATATTTGGTCCCTTGTAGATAATACTAGTCTTTGTATCGACTACCCAGTTGAAAAAATGCAAAATTTCAGTAATTCTCTTTGGCTCCATGTTGCCAAATCTAAAGGGTCACTGACGAGACTTTAATAGTCGAAACCGCGGTATGGCTCATCCCCTTTCTCATGAATGTGTTCACTGCTTTTAAAGCATCTCAGTCTTAATTTTTATTTGCCTTTATAACTGTTATATCATTAGTAAACATTACAAGACGTTTATGGCATGAAAATTAATAGTTCTGGCAGCTAACGAGAGAGAAAATCTTGAGCTGTCATTTGTGTCTGACACATATATTCTTTTGAAATTTATCCGGGAAACTTCAAACACGATATCTAATATATGCTAAAGTGTCCGTGGTATTGTACATCAGGCTGATCTGGTCTATTGTTGAAAGGTACAAAAGTAAAGAAGAAAAGTCAACCGATAAACCTGTTGATTTTAGCTATTGACTATAAGTCATAATTGAATCATCAAATCGTAAGCAAACACATTTCATTCTAAAACAAGTTACGACATCACGATATCAATCGGTGCTGCCTTTCATTCGAAAAAAATAGACTAATGCATTTTCAGTATACAAACTAAATGTTTACCATCATATTGCATGCTTCACCAACCAATTAGGCAGATGCATTTTTTTCTGAATAGTACATTTAGCGCATGCATAAGGAGCATGCAAGCATGACATTATGATTGAATGAGTCTGCAACGAAAACGTGTGTCAAACAAAAATCCGTTTTATAGACATGATCTCAAATAAACCATACGCATACATGAGTTATAGCTTAAAGAACCATTTGCCCTCCGTCTTAAACTTAATGCTTAAGAATATATTCAAATGAAAGCCAAACAACAACACTGGATCTGTAAAGGTAAAACTAAGATATGATCAGAAAACGAGGTAAATAAAAATATAAATTGACCAATACCAAGAGATCCTATTGTAAAACTAGTGAATAAAATATAAAGGTTTGATCCTCTGGAAGCAGTAAAAACATTCAAAGGGAGATAGTATGGACTATATTGCGAAATTTCGAGTAATGAACCCTCATCAGTAGCCCTTTTAAAGCCGGCAACGAAAGCCAGACTATTGTACTGTAATTTCGCAAATTTACATGAGTGGTCTTAATAAAAGACACATTCCCAAACGGGGTCAAATAATTTAAACATTGCTTAGAAGTATGTTTCTAAACGTGGGTGTTTTGAACACTCTGAATACCTTTACTGATCTCAAAGGACCTAAATAAAAATATAATCTGCACTATGGATGATGTACGGGGAGACTTTTTAGGGCCGCCACACGGCACAACACCAGCTGCAGTAATAGCAAATAAAATATTAAGGTTTGATCCTCTGGAAACAGTAAAAAACATTCAAAGGGAGATAGTATGGACTATATTGCGCAATTTCGGGTAATGAACCCTCATCAGTAGCCCTTTTAAAGCCGGCAACGAAAGCCAGACTATTGTACTGTAATTTCGAAAATTAACATGAGAGGTCTAAATAAAAGACACATTCCCAAACGGGGTCAAATAATTTAAACACTGCTTAGAAGTATGTTTCTAAACGTGGGTGTTTTGAACACTCTGAATACCTTTACTGATCTCAAAGGACCTAAATAAAAATATAATCTGCACTATAGATGATGTACGGGGAGACTTTTTAGGGCCACTACACGGCACAACACCAGCTGCAGTAATAGCAAATAAAATATAAAGGTTTGATCCTCTGGAAGCAGTAAAAACATTCAAAGGGAGAGCAGCTATTTCCTAAATCTTATTTAGCTTTCTGATTGGATCAGATCCTTATCACTTATAATCTTACATAGGTTTCCACTCATACATTGCCTCGGAGAGGTCAGTTCAAAAGGCACCGTCTCTTTTGTGCAAGCTACAACCTATGAAAAGTGAAACACATGCTACAGTGAAGCTCGAATAGTGATTTAAATCCAAAACTAATAAGGTATCACGAGTATGTTTTTTGAATTTATGTATTTGTGGAGGCGAAACCATCGGGAAAATGTAAAGCAGCAAGCTTTCTTTATTATCAACCACTATCTTACCTCACCTTTGATAATTACAAATGATAGCGAAAATATTCAGAACAAAACGGATTTTGGTACCTCTTATCCTTAGAATTCGTTTATCCAATTCCATCAAAAGGATGCTATATAGTAAATTTGAAACAGAAGAAACAAAAATGTGCACCGTTGCACGAAAATGTGTGTACATTTGTAAAGCTGTAATAATTTTATTTATCTGGAAACTAAGAAAGTGACTAAATGTTTTAGATTAAGAAGCAAATAAAGTGGATTGGAATCTTTATGAGCGTCCATTCAGTGTTGAGGAAATCCAAGAATTAGACCCAAGTCAGTCAATCATTTTAGAGATGACCAGAAAGGATGAGTTCTATTTTTACATGTTAAGTTTCAAGATATGTACTGTTTGTGCATTTTATTTGCGTATTCAAATGATACTCTCCCGCTCGCGTAATTGTACTCCATTTACGCGTATTACGCGAGTATTACGTGCGTAAAGCCAATTACGCGCATTTACGCGTAACATGCGCGCATTTACGCGTAACATATCTCATTAATATTCATAAGCAGGGATAAATGCGTCGATGCGCGTAAGGTTCAGTCATTACGCGTATGAAGTATCGGTCAGTTAAATAGGCAATACGTTCACGCGTATTTACGCGTATCATACGCGTAATGACAAGGAGTATAAAAGCTAAAGTACCTAACGGTTGATTTTATTATTCCATCAAAAATAATGAATGTGCAAGTTTAATGGATTTTATTGATATATCGCGATCGTGAAAATGGCGTGATCTTATTCATGTTATTGTCAAATTGTGTTATGTATCTGTGACCCTAAGATAACGTGTTAACAAGTGAGTTAGATTTCATTCAAAATAAATCGGAAATTCATTGTACCCAAGATGGGGGAAACATCAACATAAATATCGAAGTGAGGAACATTATTTTAGACTTGAAGCGTCCCGGGAAGACAAGTGGACAGATAAATAAGATGCTAAGTGAAGTGTACGGGTATTCTGTCACCCGATATGGTGTGTACATATTCATCCTTACAGTGGGTGCAAAGAGAGGAAACAGAGCATGGAAATTTACAGAAGGCCAGAGAAAAGTGTTGAACTTGTGGACGTCACAGAACAGTTTCTTAGCGGCAAGGGACATTTTAAAACACTTTCAGAAGGAAACGAATTATATCTTTCTCCCTTTCAACCATCAAGATGCATAGAAGCGATCTGTGACTTGTTATATTGTATGAAATGTTCTAAGCGGTTAGTTAATACTGAAAAAGATTAGATATTGTTTTGGTCTCAAGCAAAATCCGGGATTTTGGTTAAACCATACAATTTCAAGATTATTGGCTCATTCATTACGCATATATTACGCGTAAATTTTACGTAAGACTGTTTTACTCTCAATTGGTCAGAACAATACGTATATATACGCGTATATACTCCATTTCGCGTACCGTATCGCTTTACGATTTGACCGCTTATTGGTTTAAGTCATTACGCGTAATGTACTCCCATTATACGTATCATACACGTTAGAAGAATTGAATTTTGGTTGGTTATTGACACATACGCGTATGAAATAGGTGCGTATTACGTGAGTATTACGCGCGTATGTTACGCGCAGTCAATGAGTACAATTACGCAAGCGGGAGTGAAATCCTGCATATCCTCAGCGTAACTGAGTGGGAACCTTAAGGGAAATAGCTTCTCGCTCAGCTTACCGTAATTATGTCTTTGTTGGTATGAGAACAATCGTCTTTCACAATATGAGTAAGACCTTTAAACCTTGCGTAGTTATAGTTAAGTGTCATTGTATCGTGATTTTGCCTTATAGCATCAAGGCAAAAAGATGTATGAGCATAATGCTTTGGGTTACAAGTCAAGTTGGCCCTATGTTTGGCAAAGGTCAGAAGCAGTCGAGCTCGCTGTCATTCGCTGTCCTGCGATAGTTCTTATTAAATTGGGAATTTCTTACTGATTGCGCCATTTCCTGATCATTGCCTACTCATACCTTTTCACTTGTTAATAATGATTTTCATAAGAAAAAGAAAAAAAATCAGGATCTGCGAACGTGTATGTCTTTTGTCATCTATATATACTATAAGACTTAAATTTAGCATTTTTTATTTGATTTCGAAATTGCAAATTGGTATAAAGATGAACTGAACTAAACACTTTAACTATCAATATTTAATCCTTAAGGCTTTTCGCCTGAAAGTCATCTTCTCCGGATGTAATTACGCTACGTCAAAGTTTACAGGGGTGTCACCTCAAAATTCACATTGTTTCTCGGCATATGAAAAGTTAACCTTTTATTCCCAAAACTGTCATTTAACATCTTCTTGTGCTCAAAAAGTGTACAGTACCATAATCGTAGAGATTTGGTTCCATTATGGCACCAGGTAACGCCCCCCGTGTATGACGTAACTGACGTCATTTTGTTCCCTGGTCTTTCTCCCGAAGTGAACCCATATGTGTTTAATTGCTGAAATGACGTGTGATTTCGCTTTTACGAGAAAAACATTCGCTTAGTAGGCCTATAAGGTTTGATGTGATGTCAAATCTAGTCTTGCACGTTTACGTTTAACGTTTACAAGACCAAAAAACGCAACGGCGATATTCACGGTGTTCGCACCACGCAGGTTGTTTCCTGTCAATCTTTCCATGCCGCAAATTATCAAACCTGATATTTGAAGGTGGCCTAAAAATGAATTACGTCACTATGACGTCAGATTGGCATTGCCCTATATCATGATAGCCTTACGTTGTCTTGCGTCATGATGCCGGTTTTTGATGCTGTCAGCTGATGGAAAATGGTTCTAGGAGACTGTATCGTACTCTAGCAAGCTTAGAAATTTCAATTGGCTTCCTTTTTTCTTCATGTATGCACTGAGCATATTGATCTTCGTGTGACGCTGGTTTAACGTCAGGCCATGACGGCGTCCCCTCACGGAATTTTTCAAATGTCATTCCGGGTTATTCGTTATGACACTTTAACCAATCAAACAAGGCAAAAATTGATAATATGTGATGCACGTGGAATGCTGGGCACGTGATTTGCATGATTTTTTAAACGTAACGTAGCAACTCGTGGGCGTGAACTCGTCTCGAAACATGAATTTGAGCATCACTTGGCATATTAAAAGCGTATGTAAAGTTTTCAAACATTTGATTTTGAAAATAATGATGAATGAAAAAATTGCTAAACTTAAGTCTTATAGTATATTAATTTAATAACCTGGATCACAATTATAAGAAACAGACAAGTTCATGTAACAGCTTGTCCTGTATCTGTAACTGTGCACAGGATCAAAGTCTAATGTAATTAAAACCTTATCGTAAGTCCGTATGTTGATATTGTTTTTAAGTACATAAGACACATTACAAAGTAAAAAAATGTACATTATAATTACAAGATGTAACATCCTGGAAACTGTAATTTGATAACGGAATCTAAAATGATCAGCAAAGCTTAACCCATAAATGACAAATGGATTTTCCCATCCTTATATCAAATGGATGAGTCCACTTTAATTTTTAGGGGTGTCAGGAGTGATTTTTTTTAATGTTTATCTATTCTTTGGATGAAATTCCTCCAATCAAACAGAATAGCCCCAGATGCGACGCCGCGTTCTGCGGCGTCACATCTGGGGCTATGATGTTTGCATACATTACGAAAATATGCCCATGCAATATACAGAGATTTTTAAAGTTGTAAAAAAAATAAAAATTTTCAGAAGAAAAAATGTTGCTATTTTTCTTATTTTTGTTCTAAAAATAGATTGTGGTTACATGTTAGAACTGCCTCGCCGAGACGGTTTAGTGAGTACCCACTGACTCTATGTTTTGGAGCAAAAATAAGAAAAATAGGTATACCCCTGCATGTCCCAGTTTTGCTATATAAAAGTGGGGTTTGAGGGAGTACATATTTCACGGACATGTTTTCCTGATTTTTGTCCCACAAAAGAGCCGCCAGGCTTAAATGAGGTAAACATTGAATTGCCTTGGCACACAGACACAAACATGCACGTGTAAAGTTCTGTGTATGTAATACACTGTTAAATAAGAGGGATTATCAAAATTTACATGGACTTTTCTCATAACTTGATAACGGTTCAGGCAAACATATTCAAGTTTCAGCTCACGATAAACTTGTTTAAATCCAATCATTTCTGAAAGTTTGATTAATTAAAAGTGTTTTATTATCAGTTTGTGATGGTTTTACTTAACCCACCCACCCCATCACGGAGCACGTCAGAAATGACGTTAAGCTTGGCATTGCAGTAACGCATTTCTTTTGCGTTTTCTTCAACACTTTTGCATATCACAGAGAAAAGTGCCATGTTTCTTAATGAATCCATTACAAAACATTTTATGCTGGTTTTGCTAAGGCCTGCATGTTTGCTTTAAAATTTTCAAAATATTTAAACGGCATCTGAACTTCGTGCAACTCAGATCAATAGTCATTTTTGTACAATTCCCCTTGAAACAAACCCTAATTTTTCATTTGCAGGTAAAACGTCAATGGCATTTTGTAATACATTACAAATCAAAACGGAGCTTCTAATTCTAATATGTTTCGTAATAATATTCAGATAAGGTTATCTCCACTTAAATCACCAATTTTGCGTAAATATATTAATCCGTTCAAGAGACCTGGAATGTACCCTAGTATTTCTAAGTGCAATGCCAAGAAGTGCAACTGTTGCAATCATTTATGCTCTAAGACTACTATCACTTCATCTGTGAATGGTAGGACATTTTCAGTGGTTAATGATTCTGATTTAGACTGAAAATCAATGGATCTTGTATATGTTCTTACTTGAAATACAAACAATTGTAGGATGCAGTATGTTGGACAAACTTGTCGAACTTTGCAAAAACGATTTGGTGAGCACTATCGTAGAATCAAAAAGCCCAAAAAATAATGATACCTTTCTGTACCAGCATTTTAAGCGCACTGGTCATTCTCCCAATAATGTTATAGTTCAACCAGTGGAAAAAATCTCATATGATGAAAATTCTTCTGTTAGATTCAAAAACATCAAACGATTTGAAACTGAACTTAAATGGATAAAATTATTGCAAACTCCCTTTCCACTGGGATTTAACGACAACATTTACCATGAGGGAAATATTTCCAAAATGCCCGATTTTGATGTACTTACACTTTCAGAGTCTCGTAAACGTAAATCTCGATCTCATGGTATACGGAAAAAGGGTAATGACAAACGTAAACGGTGCGCTACAATGAAATTGAACACTTCCCTTAATGATTTAGCTGTTAAACTAAGGATTCACGGCCGACATCCAATGCTGTCTTATCTTAGTTCTCTACCTATTGCTGTATTACGTTCCTTGGACACAGAGGCTAATAGATTTTACGATAGAAATCATCAAATGTATGACGCTGCACTGTTAACAAGATGTTATACTCAGCATGCTCTTCGTCCATTTATCGATTCCGAATCTAATCACATTAGAAGTTTTATTAAAATTCCTTTCATTAATAAAGGAATTGACTTTATTGATTTACCAAGCATATTCCAGGATAAATCAGTGATACAGTCTATACCTACGTACTTCCAAAATTCAGAACCTTCTATTATTTGTTACAAATATAATAAACCAATCAGAAATACTATTTTTAATTTCAATAAACTTGTTTCTGATCTTGATATCCATGCTAATACTCCTAAGTCTTGAGATTGTAAAGATTCAAAATTTGTTTATCAACCAGCCGGACATATAGTTACTGGAAATTTAAAAATAATTTCGGATTCTAGAATTCGCAAAATTGTTTCTAAAGGTCCGAAATATAGATTCCCCTCCTACATCAATTTCGATAAATGTAGAGAGGAGATTGCATCTGCATTGAATGATTTCGGTAATCGATGGTGTAAACGAGAGGGTGTTGAGGATAATGCTCTTAAAGAATGGAAAAGAAGTATCTTCACTATCGTGGATAAACGTATACAGTTTTATTCACAAAATACTAATCTTTTACCTCCTAAACCTAAATCGTCATTTAGGCATTTGAAGCAGGGTATCCAAGAATTCCACAGAAAGTATGTCTTGGTTCCGGCAGACAAAGCCGCAAACAATGTTGTTGTTGTTTGTAGGCTTCACTACGTTAACACCTTAAAACAGGAGCTGGATGGTACCAGGGCTTATCTGGAGACAGATACTGATGAGGTGTCTGTAGTAAATGCCCACTTAAACGATTTACCTGTTAAGTTTTCTGTTTGTGTCAATGAAGGCCAAGACAAACTTCCTACGATGTATTGGTTACCTAAGCTTCACAAAAGACCATACAAAGCAAGATTTATTGCAAATTCTAGCTCTTGTACTACTACTGAACTTTCTAAATTATTAACTTCCTGTCTTACTGCTATCAAATCTCATGTTATAAGATACTGTGAGACAGTGTATGAAACTTCAAATAAAAATTGGTTTTGGTCAATAAAAAATTCTGGTGAGGTGCTCAATAAATTGAAGTGTAGAGGGTTCCGTGCGACAAGCTTGTCCACATATGATTTTTCTACTCTGTATACAACTTTACCACATAATCTAATTAAAGAAAAACTTCTGGATTTGATAGAGTGGACCTTCAAAAGGGCATTAAAAAACTATGGTTCACTTTATTTGGCATGTAATGACAGAAAAAGGTACAAATAGGCAAAGATCAGGAAAAGGCGCAAGGCGCAATCAGCAAAAGATTCCCACTCCAAAAACCCGAGGTGGGAAAAAACCAAACTAACAATCAGGTACCTATACCATGAAAACATTTCGTAAGCCGAATAAGCAGCTATTTTCCCAATAGGTGGCCACTCAGTTACCTTAACTTAACTAAAAATATGAAAACATACATAAGGCGCCAACAGCACAAAAATATTAAACACCAAGACATAAAACAAAAAGAACCACCACAGAAAGGCTTTTTTCACATCCTCTGACCAAAGTCGGTATACACTTTGGTCATGTCAGAATGTGTGCGACGCCTTATCCTATCTCCTGGATAATATTTATATTAGATTCGGGACCAAGTTATACAGACAAATTGTTGGAATTCCGATGGGTACAAATTGCGCACCTCTCGTAGCTGATTTATTTTTATACTGCTACGAAAGAGATTTCATGGATTCTCTTAACCATGATAATCAAGCTGATGTTATCGAGGCTTTTAATTCCACTTCTAGGTACCTCGATGACCTTTTGAACATTGACAACCCTTATTTTGAAGGTATGGTCAATCAAATTTATCCATCTGAACTACAGTTGAACAAAGCCAATATCTCGGACACCGAAGCCCCCCTTTTAGATCTACATCTTTCTGTTGCAAATGGATTTGTTTCTTCTAAAATTTATGATAAGCGCGATGACTTTGATTTTGATATAGTAAATTTTCCGTTTTTGGATGGTGACGTTCCTCGTCGTGCTTCTTATGGTGTATACATTTCACAACTTATTAGGTTTGCTAGAGTCTGCAATCATGTTACAGACTTCAACGCTCGAAATAAATCTTTAACGGCCAAACTTCTCCAACAGGGCCATCGGTATCATAAACTTCGAAAAACCTTTTCTAAATTTTATCGTAGACACTATGAATTGATTTCCAAATATAATGTTGGGTTAAAGACGCTTTTAAGTGAGGGTCTTTCGGAGCCAGAATTTTATGGTGACTTGGTCTACAAATTTAAGAAACTTATAGGAAGTAATGATTTTTCTTTTCAGTTTAGAAAAATCATAACACGTTACAGACGTATAGGTTATAACTTGAATGTTATGCGACAGTCTGCATGCTTAGTTTTTAACCCAATCACGGTTGATAACTATGCTGCCTTCTTTAATTGCACGCCGGTGGGTCGGGCGTCAGACTCTATGATGGCCCCGACTTAAAGCTATTCATTTTAGTTGGTTGGGGCCGGAGCTTCTTGTCTGTTGCTTGGCCCACCGGGGTCCAACTGATGTTTTTCTTTAGCTCCGGAGTTAGTAAGTTATTTGGCGCCCAGGGATCTCCATCGTCGGGCAGCTTACTGAATCTGTGAGTCCTGGTTTTTGATTCATCAGGATGTTTATCATGATTTATTTGTTTGTTCTTGATGATTCATTTACTAGTTAGAGATTCACCACGAGGACCGAAGAACTAACTAAATGTTATGAACCACTGCAGAAGCTGAGGGTGAGGTTACGGCCGTGTAAAATCGATTTAAACCCGCCAGTAACTTTGTGTTACTGATCGTTCCAAGTCGATACTGCTGTGGTGGTTCTTTTTGTTTTATGTCTTGGTGTTTAAATTATTTTTTGTGCTGTTGGCGCCTTATGTATGTTTGCATATTTTTAGTTAAGTTAAGGTAACTGAGTGGCCACCTGTTTGGGAAATAGCTGCTCATTCGGCTTACGAAATGTTTTCATGGTATAAGTACCTGATTCATACGGGACTTTTAAAGACAGCCAGGTATCGGCAACTGGCTTGAACGTTAATAGGGAATTACAATGGAATCTGTTGGTTTTATGGTAATATCTTTAACACTAATTGATGGATCATTCCTGTGCAAACATATGTTTTTCCTTATTACCTCCCAAACGTCCTGATATAAGTTTTACGAAATTTGGATTAGTACTTTTTGGACCTTTTTCATCATTTTTGTTCAAACCTAGGACTAATTAAACATATAGTGAAATTTCTGTATGAAATGGGTTCACTGTTAGAAAACCGGTCATAATTATTTTAATAATGTAAATATTTTTTCTGTGCAAACGGGGGCATATGCGCAATTAAATGGCGAACACGCTGATACGAAATTTGTATAAATAAACAAAAAATAAATAGAGCCCTTTTGATATCCAAGCAAGCAAACCATTTTATTTTTCATTAATTTTTCGACGCTTCGCATCTAATCGCTGTTATTGATTTTAATGTCGCTATCTTAATAGTCTACAGGTAAATCTCTTAGCATTTGCAGGTAAGTCCGTACCCTAACCCATAATCCATTTGATTGACCGAGTTTTATTTATTTATTTATTTATTTATTTATTTATTTATTTATTATAGTCCTTATGCAATATGTTTAAATAATATACATGATAAAACAGGAATTGATAATTTTAGATTATGTTTCGACAAATTTAAAGCAGTATACTTTATCAATTTCACAAATATTTTATGTAATAAAAAAAAAAAGAAAAAATAAGAAAGGTAGTATAATTAAAGAGTAACAGGCCTGAAAAATATTATTCATTTCATAAAGTTTTGAAAGTAAACTGACATTGTGATAGCGCATCTTTAAATGTCAGGTGTGAACTATCACGGTAGCCACTGACGCGTGTCTATAATTGATTTATGACACCAACTATTGCCCTTTCAGAGTAATGTTTTTACAATAAGTGGTATTTGTGGCAGCCTATCATCACATCTTTAACAGAATCAAAATTAATAATTTACCACTAGGACCCCAAATAAATGACAAGATTATATTTTACAAGTCTTCCCCTATGCTAAGCCATGTAGGATGCTAAAATTATATTTTTGTGACTTTTCTCGAAAAGAGCCTCTTTAATTGATGATGTAAGAACAAAGAATACAACAATTCTTGAATTTTATGTTTATGGATTTATATGCAAATAATGAAATGACAAAACCTTCATTTTTAATGAACCCCGTTTTTGTTGCGCTGATGTATTGCATCTTTTTTTATTTTAAAATATGTTTTCGTTCATTATTTTCTTTGTTCAAAGAGAGAGAGAGAGAGAGAGAGAGAGAGAGAATGTCTTTTTTTTCCGAAAACCACAGTATGCTTTTGATTGCTGCATGTTTCATTACAGAAACTTGCCCATGCAAAATGCAGAGATTTGTTTCTGCTGTAAAAAAATGAAAATTTCATTGGAAAATTGTTGATAGTTTTCATAATTTTGTTCAAAACATTGATTTGGGTACACGTTAGAATCGCCTCGCCGAGGCGGTTCTAACGACTACCTACAATCTATGTTATTTCAAAAATAAGAAAAAGAGGCATAACCCTGTCAACCCCAATTTTACTATATAAAAGGGGGTATACATTTCACGGACAGGTTTTTACAATGTTATTTTTAACAATTTAATCATCATTCCAATACTTTATCAAGGACAAACTCGTTCATTTAAATCAACTAAAATAAAGAAGCTAAACATTCTGGTTTGTAGCCCTTAATCCGTTAAACCTGAGCGTGTCGGGTATATGTATAGGAGAAAGTCCGAGTAAGTATCCATTCCTGAAAAATAATGGATCCGAGGCCCCGAAGGGGCCGAGGATTCATTATTTTTCAGGAATGGATACTTACGAGGACTTTCTCCGACTTAAAATACACCATACACTGGCGCCTTTGTTTCGTTATAACAAGCGCTTTTAATCTTTAGACATTAAGCCGGTTGACCAGACCTTGCACAACATATTCCCGCTTAATTTTCTTTTCTCGCGACACAATATGTTGGTCAAACTATCCCACGGACATAACGAGGAAACTAACTGTGAACGATGTTAACACTTTCTCGTGCATCCATGTACAAATAGAGCATTCACAGTAGTTTCCCTTTTTACACGTCGTTAAACGTAGTGTCTATGTTCAATACCATTTAATTATGATTTTGTATAAATACATAATGTGTGTTAATCGATGAGACAGCGTACATGGATCTGTTAAGGGCTAATCTCCATGCTCGAAAGACAGAGGACCATTATAATGCCCGGCTGTTTTGGGGGGAAACAGCTGGTCATAAATAACTGTGTGAAGTCTGTTCCTACTGCCAGGTTTCTCATTCACCTCACACTAATCCTAACATTCTAACAATGAAACCAGGGAGCAAGAACCTTTTTCATACAGAAATATGCGATGATTCGTTGGATTTATGATACCGACTATTTCATCGCAAAGGATTTCAAATACTAGGAAGAAATTGTATTTAATATTAGGTAGATTCTAAACCATTTGCTAGAAAAGCTTCCAATCAGCCTGCACAAAATTTAATGTCTTTGAACATAGCGAACACATTATTTTGGGGTGCAGCAAAGGGAAAATGAACACTTCATTGGAGACCATGACTTTTGTCCTCACACGAGCTCATGCGAAAAAAATAATGGACACTAAACTGTCCATTCCCGAAAAATAATGGACAGTTTTTATAAAAGGATGACGTCATGGGTGTATTTTAAGAAACTATAAAATGAGCCGCATCATGAGAAAACAAGATATTTGCCTACGCGAAAACAAAGACGCAGAACAGTTGTACAGTAACTGCACAAATGATCAGCGCCTTTTATTTCGCTACACGGATAATAAAATTATTATTCTACTTAAATCCAAAAGTTCAAGCTTCTAGCCTTGTCTATGACTGTACAGCCTGGTTTATGTCAGACCTTGTCGAAAACACCGATGACAGGTTTTCTCGCATCGCGGCTCAAATCTGCGCAAACATTTACCTGAGGGCACGTGTCTGTTGTAAGGACTAAAGGACGCATAATTTATGTACCAACTTAACGCGCCGCGACACAAACTGTATATAGATTTTCCGACCAGACTGGATTCAAACCTGTTGTTCACACACAGAAAATGACTATGTGTGTGAAATAAGAAAAAATGATTTGCGAGTTTGTTTTTGTGCCGCTCATGAAAATCTAGTTTACTATACTTGTTTCAAGAAAACCGCATATTTTGAAGAATTAAATCATGATTTTTGTTTTAAATTGATTAAAATTGTGCTTTTTTTCTGATTATTCTGATTATGGTATTTAGATTATTACATGCGCTTTAAGCCTTAACGGTGGCTGGATTTATAAAGTACACATATGTACATACATGTAATTAATTGACTTTGCGATAATTTGCATCCACACATACAAATACATACACGCTCATTATATAAATTATGAAATACATGTACGTGTCTAATTCGTTTTCAAGGCTTTAACTATTTGCTGAAATGCGCAAATTAATTTAATGTAGCGAAAACAGAAAGTAAAATTTTCCAAGAAGCGACCTGTTTTGATTTGCCACTGCTTATATTATCGCATTTGAAGAAGGTAAACCTATCAAAATCTGCAACCTTCACTTTAGACATTTATCGTATGCGCACGTATCCTTGACAACAGTGACTATATTCTAAAGGTAAAATACAGGTATAGTTGTAACGAAGGGAACTCTGACAGGTAGTATCGATTTTCCCAGAAAACTCAGTTAATTCCCCTGTTTAGCGATTTACCTGTAATTTAGCGAAACAATCGATTGTCCCTCGAAGTTGGACATGGTTAGTTTGGTTTTTTCCCACCTTGGTTTTTGGAGTGGGAGTCTTTTTCTGATTGCGCCTTTTCCTGATCTTTGCCTACTTGTACTTTTTTGAACTTTTGAACAAATAGTGCCCGAATAAATATCAGAAGTTCATATCCGTCATTTAAATTTTTCCAACGTCTAAACTATAATGCTCAAAATCAACATCAATATACTCAGTCCAAACTTCTTCTCAAATCAAGGTAATGCATTAATGCTTTTTATACAGATTGGTTATTTAAAACATGCTCCGCTTGTGGACAAGTTTTAAACATTTTTTGAGCAGTAAAAATGTAAAAATCAGTTTCCTGAAAAAGCACATTTTCTGGTTCAAAAATCGTTGTTTTCAGGCGTCGACGTCACTGACGTCATCAGACTGCTCCGTGATGGTGAAAATTGGTGTTTTCATTTCACTGTAATTTTATAACGGATTAAGCGATTGTGATGAAACTTTGCAGACCGCTGCATATTACATGGGAATATTTGCATTGTAAGTTTGAGTGGAATCGACTATTATAATC
Source organism: Rugalucina vietnamica (assembly GCA_964017185.1). Lineage (NCBI taxonomy): Eukaryota > Metazoa > Mollusca > Bivalvia > Lucinida > Lucinidae > Rugalucina > Rugalucina vietnamica. Next base: position 51,231,003 of record OZ024877.1, read on the forward strand.
AAAAGATATAAGAAAAGTCCCCGTAATTTTTGATGACCCCACGTACAGACACAAGAGGAAGGTACGGTATAGACAACACAAGTTACCAGAACAACTCAAAAGCACGCGCGAAGAGTAAGATTATCGTTAATTTCTCTATACGGTGGTTACCTAGAGCCATTTAATGATTTTATCTAGATAGATCTAACCAAAGATCCAGCGAACAAATGATATTGTAACAGACGCTTTAGAATACAGAACGATAGAATCATGACTGCAGAATCCCATAAAGCAATAAGTTAATGAGTTAGTGGAATAGTTCCATCAAAGGAACCTTTTAAACTTCTCGTACATATGAATGTATCAAAGTTTCCGTCTATTATTCGGGCAAACAGATGTGTCGCCAAACCTGTCATTTGTTGGCTCTCCCAGTAGCAACGCTGTCGGAATATGTTATAAAACTAAATCATTTAAACACAGTAGTAATGTGAGCGTTTTATAAAGTATGTTTGGCGTGATTTTTGTTTTATTTCAACAGACGCAGTATAAAGTTTAGAAATTCTATTCTGCCTAATATTTTCTTTCTCATTTGGTGCAAAGGACAGTCATTTGGTAGTGGCCAAAAGACTGCAACATAGTCGAGATTCACATTTCCAACCTCTCGCTGCATTAATTTTAGGATAAGTGTAAATTCAGGTATTCAGAAATGCATTATTAATACTGTTTTTGCTATCCACACGGTTAATTCCGCCTTATAACTGTAATGGCTACATGTATGCATCAAAAAGTTTGTGATACTATCTGATAAATTTAAGAATACAAACATGCACAGCATGGTTTCTGTCGACTGGATGTGTAAAGGAAATTGTTTACAAGGCAGAAGGGGGTATGGAGGAAATCGTCACTAATAAAAATCAGCACACTTATTCAAAACCGGCCCAGATACGTCCGTGAAATTTGTTTGTCGAAGTACAGAAGCGAGAAAGTACTATAAACGCTAAATATTCTTTTGTTTCTTAGAACTTGACGCTCAGTTGGTATAAGAACATACGTCTTTCACAATATGAGTGAGACCTTTAAACCTTGCGTAGTTATAGTTAATTGTCATGGTTCCGTGATTTTGCCTTATAGCATCAAGGCAAAAAGATGTTTGGGTTCAAAGTCAAGTTTGGCCTTATGTTTGACAAAGGTCAGAAGCAGCCGGGCGCTGGTAAAATAGGGGCATATACAGACTAGGACGACGCCATATATGCAGCATTTCACAAATTAATAATCCGTACATGTAATAAGAATTTATAAACAACAAAACAATATTCAGTGACAGGGATCTAGAAATAACCATTAATAAAACAATACGCGTACAAGACATGGTCTGGGACATTGTCTGGCGCATAACCATGTTACTCGACATTTATGGCATGAAAATTAATAGTTTTGGCTTCTAATGAGAGAGAAAATCTTGAGCTGTCATTAGTGTCTGACACAGATAGTCTTTTGATATTTTATCCGGGAAACTTCAAACACGATGCATACACAATGCATACACATTGCCTAAATCTCCGTGGTATTGTAAATGACAAACATATCTCGGTATGTACATAGAAAAGTCCATCGATAAACATTTTGATTTTTTTTTTCGGATTCCAAGGCTAACTGGATCACAAATCGACCACGTAAAACTATTATATGACAATCATGATATCAATCAGTGCTAACATTCCTACGAGACAGTACATTTAAGACCGATGCATTTTCAATGCACAAACTAAATGTTTAGCATTATACTGCATGCAACACCAACAGGTTGTCACAATCTATTAAAGATCATTTAACAGAATCATTTTCTGAATGCTACATTTGGCGCATGCATTAGAAGCATGCAATTTTGCCATTATGTTTGAAGAGTTTGCAACGAAATGCATGCCAAACAAAAAATCGGTTAATAAATCTGAACTCGAATAAACCATTGGAGTTTCTGATAGCAAAACGAACCGCTTGTCCTGCGTCTTGATTCCCTGCTTAATAGGCCCACAAACTATTGTATGTGCGTTTTATGAAAGCCTTCATGTAGCTGAACAGTTTGCAACAATTTCATGAGAATCAACCAAGGTATAAGAAAATTATAGGGGTTTGAAAATTTTGATGGCCCAAATCCAGAACGAGGCTGTGAGGGTATGACGTCACTCCCTCACAATCATGGAATTATAAATATCTACCATTTCCATGCATATTAAAGTATGAAAGTTGTTGAAATACCTTTCATTCACTTAATAGAATCATACTGATCTGTTTTCGAATGTAAAAAGTAAGTCTACTTCTGTAAATAAGCATTTTTCATTGTTGGTCACGTGACTAGCTAAACTAAATGGCGGCCACCATAGGTGGCCATTGTTGAATCTTAAAACATTTATATCTTCAAAACAATTTAACCGATTATAATAAATGTGGTGTCAAAATGTTTGTTTAGCTGATATCTTTCTTTTGAAATGAAGGATAATGTTTGTAAACCTATTCCTTTAAGCATATATTCAAATGCAAGCCCTGGATCTTAAAGGTAAAAATAAAAAATGGTCAGAAAATGGCACAATCAGAATTAAGTTCCACTACAGAAAAACGAGGTAAATAAACATAAAATTGACAATCAAATACCAATACCAAGAGAATTTATCGTAAGGCTGGTGAGCTCTTACTTAGCTTTCTGATTGGATCAACATTTACCTCTCATGTAAAGTGTAACGCATACTATCTATAACTCTGAAGTTCAGATAATGATGTAAATTCAAGACTTATGGGGTTCAAGATTATATTCAATTTGATTTAGAATTTATGTATTTGCGGAGGCGAAAATACGTATAATAAATGACATAGTACGCGAGTTTGTAAAGCCATCGGGAAAATAAATTGTAATGTAAATCACAGAAATGTCTGGAACATCAACTACTGTCGTATGTTTTCCCATGATATTCACAAATGACAGAGAAAAAATGAATTTGAGTTATTCTTATCTACGATGGCCCAAATGGGTCCACATATACTTTTACCCAATTCCATTAAACGGATGTTATGTAGTCCATTTGAAACTTCAGTAAATAATAACCGTCTCCGTTGCACTTAAATCATTCTATAGCTCTCTTTTGTAGTTGTTAAACGGCGAGATTTCGATTTTATTTTCTCTATTTCTTGGGCTCTACCACGTGGAAAGCGCGTGGAATCTTTTAACTGTTGATCTTTGGCTTTGTGTGAGTTGAATCTTTTAGCTGTATACCCAAGTCACAAGTAGACCCTACCCAATAACGTATCCATGAAGTAACGCCCAAACGGCAACCTATATGCCGAATTATACATGCTGTTCTTCACCTGGAATTCCTTATCAGAGGCTGCTGAGCAGAAATCATTCCTGCTAATTGGTTTTACGGTCTTGCACTATGGGTGGCTAATGACCCAATGGATTATTGGACATTAATTAAGAGAATGTACACACTATGGTTAAATTTTACTTTTCTTTTTCTAACTCATTTAAGTTATTTTGTAAAATTTGCAAGTATAACAAAATAACTTATAAAGTAGTCTTTCATGAACTTTAGACCCCCTGCGTATTAAATTCTAGACGAATTTTGCGTACCAAATTTCATTGCCTGATTATTAAATTATGTAACAGACCTTTCATAGAAAAATATCCACAAACCCATGAAATTTGTGCTAAGGCTACAATTGAAAGGTAAAAATGGTGAAAAATGGATGAATAACATAAACAAGTTATTTTAGAAAGACTTTGAAAATTTGTATGATTTGATTAAGTTATGAGTCAGTTATTAATTTGTAAACTTTTTTAGGTTTTGTCCCTGACTGCTAAAAATTCAGGTTGAGATTAGTGTAGTAGTGCTAGGTATAACGCACACTTATATCGACTTGCGTTTACAGTGACGCGGTATAGTGTTGGATTCTCGATCATCGGCCGCGGCAAACAAAAATGAAAATCAGGCAAATCTGTGGAAATTTTTTCAAGAGTTTGGCGCTCTGCCATCCATACCGTGAATAAATTTTATTTTGGTTTGGTGCATTTTAAACGAACAATAACCAATTTAGATTTTTTTCCGGGGAAAATAGTCGCTTCCCTTGCTGACATTTTTACAATGGAAAAAGGAAAAGTGACTATTCAAAATTTTTTCTTGTATATTTTTTTTATTCATTAACCGAATTTCAAATTTTAATGGCAACATTTTTTAAAAGACTTTTGGAATAAAAATGGCGACATGGTTATATTTTTCTTGAGGTCTTTCCTAATAGTGAGACTTTGAAAAATGCAGTTTCTAGAGGATGGTGAATAGACAGTAGTTACTTCGTCATTCTTTCTTTGTTTCCATCTCTGGTTATACCACTTATGCAATTATCAACTCTAACTTCCGAAGCTGAAACACTACAGCGCTATAAATTTGCTCATACTGTATTCATCTATTACTCTCAACTGAAAATTCAAGCCATTTTTCTCTGCATCCTGTTCATCTTTATCATTACTATCAACTTTTGGGTCGTCAACTTTTCGTCTGAACTATCTGTACCATTTAGTCCAACTGCAGTTGTGTCTTCTGTCTCTGTCTTCTCCTCTTTCAGGCTTTCGGCATCACTTTCCGTATAATCTTTCCTTTCAGTTTCTGTTTCATGGTTCATGAAACTTAACATAAACAGGTGATTTCTGTAAAGCTTTTTACCACACCATCTTCTAACTTCTGTCTTAACATCAAATAGACTTAACATCAAATACAGTGATATCTTGAATTGGTTGACCTATAACTTTGTATACTGTGTTCTCATGCATATCTTCCATTTTATGCTTTCCTTCAAATAATTTAAGGGATTTTCACCAGTACTTTATCTCCTACATTTATCTTAGCTGATCTGGCGTTCTTATCAGAACCTTTCTTTATTTTTAGTCTTGCCTGATCTGATACTGTCTTCATTAATTCCTGTGCTTCTTTCATCCTTCCCTTTAGTCCAGCTATGTAATCTTTTGATGTCTGACTTTTCGCTTTGAACCGTGGTGTCAGAGACATAATCGATTGGAAATCGTGGTTTCCTGCCAAACACTAGCTTCTACGGGAAAATAAACGCGGTTTCTTTGCCTATTTATACATTTTCACGTCGCATACAATTGTAAGTGTACAGCTGTACGTTAATGATTGCAAATACTTCTTCCAGTCTGTCTTCTTATTTGGTTCTAAAGTACCAAGCATATTCAATAATGTCCTATTAAATATTTCTGGAAAAGGATTTCCCATGGAATAGTATAGTATGCGACTTAGTCAAGCCTGTTTTCTTGCAAAGCTTTTTTATTACTGCTGACTAAATTCGCTTTGACCTGATCTGAGTGTATTCTAGTTGAGGTTCCATAATCTGTGATAAACTATTAGAACACTTCAGCAGTTGTTTTGGCTGTTTGATTTTTTTGTCGCGATGGCTAAGTCGTACTTCGTACAATATGTTTGCTTTGATATGTGTTTTCACAATTAGATATTAAATAATAAAAAGGACTCACAGATTCAGTTAGTTGCCCGACGATAGAGATCCCTTTGCGCCTACTAACAAACTGTTGAATCCATTTTTCTTCAAGCTGAACAAAGCAATCGGTGAAGTTAGATGCACATCGAACGCACTCTATGCCACATGACGTATACACAAATGATAACAACATTGACTTTTCGAAATCATATGTTTTTAGATAGCTTCCACCAAGAACAATGACATTTTGCTGGGCGGTTCTGGTTATGTCCTAAAACCATATTTGATGACCGCTGTTCCAACTCGAAGACGCCACTTCAACATCAGGAAAAAAAAGTCCGTAAGCCCCCTTATACCCCACTTTTATATAGAAAAACTTGGGTTTGCTGGGGTATACCTTTTTTTCTTATTTTTGCTCCAAAACATAGATTGTTGGTACTCGTTAGAATCGCCTCGGCGAGGCGGTTCTAACGTGCAACCACAATCTATGTTTTGAGCAAAAATAAGAAAAATATCTCAAATCTTTACTGAATTTTTTACAGCTGAATAAAACTCTCTATAAAATGCATGGACATGTTTTCGTAATGTGAAGGAATGTACGTCTACTCGCATTGAAGAACAAGATCTAGAAGTACTATGGAAAGGTACATGTAGGCAAAGATCAGGAAATGGCGCAATCAGAAAAAGATTCCCACTCCAAAAACCGAGGTGGGAAAAAACCAAAGTAACAATCAGGTACTTATACTATAAAAACATTTCGTAAGCCGAATGGGCAGCTATTTTCCCAATAGGTGGCCAATCAGTTACCTAAACTTAACTAAAAACATGAAAACATACATAAGGCGCCAAAAGCACAAAATAATTTAAACACCAAGACATGAAACAAAAAGAACCACCACAGAAGTATCGACTTGGAACGATCAGTAACACAAAGTTACTGGCGGGTTTAAATCGATTTTACATGGCCATAACCTCACCCTAAGCTTCTGCAGTGGCAGAAGTACTATGGAAAGATTATTTGGGGTTTGCAAACGCCGTTTCCCCTGTCTAGCAACTTTATTACGCGGACTGACTGATACATGTATCTCGGTCGAAGAAGAATGTATATGAGTCGAAGAAGAAGGTGCTTGCTATTCTATTATTGTTTGTATTTTTGTTTATTCCTCTTTCTCCGGACACTTGAGATAGAACAAAACAAACTTTTATTGACCAGTGTAGCACACTCTTGGTCTTACAAATATCTGCTTTGCAGTTAATATATAAATATAAAGTCCAAAGTCCAAAAATGGATCAAACTTCTTAGCAATATCTAATTATAATACGGAATGCTAGAAATAAACATTTCCTTAATTGCAAATGTCTGAAAGGTTTTATTCTGTATTTGTGATATTCATGCGGAAATGAAATTTAGAAGACGTCCATTTGCATCAAATAAGGATATTTAAAAGCAATGGCCAAACTCATAGTAAACACGGTTTGGTTGGAATGCCATAATCATGGTATATGTGAACACGAGACCAAAGCTCTGTATGTTAACTGTCTGCAAGACTTGTAATTTCTAACTAATTTTACCTTTTTTATGTCTCTAGGTTGCATATATATCGTTTCCAATTCAACGTGGAGCGGCATTCTGTTTACAAAACATTTTATTCAAAGCACGAAATTTGACAGCTTCAGTCGGGCTTGAAATTCGATTTTCATTGTAAAACTTATTGATGCGTTTCAGACAGATATATAAAGAGGTATCGCAGACGGTTGAATAAACGATTCACCAAAAAGCTATTTTCATGGGCTTCTTTCTAATATAGTAGACGACATTACATCAGTCTAATGGAACATTATTTAAAACTGCATTGCAATTTAAAGAAACGTGACAAAATATCAGTCTAATTTGGCACATATTCTTGAGAAAACTTGATGGATCAAAGACATCAGGAAAACATGTCCGTGAAATAAATACCCCCTTATACCCCACTTTTATATAGCAGAACTGGGGTTTGCAGGGGTATACCTATTTTTCTTATTTTTGCTCCAAAACATAGATTGTGGGTACTCGTTAGAACCGCCTCGGCGAGGCGGTTCTAACGTGTACCCACAATCCATGGTTTGAGCAAAAATAAGAAAAATATCAAATTTTTTTCAGCTGAAAAATTTTAATTTTTAAAGTTAAAAAAATTTCAATATATTGTATGGACAAGTTATCGTAATGTGTATACTTACAGTCGATTCCAGGGCACGCTGCTTGATGAGGTATTTAACTTCTATGGCCTACCAAACTTTACACAACAGCCAACTTATAAGTCAAACAAAGCTTTTAATTCTCCTCCTGATATCAGGAGATGTGCATCCGAACCCCGGACAACCTTCTACGTCATCCCACTCTAGTTCCTCAAGCACAACAAACGAGTCCTTCTCTTTTCTTAATACTCTAAATCTGTCGAACCATATATCTTTTGTTCATTATAATGTGATGAGTATTGCACATAAACTTGACATTCTCTCTGCTGAATTATCTGACTTTGACATTTTGGCCTTCACAGAAACATGGCTTCGCCCAAACATAACGACAGACCTGACAATACCAAATTTCAAACCTCCAGAACGTAACGACAGGACAGAGGACCGCCAAGGTGGTGGTGTTATGATATATGTTAAAGATTGCTTGTATTACAAACGACGTCAAGATTTGGAACCGCGCAACGTAGAATGCATATGGATTGAGATCCAGCTAAATCACACACGTGTTTTATTTGGCCTTTTTTATCGCCCGCCGGAATCTGACGCAGCATGCTTCTCTAGCATTGAAGATTCTATATCACTAGCAATGGACACACAAATTAACAACATCATCATCACAGGTGACTTTAATCTAGATGTGTTCAGTAGACAAACATCTCGTAAGGTATCTGAACTTTGTGAACAATTTTCTTTATATCAAACTGTTACAGAACCAACTCATTTTACTGAAAACTCTTCTTCTCTTATTGATATAATTCTTACAAACGACAAGAATAATCTCATTTACAGTGGAGTAGCAGAACCATTTCTAAATCAGAACGTTCGTTACCACTGTCCTATTTATGGTGTCTTTAAATATACAAAAGCTTCAAGAAAATCCTATTCCCGTCGAATCTGGAGTTACGATAGAGGAGACTATGACTCTTTTAGAACCAAAGTAGCCAATACAGACTGGGACTCACTATACGACGATGACGTTAACACCCATGCTTGTAACATTACTAACAAATTAAATGATCTAACAGAAGAATGTATTCCAAATAAAACTGTCAGGATAAGGCCCTCAGACCCACCATGGATAACTACAGCTATTCGCAAACTTATTCGTAAACGAAAACAGGCATACCAAAAGGTTAAGCATAATGATACTCCTAGGTTGTGGAATAAATTTAAAAAATTAAGAAATAAGGTTATAACACAAATACGGTTGTCAAAACAACAATATCTTGATCAACTCTCAAATAAGCTAAAGACGAAGCCGTTATCTTCTAAGGACTGGTGGTCTACACTCAAGACCTTCATATCACCATCGTCCAAAACATCTGTTCCGACTCTTGAAAAAGATGGACGAGTTTACAATGACGACACTGATAAAGCAAATCTGCTGAACAATTTCTTTCGAGACCAAACCCTTTTAGACGACACAAATGCTCAAGTACCCCATATTGACTGTAATGTTGATAATTTGCTCTCAAATCTAGTCATTACACCCACTGAAGTAGAATCCGTTTTAAAGAACCTTCCTCTTGGCAAAGCCGTCGGTTCGGACGATATCAATAATCGTACTCTCAAAGAATTAGCACATGAATTGTCCTTCCCAGTATGTTCTCTTCTTAATCACTCTTTAAGTGTTGGTATTTTTCCAGACATTTGGAAAGATGCGCTAGTCTGTCCTATCCCCAAAGGTGGCAGTGCAGCCTCTGTTTCTAACTATCGTCCTATCTCTCTTCTCAGCTGTTTAGAAAAGGTCCCGGAACGCGTAGTCTTCAAACATCTTTACAATCATTTTCGAGATAACGATATACTTTCTCCTCTTCAGTCCGGCTTCATACCTGGAGATTCAACTACTAACCAGCTCACTTTCCTTTATAACACTTTCTGTAAAGCTTTAGATGCTCGAAAAGAAGTACGTGTCGTCTTCTGTGATGTCAGCAAGGCATTTGATCGCGTCTGGCACAAAGGTCTTCTTTGTAATATATATGTAAAATAAGGTTTCTGAAATATATCTAAAAATATACCTGTCTTCAGGGGTGTTCACGTCTAAAAACTTGCATAAAAAATACAGCGTCTGTGGACAACGGAAATTCTGGATATATACCTTATTTCAAAGGGTCTGAGAAAATTTTTGATTCACAGAAACATTTTATTGCGGATTTCACTGAAATTTTCAATAAAAGCCACGCATCAGATAAGTATTTACAATTGTTATTGATTTTTTAACTGATATCACAAAGGTCATTAAGTACACTTGAATTACAGTGTAATCAGGGTCTCCTGCGTGCTAATCCAACACTCTTAATTGCGTCGCTGTAAAAGCCGGCTTGTACCGCAAGGCGATACAAGACTTACCACTGTTTGCTTTATTTTCGATAAATGTTTCCAACGATATTATATAATCACTGAAAGACACATCCATATTTTATCCTGAGGTATATAAGTTTGAACAGACAGACAGATAAACCGACAATTACATGTTAATTTTATCTTTACCTATCATCACACTGATAGTGGACATCAAAGTCCAAAATGGGATTCCCCTCGTGTCAGTCAGAATATGATAACGTTAAGCAAACAAATAACTTCCGCTTAATCAGTGAAACTCAAGTTATGGCGGGACAATTGAATTATGTTAGGATTTTAGTAGGGGTCATATTGGAATCGTCTTAGACTTTTAGGAACTGCCGCTTGACACAAAAAGACCAGATGGCATTAAGACATATACTTATGACTACTCACAGTATCAGCCGGAACAATAAGTAGTTCTTCTGTGACGAAGCCCCTTTGCGGAGCTGGTTTCTTTAAATAATAAACTCTTATGCCCTTTGTAACAATGTTATAATCAAGCTGGAAAACGTCGACAGACCATATTGGATCTGTTGCCCGTCTTTTACCACCTTCTAATTCTCCCGGCTGATACAAATATCTTACACTTGCATATGGACAAATTGGAGGATCAGCTTTTCTTGTTACAATTGGAGGAGCTTTTTTCGTCTCTGCATTTAGTGCTTTAATGACGCTAGGCAATCTCTTAACCCATTCTCTGTTGCGTTTGTGTGGATTTTCTAGCTCTCTGGCATATTGATAACCAAACAGTCGTTCAGCCAAAGTTCTGTTGAATCTTTCTACAACGCCTTGGTCTCTGTGTATATCTGCATGACCCCGCCGTATTCTAACATGGTGCTTCTTCATTAATTCTGATACAGCACCCATAAATTCTCTTCCGGGGTCGACTTGCAGCAATCTTGCATATTTCAAATGTCTACTATATATTTTCTCAAAGGCTTTAGCAACTTCTTTGCTATCTTTCGAGGTCAATGCTTCTGCTTCTTTGTATCGCGTTCCCAGGTCCACAACAGTTAACGCATATTTGTATGTTTTGTTTACTCTCCCGACCTTAACTGTGTCATATGGCAGAAACAGCAGATCAGCTTGATGAACTTCATTCTTCGCAGAGACATCAAACCTCGGCCGTATTATTTTCTTAGGTGCGGGTAAATATATCTGCCAGATTGCTTGCTTTTTCAAGAATTCAAGTGCTTGTTTTTCACTGACCTTTGCTTCTTTTGCTAATCTTTTAATTGCGGTTCGACCTCTCCAAAATCCTTTGGGACTGTAGTATATTTTTTCCATAATTTTATTTAAAGAAAAAATATATTAATAAAAAAAAGAAACAAAATGTCAAACATGCAAAAGTTAGAAATTGCAAATCAGACAGTGAGTACGCAATTCGCACAACCAACAACTGAAGAATTTGAACAAATGCTCAATGAGCAAAGCTATCATGATACAAAGAAATGGACTGATTTAGAACTAAATAAAATTTTTATAATAACTGATTTCAGGACAGTTGTAACAAGTAATGGTGAAAGTGTAATTTTAAATATCTTAAATGAAGGAGAAGTATGGTGCCCCTTTCATCTCGCCGACAAGATTAAAAACAAGCCCCCACCATTTTATGTTAGACCGCTTGGTTTAAAACCTTGTAAGAAGAACAGAAAAAATAAATATCATGCATATGACTTGGTTATTCCCGAAGCCTCTGATTGTATGCATGGAGATTATGTAAGTCATTAATTTTATTTTTTTTTCTTCACAACAGCTTGTAAGCCACAAACCCAACAGCTGACATCCCCAACACAATAAACACAATTTCTTTATCTTGTTGATTAGACGATGGAACATAATAATCACTTAATTGGGGCTCAGGTGGAAGCGGATCCAGTTGCTTGCCAGTAATATAATAATACTGTTTCATAGCTTGATCTACGTCTTCAAACGTCTGCACAGCATGGTGCTCGTTTTGCATCTGTTCATTTATAAAATCTAATCTCTGCATTCTTTTCTTGCTCCATGCAGCCTGTGCTGCTTCTAACTGTTCGACTGCTCTGTCATGTCTTTCTCTTTCTTTTTCCGCATCATCGCTTTTGCCTAGTTTCGAGAATAAATAGTTTCCTCCTGTAAACGCTAAGGCATTTACAATTGCGCCACCGACCATCATTGCCACAGCAGTTGCCATTTTTTATGTAACAGAAAAAAAATAAGTACAAAATAATTATTACACTACTTCATAATATCAGCTGGTATAATACCTTGTTTAATCAGCATGTCTCTTGTGGCCATAGCCAACAGAATATCAATAGATAACATCGCAATATCACCCATATTAAAATCTACTCTAGGTGGCGATCTTCTTAGTAGTTTTTTACCAATCTCTGAATAACCAACAGTTAAAACAGTCTCTACTCCTGCGTGGTATAACATGTTTACAATTTGTTTGCCATCGATTGCAGCCATTCTTTTTTTTTATTCCAGAATATATATTTTTTAAAAAATAAATTAATCATCAAAAGGATCATACACTTTCTTTACAGCGGTCTTTGCAGTGTGGTTAATTTGTTTTTCTTCTTTCTTTGGTTGCATACGGATAAAATAAAATCCAGCGGCTAATGTAACAATGGCTATGGGTATAAAATAGTTTTTGTAGTTCTTGGGCAAGTTTACATGTTGTTTTATTTCTAGCTCATCTTTTGTTATCTCTGATGGTTCTATCTCTGTTTTAGCTGACTCAGTTTCAGACTTAGCAGCCTCAGCAGCTTCACGTTTAGCCTTTCTTGCAGCAGCACCTTTTTTCCCAGCTTCAACTCGTTTTGGATTTTTCTGTCTGACTGGCATCAAAGTGCTGGTTGACTCGGTTGACTTAATTGACTCTAGATCAGTGTTATCAGTTTCATTGTTCATTTTGTATATTTTCAATATCTTTATTTTCAAACTCAATATTTTTATTTTTATTAGAAAAATCAATATGTCGCACTGTGGTCAGCATTGCCGTGAATGGAGCCAAATACATACCATACTGATAATACAATTCACAACAAACGCTGGTCAATGCATGATTAATGAAAGGATCTTCTTCTAAGTCTTCCATCAGTTTTGGAGGGTTGACAACATTGAAATACTTTGACACACCCATGACATATAAATTAATAAAAGCATTGCCCAATGTCTTAGTCATGCTTGCCCCTAACCTAGCTTCGTATCGACAATAGAGTTTATTGATTTGTTCTGGTGTCATATTGTCTATGTCTGAGATTTGCAGTTCTTTGTCCAAATATTGTTTACCACCACCACCAGCAACAATGGCTGATAGCCGTTCTCGTTTTATGTCTTGTTTTTCATCTTTTGGGTTTATGTGATCTTGTGGCAGATCTTGTGAAATATCTTGTAATAGTTCTTCAGGATTCATTTTTATTTTATGAAATTTAATTTTTATTTTCAAATAATTTGAATATAAATATAGTATCGAGCATCCAACAGCAAATGCACATGAGATATTTATGATAGACGCAGCTATATTAATCACTTCTAAAAGCATTGCTATTTTCCTATAAGCAATTTTTATTTTTATGAGCATTGCTATGAGCATTGCTAAATTTGCTATAAGAATTGCTACAAGAAATGCTTAAGCAAAGTGCTAAATGTCCCATCAATCTCCATGTTTTTTGCTATAAGCCATTATTAACATTGCTATATGCATTGCTATAAGTATTGCTATCAATACTCTCAGAAAAAAAAGATTAATCAACAAGCCAATAGTTAGTTGGCTGGTCTGTTTTCAAAATTAACTTACGATGCTTTACTTTGGCTAATTTTTCTTTTATTCTTTGCCTCTCTTCTAAAGTGGGGATTACATCATTTTCTCGCAGACAACTTTCAAAACTATCTCTGTCTTTTGTGTAAAACATGCAAAGCCATTTTGTCTGTTCCCGTAAATCTTTCAAAACGGAATTATACCTCTGTGAAATCACCCACACTGATTGCTCTGCATGTCTACCAGAGAATGCAAGTTGTGATAGCATGTCTTTTTTCTTTGTTAGTTCTTTTGTTGCACTGCAGTCATCTATGATGTATAAGGTTGGGGAACCGGCATATTTATTGAAAAAGTATCTTAGCAGATCTTGCAACATCTCTTCTCCATTTCTGTTAATAGGGTTGACAATTATTATATTTTTATTTTTAGGCTTATGAATGTTGCCAATCCAAGACCTACTCTTATATGCTTTGTTCCATTGTATAGTGGGGCATAAAATAATAATGTGTTCAAAAACACCTTTATATTTAGTCTCCAGCAAGTTTAAAACAAACTCGGTCTTCCCACATCCTGTTTGACCGCAGATAATTGCACAATGCGAATATTTTGGCAGTTCCATTGACGGTTTTATTATCCTAATTTTTTTTAATATCTAACATCTTTAAATCTTCCATCTTCAAAATTAATTTGTGCATCTTGAACAACATACAAATATAAATTAATCGGTTCATCTGCTCCTTGTTCTTTTGTTATCTGAATTGTAATACCTTCAGATGCATTTTCAACTTTTCTTCCTGAGCCATGAAGTGTATTGTCATCTGTTGACCGTAAGTCTAACCACAGTGCATAATTATTAGTGAGATACTTTCCTATTGTAACAGTGGTTAAATACAAGTCCTTGGCAACAATATCTGTTTCTTCATTTCTTTTTGATGTCAGAGCAAAGTATTTATTAACTTCATCCCACTGTTGATACGATTTCATTCCCTGGCTGTATAATTGGTTCGGTACACCTTCTATAGTCATTTCTACTTTTGTAATGTTCGGATTAAAGTAGTCTTCTGTGCTTGTTCTGTCTGGGTCTTCAAATAGCATAAGAATACCTTTCATACTCTTTGCTGGGACATTCAGATTGATATTCCATAGTGTATCAAGTTTCTTCTTTGTAATTTTTCTGTGTCGAAGTATTCGGTCATAGAATATTGTCATTCTGCCATCATACTGTGTTCTTATTTGACGAGCCAATTCAGTGTCGGTAACTTGATCAAATTCTAAGCAGATATTTGTGATGACATATTTTGCATCAGCATCTGATGACTTTATCACTTTGTTATAGTCATTAAATGTAAGTTCGTATTCAAGTCTGTCTCCCAATCCTGCTTGATAAAATGGCATATGTGTTTCCAGTAATTCAAAGTCAAGTGGGATGCAAAACCTTGTTCCATACGCTTTTGCAATGGCTTCATCTTCTTTGTCAGAACTAGCATTACCAGCTCCAAAACGATGTTTCAACATGTTTGCTTTGCCGATGCCTTGGTAGGCCATGTTAAGTCTCTCAGATGGTGATTTCCACAGATCAATGTAACAATGGTAAATATCACTGTCATCAATAGACATCACTTCATTGCCTGAGATTTTAATTGTTGTTTTCTTTACTATCGCTCTTCCTAGATTTTGGTAAACAGTGGCATTAGCATCTGTGCTTTTAATTTCGATTTCGAATGCAAGGCGAGCACTTCTGGGGACAATAACATCATTACTGCCTAGATTTGGAAACCGTACTAAAAGTTGTTGGTTTTGATCAATGGTGCTTGGATTGTTTGTTATTACTACGCTTTGACGAATGCCTCGGACACCTAAAGGCTTTCTTAGATTTCTGTATGGGTTGAGTTTATTTCCGTAAGCGGACATGTTTTTTTTTTTTCAGAAAAATAAAAAAATAAATTAAAATAAAAACAATGGCAGAAGGTGGATATGAATTTGAGAATCCAGAATTCGATAGAGATGATTATGATAAGGATGAAACCGATGAAAAATCTTTTATGGATGAAGAAGATTTTCAAAGAACATTGAATAACCAGTATAAAGCATTAGACGATCTCAAAGGTAACACTCTAGAAGAACATACAACGAAATTGCTAAAAATGTTGGTAAAACGATTTTATGAAAGAAATCAAGAAGCCATGACACTTGATGTAGATGAAGCAGAGTGGAATATTAGAAACGATGGTCGCAGTAGACCGATTTTATATTTGGAAGTAGATGGAAAAGATTATGATATGTCATATTATAAATCAAACAAACCTGATGCTATTTTACAGTTCTATTCGGTTGACACACTTCAAAGAAAATATGGTGTTGGTTTCATGAGATATGATTTAGGTATAGCTGATTATAAACCATCTGCTGCAAGACTTAAGGAAGGTAGAGCAGCATTTCAGGCATTGATAAAAACTAAAGATACGATTGCAACAGAAGAAATACCACTACAAGATCTGTCAACCACACAAGATGTTCAAAATACAGTTGATACAGCAAATCAAGTTGAAACATCTCTACAAAACTCACTAACTGATTGGAACTTAGAGCTTCCAGATGTTACAAATGCACATACCCAAACAGAAGGATTAACATTCAGAGAGCTACAGGGTTTAGATAAGGCACTGCAGCGCACTCGCGGTGAACTGGCTAATAACTTAGCGAAACTAACTGATCTAGACAAAGACATAGCCAAAGAAAGAAGAAAACTAGATGAAGCAGAAGATGAAATAAGCAAAACAGATATAAAATCTCGATTGAAAAACTTAGAAGATGAAAGAGGTGCAAGGCTTGAGGCTGCCACTGCTAACAAAGAAGCTTTGCGGAGTCAGATAAACAGAATAAAAGAAACTATAAATAAAGTTTTGAAAGAAGACACTACACTGGGTGAAAGATTAAGAACACTATTTCGAGAACAAGGTATTACAATTGTCAGTGTTTTAACTGCCATCGGTATGATCATTGGTGTGATTGTTGAGGCTGTTATTCCAAGTGGTGGTGGAACAACTCCACCAAAACCATCTCCTAAAACAGGCGTAAAAGACTGGGTTAAAAAGCAATTGCAAAATCTAGGAAAACTACTAGCATCTCTGGCAGGAAAGGCAGCAGCTGCATTGCCTGGAATCATTGGATCAATAGTGTCATGGTTATTGTCTGCTACAGGTAAAGTTGTAAACTGGTTTGGAAATAATCTATGGGCTCTGGTTGTTGCTGTTGCAGGGCTGTTGTATGTTGCAGCAAAAGAGTGGATTGTAAAGTAATTAATAGACTTTATATAAAATCATTACAGTAATACCAACGGCAATACTGCCAACTATTAATGCAGTCTTTTTGTCTTCATGGTTCTGATTTGGATCTTGTTTTGAATTCTGTTTTACATCTGGGTGATGATATTTACCCAGACTGTATTTTTGTGCAATTTGATCTACTATTTTTTCACTTATATCCCCAGCTTCATCTACCCATTTTTGTGATAAACCATGTGATTTTGCATACGCCTCTGCTTCTTTATGATAAGAAGATTCAGGATGAGATTGTTTTGTTTTGGTTCCTTTAATTGTCTGTGGTTGACTAGGTGGAACAGGCTTTACATTGACATCATTATTTAGTCCAAGACTTTGAGAAGCAGTTGCTATGACTATCTCATTATTGTAGTCTTGTATAGTGCCAATTCTCAATGCCATATTACTGGGTGACATATACAAGCTGATTCCAAATACAAAATCAACTTTACTTCTTGCATATTTTAGTGTGTTTTGATATCTTGCTATTTGACTCGGCAAGTCAACTGGACTATGAATCGCGTCTTCTACATTTGCAAGAAACTGTTTTTGAGCATCAAAAGCTGTTCCAGTACCTAGAATTTCTGTTCTTGTTTGTGATTGAGAGCCAAGAATAGCCCAGCAATATGTTCTGATACTGTCATTGATTCGCTCTACCCCAGCCTTTGTAAATCCATTTGATTCATCGAGAATAAAGGTAGACCAAGCTGTTTTGGCTTCGGGTCCTTGTGCAATGTAATCAATGTGTAGTTTGGTGCCGCTGTTGTAGTCTGTAAATGAAAACTTTGTTTTGTCATATTCGGTACCAACCTCAAATGGATGGTAACCATCATTTGTCCAGTAATTGTATATTCTGCCGAGACCTTGATTATCACTTTGTTTTTGTCTCCAGTCGGTATTGATGTCTACATTAAATTCTTTGCATATTCTTTCATACGCTTTTTGGTCAAAGTTATTGTCAAAAGCATTCCAACTTGGGTCTTGGGGCATCGCAGCGCTCATTTCAAACAATATTCTTCTGGTTTGATAATAAATGTGGAATCTGAAAAGTGATCCTATCATTCCTTTATCTTTCAAGTGGTTATTAAAGTCTACGCCAGATCCTGTAGTCGAACACCAAAGGGCAAAGTTTAACTGATTTTGCCAAAATAACATCCAGTTTGAACGCCACCGTTGGACTAAGGCATCTGACTCAACATATGGTAGTGGGTATTTTTCAAATAAGTTTGGAAAAGAAACATGAAAAATATCATTATCTGATGTAACAACTATATTTTGGTCTATTATGTCAATAGTTTTTACTTTGAATGTACTTGAGTGCTGATAATTAGCATTTGCATTGTACTTAAATTCTTTCGGTATCATTTTTTAATTTCAAACATAAAAAAATAAATTCACTGCTGAGCCAGTCTTTCTAATCTGTCAATCCGTCTACTTAGTAGAGAATCGTTATCTATAAGTGCTTGGATCCTTGAACTCAAATAATGTCTTGTCACGGCTCCATCTTCTTGCAGAGGATCAGAAAGGCCAATTATTCTATGCTGTTTCATATCTAGCCTTCCATCTAGCACATTGTCTTCGTTGGCTTTTAGATATTTTCTATCGGCATCTTCTCTTGTTAAGTAGGCTTCTAATTCTTCTTTTGTCAAGAAGGCTTCAGCTTCATCTTTCGATAAAAACTTTTTATCAGCTATTTGAACATAATCATACAAATATTTAGCAGTGACAACATCACGATCATATGCTGGATTTTCCTGAGGATTTCGGGGGTGTTCAATGTTTGTTATACGATTCAAATCTGATTGTAATGCTTCGGTTCCGTAGATTACGTCTTGCAGAGCTAAGATTTGATTTTGAAGATTGTGTATATTTGCAGTATTCAGAGAAGTAGTTTCTGGAAGATCAGTTCTTAGTTTATCGATTTCATCTTTATTCTGTTGGATGCTTGCATAGTGCTCTTGGTGTCGTTCAAGATTGTCATTGTTTTCTTTGTCAAGTCTAGCGTTAACCTCTGCAAGCTTATCGTCTAAAAGTTTTGTTTTATATTCTAAACGTTTATTGACATACCTCTTGTTAACAGCATCGTATGAATCTGCCGGGCTTTGAACATCTATTATTCTGTTGCCTTCCATATCAAGGTCACCCGATATGGTATAAGTGTCATCTTCATGAATATAATTTGATCCGAATATACTCATTTTTTATAACTGCAATATTTTTTTTTATTATTGAATATTTAGTTCAACTAAAATCGGTAGCCCATGATTGTCTATGGGAACTTCGTTTTCATCGGTAATTCTAAATGACAATTCTGTAATGCAACCATTAGTAAGATTTTTAAAAACTGGGCGATCAAAAGATAAATGGACACATTTACCAAAAGATATGTCAGATATTGGAATTATAGCCAGCAGTGAACTTGGCACACCATTTTCAAAGTTGTCTGTGGTATTGATTTGATCTAAATATATATGAAGTTCCTTTGGTTTAGCAAAATCAACCATTTTAGTTCCAATGTATTGACCTGCGGTGAATCGTCCATGTTTCGATACTATTCCAAGTAAAGCCAAGATTCCTTTAGATATTTCGATTTCGGTGTCGACTGGAATTTCTAATGTTGCTATGCCATTGTTTTTATTGACAGATAAGTCAATGTTTTCTTTTGAAAAGATATCTTTCAGATCTTTAAAGTTGTACAAACCGCTTTCAATGTCGATTTGTTTAGTTTTGGTTGCAATATGCTGTTTACCTTTGACATTGTACCATCCAATCCAATATATTATTGATTTCAAACATACTAACCTAGTATTTTGCATATTTGGAATGTATTCTTGAAGCTGAAAAGTTTGATTAACGTTTGTAAAAGTGTGAGATATCATTTTATTTTTTTATTATAAATTTATTTAAAAATTGTATTTAAAAAATGAAACCGCCTACGGCACCAATTTATCCCGATTTGAATGGTTCGACTGACGATGGCCACAATTACAGATTACAAAAGATATCAGATGTAGAAAAGCAGCTTTTAGTTGAGAGAGGTTTAAGAAAAGCATTATATAAAAAATATAAACGGGGAATCAATCTTACAGATGGGTTTGATACTTTATTAATTTCTACTAGTGTTATTTTGGCTGGTGTTGGATTAGCCATACCAGTTTTGTTACCTTTAGAGATTGTTGCAGTTGTTTGTGGATGCATGGGTGTCTGTGTCAAGGCATTTAGACGTAAATTAATGTCGAAAGCACAGAAACATTATGAGATTAAAACTATAGCGGAAAGTAAACTAAATAGTATTAAAGATTCGATTTCCGAGGCCTTAAGTGATGGACGAATATCAGAACAAGAATTTAAAACTGTTCTCGATGAGTTGAATAAGTTTAATGATTTGAAAGATAAGACATGTTCCAAGCAGACAGGACTGAGTGATGCAGAAAAACAGAAGTTGATCGCAGAAGGTAAAGCACAAGCTCTAAGCGCTATACAAAAAAAAATAAAAGACACATAATACTTTTTAATAAGTTTGTATTTGTTAATGAGCCGCCACCTATTTATTGTGAAAGCTAAACTGTGAATAGCCATAAGCATATGTCATGATGCCATCTGGTGCTATAAATCTTTTTGTGTCAAGTGGTGAGAGTGTTGTTTTGTTTACTGTTATTCCATAGATTTTATGGTGTTTTGATCGCAGCATATTCATTTCATGGGTGTATTTTTGTTTGTTGAATAAAGCATCTTTATAATTTTCAAAACTGATATGTTTATTGATTACATATTTTTTTGTTCCTTTTGCTTTCTTGATGATTTGATCATCGCATCTCAAGATTGAATATAATTTAGGACGCAAACCAATATATTCAGATATAGGAGCACCGGCACATTCATCTTTCATTTTGCCTAAGACCTTTTTGTTTGTTTCGTCGAATAGTGGGTGGTCTTTTGGATAGTCAGAGAAATCATATTCTTCTTTTGTTTCGATCATGTCTTTGTATACATCTTCTGTTTTGATGTCAACTAATAATGAATCTGTATCGGTGTATAACAAGGTGCAGTTTTCACCGTACTTCTTTTTCAGTTTGTTATAGTACCAGTCATACATCAGATGTTTTGATAAGTCAAGAACAGAGAACCCTACATAGATTGGTTTGTTTAGCGTTAGGCTTGTTTTATTTACATGAATAGCAGACAGCTCATCAGAGAATTTTATACGTCTGTTAAAGTTGGGTTTAGCGATGATTTTCCTTAGCTTTTCATTCTCACTGCCATCTGTTTTTACTAATTTTATGTCGACTCTTTTGCGTAGGTTTTCCATTGTTTTGCCAAAGACGGAATTGTTCATTAGTTTATAAAAATCTTTTTCAAAAGCAGACTGAGCTTTTTTACGAAATTCTGTATTCAATCTTATGTAAGGTTCCATCCAAGGCTTTTCATTAAATTCTAATATTCTGTGCACTTTTGTTACTTTCATACCAAGCTGCATGTATAAATTGAGATTTCTATAATGTACTACATATTTTTTCTTATTCATAAGATTAGGTACAAGCTTTGAGACATTTACCATGTTTTCATCACCAATCAACTCTGTTTGATAATCAGATAACCATTCTTTTTGTACTGTTAATTTCTCTGGGGCGAGTGGATAATCATTATGCAGGTCGTGCAATTCCTTTGGATACTCTAAATCAACTTCAAGGATCCAACCTTTGTCTTTTGGTCTTTTAAATTTTGATTTATCTGTCATATCTGTCATATCATACCACTTGAATCCAGAATATGGTAATGGCTGACTCATTGCCCAACCATAGAGATTATTTGCATCATAATACATGATATAATTATTTGTTATCTTGGAATCATAATCTGCGGTATATGGATTATTAGCTTTTGCATGTCGTTTCGAGACCATACTTATGCCACCACGCATACCCTTTTCTATAAAGAGATGCATATCCATGTCTGTCAAAAGTTCTAAATCTATCTTTGTATATTTGAGTAGTGCATCCCATGATAATCCAGGTGCTGTGTAATAATGAAGTGGATCAAGTTTATATGCTTCCATACATGTTTTTCTAAAGGTTTGAAAGACATCCGCTAATAATAGAACATCTGATTTGAGGTATAAATCATGGTAATCACCGAGAGTTTGACAGTTGAATTTTTTCCACACTGTTTGAGCATGTTCATAATTTTTTGCACTAATAGTTTCATTTGTGAGTTTGCTATAAAATGCTTCCATTGGCGGTAATTCTGTTTCTTTAAATCTTTCATGACTGTCGATGTATTCATATGGATAAAAACCTTTACCGGCGATGAGATGTGCATTTTCAGATGCGTTATTAACAGTTATTGGTAGATCAGACTTGTGAAGTTGTTTTGTTCTAACAGATTTGCATTTCGTACACTGTGCTGTTAGTAGCCAATTTTCATCGATGGTTGTTTCTTCTGTTTCCTTTTGACATTTTGGGCATATCGGAGCTGATCCTATTGTTGATTGTACTAGTTTTTCTAATGATGATGCCATGAACTGAAAGCTGTCTAAAAATTTGAGTTGTGCGACGCTGAATGAAATGTACTTTTCTGCGTTGTTTGCTATGCAAGTGATGTTTCCTTTGGTGGTGTGTAACTTCTGTATGATAAAGTGACTGTCATAACCTTTTAAGTTGTGAAATACCACAGGGATTTTAGTTTTGCCTGGGTTTATTTTGAGTTTTAGATTGCAGGATTTATGAGCTGCGCCTCTATATTTACCCGTAAAGTGGCAGTGATCTCTTACTTTTGGATTGTTTTTACTTTCACCTATTTCTTTTTCACATATCCAGCAATGGGTGGCATTTTCATAGTCTGTTTTATTTTGTTCTGTCATTATTAATGGCTTGGGATGAGCAAAGATGTTGTTGATTTTGTTTACTTCACATTCTAAATGATTGAGAAATGTTTCAGCAACGTCTTTACCTCTATAAATCACAGGTGATTCTGCAACACCATCATATCGAACAACTTGATAGCCAAATCCACAGGCCTCATGTTCACTGGTCATGTCTGATTTTAAACCAGCTTTTTCTGTTTTAGGTTTGATTATGCTTTCAAAGTCTGCATATATAACATATGGAACTGGCATTTGATTTTGATAGTTCTTAAATTTTATATGACTCTTACCTTCAGTTGGCATTTGTATTCTTGTCGAGTTTTTATTGATTCCATAACAGTCTTCTTTGTGTTTGATGAGTAGGTCTTCTTTTGTAAAACCATATAAGCAGCGGTCGCAGAAATATGTTTTATTTTTACATTTATTTTGGTCAAAGAGTAATCTATTTAAGTTTTTAATCCAACAGTAGTGTGATTTTGTTTCTATTATTTTTTCATTTTTATCATTAACGCGTTCAACATCTTCTGATATCAAGAGCAAGTTAATTCTTTCTTTTTCTTTTGGCTTTTCTGATATGTGATATGGAAAAATGTTTAATTTTTCTAACTTTTTTGATACGGTATAACCATAAACATTTATTGCTAAGTCTAAGTGTTTTTCTACTTTTGAAATTTGAGAAACAGGTGTGGGAAAATCTACAATACCTTCTAAGTTTAAATCATATTTTGTATATGTATATTTATTACTAACATTATTTTTCGCTGGGTACAAAGCAGATTTGAGAGCCCATTCTATACACCTGTCATCATCATTTTTCACATTGATTACTGCCTTCTTATTTGCTATTTTGTTTGGTAGAGGCATGTATGATGATCCTTTAAGTGGTTCGTATTTTGCAATGTTTAAGTATAATTTAATGCATTTGTTAACAGCAGCACCTGTTCCTTCTTGATTTGTAAAGTTTTCAATCCAATTTTCTATATGTTTCACTTGCTCATTGTATAAGTCTTCAACATTATTGTCATGTAGCACAGCACTTTGCTCTCCATGCTTTTGTCCTTGAAAATATTTTCTTGTTCCATCTTTTTCATCTTTAAAGAATTCTAAAGACAGGCCAACTGAGAATTTAATGCCTTTGTATTCTTTTATATCTTTGTTTATTTGATCTATCATTAGAGACTTTTTATTTTCAAACAGTATAGATGGGTCTCTGTATTTTTCTGCATTTATTTCATATGTTTTGAAATAATTGCATAATGGTTTGTCCACTAATTTTAAATTTTGAGAGGCTTCTGCTGTGTCCGCAAGTTCTTGCGTCTCTTCATGCACCGCAGTTGCCCGTGCAAGATCACGTCTTTGTTTTCGACGCTTTTTCTTTTCTCTACGTTTTCTACGTAGTTTTTCCAGTGGTGATTCTTTTGGTTCAGATGATTTTGCCTCTTGTTTAGAGCTTGGTTCATCTGACAACTTCAATGCACGTATTCCTTTTCTTAAATCATCATCAGTTATAACACCATTATGGTGCAATTGTAGAAGGTATTCAATATTTGAACTCATTTTTTATTATAATATTTTTCTTTAATTAAAAAAAAAAAAAATAATAATTAATATAAAAAAAAATGGATTGTGAATTTTTAAAAGTGGGTAGTAATGATCCTTGTCATAAACAGGCTGTAAAAAATTCAAAATATTGTGCAATGCATAAATTCTTAATGAAAAATGGCAATGTAAAATCTTGTTTACGCTGTGGTAAAAGAACATGTTCTAAGTTGCAGATTTGCAATAAATGTGGTGCTAATAAAATAAGAGTATTACGGAGATATCATAATGTAGTCAAACCCTTTAACATTGAATGCCGCAGACTTAGAAACATAAAATAATTAACAATCTTATATCCAGAATTTTCGTTCATTTGTTTCCTCAAGCTTCCTGGTTTATATACAATTAGTAAAATAAAGCAAAGCTCAGCCCTTGAGGACTGGATATAAAGTGTATATCCAGAATTTCCGTTGTCCACAGACGCTGTATTTTTTATGCAAGTTTTTAGACGTGAACACCCCTTATTTTACATATATATTTGTAAGTTAAAGGCTGCGGGGGTATCTGGCAATATTCTGTCTTGGTTCAGTAGCTATCTTTCTGAAAGGAGACAAAAAGTTATTCTCCCAGGTACAGAATCTGACTGGAACTATATACATGCAGGAGTCCCACAAGGCTCTATTCTTGGTCCGCTCTTATTCTTACTGTATATAAATGACATTGTAAATGATATTGGATCAAACATAAGACTTTTTGCCGATGACACTAGTTTATTTCTTGTTGTAGATAACCCTGATACTGCTGCCCAAACTTTAAACTCTGACCTAGAAAAAATTTCAAAATGGGCAAAAACTTGGCTTGTTAAGTTCAATCCTGCAAAAACAGAATCTCTTCTAATAAGTAGAAAAGTAATACAACCATTACATCCTCCGCTCTACATGCTTAATCAGCAAATTCAAGAAGTTGAAAATCATAAACACCTTGGTATCTACCTTAGCAATGACGGAACCTGGCACACACATATTAATTACATTAAGGAAAAAGCCTGGAATAGAATTAAGGTAATGCGTAAACTAAAGTTTCAATTAGATAGAAAATCTCTAGAAATAATTTATACTTCTTTCATTCGGCCTATTTTAGAATATTGTAACGAAATTTGGGATAACTGTGCAGATTATGAAAAAGAAGACCTCGAAAATATCCAGAAAGAAGCAGCGCGAATCGCAACAGGAACTACTAAATTGGTGTCAATTGAAAATCTAAACAGTGAAATTGGTTGGGAAACTTTGGAAGTTAGAAGAAATAAACAAAAGCTTACTCTCTTTTACAAAATGGTACATAACTTAACCCCATCTTACTTAACGTCGCTCATACCTCCAACTGTCAATGAAACATCTAACTATAATCTCAGAAACTCCAATGATATTAGGACAACAAATGCCAGTTCAGTTCAGTACTATTCGTCTTTTCTACCGTCAGCTATCAGAGGATGGAACTCTCTCCCTGAAGAACTTAGAAACTCGGCAACTCTCACCTCTTTCAAAAATCGGCTTAATCAACACACCTCTATTACACCGAAGTACTATTACACCGGAGATCGACACACACAAATTTTGCATACTCGTTTAAGAACAAAGTGTAGTTCTCTAAATTATGACATTTTTATTAGGAATTTAAATGACTCACCCTTCTGCAGATGCGGCAATATTGAAAACGCGGAACATTTTCTCTTACAGTGTCGATTTTACCGCCTTCAACGACTTGAAATGCTTAATTCCGTCTCACAGCTGTGTCATGTTACTCTCGATGTACTCCTATTTGGTGATAGTTCGCTCTCCCTCGAAACAAACAGCCAAATTTTCTTACTTGTGCATAAATTCATTAAAGATTCCAAACGTTTTTGATCTTAAAACAAGTGTTTTAACTCCTAATTTTAAGACTAATCATCAATAAACCTTTATTTTAATATATCTACAAAACACAATTGTAAAACACAATCGCGTGTACTTGTACATGTCTTCAGTGTAAAGTATGTTGTACCAGAACTATGACCCGTTTGTTAAACTAATGTTGGATGGGAAGAATCTCGCTGAACAAAAGGTACAGCCCCCCTAAACGCCCACGATCTGTTCCTCCACGACACTCAATACTTTTTTTCCTTTCCATTTACGTTTTCTTTTATAAGAATATGTTGATGTCTTTTTTCTGCTTTGTGTTTTCCTTTTAAGTAATTTCTAATAATATTTATTATTTATACTATTACTATTAGCTCATACATATTCGACAAACCTATTCCAGTAAGTTACGACCTGCCAATTCTATGCACTAAATATTTAAATTTATCATGGGAAAGGGACTTTATAAGCTGAAAGCTTTCGTTCTAATCCTATACTTTGTTATTGTATGTACATATGTTTCGCATGTCAAACTTATATTGAGAATAAATATGTTTAAACTAAGCTTTTAATTTTTTCTGCTTCTATATGTTTGTAGACTAATCATGTTCCACAAAAAATGACCGCAAAAAATTTCATGTACACAATTGTTTTGCAGAGACAAACACCAAATAGTCAGTTCATCTGCATTTACTCGGTTGTTCCGACAACTAATATTTCCTTCTGTTTCTGTCAGTTTACATCAGTATAACATGTCCGTCAAATGTATACCCACTTAAACCACACTTTTATAAAGAAAAACTGGGGTTTGCAGGGATTTACCTATTTTTCTTATTTTTGCTCCAAAACACAGATTGTGGATACTCGTAAGAACCGCGTCGCCCCAAAACATAGATTGTGGGTACTCGTTAGAACCGCTTCGGCGAGACGAGGTGGTAGTAACGAGTACCAACAATCTATGTTTTGGAGCAAAAATAAGAAAAATATCAAAACATTTCTGATGATTTTTTTTCTATTTTTACAGCTGAAAAAAGTCTCTGTATATTGCATGGGCAAGTTTTCGTAATGACATGATGAAATTCGCCTAAAGATCTAGAGATGTACCCTTCTATAAGAGCCGCGACGCGAGAAAACCGGTCTTCGGGGTTTCCGACCAGTTCTGACAAGCACGAGGTTTCCGACCAGGTCTAATAAGCTGTACAAGCACAGAAGATGACCGGAGACTGGAAATTTTCAATTTAGAAACGTAGAGGATTTGTACTACATGTATCCGTGTAGCGAAAACAAAGGCGCTATCAGCTTCGCAGTCACTGCGAAGCTGATCTGCGCCTTTGTCTTCGCGTAGGCAAAAATCCGGTTTTCTCACGATGCGGCTCATGATGACTCCCGATAAATCGTATCCACTGACAGAATGTTAAAAAAGACGTTTTTGGTTGCCAATCCATTAAATGATTTTACTAAGACCTTAAACATAAAAATTCAAAATACATTATCATGTGTCTTTACATAATAGTCAGCCTAACGCTATGTTCTTATTGTAAAGATGTGTAAAGACCCTTATTTATGAATGTAACATTCATTTTCAGCAGTAAATTCATTTCAGCCAAGATATTATTTGAATGTTTAAAAGTTCTAGCAAAGACTTTATTTGTAATTTCCACCCAACCAGAAAATGCGTCTTTTAAAACAAAGTCTCAAAGGCCTAAGTCTTAAACCCCCGGCCGGAAAGTATTATATTGTACCTGTTGCTACCTTTATTGACACAGATAAAAAAAAAGTAAATATTAGCTACTATGAAGCCATGATCATATTTATTGTCGCAAATGCCTATCTGTTGAGGGTCATTAGCTGATCACTGATAAGGTTCAGAACAGTGGCCTGACAATGACTCTTAATACGAGTAGAGACCACCGCCCCACCAAAACAAAGAATTCAGTGATAATACCCTAATATCTATTAGAATATATTGCAATAAAATTGCTCACAACAGTGTGTATAAGCGTGTATAAGGTATTTACGACCATGTATTGAACGTGCGAGCATAATCAGATATTTCTCAAGTAGCAGCAACAGCCAATCATTTTTTGGAATTACAGAGCTACTGGCGATGCTTCCCTTTTGAATTCTAGACAAATACTGAGATAAACTCCTTTTTTCCCTTTTATAGTCCACTACACTGTATATGCCTTGCTGAAATCGGCAGGGCACAGCACCAACAAAACCCTTCCTTATATGTATTACCCGTTTCGACCGTTCAAATGCCGCCTTGTTGTGATTAGTCGTTACTTTGTCCGTTTGTACTACCTGGCTCTTTGACGGCGTACTGTACTTTTCGGCGTTTTTTTTTTTTTTTTTTTTTTTTTTTTTTTTTTTTTTTTTTTTTCAGCCGGATTGGAAAGAGCCAGACTAGTTATCTTATTTCACATAGTGTTTATATTTTCATTTGTATCCCGCATGATGTCTGGGAGTTTTTTCTTTTCTTTTTCTTGTCTGGGTTGTGATTTTAAATTTGCTTGTATCAATGCCTAGCCTGGTTTTGCTGTTTGTAATCAAACACCCTTGAGAGCATGTAATTTAACCAAAAAACAGCAAGCGAGACAGCAGAAGAATCTGAAAGATGCATAAAAAAATTGCCAATAAAATGAGGAAGAAACCTTTCGATTCAACACAAGGCCAGTGGGTGCAACCATCACGAAAACATGTCCTTGGAGTGTATACCCATTATACCCCACTAATATACATGTATAGTAAAACTGGGGTATGCATTGTTTTTCTTATTTTTGATCCAAAACAATGATTGTGGGGTACTCGTTAGAATCGCCTCGCCGAGGCGGTTCTAGCGTGTACCCACAATCAATGTTTTGAGCGAACATATTAAAATTAACCAAATTTTTCCAATGATTTTTTTAATTTTTAATGCTTGAGAAATTCTCTAGATCTGTATATTGCATGGGCAAGTTTTCGTGATGACAACTGAAATCTGGTTCTCCGACTCACAGTAATGAGAAAAAAATGTAGGTCCCGGGAATAATCTTTTAGCAGCATTATGTTTAGTTTTCCCGCGAACATTTCGAATTTTCGTGACAAAATCGCATTGAATTTGCAGAATCATCGTTTCCATTTTTTAGAATATATAGCCGAAAACATACGTTTTGCGTTTCTGTACTGAGTATATACATCAAATTAAGGGTTACTGAGTCACCGCCTTTTTTGGAAATAACTGCTCACTCCATAAACTGATGCTTGTATCAGCAGTTACATGTATTTGCTATCTTGGCCATGTCTTACTTGGTTTGGTTTTGCCTAGTATCATCCTTTTCTTTCCTGTCATGTTTCTGGGTTGTGGTCTTAAATTTAGGGACCAGTTGTTCAAAATTAACGATATCGTTAGTTAACGATTCGTCGAAATTTCAAACATGAGTATTACAAATACGCTGTTATTTTTTGTTGGTAAAATGTGAGAATCCTTTGCAATGCAAAGGATTCTCACATTTTATCAACACAAACTAACAGTGTATTTACTTATGTAGTCAGCATTTACTTAACGAGTTGGGGTCTTAACGATAACATTTAGCTAACCACGTTTTGAACAACTGTTCCCAAATGTATAAGTTTCAGTGCGTTTATTGATCAGATGAAGTGTTCACATCATAATAAAAGACAGAACAGTCTGTGTAGTTTTTCTTTACATTATGTATGACAGTTATGTCCCTGTTTTAACATTACCATGTACTGCTTGAACTGTATTCTACATCTAGTTTCACTTAATAGTTGATAATAACAAAAACTATGAAATAAGCTTAATATACATGTACTAA
Organism: Rugalucina vietnamica; assembly: GCA_964017185.1. Lineage (NCBI taxonomy): Eukaryota > Metazoa > Mollusca > Bivalvia > Lucinida > Lucinidae > Rugalucina > Rugalucina vietnamica. The sequence goes on from OZ024877.1 coordinate 51,261,239, forward strand.
TGACACTGATTAAAGCCCTAAAACTCAGTATGTAACACGATAAGTAAATTGAACTAAACCTATAAATAGGATCAAAGACTTTGATAAAACCGTGATCTCCGTCCCGACATGACTGAAAAATTGTTGACAGGGACGTTTAGCTTACAAACAAACAAACAAATAAAACCGTGATCACCCTGTTCATCTCAAATGGCAAATAATTCAGAACGTTTTCCCAAAACTATGTACAGAAACGTCTAGGAAACTTTATCGTCGCTGAGGGTGAGGTTAGGTATCAGCCCGCCAGTAATTTTATTTTACTGATCGTTCCAAGGCGATACTTCTGTGGTGGTTCTTATTGTTTTATGTCTTGGTGTTAAAGTTTTTGTGCTGTTGACGCCTTATGTATGTTATCATATTTTTAGTTAAGTTTATGTAACTGAGTGGCCACCTATTTAGAAAATAGCTGCTCATTCGGCTTACAATATGCTTTCATGGTATACGTACCTGATTGTTAATTTGTGGGTTTTTTTTCCAACTCGGTTTTCGGAGTGGGAATCTTTTTCTGACTGCGCCTTTTCCTGATCGTTGCCTACTTGTACCTGTTTAGAAGAATAGCGTATTTTGCTGTTTTGCGTATTTGTGTGTTGACGCTGAAAGCTTTATTCACATTTTCTTTCTGTGCTAGATACATGCTTCATTTTGTATGTTCCTTTAGGCCACTAAAATACATGTTTATTCCTTACGCGCGCAATTAATTATGTATGCTGTAGAGTGCGTGACAATAAATACATTGAAAATTAAATAACATATATAGTTAATGACAACCCATACGAAAACATTATAATATTCATCGAGCCTCTCTTGCTAGAGAAGTCGTGCCAGCCATTATTAATGCATATTATGATATTTGCGATGTCCATTATCATCAAGATAACATGTCCGTGAAATGAATACACTCTTACACTCCACTAGGGGTATATATTTTATTATTTTGCGTCAAACAAGGAATGTCGGTATTCGTTAGAACCGACTTATAGTCCGGGTTGTACATGTACATGAACCCATTATCTTTATTGTGCGGAGATCCAAGCAAATAAAACAAAATCAGACATACATATTTTTATCTTTCGTTTTTTTTCCGGTTCGAAAAATTTATATTGTGCCTTCTTTTAGATTAAAAAAAAAACAAAAAAAAAAAAAAAAAAAAAAAAAAAAAAAAAAAAAAAAACGTTGGTTGTGCGCTTGCGAGAACAATTTAGAATCGCTTCAGCGATTAATTTCAATCTTAATTCCAGAGCCGAAGGAAAAAGAGGCTAAACTTTGTGTGCGTACATGTATTTGTATATACACTATATGTTTGGGGAGGGAGCTAAATAACATAGCCTTGTTTGCGAGATTTATAGTCGGCAAGTTCCGCATGTGTTTATGAATAAGTATGAAGGTGATGTGTAAAAAACAACTTGAACATGTTGTTCTTTGATTTCAATTTGTGTTAGATCAAATGTCAGCGTTCCAATGCAGCAACACTCAAAATGCACTTTCAGACATTTTTGGACTTTATAAAAATCATTATCTATGTGGTGTCACATGCATTTTATGTATTGTTCTACGGGTTCATATTCGTTTTAAACGTTATTATAGTGAATATTTCGTGCAGCAGGCTAGATAAGACGCGTGTTCGCATCGGTAGAATTATATGCAAAAAGAAACTTTCAACTTCTAAAGTGGCATCTCCCAAGGATTTTGTTTGCCTGTACCTAAACAATGTTGATTTGAATTATGTATTGAAACCGAACGTTTCATTATATTGTGTTACAAAGAATGAGGCAATATTTGTTGAGATGGACTCGGACGATTATGAAAACAACTGCGATGAGGACCAATTTTGTTCAACAATCCAGTTTACGAGGAGTACGTATGTGATAAAAATGCCAACTGCGTCGTTTCATTATTTGTCAGAGAAGCTCGGTGATCCCTCAATTCCAGTCATGTGGCAGTCTAATACAGGTCGATTTGGATCCAATGTATTTTGTCAAGCGTTTGGGATTATCCCGAATACTTTGGTTATGTCTGAACCGGATGTGCTCTGGAGTATTTTCTGTTTGAAACAGTGTGGTGAGATCGCTGACGAAACGTACAGGAAAATATTACGTTCAACCGTGAGGATTCTTTGCAAACACAGACAAGGGGTAGACAGAATATTTATAAGACCCAGAATACCGTGTTTAACTCTTATGGTAGATCTAGCAGAAGCCTTTCCAACAATGGTGAACTGTTTTTATACGGAAATATCCAGGAAAAGTTAATTCCAGTATATAATTTTATCTTAAAAGTGATGTTACCAATGTCGTTCGATCTTGTGCAAATAACAAGTTTTGGCTGCGGTTTTCCAATGTGTGAATATGCCATATAGTCAATACGAAAACTTGCCCATGCGATAATCATACATTTTTCAGATATTTTCAAACTGGGCATTTTGTAGAAAAATGAAGATATATTAGTATGTTTGGCGGTTCTATTGACTGCCCACAATGTATGTTTTGGATCATAAATAAGAAAAATAGGCAAACCTAGTATACTGATTTAAAGTGACGTTTAAAGGGATACACTTTTCATGGACATGATTTCTCGCATCTGTTGCATAAACCTCTGTTTGCTCTTAACTGCAGGTTTAAAGTCCAATGGGACTTAATGAGAGCTTTAATTTACTCATGTTGCATTATTGTTTATGAAAGTCGACATTGATATCTACTTAAAGGTTCCATTAGCTAGATTTAAACGTAGCCCCGAAGATACTTTAAAATTGTATTATACAGCAGAAAATTAATTCCATTATGACTAATAGAGTTATCGAAGTTTACGCAACAGTGAACTAAAGGAAAGTAAATGCCTCCCTCCTGAAACGTGGTCAAATCAAATATCAGTGACAACAAAGAAAATTGAACTGAATAAATAAAATGCACAAAAGACCATACTAAAGTCCAAAGGACTGAATCCAAGCATTTGAAAGTATCTGTGACGATTCATTACCACAGACGTGAAAGGATAGCATTACTTGATATATATATATAGATCAGAATTACCTTTTTCTGAAATTGATAAGTTTTCGAGTAAAACTCGAAGGATCTCTACTGATCAGATGAGAAACGTCCAGAAAAGTATCTACTGATCAGATGAGAAAAGTCCAGAAAAGTATCTACTGATCAGATGAGAAAAGTCCCGAAAAGCCTCAAATCGATGTGCCAATAACTGTAGGGATTTGTAGCAGGTTTTCATACCTGAAATTATATTATTGTATTCAAATGTCACAATATCACATATATATTATGGTGTAATTCAATCATTTAAAAGTTGCTTTAGCTATAGATTGCGTTCTACCTTGGTTCAATGTAGCAGTAATTACACGAACGTTGCACCAACGTTTCATATCTGTGGCACGAACTGTCACGAATACCACCATTTACATTCTGGTTTGAAATAATCAAACCCATTCAAAATAGCATCTGATCTGGTTCAGACAAGATACAATTTATTCCAAAATTGATAATTCAAATCCTTAGGTTACACAAACAAAAACGACAATAAAAAACAAAAACTAAGGCTATTTGACCTCATTTTCGACCTTCTATATGGTCAGAATGTTTTGTAAATAGGATTTAATCACACCTTGAGTGTCTGCCAAATTCAATACAGTTTTATCAATTAACACCTTCTTTCAAGAAACAAATATAATATCGAAGCTACCTTTTAATTCTATTGCAATAAAATGCACCTGGTCGCTTTTGGCCTTGATTGTGACCTTATTTTGGGTTTCCCATTTTTGCAACAGGGCAAAATCAGATCGGGAATGTTTACTGATATCAATAAGCATAGTGGCAGCTTATGCCGCAAAAGTGCTCACACTTCCAAATATGCACCCCTAAAACCACCTGTCTATGTGCTTAAGGATGTTCGCTGCCAATGAAAAAGTATTCAAACTTTTTTTCTAACCCCTCTTTTTTGATTCCAAAATACAACACAAGACATTTGATAAACAAAATAAATATAGGGTAGTGTGCATTTTTTCAAGCTACATGCCACTGAATGAGACCTCTGAGCACCATGTTTTAAATTTAGTAAAATTAATTTATTTTTTAATTCTTTGAAACATACCTGTCTTGAACAAACATATACTTAGAATGCTTTCAAAAGTCATAGTATTTACGTATCGCAGACTATTTTGGACCAAAAGCAAAGAAAAATTTGCAACTTGAAGCGGATTACAAAATTTTACGATTCCTTTTCCAACCCTACCCCCATACTTGAAAAGTCGGAAAATAGCAATATTTTGAAATGTGCCAAACCCATACTTGTTGATTCAAACTTTTTCTTGTATTTTCACACAACATAGAACTTGGTAATATTGTTCGAATAAAAGAAAGAAATATATAGGGTAGTGTGCATATAAGAGAGAACCAACAACTTGAAAATCGCCATTTTCAGCCTTTTTTCGGCTGTTTTGTTTCTTAAAGCCCATTTCATAAAACCACCTAAAATTTTATAACCAGCACACCAAAGACCCAAAGACTGACTTAGAAGACCACGTACACATATACTGCAGCTAAAATAAACATCGAACAAGTGCAATAAATTTGAAGATTTGTAATATTCAAGTTTAATCTACCCTACCCCCTAAATTTTACTGACAAATAAAATTTTCTGAAATGTTGCAGAAAATGGGGTGAAAAAATGAAGTTTCTTAGATTAACAATTTTCACTGCTCATTCAATGCAAATCACAATATGTATCCAAATATAAAATATTAGGGAAATATCTGCAACCGTTTACGAGATATTCAACAAAAGAAAAACCGGAAGTTCCGAAATGACAAATGTTAGCAGCGAACATCCTTAAAGCAAAAATGAGTTGATTATCTAACATAGTTGTGTATATAATGCATCTAGAAGTGTTAACATAATTGCATATTCGTATCATAGTTTAGTATATGTTGCATATTGTTTACCATGTTTGTATGTTACTAAGAACAACAAGAACAATATATATATGTGTGTTGTATTTTAATCAAATTGCATCAAATTTCTGTTGCTCATGTGTTCTCCAATTGAGTACAATGTGATTTTTTACCTGTATTTGCTTATCTCAAAAATCGAGGACGGCCATTTTCGCTGTCTCACCTTCTATTTTTCTGTAAACTTGCACTAATCAGTATGCCTCTGATGAAGCCGAAAGGCGAAAGCTAGCTCAGGCACAAATAAAATTTTGCACCGTTAATGATAAAATCTCCACATATATATATATATATATATATATATATATATATATATATATATATATATATATATATATATATATATATATATATATATAGTATGAGATTTGGGTAATATACATCAAACAGACAAACCTGTCGGTAGCACCGGATCCATAAATGGATGCTTGAATGATATATATACAATGTGAAGATACTAAAAGTATACAAAGGACAGAGTGCTAGCGAGCTACTTCTAATAGACATGCTTGTTAATAACTGTATAATTTAACAGCATCGGTTTCTGCTTGATTAGGACCGTTGCTGTTGGAGGGACACAAAACGCCGTCACATCATCGGCATCTCGTAATACACTTTTGAAATGCACTATTCGTTGGAGGGACACAAAACGCCGTCACATCATCGGCATCTCGTAATACACTTTTGAAATGCACTATTCTGTCATTACGAAAACATGCCCATGTAATATACATATATTTTTTCACCAGTAAAAGTAGAAAATTTCAGTGGAAAAAATGATGTTTTTCTTATTTTTGTTCAAAACATAGATTGTGGGTACCTACAATCTATGTTTTGGAGCAAAAAAAAGAAAATTAGGTATACCCCTGCAAACCCCAGTTTTACTGTATAAAAATGTGGTTCAAGGGGGTATACATGTCACGGACATGTTTTCCTGATGTCGTAATACACTTTTAAGATGCGCTACTCTGTCAATATCATGTCCTCCTATACGATGAATTTCGTCACACACAGCAGTCACACATACAGCCCCTTTCACTCGAGTTTGCCGTTTGATCATTTGTACTACACAAGAAGAACATGTGCTCTGAAGATCTGAGTTTCTTTTTATGATGTCCACATAGACATCTTGATTGATTGATCTGCTGATTTGAGTGACAGTTTCAAACTAAATGAACTTTAAAACGGCAAACTGGAGTACAATTAATATTTCATCTTACTGTGCATAATTTTGGCCATGTTTATATCGATAGGTAACTGCTAAAATTGATAAAATTCTGCTTTTGTCCCTATCCTATTTCAAATGCATTGTTTATGTTCTGCAAAGAAGTTTGAAATAAAAATGTGCTTTAACCAAACGATTACAATGCTTTTTATCAGAAGAGGCGAAATAATTACATAAAGATGAATGGGCCAGGATCTGATAAAACGGGTCTTATGGCAGAAAAAAAACAAAATTAAGATATTAATAACATGTGAAAGACCTAGTTTCTCTGAGTATTTCCTGAAAATTTGAAGAGATTATCTTTACAAATAGCAAAGATATGAACGTTGAAAGGTGTGCAGTTGATGCATTCTAAACATGACGTCATAAAACTGTTGATGACGTTTGGACGTTGATGACGTTAACGTCTTTAAATCACTGTAATTAAAAGAAGGTAAGACTAAAATTCTCGAAATTCTTTTTGTGTTTCTTGAAGTTTAACAGCTATACTACTGCACAGACTATGCAATAGGCACGAATTAACAAACTGTTTGATAAAACATGCAATACAAAGGGCATACCTGGTTTTTAAAATGAAGGTAATCTTTATGGCGCAATGGTTGCCATGGCAACATACATGATACAAATAACGTTTGACCATAATAAAAGTATGTGTCTTGGATTGTGTTACAATATTAAAGCTGTATGAAATAAAAATCAGAACATGCCAAATATTTCAAATTTAGATGGTTTTTAAATTTCAATTGCATAAAATGTACTTGAATGCCCGAAGACACCTTTTACCAGATCCGCGCTCAAATAGATTTAAGAACACCTGGCACCTGGGATACTGTTTCAGTTATTAAATAGAATAAAAATTACCTGATTTACACACAAACTTGATTGACTTAAATGCTGAAACGTCGCAACTCGAGTGAAAGTGACTGTATGTGATATGGATATCAGACCAAGCGTCACAAATTTAGTATTTCCCTAAGGCCCCAATATGAGAGAGCGCATCCGTGTGGCGAAAACCAATGTCCATACTGCATGAGCGCTCTCCCAGAGTGGAGAACTATATGGGCACCTGGTACCTTGCGTGTATTCACTAGCACAGACGTACAAGCATGGTTTATTTATAAAATGGAAAATATCTTGCTTTCAACTACCGCATTGAAAAAGTCTGCAAAATATTCTTAGTCCGGTATCAAATCGAATTGAGCTTCTCCATTCGATACCGTACTTAGAAAATTTCGCAGCCTTTTTCAATGAGGCAGTTGAAAGCTTAAGTCCGATATTAGGGACTAAGCTGAATTAAAAATATTAACCCACACATCTTATGAAAAATACATCAATACAAATTTAACGCAAAGAAGGTATTAATAACATGAATATAACACGACTGAGTCAAGATCAGGGTTGCTTTTACTACGTAGGTCATATTATGCACGTGTTATTCAATGGGATATTATCCAAGAATAAATGTATTTATTTTGCCTTAACACTTAGGCAAAAAGCTTTCTTGCGATATACAACAACGGGATTTTTCATGCAGCTTTTAAGAGCAGTGAAGAGTTCTTTTGTCTTTAAGAATCATCATTTTATGTAGAGTCCGTAGCCCCTATTTTCAAAGTGAAAGTTCAAAGCCAGGTTCCTATTTACAAGGATAAAATGGTCATATTGTTTTTCAGACTGAGGACTTGTAAAACATATATGAAGATTTTGTCAAAGTAATATAAGACTGCTGATATGGTCATATATATTTTTGCATGGCATGTAGAGTCCGCAGCCCTTTAGTAAGAGGCACCTTAGAAATAAAAATGTTAGTTGCAGTCAAGGTTTCCTCTAACTTTTCATATGCAACTACGCATTTCTGAGAGCCGTCTACTATCTTTAAACCATGAAGATCACAAGATAAATCAACAAGATTTGTATCAGCATAAAGCTTATTAAATTTTCTTTCCTTACATAACAGTAAAATTAATGCCTGTTATGAAGAAATCATTTTAAGTTAATATATACACATGGAAAAAGGTTAGGGATCACTTTTAGCTCCTGGGAAAAGTTTGAATTAATCCATTTTCCTTTTTTCTGGCAATACTGAAATTTTTATCACATATATTTTACACCTTGGCCTAGGTACAGGCCAATTAATGTAAGTTCACAACATTTTGTCTTTGTGCTACTGAGGATACTATACTAGGCAAATTAAATTTAGCAATTTTTGATGTTACATATATTTTTTATCACCACAGAGCAATTTTGGACATTTCTTTAATTTAAATAACAAGGACAGTGTCTTCGGCACATGATAAGATGAATTTCAAGACGCCATCCTTTAAAGAGGCTTCTGGAACAACCAACAAATACAGCAAGGGTGTAGATGCAAAATTCTCAACCATTGAACACAATGCAAACAGCTGACTTTTGTTTAGTCCATTAGGCCCATCCTTTTCAACCCTCTCTATGAACGTTGTTGATTATGTGACAAGTGAGATTGGGCTTTTTCTGTACAAACTTTATCTGCCAAAAAACGACGTCAACGCGTCGTCAATAGGTCGAAATTGCCTTAATTTTGGGTAACTTGTTTTCCGTTGATTTTATAGAAACAAAACAAGACAAACAAAGCACAATGCAGCCAATACTGTGGTCAGTAACACTTGACAGATTCAGAGCCATAACGCGTCATGCTAGTGAGATAACGCTGACGTTAAACTCTTTATTTAAGCTCACGTTATAAAGCCAGGATAGGGAATTTGGCAAACTCTCTATGCATCAGGCATTTAAACTCATTGGGGATTTTCAGGAAATTCCAGTTAGGAATGTAACTGTAAGGCGATAACGTAGGAGCAAAAGAAAAAACGTCGAATCCAAAAACTTACGATCTTAATTTCTCGGCGATAAAATTTTGTTTCCAAACGTTTTAAACGTTTCCCTTTGTTTTGATGACTAAAGAGTTGCTTAAGCATGATTTTGGTTTCCCAATTTAAGTAGACCTACAAGTTTTGATCATGTGTCTTAAATTGTAACGTCACGTCAGTATCGCCGTAAGATTTTATTTTTTAGAAATGTTTCACTTGGAAGTTCTTGCCGAAAGGTTACCACTTACGTCCATATTCCAAAATATGACTTTTATTGCTTATGTACAGGGACTGGCGAATGTTACGAAAATTGCTAAATTTAATTTGCCTAGTATATATACCATTTATGACAAACTCAACGTTTACTGAACACGAGTTTGCTTTTTTGCTTCTGCACTCCGCAAAACTCAATTTTTGAAAGCAAAACGGGAATAAAATGTTGTATCTGATTGTTCTCGTTGAATAAACGACTTCGGATCTAACACTTCATGATTCATCTTCAAGCCAACTCAAAGTTATCACGCAAAATCTGCAGTTTGCATTGATTTCTATGGAAAACAAAATTAGTGGATTTTTGCAAATAAAACCGTAAAAGAATAACTCCGTAATGTGCATGTTTAAATTCATAAAGGGTCATATCTGACCCACAATGTACAACCTGCAAAATGTATCTAGCCAAAAGACAAAACGTGATCATGAAACATACTCGCGGAAAAGTATGGATCTACCGCCGACAAACGGTCAGAAAATGAAGAATTTGCGATCAAAGTTTAACAAGCAACGTCTCAGCGTGATGCTTACGAAATATTAAGACAATGCGAGTTCAACGAATGAAGTCATCGCAAAGAATATCAATGCGTTCCTTACATCTAACAAAAAATATGAATCAAAGATGGCCGCTGTCCGCCGTAGCTTATGTTTGATGCTAACCATTTTCACACAGAAGCAACTTTCGATACTACAGATTCTGACAAATTGTCAATTTCTTCATATTTTTTACAAAGAAGGATATATACAGTCCAAATTTTGGAGTCGTTATTACATGTGTTCCCTAACTTATTTCCATGTGTAAATATATAATTGCTTCTTTCCAATAATTACATGTATGTAATTTTTTGCACACATGCAAATCTGCTCACATTTTTACACGGAAACATGCACTCAATCTTCGGCAATTTCTGTGTCTGGGATGTTAATGTTACGGCACAGCTCTACATTCACATGCTCCACAGGATAAACAAACACCAGTGTCGCAACCCGCTCCCTGGCAGCTGAAAAGAATATAAGTTTGTTGTGTTACATGTAGAAGTTCACATTTGCAAGATGCATACATACACTGAAAAGCTCTAAAAACGCAAAAGTTGAAATTCAATTGTTTTTTATATTTGTAGCTGTTCGATTCGACATAACAGAAGGGCCTTTTCACTGCCTCTAACCAAAGTCGGTATACACATTGGTCATGTCAGAATGTGACGCCTTATCCTATCAAATGGATAATATTCATAATAGATTTGAGACCAAGTTATACAGACAAAAAAGTTATTGGAGTTCCGATGCGTACAAATTGCGCACCACTCGTAGCTTATTTACTTTTATACTGCTACGAAAGAGATTTCATGGATTATCTTAACCATGATAATATCCAGCTGATGTTATCGAGGCTTTTAATTCGACTTCCAGGTACCTCGATGACCATTTGAACATTGGCAACCCTGATTTTGAAAGTATCGTCAATCAAATTAATCCACCTGAATTAGAGTTTAACAAAGCCAATACCTCGGATACCGAATCTCCCGTTTTATATTTACATCTTTCTGCTGCAAATGCAATTTTTTTTCATCGAAAATTTCTGATAAGCGCGATGGCTTTGATTTTGATATAGCAACTTTTCCGTTTTTGGATGGTGACGTTCCTTGTCGTGCTTCTTATGTTGTATACATTTCTCATTTCATTAGGTTTGCATGAATCTGCAATCATGTTACGGACTTCAACACTCGAAATAAATATTTAACGGTCATTGGTATCATAAACTTTGAAAAAACATTTTCTAAATTTTATCGTAGACACTATCTATGAATTGATTTCCAAATAGAATGTTGGGTTAAAGGCGTTTTTTCGTGTGAGGCCATTCGAAACCAGAATTTTATGGTGACTTGGTTTACAAATTTCCGAATCTTATCGGAAGAAAATGATATTTTTTTTTCAGTATAGAAAAATCATTACACGTAACAGACGTATATGATATAACTTAAATGTTATGCAACAGCATGGATGCTTCGTTTTTAACCCAGTCATGGTTGATAACTATACTGCCTTCTTTTAATGAATATCAGTGGGTCTATGATGGCCCCGACTTAAAGCTATTCATTTTAGTTGGTTGGGACCGGAGCTTCTTGTCTGTTGCTTGGCCCATCGGTGTTCAACTCGTGTTTTTGCTTTTGCTGCGGATTCTCGGTAAGTTATTGGGCGCCCAGGGTCTCCATCGTCGGGTAGCCTACTGAATCGATGAGTCCTCGTTTTTGATTCATCATGTTAGTTATCCTGATTTATGTGTTTACACTTGGTGATTTATTGACTAGTTGACTCTCCGGGTTCCAGTGAGTTATTCGGCGCCCATGGATCTCCACCGTCGGGCAGCTTACTGAATCTGTTGATTCCTCGTTTTTGATTGATCAGGGTGGTTATCATGATTTATTTGTTGGTCCTTGATGATTCATTGGCTACTTAGAGATCCACCACGAGGGCCGAACAACTTACTACATGTAAATGTTGTGAACCACTGCAGAATCTGAGGGTGAGGTTATGGCCATGTAAAATCGATTTAAGCCCGACAGTAATTTTATATTGCTGGTCGTTCCAAGGCGATACTTCTGTGGAGGTTCTAATTGTTTTATGTCTTGGTGTTGAATTTTTGTGCTGTATGTATGTTTTCATATTTTAGTTAAGTTTGGATAACTGAGTGGCTACCTGTTGGGGAAATGGCTGCCCATTCGGCTTACAATGTGTTCTGATCGTATTGTTAATTTAGTGTTTTCCAACCTCGGATTTTGGAGTGGGAATTTCTTTCTGATTGCACCATTTCCTGGTCATTGCTTACTTTTACTTTCAATAAAATTTGACAAGCATAAACACTGATATGTGTATAATCTACGTTGTGTATTCGTATCAAAATGATGAGTAATGTGAGAGCAACAGTCTTTGATAAAGCAATACCTCTAAAATCCAAAACTGTAATATTGACACAAAGATGAAATCCAGCATGACTGCCAGTCATAAAAACTTAGCCCCAGCAGCCAGTATGGCATCCACAATGGCTGCCAGCTATCGTGATCAGAAAGCTCTGCCTGATACACTTCAAAGCATTCCATAAATCCTCGTTCAGTCCGTAATTCTATTTAATTGAATGTCATCTGCAGTATAAAAAGCATTTGGTCACGCTGGATTGCTTTTGTACGACAGTATTGAGAGAGGACAGGGCGTCAAACTTGAAAAATGGAGAACGTTGAAGTGAGAGCGGTGATAAAATATTTTTGTATGAAGGGAATGACTCCCGAGGAAATTTGCGAAGACTTCATAAAAACACTTGGGAATTAGTCTCCTTCTTATAGTACGGTGAAAAAAAGGCTGCAGAATTTAAGCGGGGGTGAGAGAGCATTGAGGATGATGAAAGGCCAGGCCGCCTCAAAGATGCCACCACTGATGAAAATGTAGAGATCGGTATACAACCTGGTTATGTGTGACAGGAGGCGAGACTTGCGAAGTATAGCCAGCGAAGTGGGCAGATGTTTTGGGACAGTACAACATTTCTAGCGGATATCTTGGGTATGTCCATGGTCGTGGCAAGATGGGTACCGAGAATATTGATTTTATCGACCGAGTTGTAACCCAGGATGAGAAATGGGTTCATCACTTTGACCTAGAGTCGAAAATGCAAAGCATGCGATGGGAACACCCTGGCTCACCCCTCCCAAGAAGTTTAAATGAGCTTCTTCGGCAGGGAAGGTGATGGCCTCAGTCTTTTGGGATGGTCAGGTAGTAATCATGATTGATTATCTTCAACAAGGTCGCATGATAAATGGTGCAGCCGAATTGAGGCGCTTGCGCCAGGAAATTGCAAGAAAGAGGAGAGGAAAATTGACTCCAAGTGTTCTGCTCTTGCAGGACAACGTGCCTGCTCACACGTCTCAAGTTGCCATGACTGCTGCGACTGAATGCGGATTCGAAGTCCTTCCTCATCCCCCATATTCTCCTGATATGACCCCTTCTGACTTCTGCTTATTCTTAAAATTGAAATCCAACCTTCGTGGAACACAGTTTTGAAGCAAAGAATGTGTCATAGCTGCAGTGAACGAGTATTTGGAGGACCAGGAAAAGGACTTCTTTTTGGAAGGGATAAGCAAGCTCAAACAGAGATGGATTAAGTGCATTGTCTTAAAGGGGGCTTATATTGAAAAGTTATTACCAGATTTTCATTCCTTCGTAATCACAAGCACTTGAGGTTTAGAACTTTCTGATCACACCTCGTACACCTTCTGTGACTACCAAAAAGTATAACATGACACATTGTTATAGCCATTCAGATATCAAGCCCATTAATATGTCTAGTATGGCCCCTAGGTGTAACAAAACACAATCAGACATCATGACATCCAAAATGGCTGACATTGTTAATTCTGCACACCAAACAACTACTAGGACATCTGGCATATCTAGCAGTTACACAGTCAAGTCCACAGTAACCAGTTTTGTTTCTGATATGGTAACAGGCTACACCCCTGTCCATTCTGAATCCAAGATAGCACTAAAAATGGATGTCAATGGTTAATTGATGCCCACTGTGGTCGTTACCGGACACTGTTCTGACCATCATTCGAAAATTAATGCATGATTCTGCCAGATAAGAATATATGGGTGTCGCAAAACCGACACAAAAGAAAAATCTTCAACGCAACTTCGCGAAACGGCCAAGCTTAATGAATCAAATTCGGGTAACGCCAGAGACAATCGAGTCCAGTTCATGCGAGACCAAAAATATCATTACAGTTTTGAAAGTTCTGAAGAAGAAGTACCGCGTGCGCAATTGAAACCAGCTTAGTCAAGATCAGACAATTCTGGCTCGAAGGCAGATAATATGCAGTCCTAATCATCAGCAACACGGAAGTCGGCATTACAAAATGCACCAAAATTGTCCTACGATGGGGCAGATGATTGGAAAATTATAAGAGACAAATTTAAAGATTACACGAAACAAATGAATTGGACTCCGAATGAATGCAAAGCTTGTCTGAAATTGTGTTTACGCGGCAAAGCAGCAAAACTCTGCAATTCGCTGCTCAAGTCTGAGCAGTTGGACAACAGTCGGATATGGTTGCTGTGCTGAAAGAAATGATTGAGCAGAGGAAGCTGTTTCAGAACTTTTTGTTGCAAAACAAGCAAACACGAAAGCCTGATGGGATATCATGGAATGAGTGTTTTGAATGTCACGAAAAAGGCCCTAGAAATAGAGACTGTCCGAAGTTGAAAAATAAAGAACCTTAAAAGCAGACAGGGTCGAGCCCGGGGGCCAAGGCTCGCACCCGGGAAGGGGAAGGCCCCAACAAAGGCAATCATTAGAGGACCGTTCAAGCAACCACGACGGGGATATCAGCTGAGGGAGAGATTGGGGAGAGTTTTGGTGATGAGAAAACGGATGCATCCCCTGGTGAAAAGCTTACAAAGCCACATGTAACTGTGTATACATTGCAGTCAGTGTCAAAGTTCATCATTCCAGTTCAAATTCAAGGCATGACAGTAGAAGCGGTACTCGATTCTGCGGCGGAAGTCACCATTATCTCTAATCGTGTTTATGTATCTCTAAAGGCACCACCTGAAAAACTTTATTGTGTGAGACTGGACACAGAAGGAAGACAAATGTCCATGAGAGGGTTTGTGGCTGGACCGGGGAAGTTGCACATCGGTAGAAGCTACTAAGATGGACCCTTGTATTGTTGCGCCTACAGAACAGTATATGGTGTTCGGTATCGACATCATGAGAAATGGTGCTTCGGCTACTGACATGGGAAAGAATGTGTTTAAGTTGAAGGGTCAAGAAAAACGCATGGACACAGAGGTGAAAGAGGGGAGCAACCCATTATGTGCAAGAATCGCTGAAGCAAAGCGTGTGTTGATCTCTCCGAACACGGTGGCTCAAGTGCCATGCAAGATGGATAGAACTATGTAGGACTACGTGATCGAGCTAACCAAAATAGAGAAAGTCCTTGCACCGCGAGTTGTCAGGTCTGCTGGCACAGAGCCAGTGGTCTGTATACTCAACTGTTCGAATCGCTACAAGTTATTAGAAAAGGGCAAATAGATAGCCATTGCCTCACCTGTAGACCAGTACATACCAGAGAATGATGACACTACTGACGTTGATTAAGAAAGGTACAAGGAGGCAACGATAAGGAAAATGCGCAATCAGAAAAAGCTTCCCACTCCAAAAACCGAGGCGGGAAAAAAACAAACTAACAATAAGGTACTTATACCATGAAAACATTTCGGAAGCCGAATGAGCAGCTATTTTCCCAAAAGGTTGCCACTAACTTACCTAAATTTAACTAAAAATATAGAATATAGACGTTTGTGATATTTCTAAATCAGAGGACAAAACAAAACATGTAGTGCCCGAAGTTCCAGGACATCTACAAGAGTCCTTTGAAAGTTCCAAAGAACATCTGTCAGCTGAGGAACAAAGTCGGTTGGCAGAATTGGTGATTGAACACGAGAATGTATTTGCCGAGGATGAATTTGATCTTGGTACTTTGACTGAGATCCAACACGGGATTCAGATAGATCAAGCAACACCGATTAAACAGCGCTTGCGCAGGACCCCAGCTTGCTTTGTAGACGAGGAGGAGGCTAATAACAAGAAACTGTTGGGTGCAGGTGTGATTTAACCGTCCTCAAGTGATTCGGTGTCATCTCCGGTCTTGATCAGAAACGCGGCGACTCTGTTAGATGGTGCATAGACTATCGTCAGTTGAACAACGCGACTGTTAAAGACGTGTTTCCGTTGCCACTGGTCGATGATTGACTGGATGCGCCAGCGGGAAGCATATGGTTTTCGAAACTTGACGCATACTGGCAAATCAACATCAAGCCAGTGCACCGCCATAAAACCGCATTTCTGATCGCGGTCTGTTCGAACATGTCGAAATGGGGTTTGGCTTGGGTAATGCGCCCGGAACGTATGCCCGTGTTATGAATCTCGTGATGCGCGAGCTCCATTGGAAGACGGTGCTGGCATTTCTTGATGGTGCTCATTCTTGGTAGAACGTTTCATGATCACCTAAGCAATATAGGCGGTGCATTGAAGCGGTTCTGTAAGTATTAGCGGAAACTGAAACCAAAGAAGTGTGTCTTCTTTCAGAAGGAGGTGGAATTTCTGGGAAGAATCATAAGTGGATACAAACTGTCGATGACCAAGATAGATATTGAGGCCGTGTAATCATTGTCAGTTGCCAGTCCCCACATGCTCGTAAGATGTGGAACAATTCAAACGATTAGCCAACTATCATCGGCGTTTCGTGAAAAATTATAGAAACTGGCTGAGCCACTGTACAGTGTGGTTGGGAAGCACAAGTCCAGATGGAAAGATGCGCAGAGTATTGCATTTGACGCTCTGAAGGGGGCGCTTATGAATCCACCGGTGCTTGCTCTCTCAAACAAGGATTATAGTTTTGTTCTAGATACAGATGCATCTAATAATTAGCTGAACTTGTTCAAATCCAGAATGGAGAAGAAAATTTTTAAGTGATTGCCTATGGAAGTCATGCTCTCACCAAAGAACAGAGAATATTGTACTACCCGGAAGTTATTGGCGGTTGTGATGTTTTTCAGGCAATACAAATACACTGAAGAGCTTTAAAAACGCAAAAAAAGAAAATTGACATTTTTTGCACCAAGGACATTTTAAGTCTTCCTTAAAAGGTGAAAGGAGTCGGTAACTGTACTCTACTTCTATTTTTACATGAAGCCGGCATTTGTAAAGTCATTGACCACCCACAGCAATAAAATGACATTTTACAATTTTTACCATGTGGCGTCTCGTTGAATAAACGAAGAAAAATATTTAACCGTTTCACACGGAGCTTGTAGTAATCCATATATAAAAACACTTTAGTTTTAGTTTTGTCTCATTTTTTACCATTCTACAGGTCTTTGAAAATGTATTATCTGGCACAATTGAATTTTTACAAACTGGATGACGTATATGTGACGTCATGTGAAGTCATATTTATCATCTTTCATATATACAGCACTGCAGCAGTCCCTCCCACCCTATTGGGACAGTGAAAGTTTGACGCCAGTCTGATCGACCGAACTTTTCACGTCATGGCACTAATGTCTCTAGAGATTTGACGTAAAGACGCTATATTACGTCAATTACGTCGAATTTGACCATTCACACTAGCTAGAATTATTGTCAGACAAGCAATGCAACTGGCAACATATATGGTTTAAATGAAATAGTAATGCCGTTTGTGCCAAGGGGCAAATAGTAGTTGTGCTGAATATTATTTGCAGTTTTGTATTTTAGGGGTTGTGCTATTTCAAGGACTGCTGCTCTCACATTACTCATTATTTTGACACGAAATTTACACCATAGTTTGCCAACATATTAATGTTTACAGTGGTGTTATGGCTAAAAACCCAAATTAGCCGTTTTAACGGCTAATTTGTTAACGGCTAATTGTAAAATTTCGCGGCGAAATTGTGTGTAAAATAAAAGTCAGCGCGGAATTTCGCCGCGAAATTCCGCCGCGAAATTCCAGATTTCGCGGCGAAATTTCGCGGCGGAACACGGCGAAAAAAGTATACCTGTCATTACGCATAAAATTTTGTGCCAAATTTCATTAAAATCGAACCACGAAAAATATGAAAAAAACATTTGAATTACAACTTTTGCGTTTTTAAAGCTTTTAAGTGTACTACTTGATGGGCAAACCGTTAACCATACGAACTGATCATTCTATTTTGACATGGTTGTTGAGGTTTAAGGGGCCACAATTTCAGTTGGCCAGATGGTTAGAGGAGCTAATATAATATGCCCCTCAAGCATAGAGCTTGATGGAAGCATGCCAATGCCGACGCTCTGTCTATGCTACCCAGAGACGAGGTATGGTGTGACCAGTATCAGCTCGGTGTGAGGCCAAATGATCTGCCTTGTGGGAATGTATGTATTCCGTAAGGATGTTGATGATGCGATTCGATTGACGTTGCTGAATTCAACAGGTACCAGAAGCGTAGTGCACGACGTGGAAGTACCAAGGACGGATGAAAGGAGTTGGGGGTTGCGGGGTCCATTAGTGTGTGATTCGGGATTGGATTGTATGAAAGATCCAGTTGAGCAGTTATATCAGAGAATATCAGCAGACACCGTTGGTGTCGGGAAGAATGACCAGATCAGACAGAGTGACAAGACGGGGAGTCGTGATGGTGATGCCTTACATGTAGACAAGAGGTTGGGAGTTGAAATCCTATCGACCACAAAGCTGATGTGGATGGATTGTTCTCTAGGTTCAGGTATCCATTCCAGGTCTTCACAGACCAGGGAAGGAACTTTGAATCAAAGCTCTTCACTTCTCTGTGTGAGGCAGGACCGTACAGGCCAACGGCAAATGGAGAAGTTGAAAGGTACAATCGGACACTGACGGACGCTATTCGCTGTTATATCAACGATTCCCAGGATCAGTGGGATGTACATCTGCAATAAATTGAGAGTGCGCTAAGGAGTTCGGTGAACCGACACACAGATTACATGACCAATCGGCACATGCTCGGTCGCGAGGTTAACACACCTGCTTACCTCATGATCCCGCAACCTGCCTTCGAAGCACGGACCAGTATATTGCAACGTTGACAAATAACATTCAATCAGCATACAATGCAGCCGGGGCAACTCTGAAGACTTCAACGTTCAATACATTTGACCCAATTTAGATAATACTAGTCTTTCTATCGGCTACCCTGTTGAAAGATACAAAATTACAGTGATTCTTTTTGGCTTTATGTTGCCAAATCTATAGGGTCACTGAAGAGGCTACAGTAGCCGAAACCGCGGTATGGTCCATCCTCTTTCTCATTTATATGTTCACTGCTCTTAAATGTTCTCAGTTTTCTTTTTATTCACTGAAGCGAATGAAACGGAACTATGACTTAAGAGGAATCCTCTGCAGATCCTACAAAGTGGGGGATGTGGTCTACCTTTGGATTCAGCGATTTTGAAGAGCAAGTATAGGAAGCTGTGCAGACCACGGAAAGGACCAGCAGTGATAGTGGAAGCAATCTCTGCATCATTGTTCCGCGTTAAACTACGAAAGTCCATGTTCGTCGTGAATCACGACCGCATGAAACCTTGTAGAGATAGGCGTCTGCCTGAATGGATTACCAACTGATTGGAGAATCCAGGTGGTAAACCCAAAAATCGTCCTTTAGGCATTTGAAGCAGGGTATCCAAGAATTCCATAGAAAATATGTCTAGGTTCCAGCAAACAAGGCAGGCCGCAAACAATGTTGTTGATGTTGTTGTTTGTAGGCTTGTCAAAATTGTTTCTAAAGGTCCGAGTTGTAGCAAGTTTTTGTAAAATTTTCAAAACAAATTTGTTTTGTTGTGTGCAAACGACGTCATGCCTCCACAAAAACACACCATTACAGTCATCACTAATCTATGTTTCTCAATACATGTTTTCAAAATCTAGGCAGACTGAATACGGGTTTTGACGTGGTCCTTTCAACCTCTGCGCATTTGCGTTTAAGAGACAGCCACATAGACTCAAGAAAACACATTGCTCAAAATATCTAAATATTTAATAGCAACATTGCACTTTTTAGCTTACCTGAGCCGAAGGCTCACAGGTGAGCTTATAGTATATCAATGCTCCGTCGTCCGTCATTGTCGTCGTTGCTGTTATCCACAATGTTCAAACGTCTTCTGAAACTTCAAGGCTTATTTAAGCCAAACTTCATGCGGAGCATCCTTAGGAAGGCGGAACGAAATTTGTATAAAAGGTCTAGGTCACATGACCAATATGGTCGCCATGGCTATAAATTGCAAAAACCTTTAAATGAAAACTAAAACTGAGATCCTTTAAGAGCAGTAAACATATCAATGAGAAAGGGGATGGGCCATACCGACGTTTCGGCTACGTAAGCCTCTTCAGTGACCCTAAAGATTTGGCAACATGGAGCCAAAGAGAATCTTCTTCTTCTCCAGCACCAAAGGACATTTGATCTTGAATCTTGGCATGAAGCATCAAGGAGAGGAGCTCTACAAAGTTTGTATAAACCATGACCCTGTGATGACCTTGACCTATTTTACGGTCAACATAGGTCGCCCATGCTTTTGAATGGGGAAATTGTTAAAATTTGAAAGGCCAAACTTGCAGGAAATGGGTAAAAAAACAGAATGTTTATGCTTTTAAAAATCTTCTCCAAAACCAGAAGGCCTATGATTTTATACTTGGCACGGAGCATCAGGAATTGGAACTCTACAAAGTTTGTGATATGAAATAAGACAATACCTTTGTCGCGACGCTCTACTCCCATTGCACAGATAATTTTGAAATAAACTATATATATGACAGCTTCCTCACTCTTGTGACCATAGCCGACCATAACCATTAATCAGTTAGTACAATGCAACGCGTGTTGAAACGTGACGGCGACGTAAAACTATATGGAAAGTTAATTGATCAATTAGTATAATGTAGCAGCACGTGTTGCAACGTCACGATGACGTCAAAAATAACAATTTCGGTTTCGGTTGACGGAGGATTTTTTTTCTATCATTATACAGAACAGCTGAATATAACAGAACATTTTTACCACGTTCTATCATAAGAGCGACGCAGGAGCGTCGCTATAAACCATAACTCTGTGATGACCTTGACCTATTGTACGGAAAGGTCAACATAGTTCGCCCATGCAATTTAATGGACACAGTTGTTAAAATGTGATTTGAAGGACAAAGCTTGCAGGAAATGGGCAAATGGACAGCATGTTTATGTTTATGAAAAAAATTTATAACTAAGATAACGAAGAAAAATATTTAACCGTTTCACACGGAGCTTGTAGTAATCCATATATAAAAACACTTTAGTTTTAGTTTTGTCTCATTTTTTACC
The DNA here is from genome assembly GCA_964017185.1 of Rugalucina vietnamica. Taxonomy (NCBI): domain Eukaryota; kingdom Metazoa; phylum Mollusca; class Bivalvia; order Lucinida; family Lucinidae; genus Rugalucina; species Rugalucina vietnamica. The sequence continues at coordinate 51,282,458 of OZ024877.1, forward strand.
ATTCTACAGGTCTTTGAAAATGTATTATCTGGCACAATTGAATTTTTACAAACTGGATGACGTATATGTGACGTCATGTGAAGTCATATTTATCATCTTTCATATATACAGCACTGCAGCAGTCCCTCCCACCCTATTGGGACAGTGAAAGTTTGACGCCAGTCTGATCGACCGAACTTTTCACGTCATGGCACTAATGTCTCTAGAGATTTGACGTAAAGACGCTATATTACGTCAATTACGTCGAATATGACCATTCACACTAGCTAGAATTATTGTCAGACAAGCAATGCAACTGGCAACATATATGGTTTAAATGAAATTGTAATGCCGTTTGTGCCAAGGGGCAAATAGTAGTTGTGCTGAATATTATTTGCAGTTTTGTATTTTAGGGATTGTGCTATTTCAAGGACTGCTGCTCTCACATTACGCATTATTTTGACACGAAATTTACACCATAGTTTGCCAACATATTAATGTTTATGTATGCCAAATTTCATTAAAATCGAACCACGAAAAAATATGAAAAAAAAAACATTTGAATTACAACTTTTGCGTTTTTAAATCTTTTCAGTGTATGAAGGGGAAACCAACGTGATTATAAACAATCTAGGTCACACGACCAAGATGGCCGCAACGCCCATTTATGGTAAAGCCCCTTCAAAATCTTCTTTTCTTGAACTGCTTAACCTATTGTGACGAATCTTGATATGTAGCAATTAACACTATTAATAGTGTCAAGTCATCTTTAGATTGTCTGACTTTGTATGTCTGCCCTTCATCTGTTCCAGAATGCATGTCTCCTTCATTCATGTCGTTCCTGATTCTGCCTTTTCCTGATTGTTGCCTACTTGTATCATTTTAGTTGGTTGGGACCGGAGCTTCTTGTCTGTTGTTTGGCCCACCGAGGTTCAACTGGTGTTTTTCTTTTCCTCCGGGTTTCAGTAAGTTATTCGGCGCCCAGGGATCTCCATCGTCGAGCAGCTTACTGAAACTGTTTAGTCCTCGTTTTTTATTCATCAGGGTGATTATCATGATTTATTCGTTTTTCCTTGATGATTCATTGACTAGTTAGAGATTCACCACGAGGACCGAAGACCTAACCAAATGTTGTGAACCACGGCTTACATAGTCAATATGTTTTCTTGGTATAAGTACCTAAGTGTAATTTAACTTTTTTCCCACCCCTCGGTTTATGGAGTGGGAATTTCTTTCTGATTGCGCCATTTCCTGATCATTGTCTACTTGTACCTTTGAATACCGGACGTTGACAGCATCAACCGGAAGGCATTGTACTCTGGCAATTACAGCAGTGTCGCGCTGACAAGTTTTTTATGAATCTGCCATATATTCGTATACTATGGAAAATGCGAAAACATATCCACAGACGTGAGCAGGGTATATCCTTTATCAACATTTATGCTATGAATGATTTAGAATCACTGGGAAACAAATACCAATTGGAACAGATATTCTAATTTTTTGAGGGTTGTTTGTAATATGGGTCAAAGTTAGGGTTGTTTACAATGCGGTATATGGCGAAATGTGAAATGTTTCTTACGGTATTTTCCGTTTGGTCCTTTGAGATCAGCGAGGGTATTCTGAGAACAGAAATTTATTATCGGTTTAGATTCATTTTCTAACCAACGTTGAATGTATTTGTAACCATTTGGATTATTCTAGTCATTGTATCGACTATCCTGTTGAAAATTGCAAAATTACAGTAATTCTCTTTGGCTCCATGTTGCTAAATCTTTAGTGTCACTGAAGAGGCTTGAGTAGCCGAAACCGCGGTATGGCTCATCCCCTTTCTCAGTAATATGTTCACTGCTCTTAAAGGATCTCAGTTTTATTTTTATTTATTATTGAAGCAGTGTATACTCACAATATATTGCAAAAATTGCTACATTCCATGTAGCTTGAATAGCATTTATGTAAGCCAAGACATACTTCTCCTTCAACAAACGTTATCTCTGATCCGATCCTCACCAGCACCAAAGCGAGCATAATTGTTACAAACATGTCTAGTGGTTCTGTAAGACAAAACGAACTTCACCAAGACTTTCAAGAATTCTTTTAAAATATTCACTTATAAATATAGCCTGCTTCAAATCAAGATTAATCTTATAGCCTAACGTTTTGCATTGCCGTGACGGGATGGAACAGGCAGTACGCCATTGAAGCTGTTGACTAGATTCGCCTTTGATACCTTTACCTACTCTGATTCATAGATGCAGGGTAATAAGACTATGTCATTTTTCGCACGAACATGTAAACGGTAAACAACTGTTATCAGTAACGATGCATTGTAGCTCCTTGTATACCGTTACATGTTGAAATAAGCAGTTAATTATTATCAAAGCTTTGTGGTAAATACGATATACCTGTTAACCCTAAAACGCGGATGAGTCGATTTACTTTGCTTATTATAACGGTTTTTTTCGATTTCTGAAAGATATATATTTCGTCGAGTGTGTTGAAAAAGTTTTGATATAAAAATATTTCATTTGTTTGTTTGAATTAACGCCTAACATCCAACACAACAGCTGTGGTCATGTCGGGACGCTGCCTCTATTTTATGTGACATTTACCCAAAATTAGGACGTAATGACATCTAAAAAGTAATTCAAATACATGTATAGACACCCAACTAATCCAATACGGCTTATCTATGGTTTGACTTGAGTTATTTTTCCTGGAAAGGCTCAAACATAAGCGGATAACCAGTAATCATCACGAAAACATGTCCGTGTGATGTATACCCCTTGAAACCCCACTATTGTATAGAAAAAATGGGGTTTGAGGGGGTATACCTATTTTTCTTATTTTTGATCCAAAACATACATTGTGGGTACTCGTTAGAACCGCCTCGGCGAGGCGGTTCTAACGTGTACCCACAATCTATGTTTTGAGCAAAATTAAGAAAAATAGCAAAACTTTTCTACTGAAAATTTTCATTTATTACAACTTTAAAAATCTCTGTATATTGCATGAGCATGTTTTCGTAATGAACATGAACGGATAACCAGTAATTAGATGACCAGTCAACAGAATAGGAGCTTTGCCTGGAGGCACAAGCAGCCCATTTATTTCTTTAGGCCCAATGTATTTTATTAACTGTAATTTCAACAATAACATTTACCTGTATTTTCAGCGTCTAATACCATTCAAAGTCAAACACCTTTAAAATACAGGTATCTTTTCAACAATTGTCATTAAATGTTACTATTCAAATAATGTTGTGCAGTTTACGAAATGCAATTTCAACTATGACTCCGCCTCTAAATTAACTCAAAACACAGGCAAACTATAATCTGCTTTCGTTTTACCTTGAATAGTTTATTTTTTTTATTTTTGTTTGAGTGTCACATATCAAATACACACAATATATACAGATTTACAAATATTTGATACCCAGTCTATACAGACTTTACAATTTCCTAAAAACAGAATATCACAGATTTACAAAACGTACATCAAGTAAAACGTAAGAAACATTCATACGCATAAAGTGAAAAATGCAATACAAATTGTCTTAAAAGTCTTAAAAAGTCTTAAAGTTTATCAGTCCTAAGATAGTCTATTAAATTAGATGTTCTCGGCAAGTGCAAAACGCCAGTAGGAAGCGAGTCTGCGATCCTTCAGGTACTTGCCAAGACCTTGCACCGGAGCGTCACATTAGAGCTTCTCCACGAGCCGCCACCCACATCTCCAGAAACGTTTGTGCCCAGAGCAAGCGGGGGTCTACTGGCGTTTTACACCGTTTTACGCCGAATACTTAAAATACTCAAAACAAGATGTGCAAAAATTATCCTATTAAGACTTCCGTAAGCGCTGTATTCACAGTTTTAAAACATAACTCTCTGTTATAAATTTTCTTCAGTGTTATTATATTAAAACTATAAAATGCTTGCTATAAACAAAAGGGAAAATTCATTTTAAAGCAAAGCTGACCTTGGCTGTAAAATTAGCCAACAAATTTTGGCACATTCTCATATCATTTATCGGTTAGAAAACAAAACTACCATTTTCTCTTCGTCCGTAAAAATATTGAAATCTGGATATACAAGTTGGCGTGAAGAAGCCAAGTTTTGGGCTAGTCAGGTGTATGTCAAGTAGATACAAATGGACATAAGTTCTATGTTGAGGAAATAAATTGGCCTGATGGAGTGGTTGTATGTCGCTGCCCAGGGGCTATATACATAAATATAATTTCCATGATATTCACACATCGTTTTTCTTTGAAACTACATGGCCAATGTATGATTTTTCCTTGCAAAGTACAAAAAAAAAAAAAAACTTTTGTTTTATTGACAGATATCAAGTGGCCAAATGACTTCCATAATTACATACATGTCCAGCAAAATCTTTCAAAAATCTTCTAAACAGCTACAGGTTATCCAAAAACACCATTTTTGCCGTTGAACTCAATGGGGAAAAGGGAAATAGATGTCGGATTTCGCACATAAACAGATTTTTCTCCTAAATTCCACGATGAAGTTTTTTTAAAAACTGATATTATCTGCGTGAATCAGTTTGGAACAGGTTGCTTGAAAAAAAAATCCTTGACAACCAGGCTCGTTTTCGTGCTATAGGAGGTTTTGATACTATGGTAGTGCGTTTTTGGTATTTTGCGCGACGTAACGTAACGTTGTGGCGCGAACACGCGTTGCATTTCAGTGTGCGACTGACGCAAGAATGACAATAAATGACCTTTACTGCAGAAATTCTCATTTTCTGTGTTTTGGTAAAAATTTGTCGCAGTCTTTAAGGGAAGAAAAATGTAAAATTCGTACTAAATGACGTAAAAGCTACAGCTTTCTCTGGTTCAAAAAGGCGCGACATAAGAGCGTCGATTCTTGTTCCGCTGGCGTCGCAAAGCAACGTCACGCGTTACGCTCATAACGACGTTTTACTTCACCTTGACCTTAATCTAAAATTAAAGCAACCCATGACGTTCCAGAATGCCAGACTTTTTTCATAATTTGTACATTTTGATGTCATTCCATACAGAAAGTTCTTGTTTATGTGTGTGTGTTGTTTTGTGAAATTATTTTTTATCTTTTATTTAAATAGTTTCGAACACATTTCGCATTGTAGTTATCTTCACGGTAAGCACTCATGAGCGCCGTTAAAGCCGGCTTAATCATCATATAGCTTTCTACAACGTATCCTAAATATAAACGTATCCTAAAATATATTTAGGATATCCTAAAATTAACTTTGGATATCTAGAATAAGGAATAAAGCTCAGCCTGCCGCTCATCTCCCACTACCACAGTAAAAAGTTAAGACTTCAACAGTTTTAAACATTGAAACAAAATTTTTCAAAATGTCTCTTCGACCGGATGCGGAAATAGCGCTTCGTAATTATTCGGATTCGTTCTGCGGTCTTAACCGTTCCTTAGCGTATCATATCGCAGGTTAAACAAAATAACACACTTCAAGGCCTCCGTTACACTAGCAATTGCGTATAGTTGCGGATGAAAGTTTTTTTAACTTTTTTGGGCTTAAACAATATTTATTTCGTATAAAGTACATGGGTAAATATATATAACAAGTTGGCTTCTTTAAAAAGAAACCAATGAAAAGGTCAGCAGCAGGTTGATACCTGCTCTAGATTTCAGTGTTGTTGATTCTCTGGTTTGTCATTAATTTCGATTCCCATACGTTTCAGTTTCGTATAAATATCGGTTTCTTGTTATGAACGCTTGACCAGTGTGTGTATCTGTCACTCAAGGCATTGACTAAAATTTCTGATGTTACAGAATCAAAGCTAATTCTAAAGAGAACACGATTACAATCAAATATGTCGATATGTCACAGTGTAGAAAACGATTTGGCAACTTGCAGTCAATTTGTGACAGAGTTCTGAATTTTGACTTGCAGCCACACTACCGGAAAGAGACCCATGGGTCCGATGTGATGGACTAAAAGTCAGCCGTATAGAGTTCCTATAGTTTCTGTACCCCTCATCAGGGTATCTACGATCTTAACTTAGATGCGCTATGATAAGACGTCGCCACGATCGAGACTGCTTGCTAGATATTTACCGCTTTTGGACAGGGAGTGTCAACAATGGATAAATTAAATTGTTTGCGGTGAACTGTCTAGTCAACATAAACGGGTTCACTAGTTTTTATTAAGCGCATTATGTGACAAAACGCGTAATTGAGAGAGAGCAGTCGATCATGGGTACAATTTTCTTCATATTCAAAGTAAACAATGTGGAGTAGATTGGGACCCCTATCATGTGGTCGTAACTGTAGATTTGAGTCAGGAACATAGTTAACGGTTTATGTTTTGATATTTATGAGTTATTGAACCTTGTTGAGTGTATTAGGAAGTCTTGAACCTGCAAGAATATAGCTTCGTTCTGCTGGTCTGTCCTTGTTTCAGCCCCAAACAACAGGTCTCGCGTGGAATAATTATGTAGGTTTCTTGGTAAGTGTGTGTTTCGGGCTGCTGCGAACCTAGGACAAATAAAAAGAAAGTGATGGACGCTCTCAAAACTTCCACAGAGGCAGGAGGGACTGTCAACAATTTTGCTGTGGTACAAGTGTGAGTTTAGACTGCTGTATTCCATTCTGAGTCTTGCATGTAAGACTTGTCCTTGCCTAGTGCCGACGTTATAGTATTTGGGAGGTCGTCTTAAGTTCGCGTTCAGTTTAGATTTAAAGGCTACGACGCTGTTTGTTTGTTTGGTATCTTCTGGAAGAGCGTTCCATGCTCGAACAAAAGATGGAAAGAAAGAGTTGTAGAAAAGTTCTGAATTCGTGGCAAATGTTTGAATGTCATTGGCGTTACGAAGCTGATAACTGGTGGTTTCCTGGACGAGAGGCGGTACGAGATCGCGTAAATAATTAGGAGAAAGTCCATGCATTATTTTGAAAAAAGATAATCAATTTGTGTTTGTCTCGTCTCTTTTGCAGGTTATCCCAACCGAGTTCGTCAAGGAGATTCTCAATCTTACACAGTTTGGTAGCGCCAGTGATGATCCTTCCAGTTTCAGTGTGGAAAGCTTCTAATTTCTTCTTTGATTCAGAGGAAGCATTGTCCCATTTAACTTTTTAGGCGGAGCTTCATTCATTTATGCATCGCTATTACCTATGATTGCGGTTAGAGATGGAAACGGATAACATTTGATATATACGTTTAGATGGGTACACACTACTAAATATTCATTAGGAACCGCCCCCGCCTTTTTCGGGGAGAGCATTCACTTTATACAAGAGACGAAATGATGTTTGTTTTAAAACATTTTAACATGCGCCGTTTCAATTCTGATGGCTTAGCGGCAATTTCCCGGTATAGGGTGGGAACGGGACGGGTTTTTCTCCATTGACCCCTCTGCAGACCTACCCACATTACGAAATATGGTTGATGATGGTGCTTCCGTTTAACATGTCATAGCTTTGAATTGAATAGGTAAACATGCAGATATTTTTCATCTAAATTAATGGGCTATGATGAATGTTTAAAATGAGGCTTTGACAAAACGTTAACATTGCCACCATGGTGTAATGCATTTACATGTATTTGCACAATAGGGACAATTACGGTCTATAGTGCGGCGACTTTATGGTAAGGGCTCCAGAGCGAGAGGTTATGGTTTAGTTGCGTATCAATTGAGAAAGACATTAAAGCTAGCCGAAGTAGTGGTTAAGGCCATCCCAATTTTTTTCTATGTTTAGCGTCTACCCCAGTCAGCAAAACGTACCTACCTATCCGAAAAAAAAAACAAAGCTAGAAAAAACATAGCATTTCTTGGTCTACTAAGCTTAAATAACGTACAGAGAAACACAAATAACTAGGCAAACAATATGAGGATATTTAATTGAACAAGACAAAATGAAATCAAAAATGTCCAGAACTTAAAAATTACATCAGAAATGTCCAGAACTCAAAAACATCGAACATCGGGAAGTACAATACATTTTTTTCAATGAGGAAGCATTTTTTGTTTTTTCGAAATTTAGGCCCTAAACCAACCCGCCCACGGACGCTAAACATAGAAAAAAATGGAATAATAGTATGCCAAGAAATCGATGGCTCCGTCCCGACATGCCTGACAATTGTTCATTGGCACGTTATGACACAACCAAACCAGACCAAATCAAATCAATTAGTCTAAGAAGCAATATTGCTCTCTGTTGCGGTTAGCTTGTAATTTACACCATTTTGCCTGTCCTGTACGCATTTTATTTGCGCTATTTTGACGGATGCATGACACTTAATATTATTGATGCACAATTAGCATTTGTTGTCGAATAAATTTACATTTAATTGCAGTATTTGTCAAACATATACCTTGACGATCTGACATGATATCACTTCAAAGAGAAAAAAAGCTTATTTTCGTCGCAAAGCTTGACCATACGTCTACATGGCTCCACTTAATGGTTTAACGAGTATCAAATTCAGAAAACCGATAAAGAATTATAACCTGTGTCTACTAGAATTGCACATTCCAATACACAATAGTATGAGAACAAAGAGAGTGAGACAGATTTCAGACATGTACAGTACATACATGTACATTGTGAGATATACAGTGGAGATAGCTAGCAAGTTGTCCGTGCATTCGCGCGCGCCTTGCGTTGCCCACGCACGCTACACGCAGTCGAAGGCCACGCACTACTTCGCGAAATTCGCGCGAGGAATTTTCAGCCAATGAGAAAGTAGTCTGAACTCGCAAAGCCAACGCATTTTCTCAAAATCTTCGCGTTGGGTTTTCAACCAATAGAAACTGCGAACCACTCGCGCGAAATCTTCGCAATTTTTTCAATTCTTTCGCGTTGGTTTTTCAACCAATGAGAAACGCGATAATATCTGCGTGTGTACATGTGACCAGCGCAGGAATCGGCCAGCCAATCAAATGTGCGTTGGCATTTTCGCACGATAGACAAAGCCCTCAACAGACCCTCAATGTGACCCTTCCCACCATATTTTCTTGGATCAGTAAATATTTGCATCAAAAATGATATCTTGCATTGACAAAACAAGATATTTCTTTTTAATCGACACAATATGTCAAATAAATAGTTCGGAAAAATGTGCCGGGTATTGTTTTTCAGAAAATACTGCAGAATCCGGGCTATACAGTTACATGTATGCATGGTGCAGTTGCAAAAAATAGATGGGTAAAATGCTCACTATTATTCATCATGTGAACTCAAAAATACTTTTTTCACATAAATGTTTAATTTGCTTAATGAAATTTGCGTTTGAACAAACTAAGCTTTTCTTTCACTTACTTCTTTGAAGATATGCATTTTGATGATATCCTCCGTTTAATATCCGAAACACATGAAATATCACGTGTTAAAAATAGCGTTATAATATCCGTCACATTAAATTCATATTCTGCATGCACATGCTTTTACAATATTCAAGCTAATGAAAACTTGTGTAAGAAATTGGCCCCGTCGAAAAAACAATATCCTTTGTGTGTGAGTTTATTTTTCGTTATCTTGAAAAACATTGGGCGGCCACGGGCTTTTGAAAGTTATACAAGGCTTTAAAATTTTGATCGACTTTGCAGGACAGCGATCGGTATGTGTCTGATTTGGGTAATGTGCATTCTGGTCCAAGCAATGCTAGCCAAAACCATCAGCTCCTTTTGTCGTTAAGGGCACTTTGTCGTTAAGTGTCTCTTTAATCCGTCAATGATCACCATACCCCACGGGCATATGCGAGTTAAGAACGTTTTATTGTCAATACTGTCAAAACATTGGGGCTTTGAAGTTGCAGGGCACAACTTTTATTTTAGAGCCGCGGTATTTGTTTGTTCTTCAATAAACTAAACACATATAATCGAACAAGAGCTCTATGAAAATAAAGCAAAAATTAAAATTCCTTTTTTTTTTCATTTACTTCAGCCGCATTATGAGAAAAACAACGATGTGGTTGCCGAACAGGTCCTAAACAAACCGAGTTTAAAAGCACATAAGATCCATAGAGGCTACAAATTTTGGATTTTAAAAATTAAAGGAATTGTAGTATTCGTGTAGCGAAAACAAAGGCGCCGATCAGCTTCGCGGTCACTATGTTTTCGCGTATGTAAAATGTTGTTTTTCTCATGATGTGGCTTATTTTCATTTATTTATTTATATTCGAAAAAAAAAAAAATGCTCCGATCAAATACTAGTAACTAATCACTTGAGTGACTTCAACTGGTTTGTTTGTGTGCAAATGAGGTTAATGTTGCAGTCATGTCAAGACGGAGCCACCACTTCCTTGGTTTTAACCCATTACGAAAACACGCCCATGCAATATACAGAGATTTTTTAACCCTAAAAAAATGAAAATTTTCCGCTGAAAAATTTTGATATTTTTCTTATTTTTGCTCAAAACATAGATTGTGGATACATGTTAGACCCGCCTCGCCGAGGCGGTTCTAACGAGTACCCATAATCTATGTTTTGAAGCAAAAATAAGAAAAATATGTATACCCCTGCATACCCCAGTTTTGCTATATAAAAGTGGGGTTCAAGGGGGTATACATTGCACGGACATGTTTTCATGATGCACTAGTTAGGAGAGTCAATATGTCTTTTTCAATGAACAAATACGGTGTCGGCAGTGGGGATCGAACCAAGGAGCTCTCGATTCAGAATCCGATGCTCTACCACTACGCCACCATACTCCACTTGCTTCAACTGGTACCGAATGCAGGCGAAAAAAATCAAAACTACAAGGCTATATTTTTTTTTTCAGTTCTCTTTACATTCTTCTTATAATTTTTCTTTTTATTTAGAGAAAACCATGGATGTCTTTATTCGGCTAATGAAGGTTTTAAACAAAACTTTATTAATAAGTATTATCAGCCCAGATTGACTGGCTTTCGTTGGAAAAAAAAACATGCGATTTCACTCGAATGGTGTGTTATTTTTACATTGTGAACGATGGAATCGCAAGAAAGCTGCTAGAAAGTTTGTGTACTTTCGTACTCGTTTGTACACTTACAGATGAAAATGCATTTCATTAATTGATGTGGTGATCAAGCGTGCATGCTTCTGTCACCCCTGGAAACAAGGAAGTCTTGTTGCTTATTCTTTCTCATTCTTTGATTAAAACGAGCATTAGATAAAAATAAAACATGTGAGATTTTCCATATAAGCACATCATAGCCGAGCATGCAACATAAGCTCCTACTCGCATACAATGTGGTTTCATTCTCAACAAATCGAATCAGACCCACAACCTTTTGCACATGGAAATTTACTTTTGTGTTTTTCCATGATTTGTGATTAAATCACGTCTCTCAAAATAATTTTGCCGCGACACGAGAAAGCCGGTCTTCGTGGTCTCAGACAAGGTGCGACACAAACCGGCCTGTACGGACATGGAAGCAGGCTAGAAGTTTGAAAGTTTGGATTTACGTAGAGGCGGAATTATACTATCTGTGTAGCACAAACAGAGGGGCGTAGCTGCATAGCTTATCTGCGGCTTTGTTTTCGTATATGCAAAATCCAGTTTTATAACGATCCGGCTCATTAAAACGGGACATACTAAAACGTTGAATTTTCTGCTGAATTCAGCAACTGACTGATCATTCCGCAATATACTATGCTGAAATGCTGAACTGCTGATTTTTTGTTGTTCGCCAGTTGATGTGCTGATTTATGATGTAGCTATCATCGAAAGTATTCAAACTGTTGTGTTTTCGGTATAGTTCCTGCAGTTTCATATATGTATGCATGTGGACAGTTTGATACGCTATCGCGCAGTCTGATCACATCACTGCAATTCGAGATAATTACATTTTGCTTTGCTTAGTAGGAAATCAAAACTTTCCACAGTGGCTATGGTTTCATATGATGTGTTGTGCTCTACTTGGTCAGAAATATCACAGAAAAAGTGTTTATCGTAGAATGAGCAGTCCGGTCTGTGTTGAATTAGAAATGAATGTAACATTTACCAGTTGAAGAAATTGCAAAAAAAAAGTGCAAGACGGGCCTTCCGGATATGTCAGTTCTAAAATCACGTTTAAACATAGAAACAAGAAATGGGAGCGGTATATGTTTGATTGATTTGTGGTTTGGCGTCCCAGTCAACAGCTATGGCCATGTGGGAATGTTGCCTCCGTTGTATGGAACTTTTACTCACTATAAGAATGTTATAGCAATCATAATGCGCTTGAAACTATAACGACCCGAGTATACAACTGATGCTTTCATGTATATGTACACATGGATTGGCCTGAACCACTTCAGACTTCTGGGCGGTTAAACCGCAATCAGATGGTCAGCCTATTAATTTTTCACGGCTGGAATTGACGCGGACCCATATTTCCACAAAACACTTATTGTTTTCTGAATTACGGTTTTCCTTTCACTCAATCTTACTCAATCAACCAAAGTGCATTTTTGACATTCCACATGAATTCACCGGTAACTTAATTTGTTATATGACGCGTGTTGATCATTTATCGATTGCCACACTTCTGACGATAGGTGATTAGTTGCGAAAAGGCGTGACTATCATAATTTTTCAGCCTTTTTTTCAACACCGACACAGGGGTACGCTAGGGGACCCGCTCTCCCCAGTGCTGTTCAATAGTTTCATAAATGATATCATTGATAACACCAGCGATGATTATGGCGAACCATTGACAATCAATTAGCATGTATGATGCTGTAAAAAGAAAGAAAGAAAGATAGAATGAACGAAAGAAAGAAAGAAAGAAAGAAATAAAGAAAGAAAGAAAGAAAGAAAGAAAGAAAGAAAGAAAGAATGAATGAATGAATGAATGAATGAATGAATGAATGAATGAATGAATACGATTGAAACATGCAAAAGGTAGCGCTTTCTTTTCAAATGAATGAATGAAGTGGGAAGTTCTTTTCTGCTTAACTCTACGTTTTCTTTTTTTTTCTCGGAAACATAATCATGTAAGATTGTCATAGACTTTAATTTCTTAGAAAACTCTAACTGTTCATTGCAATCGTTTATGGCCCCTAAAGGAAGTCGCTTATCGCAATTAGGTAGCTGTTTAGAACAATCAGTTAAATGTATGACACGCTTTGGTTTAAACTATATTTATTTGAACTCAAGCAAATTAGCAGCACATACAAATAGCTAGGATCCGAACGAAAGCCTATGGCTTATGAAGTTCATTTCCTTGGTGACACACTTTTATTTTATGGCCTTCAGAAGTCGCCTATTGTAAAGGTATGAAGTAGAGTACTCCGTGCGCCTCCAGATATGTTTATTAAATTAATTTTATGTAAGGACAATATTAGCTAAATATCATCGGTGTCATATTCAAGCAATATACATTTACACGCGTGCCATTCATTAGCTACCGTGAAAATTTGCACTTACAGAGTAAAGGTGCTCTGCCTTCGTACTCAAATGTGTATAGAACGGAACTCGCGGCTTCAAATGTTTATAAAAACAATACAATATATGGCGGCGCATCAAACGAAAGAAAGAAAGAAAGAAAGAAAGAAAGAAAGAAGGAAAGAAAGAAAGAAAGAAAGAAAGAAAGAAAGAAAGAAAGAAAGAAAGAAAGAAAGAAAGAATGAATGAATGAATGAATGAATGAATGAATGAATGAATGAATGAATGAATGAATACGATTGAAACATGCAAAAGGTAGCGCTTTCTTTTCAAATGAATGAATGAAGTGGGAAGTTCTTTTCTGCTTAACTCTACGTTTTCTTTTTTTTTCTCGGAAACATAATCATGTAAGATTGTCATAGACTTTAATTTCTTAGAAAACTCTAACTGTTCATTGCAATCGTTTATGGCCCCTAAAGGAAGTCGCTTATCGCAATTAGGTAGCTGTTTAGAACAATCAGTTAAATGTATGACACGCTTTGGTTTAAACTATATTTATTTGAACTCAAGCAAATAAGCAGCACATACAAATAGCTAGGATCCGAACGAAAGCCTATGGCTTATGAAGTTCATTTCCTTGGTGACACACTTTTATTTTATGGCCTTCAGAAGTCGCCTATTGTAAAGGTATGAAGTAGAGTACTCCGTGCGCCTCCAGATATGTTTATTAATTTTATGTAAGGACAATATTAGCTAAATATCATCGGTGTCATATTCAAGCAATATACATTTACACGCGTGCCATTCATTAGCTACCGTGAAAATTTGCACTTACAGAGTAAAGGTGCTCTGCCTTCGTACTCAAATGTGTATAGAACGGAACTCGCGGCTTCAAATGTTTATAAAAACAATACAATATATGGCGGCGCATCAAACGAAAGAAAGAAAGAAAGAAAGAAAGAAAGAAAGAAAGAAAGAAAGAAAGAAAGAAAGAAAGAAAGAATGAATGAATGAATGAATGAATGAATGAATGAATGAATGAATGAATGAATGAATGAATGAATACGATTGAAACATGCAAAAGGTAGCGCTTTCTTTTCAAATGAATGAATGAAGTGGGAAGTTCTTTTCTGCTTAACTCTACGTTTTCTTTTTTTTTTTCTCGGAAACATAATCATGTAAGATTGTCATAGACTTTAATTTCTTAGAAAACTCTAACTGTTCATTGCAACCGTTTATGGCCCCTAAAGGAAGTCGCTTATCGCAATTAGGTAGCTGTTTAGAACAATCAGTTAAATGTATGACACGCTTTGGTTTAAACTATATTTATTTGAACTCAAGCAAATAAGCAGCACATACAAATAGCTAGGATCCGAACGAAAGCCTATGGCTTATGAAGTTCATTTCCTTGGTGACACACTTTTATTTTATGGCCTTCAGAAGTCGCCTATTGTAAAGGTATGAAGTAGAGTACTCCGTGCGCCTCCAGATATGTTTATTAAATTAATTTTATGTAAGGACAATATTAGCTAAATATCATCGGTGTCATATTCAAGCAATATACATTTACACGCGTGCCATTCATTAGCTACCGTGAAAATTTGCACTTACAGAGTAAAGGTGCTCTGCCTTCGTACTCAAATGTGTATAGAACGGAACTCGCGGCTTCAAATGTTTATAAAAACAATACAATATATGGCGGCGCATCAAACATGATACAACTCTTTGATACTGAAAACTGTGTCGCATATGATCTTTCAAGTTGTAACATAAAGACGGCGTGTGTCAAAGCGCTGTTTAGTATTACTTGTCGCGTGTCTTTCACACGGTTCTTTAAACTTTATAACCAAGGTGTTATTTATTACCTTTATACACCTTAAGCGATATGCCGCTGTCCCGCCGTTTAATTCAATTCAAGACTACAATAGTCCTTATAATGAAAGAAATTCCGGCAAGTTATTTTTTCTTCTTTTATCATTATTATTATTATAATTAATATTTCAAGCGACGGTAAAACGGATAGAGCAATTAATGTAAATGCATATTGAATGATTTTGAGATAGATGCTCAAGGTTTTGATAATGTACATGGTAATCAGACTTTTTCTGATGTAAGCGATTTCTGCTGTCCAATCACTCTCGAGGAAGTTTGTCGAGCTATCTTGCAGTTGAAGGCAAATAAAGCCTCTGGGGTGGATGAGATTCCTGGTGAGGTCTTGAAAAATGCCAAAGTAATTGAATTTTTGCATAAGTTTTTTAACACATGTTTTAATACAGGAAAAATTCCAGAGGCATGGTCGAAAGGTATTATAAATCCAATTCCAAAAGCCTCTACCAGTGATTCTAGGGATCCACTCTCATATAGAGGTATTACTCTAGCACCTGTGACATATAAAGTATATTGTTCAATTTTGAATGAAAGGTTAATTAGCTGGAATGAACAGCATAATATTATTGTTGATGAACAGAATGGATTTAGGAAAAAAAGGAGTACATTAGATCATTTGAGTACTTTAACCAGCATTATTGAAACCAGGAAAAAAGCAAGAAAGCAAACTTATTGTGCCTTCATAGATTTTCAAAAGGCATTTGATACTGTGAATAGAGATATTTTGTGGCATAAATTACAAAGTATTGGTCTGAAAGATAAATTATTTGCAGCCATTAAAGGGCTTTATGATAAGGTTATTTGCTCAGTAAGAGTAAATGGTTTCAGTACTGACTGGTTTGCAGTAAAATGTGGTTTGAAGCAAGGTTGTCCATTATCTCCAGTCCTATTCAGCTTTTTTATCAATGATCTTGCCTTGAAAATGAGAAATACAGGTATAGGTGTGACTTGCGGAGAGGATAAGGTAAACATTTTATTATTTGCTGATGACATTGTACTTTTGGCCGAAAACCCGGAAGATTTGCAAGTGCTACTGAACACATTGAGTATATGGTGTAAGCTGAATGGAATGGTGATAAATGGATCAAAATCAAACATAGTTCACTTCCGAACACCATCAATTTCCCGTTCAGATGTAGTTTTTAAAGTTGGTGATATAACCCTGGATGTGGTAGAGTCTTATAAATATTTAGGTCTCATTTTAACTGAATTTTTAGACTTCTCAAAAACAGCAGCAGCAGTAGCTAAATCTGCAAATAGAGCATTAGGTCTCATTATAGCTAAAGCAAAGTCATTTGGTGGGTTACCATATAATGTCTTTTATAAGTTATATGAGAGTATTGTCTGTCCAGTAATTATGTATGGCGCCCCAATATGGGGTACAGAATCTTTTAGTTGTATTCAGGCGGTGCAAAATAGAGCTGCTAGATATTTCCTAAATGTTGGTAAATACACTCCAGTGGCTGCTGTGAATGGCGACACTGCATGGTACCCAATGGAGTGCAGGTTATGGAAGTCTGTTTTAAATCATTGGTGCCGTTTGGTGAATATGGATGATAATCGATTAAACAAGAAAGTATTTAAGTGGTGTGATCTAAAAAGTTCCAACTCTTGCAAAAATTGGAATTTTAAAGTAAAGAAGCAATTCCAAAAGTATAATGCTCAGGATAGCTACCAAATTACATATCCTGTAGAGTCAAGTTCCATATGTTCTTTGATTGTCAATAGAGTGTATGAAAACTTTGTTGAGAAATGGCACGTCGATTTAAATCGGACCTCTTCTCGTAGAGGCACTGGTGGAAACAAACTTCGTACATATAGACAGATGAAAAGTGATTTTCATGTTGAATCTTATTGTCTAGACATATTGTCTAGAAAGCATAGAGGATCTCTAGCTAAGTTTCGGTCAGGAACAGCCCCTATCAAAGTTGAAACAGGCCGCTTCCAAAATTTAGACTTGAGCGAACGGGTTTGCTTCCATTGTGCCTCTTGCATCGAAGATGAGGAACATGTTTTGATGGTATGCCCTATATATGAGGATTTAAGGCTGAGTTTAATACGCGAAGCTGTATTGATCAACCCTGATTTTGAGGGCCTCAGTGATATTCAAAAGATGTGTTTTCTTTTGTCTGATTCACAAATAGTTAGATCGAGTGCTAAGGTTTGTACACTGATACTCGAACGAAGAAGGGATTTTCTAAGTCGTACTAGTATGTGAAGCTTATTCCAGAAAATTATTTTCAACTTTTTGTATAGTCTCCTGCCAAAACCCTTCTGCATTACTGCTTTTTATGTAAAAAGTTGAAGCCAAATAGTCTTTGTGTGTGGTGCGTGTGTACATGTAGTTTCATACCCACCAGCACAAACTTAAGAGATTTTTTATTTCTTTTGTGTTTTATGAGTCTGTGTTTTTAATGTTCTGTGTGCATATGTGCTATGACTTGAGAAGGTCTGTCTTGGCATTCCACCAGTGGTGTGTGCTGGTGATGATCAAAATTTAGTGAAGGCTTAGTCCTAAGACAGTTTTTCTCTGGGCAGGGCCCATATGTTTATATGTCATTTCATGTGTATATAGCTTTTAAACTGTATATACTTGAAATCTGTAACTCTTATTGTCTCTCGCAATTCTTTTAGAATGGCAGTCGTATATGTATATGTGAGTTTTATATGTAAGATATGTTTTAATGTATACACTGGTGAGACACAAATAAACGATACTTGACTTGACTTGACTTGACTTGTAAATTTTTGGTCAAAATCTTGAACAGGGGCAATTGTAAAATAATTTATCTTTTTTTCCTTCTTTTTATTTTTTCTTCTTTTTTTTTCTTTTTATTTATTTGTTTGAAGAAGAAAATACTCTACATTGTATATTGCAACTTATCGATGAGTTTATTTTGACCCAACGCGCAGGGAGCCAAACTATTGGCTCAAATACCCACGCGGTTACTGCAGTGCCATTTAAAGGATTTGATTGGATAAAAGCTTTCCTGCGTGTACCTGCGTTGGCTTCGCAGGTATAAACAGGTAATATGATTGGTGTTTGACTACCTGCGCAGGCATCGCGAATAGGACTATGTCATCTACCGGTTGATAATATGATTTGATTGGTTTAAAATGATACCTGCGCGAAACTCGCGAAGCAACGCAGGTACTAACGCGATAATTCCCCACGCGCGGGTCTCGCACGTACAACGCAAGGCACCTGCGAAAATGGTAAACTTTTAAGAAATCTCCACTGTACCAAAAGTACGTATACCATGTATACTCGTACGTTGTGTCAAAATTAACTATAATATATATGGGTACGCACAATGAAAGCTTCACCATACACTTTTCTAGATTGGGACATTGTTTTCATATACGTGTACATGTACGAGACAAACTGGTGGCATTTCTTGTAAGTCACTGAAATTCTTTTTGAAATGTGTTTGTTCATCATCATGACGGTATTTATCATAATGTATTACAATTGAGTTGTGACCTTTTGAGAAATTGCCACTCACTTGGCTTACGATATGTTTTCTTTGTATAAGTACCTGATAGTCAATGTTTCCCAACTCGGGTTTTGGAGTGGATATTTCTCTCTAATTACGCAATACTGAATTACATGTTGTACCAAATTTAAATAGCCGTCGTGATAAATTCCGGTGCCTTTACTGATGGGCAGGGGACCGTCTTATCTTCTTGGACACCTGAAAGACATGTCAACAATAATGGCTCATGGTAGAGTGCCACGTTCATCATGGTACATAAACACTGATGCGTTTTAACCATCTAGAAATAAGCTTAGCATTTCATCCAATATGTTTTCTTTGTTTGAATTGGTGTTTAACATCCCAGTCAACAGCTATTTCCCAGTCGGGAGGATGCCCTCATTTTACCGGACTTGTACCCCTTATTAAGGACGTCCTGACATCGAACCAGAGGACCAATGGTCCTGTAAACGCTCACCTGAGATCTGTTGTATATACAAATAAACATGTTTGCATATTATGGAAAAAAGCCCCAGTAAAGAGGCAGATGATTCCCTGGTGTCCATTTTCTTTTTTCATAATAATCAATATCCTTTCCATTTGCCAATTTCCTGCAAGTATTTCCCGTCAACCGACAAATAACAGTTATCCCCATTCAAAGGCATAGGCGACCTATGTTGACCTTGTAGTAAAATAGGTCAAGGTCATCACAGGGTCATAATTTATATTCAGATTGTAGTACTTTAGCCACTGATGTTTCATGCCAAGTTTCGTTGAAATCCGTCTGCCGGTTCCAGAGAAGAAGTTTTTTTGAAGGGTTTTTACTATATATGGGCATGGCGGCCATCTTGGTCATGTGACCTGGATTATTTATATATACATTCGTTACCCATTCCAATAGATGCTTCACTTAAAATTTGGCTTTGATTGGCCAAGCGGTTTCGGAGGAGATGATGTTTGAATATTATGGTAATATACATGTATATTGCCCCGAGGTGGGGGCATATGAGCCCTTGGGACCAATTTGTTTTCAGAATCTTTAATATTAAGTCCTACTACCCATTTCCTGCAAGATTTTTACCTCAAAAGACTTTTTAAAAGTTTTTTCCCATTCAAATGCATTGGCGACCTATGTTGACCTTGCCATAAAAAAGGTCAAGGTCATCACAGGGTCATGATTTATATACATATTGTAGTACTTGAGCTATCGATGCTCCATGCCAAGTTTCGTTGAAATCAGTCCACCGGTTCCGGAGAAGAAGATTTCTAAAGGGTTTTTACCATATATGGGCATGGCGGCCAACTTGGTCATGTGACCTTGATTATCTATATACATATTGGTAACCCCTTCCTATTGATGCTTCACATAAAATTTGGCTTTGATTGGCCATGTAGTTTCATAGGAGATGATGTTTGAATATTATGGTAATATACATGTATATTGCCCCGGGGTGGGGGTATATGAGCCCCTGGGGTGTAATAATTTGAGAATCATTAATATTCAGTACTAGTGCCCATTTCCTGCAAGACTTTCACTTAAAATGACATTTTAAAAGTTTTCCCCATTCAAATGCATTTGCGACCTATGTTGACCTTGCCGTAAAATACATCAAGGTCATCACAGGGCCGTGATTTATATATAGATTGAAGTGCTTGAGCCATCGATGCTTAATGCCAAGTTTCCTTGAAATCGGTCCACCGGTTCTGGAGAAAAAGATTTTTGAAAGGTTTTTACCATATATGGGCATGGTGGCCATCTTGGTCCTGTGACCTGGATTTCTTATATACACATTGTTTCCCCCTTCCTATAGATGTTTCATATAAAATTTGGCTTTGGTTGGCCAAGCGGTTTCAGAGAAGAAGATCTTTGAAAATGGTGGACGACGGACGGACGACGACGACGGACGGAAGCCGGGTGCCTACCTATCCTATAAGCTCACCTGTGAGCTTCGGCTCAGGTGAGCTAAAAAGTGCTTCAAAATATAACCACCCAACCAAGCCAATACGGCTTATATGTATGGATGGTTTGACTTGAAACCACCTTTCCTGGACAGGCTCATACCTGAAGCTTTGCCTGAAATCTTTTTTTCAGGTCCCAAAGGGCTGGGGCCCATCCTAGACGGAAAATGTGCACTGTGATGCATTGGTACGAAAACATATCCAGCTGAGAAAGTACATTTTGTCAGAATGTAACGTATTACTAAGTCTATTTTCATTGATCTTGTATAAGAGGATGCTTTGAGATAGACTTACATCTGCCAGCGATCCAAGTACAGCCGTCAACGATATCATTTACACCAGTTGGACGGATTAAAACTGAAAATGATTTTAAACACGATATGTTTACAATTTTGAAAATAAATAATGCTTATATTGCACAATTTACCTGCTGAAAACAATTTTCTGCAGGGAACGAACAAAACATTTGAAATGCCGCCCCTTTTGTTGTTACCTACTGGACACGCCCACAGAGGCGGTACTCACAGCACCTACGATGATATTGAGTTTCACAATTATAAAGGTGTGATGTTTGTGTCTCTCAACAGCATTACATGTATTTGCAATTTCACATGTACACGTATGCATGAAATAAACGGTGACCGGTGACGATCATGTTTTGTAAAATTTACTGATCCGGTACAAAAAGAGATCACTGTTTATTTAATTGCCTTTTTGAGTATAGCTAAATGCATGGTTCATGTAGTAATACAATATCTATACACAAGTACATTTTAGGGCGCGGTTAGGCGCCTGTAAAACCGGTTTAAGCCCCCCAGTAATTTTATATTACTGATGTTCCAAGGCGATACTTCTGTTATGGTTCCATTTTTTATATGTTTTGGAGTCGAAATTTTGTGATGTTTGAACCTTGTATACGTTTTCATATTTTTTTTTTTCATTTAAGTTCAAGTAACTGAGTGGCCGCCTATTGAGAAATAGCTGCTCACTCGGCTTACGATGTGTTTTCTAAATATAAGTATCTAATTGTCAATTTAGTTTTTCCCACCTCGGTTTCTGGGTTTTTGGAGTGGGAATTTCTTTCTGATTGCGCCTTTTCCTGTCACAAATTTACCGTTAGAGATCAGGTACCTGTATTTTGTCCAGACAAAGTCGTATTTCATTCGCATTTCCTATCGGAAAACATGTGAGTTGAATCTTTCAACTGTATACCTTAACCGAGGTCAAAAGTAGACCATACCCAATAACGTATTCATGAGGTAACGCCCATACAGTAACCTATTTGCCGAATTATATTTTGTAAAGGATGTAA
Source organism: Rugalucina vietnamica (assembly GCA_964017185.1). Lineage (NCBI taxonomy): Eukaryota > Metazoa > Mollusca > Bivalvia > Lucinida > Lucinidae > Rugalucina > Rugalucina vietnamica. Next base: position 51,304,379 of record OZ024877.1, read on the forward strand.
TTTATTTTAAACAACAAATAATATTGATTATGTTTCTTAGCCCAGTTTTCGTGGTAGTTCCAGTTTTCATGGTATTCCTGTTTTTCAGCTAAAACTGTACTTCCTCACAAGTTGTCAAGTTTACCAGCGTCTGTCATCCATATTGTGCAATAAAAATAACAAGGATTGTTTGTTCAATATTTTTCATTGATCTGAATCTGAATATGGGGGTTAGCTTTATTCAAAATAGGTAGAAGTCTTTAAAATGTTTCTAGTATCATATCTGACAGTGACTGCTTTTAAAGATTCTTATTTCAATTCACAAGGTGTGATAACATAATGACATATTAAAATGTGATAAAAATTTCTTGAAGCATCGAAATTGTCAGCCACTTTTGTAATGACCCACGAATTCTGGTGCCTTACTTTTGATGACGTCAAAGATCAAAGCCTCATTAAAATGGCGTCTATGTAATCAATAAACAGAATTGCTATGAAAAGGTAAGCTGGACATAAAATGTCAATGATTATCACATACCATACCATATTTATTTAAGCTGTGGCCTGTTTGTATAACCCAGGAGTTCCCTATGAGTTATCAGTACCACGAAAACTGGGCAAAACATCATAAAACTTTGATAAATCATTATCCAATACTAATTTTGGGAAAACTCATTTGCGACCAGTAAAACTTATAATTTGAGTTGATGCGCAAATCAGTATTTTACAAAGCAGTCGCTTGACGGGAGATTAAAGAAAAACAACAATGCACATGGCAAAAACATGCACCATATACATGTATCATATGCACCATATGTCATTCTGAAAAGCATATACGGATAAATAATAATCTAAAACCGTTAACTCTTTTCCAACCAAAGATCCAGTTGAACACGAGTTAAGAAAAGGGTTAAACGTCTTCGGATAAAAGATTGTGTGGGAGTTGCAGGTGGCGTTGATTTGTTCCTTCGGGGTCGTCTACGAAACAAAATATTTTGTCATATACACCGTAAGTTGTGATGGGCATGATAGTATCAAAAGCACATGTAGTGGAATTCTTGAATGCAGTTTACAACAAAGCGATCCTTTCATACACGAACATCTTTTCGAAGTAGACACTTTCGTATAAATGTTAGCAAGTGTGTGCAGGATGAGCAAGTGCTAATTCAACACAGCTATTAGCTTTTCCAATTAAGAAGACATATAAAATGCTGATATTCCGTTGCGTGTAGTGATGCATATGAACTGGTGCAGTATCTAAGTTCTAACGTATTAGTAGGTGCCGCCAAACGGCCGTCAACATGCATTGTATAATTTTCTAATTAATTTTCGAATTAAAAGCCTCGATGACATCAGCTTAATTGTCATGGATAAGCGAATCCATGAAATATCTTTCGTAGCAGTATAAAAACAACTCAGCTACAAGAGGGGTGCAATTTGTACCCATCGGAATTCCAACAATTTGTCTGTATAGCTTGGTTCCAAATCTAATGTGAATATTATCCAGGAGATAGGATAAGGCGTCGCATATAGTCTGACATGACCAAAGTGTAAGTAGATTTTTGTCTGACGTAAATCTTATTTAAAGAGGGTACCCCAATGGCAATTGGTGTAGCACCAATCTTCCTTTGGGCCTCAAAAACACAATACATACAATTCAATATATCAATGTTTAAACAGACAGACGAAGAGACCCACCTGAGTGACCTTAAGGTCAAGGTCATGGTTCATAAACACCTATTGATTTAGTGGCAAAGCACAAGTCAGGCGAGCTACGCTGTCCTGCAGCAGATCTTATTCATTCTGAACTTAGGTGCAAACCATTATACTGATTAATGTAGATAATACATTTGAATCTTCAATATATTGTTCATTTCATATATTAAAGTGGTTGAAATGACATTAGGTACATTTGATATGTACTTAAGGGTTCTTTTCATATCTTCAAGTGGTTGAAATTTGATATTTATGTAAGTTATCTTAAGCGACAGATAATTCCAGGGGGACTAAAAACATTTTCCTGCAAAATTTATAGTCAATGTCATCGCAACTGGACGCAGGTATTTTCACTGGCTTGTCTAAATTATACTGTTTTAAAGCAATGTCTTACATCATTTACTATTTTCGAGCATTGGTCGTTCTCCTGGTACGGAGTATATTTACAGGTAAATTACATATTTATCTCGTCATTAACGAGGCTTGTATAGGGTATTTTGGGATACAGGATATTGGCCTATTTTTAGGGATACTTGGATATTTGTTTTTTTTTATTTTGGGATATGGGATATTCAGGAATTTAGGGATATGGGATATTGGAATTTATTATGGGATACGAGTTAAATTAATTTTGGGATATGGGATATTTTGGACGGTTTATTTTGGGATATGGGATATTGCCTACCCCCCTAACCAAGCCTCATTAACATCATCGAAATGATGATATACATTACAGGATGTTTGTTATGTATATAATATGAATTTTCATAGTTTTAATCCATCTTACATTTAAGCCTGTGCGTGAGAAAACCAACAATTTTGGTTCCGACCAGGTTCGACACAAACCGACACAATCACAGAAGATTGTTAGAGGAGGCTGATAATTTTGGATTTAGAAAGGAGAGGAGTTGTACTATACGTGTAGCGAAAACAAAGGCGCTGATCAGCTTCGCAGTTTCTGCGAAGCTGACCTGCGCCTTTGTTTTTGCCTATGCAGATTGTTGGTTTTCCCATGCCGCGGCTCATTTACAACATCTAGTCACAAGGCCGAAAATCATAACATCAGCTTAACGCCTGGAGCACGTTTCACGAAGCGTTTTTTGACTTCTCTTATCCTAAGACACAACTTATTACTAATTTCAGTATAAGATATGCCTCATCCAAAAGGCTTAAGATATCCTAACTTTAGTCCTAACAATATAATAGGATATATCTTTTGATTGATCTTATTTAACAGCAAACTAAAAATGGCGGCCGTGTTTGTGTGAGGAAAAAACAAAAAAAAATATATATTACCTAGACTGGATTCGATCTCGGATCGCCTGGACAGAAAACAACATAGCTTACCTCTGTGCCACCAAGTCACAATTTTTAGCTCACCTGAGCCGAAGGCTCACAAGGTGAGCTTATAGTATAGTAGTCGAGCCGGCGTCCGTGCGTGCGTGCGTCCGTCCGTGCGTGCGTGCGTCCGTCCACATTTTCAAACTTGAATATCTCTAAGACAAGGCCAATCGTGAGGAAATTTTATCTAAAGCATCATTGAGGAGGGGAAAATGTCGTATTAGGTTTTAGGCCAGGTCGGATCAGAACTCTGGCTTCCATGGCAACGGATAGCTCTTATAGACTTACAATGGGAAAACGTAAAAAAAAACAATCTTCTTCTCAAAAACCACAAGGCACAGAGCTTTCATATTTTGTGTGTAGCAATGTATAATGGTCCTCTATGGGGTCATTAGCTCCCATAGACTTACAATGGGAAAAACATAAAAAAAATCTTCTTCTCCGTTACCACAAGGCCCAGAGCTTTCATATTTTGTCAGTAGCAATGTATAGTGGTCCTCTTTATAAATCCTGCCAACCGTGCCCCTGGGGTCCATACGGGCCCAAACCGGGGGCGTCATGGGAAAAACATAAAAAAATCTTCTCCGAAACCACAAGACCCAAAGCTTTCATAGTTTGTGTGTAGCAATGTATAATGGTCCTCTTTATAAATGCCAATCATGCCCCTGGGGTCAAAAATGGCCCACCCTGGGGGGATTAGCTCCCATAGACTTACAATGGGAAAAGCATAAAAAATCTTCTTCTCCGAAACCACAAGGCCAAGAGCTTTCATATTTTGTGTGTAGCAATGTATAGTAATCCTCTTTATAAATCCTGCCAACCGTGACCCTGGGGTCCATACGGGCCCCGCCGCGTGGGGGGGGGTCATGGGTAAAACATAAAAGAATCTTCTTCTCCGAAACCACAAGACCCTGAGCTTTCATATTTTGTGTGTAGCAATGTATAGTGATCCTCTTTATAAATCCTGCCAACCGTGACCCTGGGGTCAATACGGGCCCTGGGCCGGGGGCGTCACGGGAAAAACTGTAAAATATCTTCTTCTCCGAAACCACAAGACCCAGAGCTTTCATATTTTGTCAGTAACAATGTATAGTGGTCCTCTTTATAAATTCTGCCAACCGTGCCCCTGGGGTCCATACGGGCCCCACCCCGGTGGTGTCATGGGAAAAACAGAAAACAATATTCTTCTCCGAAACCACAAGACCCAAAGCTTTCATATTTTGTGTGTAGCAATGTATAGTGGTCCTCTTTATAGATCCTGCCAACCATGCCCCTGGGGTCTGATACCACAAGGCCCAGAGCTTTCATATTTTGTGTGGACCAATGTATAATACTCTTCTTTATAAGTGCTGCCAACGGTACCCCTGGGGTCCATACAGGCCACGCTTCAGGCATGTCATTATCTACCATAGACTTATAATGGAAATATATGAAAAAATCTTCTCTGCAACAGCAGGACACAAAGCTGGTATACTTGATATACAACATTGTCATGTGGAGCTCTACGTAAATCCTGCCAATCTTGCCCCTGGGGTCAAATATGGCCCCACCCCGGGGGGCATTATAGGACCCTGACTTTGTAAGATGATTTTTTCAAGTGAAACAAAATGGCAGAAAACAGGATACACAAACCAGATTAGAGCTCCTCTGCTGATGTAAGTAGGGTTTCAAGGTCACATGACCAAGATGGCCACTATACCCATATATGGTAAAAACCCCAATAATTACTTTGTCCAGTGACTGTACTTGTTGACTCTCAGGTGGGCGATCGATTGGGCTACTTGTTATTCATTGGTTCAGTATTGATAAAGGACAATATAACACATTTTATTTCTAGTTTGTTTGAATTAATCCTTACAGCTATGTTCAAGTTGAGACGCTGCTTCCATTTCATAGGTCTTTATGCCAAATTAGGATGACAATCCGATGTCATGGCGTCCAAAACGTGCTTCAAATATGCTGAGCCAAATCTAAAACGCAAGCCTTAGGGTGGTTGGGTGGGAATATGGCCCCCGCCATTGTGGCCTAGGAGAAATAGACGGGCTGCTTGTGCTTCCTGATTAGTAATCTACTGACCGACCATCTGATTTCTGGTTAACCGCTCATGTCTGGGCCTGCGCACGAAATGTAGTTTAGTCAAACCATCCATACATATAAGCCCTTTTGGCTAAATTGAGTGGTTATATTTTTGAAGCACATTTTGAGTGTCATGACATCCTCATGTTGGCTAAACGTCCAATAAAGTGGAGGACACTTCCAGACATGACTATTGCTGTTGACATGGTCGTAAAGCATCAATTCAAACAAACAAACAAAAGCAATATCGGCTTATTTGTTATGTTTTACAAATAAACTTTGTTTCCACTGAATTAGATTGCCGGGCGATTGACACATCTTACAAAATCTTGATTGTAACATTCTGTGTTATGCGTCTCAAGAAATTAATCATTTTTCACAATCCATAAAGAAGATATCTGTGTAAAAACTGACCTCCAGAATCTCTCAGGACGCGCACGCCACCAAAATATACATTTTTGGCTATTCCCATTCGAGCTCAATGGTCCATACTCTGGAAACCAAAACCTGTTGTACCAGATTTATTCGAAGGTGATTGCTGACCAGCATACATATGGTAGACTATCTCACATTTCACTGAAATGCAAAAACATGCCATAATCGTGTATTGTGTTTGGCAACTACCGAAGTAAGGCTTATGTGTATGGATGGTTTGACTTGAACCAAGTTTCGTTTTCTAGGCAGGCTCAGACTTGAGCGATTAACCAGCAACCTAATCGAATGGCCAGTCAGTAGCTTTGCTTGGATGTACAAGCAGCCCATCTATTATTTCTCACGGCCCCAATGGGTCCAATTTTTATTTTAACTGCAAACATCATGAACTGTATATATAATTGCGGTTTAAACTAGGCCTGAGCTCAATATGGCAAATTGACTAAATTTCCCAAAATCGGAACAGGGCTTTGATAAACAAATCAAAGTTTCAGGTCACAGGCTGCAATAGTTTCCAAACCTAGTGATTTCTGAGAAAACCATAATTTTAATTTTGATATTTAAATGACCTTGGGTCAAGGTCAAGAAATAACCTTGGCCTTCATTAATTACTTACCTTCATTGACTCCATTAGTTGTCTGCATCTAGCAACTTTCAGGTCTCAGGCTAGACCAGTTTCCAAAAAATCCACTGTTTTCACCTTTTCCCATGTAAAAGTCTATGTTTCCAAAATTGACCTTGCCGTAAAATAGGTCAAGGTCATCCAATTGTCATCACTTGATCAAACTCTGATGGGCTGGAGTCCCAAATGCTACATACCAAGTTTCATGAAAATCGGCCTGCTGGTTCTGGAGAAGATTTTTGAGTGGTTTTTGTACCATATATGGGCGTGACGGCCATCTTGGTCATGTGACCTGGATTTCGCGATCAAACTTTCGTCTCCTCTATCCATAGATGCTCCACATAAAATTTCACTTTGATTTGCCGAGCAGTTTCAGAGAAGAAGATCTTTGAAAAGTGTGTATGGACGACAGAATGGCCAAGGTCAAGAGATGACCTTGACCTAGATTAATCAAATACCCTCATCTACTCTAATAGTTGTTTGCATCTACCACTTTTCAGCCCTCAGGCTGCAATAGTTTTCAAAAAATCCATAGTTTTTACTTTTTCCTATGTAAAAGCCTATGTTTCCAAATTTGACCTTGCCGTAAAATAGGCCAAGGTCATCCAAGGGTCATCATTTTATCAAACTATGATGGGCTGAAGTCCCGATGCTACATACCAAGTTTCATGGAAATTGGCCCACCGGTTCTGGAGAAGAAGATTTTGAGTAGTTTTTACCATATATGGGCGTGGAGGCCATCTTGGTCATGTGACCAAGATATCGCAAACAAATCCTTCGGCTCAGGTGAGCTAATAATCCAGGTCACATGACCAAGCTGGCCGCCACGCCCATATATGGTAAAATCTTCTCCAGAACCGGTGAACCGATTTCAACGAAACTTGGCATTAAATATGCATGACTCAAGTACTACAATGTATATATAAATCAAGACCCTGTGATAACCTTGACCTATTTACGGCAAGGTCTACATAGGTCGCCAATGCATTTGAATGGGGAAAACTTTTAAAGTGTCATTTTAAGTGAAAGTCTTGCAGAAAATGGGCAGTAGGATTGAGTTTTCATGATTCTGAAACAAAAATGGACCCCAGGGGCTCATATGCCCCCACCCCGGGGCAATCTACATGTATATTTCAATAATATTCAAAGATCTTCTTCTCTGAAACCCCCTTGACCAATCAAAGCCAAATTTTATGTGAAGCATCTATGGGAATAGGGAACTAATGTGTATATAAATAATCCAGGTCACATGGCCAAGATGGCCGCCATGCCCATATATGAAAAAAAAACGCTTCAATAATCTTCTCCTCCGGAACCGGTGGACCGATTTCAACGAAATTTATCATGAAGCATTGATGGAAGTACTACAATGTATGTATAAAACATGACCCTGTGATGACCTTGACATATTTTACGCCAAGGTCAACATATGTCGCCAATACATTTGAATGAGAGAAACTGTTAAAAAGTCATTTAAAGTGAAAATTTTGCAGGAAATTGGCAGCAGGGCTAAATATTAATGATTGTGAAACAAATGGTCGCCAGGGGCTCATCTGCCACCACCCCGGTGAAACATTTATAGGATGGGGGAATCAATGTGTATATAAATAATTTAGGTCACATGACCAAAATGGCTGCCATGCCCATATATGGTAAAAACCCTTCAAAATTCTTCCTCTCCGGAAGGGTGGACCGATTTCAACGAAACTTGGCTTGAAGCATCGATGGCTAAAGTACTGCAATATGTATATAAATCATGACCCTGTTTTGGAAACAACATCTCTGTATATTGCATTGACAAGTTTTCATAATGATATTAGATAATTACTTTGATAATTCAGATATCTTATATAGCAAATCAGATGTCTTCTATGTAAGATATCTGATATAGTATATTTGACATTTAATACAAGTTTACACATGAGATATTTTATCTATTATTTTAGATATCTTAATATTATACAAGATATCGTATATAGTATATAAGATATCTTAATTATTATCATAAATATGAAATATATAGTATAGTATATGAGATATTTTATGCGGTAGTAAATTAGATATCTTATACCACATAATTATAAGATATCTAATAATTATGACTATAACATAGCTCTGTTAAAAATAAAATGATTCCGAAATTTAGCGGTGGTGCACAAATCTTACACTGCTGGTTTAGTTGCTCATCCAAGATAAGAAAAGCACGTGCGTAAATTCGATCGTTTCCAGACACAGCATCTGCTTTCAGCAATGGTTTTCAACAAAAGTGTACACAATTGGTCTGAATTCACAGCGAGTATTCACGTTTTATAGTAGAAACAAATTAAAAAAACACATCTCTATTGACTTTGACTATATATTTACAGCTGACGTCATTTCCGTAGTAAACGCAACCTCACCAGAGGTAAAACACGGTACAAGGTGACGTTACCGGTAAAAAGAATTTAAACAGAGTATGCAAGAAAACAGAATCTATCATTGTGTTCAGTGGAGACAGGAACGGTTCCATCCCTCGGGCTGACCATTGCTGTGGGAAACTCGGCATGCCCCGTTCCCCATTGGAACTTTGGACCCTCTGGTTTCGAATTTCCTGTCTTCACTGAACTCCAGTAATGTATTCTATTTATATAAGATATTTAAATCAATATTCAATTACTTAGGTGGTAACATACACAGCACACTTTGTGTGTCATGACATTCCCAATTTTTGGATAGAAGTCCCATAAAACAGAGGCAACGAACCAAAATAATTTGACTGGGGCGTAAAGCAACAATTCAAACAAACGAAGCAAATGGTTTAATCAATTAATTGTCTTGATAAATTTCTAATATGTGTACGTATTACAGAGCCACTTCAGAAGCTGATGGATAGACGATGATCCCGTAAAGCCGGTTTCAACTTCCAGTTCACTGATCGTTCCATGGCTATACTTCTATTGTTGTTCTTATTGTTTTATGTTTTATTATTGTTTTTTTCTTGTGTTGTTGGCACTTACTATGTACGTTCTCATAGATTGTGTTAAGTTCGAGTAACTGAAAGGCCACCTGTTAAGAAATAGCTGCCCACTCGGCCAACGACATGGTCTCTTTGTATTAGTACCTGTATGTTTATTGAGTTTTTTCACCTCGGTTTTTAGAGAGGGAACTTCTGTCAGGTTGCGTTATTTCCTGATATCTGCTTACTTTTACCATTTTCAGATCATAGCGGGTTACTCTGTCCAGATGGTCGTTCACTAGCCAACTACAGAGGGAATGTATCCATCACGGATGGAGGGAGAGAATGTGAGCCATGGCCGGAGGAAGAATATCAAATAGAGAAGCAAAGTAACCATTGCAGAAATTTTGATGATTATGACACACCATGGTGCTTGGTTTCAGATCCTATCCTGTTTTTTCAGTCTTGCGCCGAACGGATTTGCGGAGGTCAGTCCAATAATAATTATGAAAAGTACTCGTATCAATAATCAGCGTCAACAATAATAAGAATCAGCAATAATCAACACCAATGATAATCCACACCAACAATAATTGACAACAACAATAATCAGCATAAAAGATATTCAGCATCAACAATGATCAGCGTCAACAATAATCAGCATCAGCAATATTCAACATCAACAATAATCAGCATGAACGATAATCATTATCATTAATAATCGACAACAACAATAATCAGAATCAACAATCATCAGCATCAACAACACTCAGCATCAACGATAATCGACATCAACAACAATCAGCATCAATAATTATAATTTACATCAACGATAATCAACATCAACACTAATGAACATCAACAATTATCAGCATCAAAAATAATCAGCATCAACGATAATCAATTTAATGATAATCAGTATCAACGATAATATGCATCAACAATTATTAGCTTCAACAATTATTAGCTTAAAAAATAATGAGCATCAACAATAATAAGCATCAACCATAATCAGCATCATCAATAATCAGCATCAACGATGATCAGCATCAACATTATCAGCATCAACTATAATCAGAATCAACAATGATCAATATCAACAATAATCAGCATCAACAATAATCAGCATCAACGATAATCAGCATCAACGATAATCAACATCAACAATAATCAGTATAAACAATAATCAGTATCCACAATTATCAATATCAACAATAATCAGTACCAACAATGATCAGCATCAACGATAATCAACATCAACATTATTCAGCATCAACGATAATCAACATCAACAATAATCAGCATCAACGATATCCGGCATCAACAATAATCAGCATCAACAATAATCAATATCAACAAAAATCAGCATCAACAATAATAATCAGCATGAACAATAATCTGCATTATTAATTATCAGCATCAACAATAATCAGTATCAACAATAATCAATATCAACAATAATCAGCATCAACGATAATCAGTTTCACTAATAATCAGTATCAACAATAATCAGAATCAACATTTATCTGCACCAATAATTATCAGCATCAACAATAATCTGTATCAACAATAATCAACATCAACAATAATCTGTATCAACAATAATCGGCATCAACAAAAATCAGCATCAACGATAATCAGCATCAACAATAATCATTATCAACGATAATCAGCATCAACAATAATCACCATCAACGATAATCAGCCTCAACATTAATCAGCATCAACAATAATCTTAATCAACAATAATCAGCATCAACAATAATCAGCATCAACAATAATCAGCATCAACAATAATCAGCATCAACGATAATCAGCTTCAACAATAATCAGAATTATTGCATAAATACCCGTGTCTCTCGATTTTAACAGCATCAACGATAATCTGAATCAACGATAGTATACATCACAATAATCAACGTCAACAGTTATCAGCATCAATAACACTGGTGCATCAACAGTAATTAGCATCGAAAATTGACATCAACAATTTCTAGTATCACACAAATATTCTTCCAATCATTCACAGGGTCACCTTGTGGAGGATTGATATCAAACCCAGCTGTGTTGAGGTTTCATGACCCAGGGAAATGGTCCTATGAATACATCAAAGATTGTTTATGGACTTTAGTTTCGCCTTTAGACTCGATCATACAGATCGATCTGATTCGTCTTGACATAGATTGTGAGAGAACAGTAAATCTAAAGGTTTGACTTTTAAAGGGAGCCCTGATTTTACAAGGTTGGAATTTAATATGAGCCTGTGCGAGAGAAAACCAACAATTTGTGTCTCCGACCAGGTCTGACACAAACCGAGCTGTACAGTCACAGATAAAAGCTAGATTGTTGAAATTCAGATTTAAGAAGAAGAGGGATTGTACTATCCGTGTATTGAAAACAAAGGCGCTGATCAGCTTTGCGGTTACCGCGAAGCTGATCTGCGCCTTTGTGTTCGCCCACGCATTTTGCTGGCTTTCTTATGCAGTGACTCATATTCAAGAATCACCCCCGTAAAAATTGTTCTTATAACAGTTTTCGCCATTGAAAAATTGCTTTTTAATTTCTACAAATATTCCAAAATTACCTTATATGAGTTTTACTCTCGGCAAATTTATTTGCCGCTCTATAAAGCATGATAAACGCAAGGAAGTAATAATTGAGTCGTGCCACGATAAAACCGGATTTTTGCATATGCGAAAACAAAGACGCAGATCAGTTGTGCAGTAACTGCACACTCAACTGATCGGCGTCTTTGTTTTCGCTACACAGACAGTACAATCCCTCTTCTTCTTTAATCCAAAATTGCAAGTTTCTAGCTTACAGGTCGAATTGTGTCGGACCTGGTCAAAAACACCGAAGACTGGTTATCTCATAGTTAGTTCCTGGGTGTTCATCAGGAAAACATGTCCGTGTAATGTATACCCCCTTGAACCCCAGTTTTATATGGCAAAACTAGGGTATGCAGAGGTATACCTATTTTTCTTATCTTTGCTCCAAAACATAGATTGTGGCCAAGGCGGTTCTAACCCACAGTCTATGTTTTGAGCAAAAATAAGAAAAATATCAAACATTTTCTACAGGAAATTTTCAATTTTGACAAATTTAAAAATCTCTTTTTATTGCATGGGCGTGTTTTCGTAATGCTGACTTCGAACTAAAGTCTAGTATAAACAGGAAGAATCCACGTGTTTCATATGACACTGAAAAATATACACATATCTAAAGTAAATATAAACAAATTCTTTTATAATAAACACACGTCATATTTATAAATATACACTCCCGCCCGCGTAATAGTACTCATTGAATGCGCGTAACATACGTGAGTAATACTCGCGTAATACGCACCTCTTTTAATACGCGTATGTGTCAACAGCCATTCAAAATTCATTTTTACTTACGCGTATGATATGCGTAATGGACGTACATTACGCGTTATGACTTTAACCAATGAGCGGTGAAATAGAAAAGCAAGTCATTTTAGTATATACGCGTATATATAGTATTACGTATTGTTCTAACCAATCGAGAGTAAAAATCTTACGTAAAATATACGCGTAATGAATGAGCCAATAATCTTGAGATTGTATGGTTAAACCAAAGTCCCGGATTTCGCTTTAGACCAAAACAATACCTAATCATTTTCATACTAAGACCTGCAGTATTAACGGCCTCGAATACTTCATAAATACAAAATAACATGTACCAGATCGCCCCCGTAAAAATATTTTAAAAGCTTCATCCCTAGATCGGTTCCTGATCGGACACCAAGTTTCTGTTATATTTGCTTGCGGTTTTATTTCGAAGAAGAAAACACTCGTTCTGTTGAATAGTATTTGGATATCAATACGAAATAAACGTGGGAGGAAAACGAGCGAAAATCAAACATGCATTATACCGTACGGTGGTGCCTTTAAAAATAGAGGGGGAACTCTACAACAATGAATAAATTGAACAGAACTGAACGTGGCTACCTACACTTTACTTAGTGTATTACTTATCTGTACACTTGTCTTCCCGAATCTAAAATAATGTTCTTCACTTTTATGTTCATGTTGATTTTTTCGCTATGTTCGGTACAATGAATTTCCGATTCATTTTGAACGAAATCTATCTCACTCGTTAACACGTTTTCGTAGGGTCACAGACACATAAAATATTTTGACAATAACTTGAATAAGGTCACGTCATTTTCACGATCATAATATATCAATAAAATCCATTAAACTTGTACATTCTTTTGTTTCGATGGAATAATAAAATCAACCGTTAGGTACTTTAGCTTTTATACTCCTTGTCATTACGCGTATGATACGCGTAAATACGCGTAAACGTATTGCTAGTCTGATTGGCCGATACTTCATACGCGTAATGACTTAACCTTACGCGCATCGACGCATTTATCTCTGCTTATTAATTAGATATGTTACGCGTAAATGCGCGCATGTTACGCGTAAATGCGCGCAATTGGCCTTACGCACGTAATACTCACGTAATACTCGCGTAATACGCGTAAATGGAGTACAATTGGGAGTGTAACTGGCATGTTTATTCATATTTGTTAAATACATTCATTTCATCTGTGATTTGAGTCTTTTATTAAGGAAACCAAAATTAATACAGATAGAATAACAAAACTAACACTGACGACAACAGGCATTTCAAAAATTTAGTGTACATGTATATCATAATATCAGCTTTATTTAGTATCCAAATATACTTGTACAGGTCAGACAATTTCTTGTGACACAAAACAATCCATTGTTTATTTACATTTTTACCAACATCTTGACTTTTATATAAATACAACATTGCTGAGCGGGTGATAGTAAGAATTTTCACCCAGAGGAAATGATTATCGACCGAGGCGAAGACGAGGTTGATAATCATTTTCGAAAGGTGAAAATTATTTTATCATACCGAAAATGATTAAAATTGTGAAAAATGACATCAGACTTGACTGGAAAATACCAGTTTTGGCTTGACGTCATGTTGCATTTACGTAACGTCATTTACGTTTGCTATTCACGCTTTTTAACGCCAGTTTACCAATTTCAGTTACGAAATTATTAATATCTGTTTGTTTCACTCAATTTCATCAAAAACTTTTGAAATTATGTTCTTCGAAGGTACCGTCATTGAGAATAAAACGTTTTAGAAAAAAAAAGAAAACGATCCGTACGCGCATATTTTGTGCGCACGTGATTGTATACAGCTATTTCATGCTCCAGCAGGCAATATTGCATAACATTTTCTCCGAGGTGCAGGTACTGACTTGACAGGCTATTGCCCGAGGCGAAGCCGAGGGCAATAGCAGTCAAGTCAGTACCTGCACGGATGGGAAAATGTTTTGCACTATTGCCTGTTTAAGCTTGAAATAACTGTTTTATTACCTAATTACATTTCGTATCAGTCATGTGACTTATCATGTGACCAGGCAATAGACAATTTGCCAGGCAAAAGAATTATCTATTGCCTGGTACTATTGCATGTTCTTACCTTGTAACATTGCAGTCATGTGCCGTATAATGTGATCAAGCAATAGACTGATCACTGGCCAGGCAATATAATTTTTTATTGCCTGGTACTATTTCATGGAATTAACAATAATTACTGGAATAGAAGAAATTATTACCCAACCTACTATATAGAGAGTAATAGCATATTTTTCGCTATATCATGAGTTGGCCTCTGACCGGTCCATAGTTTTGGATATAACATGGGACTATACCATGGCCTGGTATTCAGCTCAAAAGATAATATACAATGGCCTGGTACCCAACTCAATAGATATCAGAGCTATAGCAATTTTCACATGTTCACCAGTTGACCTCAACTTTGCATGCCCAAACTGGTCCATAGTTTTGGATATAACATGGAACTATTCCATGGCCTGGTACCCAGCTCACAACATTTTATAGAATAAGCTGCTAGATGTTATAAAATAACTAAATCAGAGAATAGATAGGTGATAATTGAAAACACAAATGCAGTTGACGATTATGGACAGACTGAACAGCTTTTTGATAGCAAATTGTCAACTTCTTCAAGTCCAATTTGATTTTGAACTGGTATGAAAGATCAGACGAATTCAGTCGCCATAGTCTCTAGTATATCAGTTATGGTTGGGTAATAAAACAGTTATTTCATGGGTGTTTGATAAATAGTCAAAACAATTGCCCCTCGGTGCCTCGGATGACCATGGTGGACTAATAGTCCACCATGGTCATCCTCATCACCGAGGGGCAATAGTTTTTACTATTTACCAAACACCCATGAAATAACTGTTTAATAACAAATAGGCATTTCTATACAATTTTTAATGCAATTAGGTAATAATCGAAATCATCGCATGGTGATAGTAAGAATTTTCACAATCTGGCATATGTGAGTTATGAATGGGAAACTAAAATGAGGTATGATAAAACAATACCACGTAAGGCATACCGGTTATAGGTAAAATACTTTGACCGTGCCTCTGACATAGATATGCATTTGTTGATCGGGCTGCTTAAATAACTATATATGTTCTCAGTAATGCGACTATATGAAGGCAAACAGTATACGAGGGTGATCCAAGAAGTAATGCGAACTCGTGTGTAATTTCTTTCACCATTGCCATTTTTCAAGATAATTTACATCAGAATTACGATGCATTATCGATTTTTCCAGATCCGATTACTATTTTGACTCAATCACATAGCAACCCTCGTTGCCTAGCAACAAGAGAATGCAAGGTAAACGACCTTGGCCACGGTTAAAACATATTTTATTTATGTTATGAAGTGTGTTATGCGAAACATAATTACGTCAACAACCGTTTAATTCCAAAATATAATAATCCATTTAATAATTTTACTGTACATATCATAATGAGTTTAACGTAGAGCAGTTTATTGAGGTTTGGCTACCTGTACCCCCTAGAATTTGAGTCGATTTTGATCTCTCTAAATCTCCACATTTTCATCTACGCCCCATCTACTTAGCCAAAAAGGTTAAATTCCATACAATATTTTTTTTTATTAGAAATTCTTCGTTGTGATACCCTGTGAGCATAAAGGTGCATATTTACACCCTTATTGGGGTCAAATATATGCATGAATTATGGGTATTTGTCGTACTTTGTCAAAATTTGATATTTTTGTCAGATGCCGTTGCTAGGGAACATTAAATAATCCCTGCTGATCTTTGGATTTCGTTTTCTCTATTATTTCCAAACATAAGGAATATATAACGCAACGAATTTGATTTGTGTGCATATAAATGTCAATTCAATAAATAGGAGCATAAAATCGCTCCCTGTACCCCAAACAAAAATGACATTTTCAGACAATTTCGCGTCCATGTCGACTTCGGGTCGACAAATCAAATAATTCTTAAATCTCAACTCGTCATCCGAACTTCATGATATTACACCTAATTACTACTAAATATATACTTGTGTAAACATGCCAAATTATTTAAATGTATCTGCACTGGTTACTAAAATATAGCTGTGTTCGCATTACTTCTTTGATCACCTACGTATGACCACGTGCTTCTTACCGTGTCCTTCTTACCGTGTCCGTGCTTCTTAGGTGTCCTTTTTACCGTGTTTCCAAAACTTCGTCACGTGAGTTCAAGCGGCACAGTCAAAGTATTTTACCTATTATATATCAAAGTGTGATGATAAAAGGTGTGTATTTTCTAGGTGTTTGAATTCAATCGAGATGAGCTCAACGTGACTTTGTCGTACTTTTGGACATGTACAAATAGTAAGCCCAAAAAAGGACTGCACTCCCTGCAGCGTGGCGATAGAATACGGTCAAGAACAAATGTTTTGTATATACATTATGAATGTACAGCATTTTATTTTGAGAAAGGCTGCCCGGGTAGTAATTTTGTGGCTAACATATTACATGTAGAGCCAGGTACATTTGATATTATCATTACATTTTACGATGAAAAAAAATTCGAGTAGGCAATGATCAGGAAAAGGCGCAATCACAAAGAAATTCCCACTCCAAAACCCGAGGTGAGAAAAACTAAATTCACAATTAGGTACTTATACTTAGAAAACATATCATAAGTCGAGTAAGCAGCTATTTCCCAATAGGCGGCCACTCTGTTACCCGAACTTAAATAAAATATGAAAACGAAAATACGGTTCAAACAGCACAAAAACTAACATTAAATGTTTGGGTATTTGACGATATACTTGAAATCCATATTTTATCAGATAATTCCTAAATAATCTATTTACTACACAATATGTCTCAAGACATTGTTAAAAGCAAAAGGGTATGAGATAATGTCAAATTAAACCGACTGAAATCATTATAATTTTGAATAATATAGATGAAAACTAATTTAACCTGATTGTAAAATTCCATAGAATGTTTGCATATTATTATAAGTATAGTTATTGTTACTTCCTATCAAAAGAAAAATGTAGCAAAGACGAGTTCATGTGTGCTGACGAAACCTGTATACCTGTCGAGTACCGGTGTGATGGAATCTTTGTTGACTGTGACGGGGGAGACGATGAACAAGAATGCGGTTGGTATAACTGACCAATACTTTAGTACTTGTTTGTCCAATACATGTATGATGGTTGGTCCAGTTTTCGTGGTACTTATAATTCATAGACAACTCCCGGATGATAGAAACAGGTTAGATCTTTAATAAATGTAAAAGGATACAAAAAAATCATTGGCTTTTATGTCCAGCGAAATTCTGTTTATTCTTTACATAGGCGCCATTTTGAATGACGTACTGACTTTTGACGTAATCAAAATTAAGGCACCAGACTTCGTTGGTCATTCAAAAAGTGGCGGTCAGTTTCAATGCTTCAAAAAATTCTTGTCATATCTTAATATAGTTTTCCATTGTTTTCTAGAAGGCCTAAATTTTACAACCGCCGACTCAACAGAAAACATTCATACTTAAACCATAGATACCTTGTAGGATAAGCCTTCATTTCATGGCATCGGACCTCTGGGTCATTGCCAGAGGTAGACTAGGTGTTAAAACTTAGAGGTTGAATTCTAGAACACCATCAAAAATGAAGTTTTCTGCAAGCCTATAAACATGTGTTAGCAACAGCTTATCAGACAGCTTTTCGAAGCTGAGGGTGAGGTTATGGCAATGTAAAACTGGTATAAGCCCGCCAGTAACTTTGTGTTACTGATCGTTCCAAGGCGATACTTCTGTGGTTTTCTTTTTGTTTTATGTCTTGGTGTTTAAAATTTTTGTGCTGTTGGCGCCTTATGTATGTTTTCATATTTTTAGTTAAGTTTAGGTAACTGAGTGGCCACCTTTTGGGAAAATAGCTACTCATTCGGCTTACGATATGTTTTTATGGTATATGTACTTGATTGTTAGTTTGTTTTTCCCACCTCGGTTTTTGGAGTGGGAATCTTTTTCTGATTGCGCATTTTCCTGATCTTTGTCTACTTGTACCTTTTTATATTCGGACCATTTTTTTTTACTTTATTTGCTTTTACAGCAGCTGTAGTCGTATTGCGGCCCTAAAATGTCTTTACGTACATCATTCATAGTGCAAATTATGTTTCTCTTTCAGTCCTTTAAGATAAGTTAAGATATTCAGAGTCCTCAAAACACTTATTGTAAGCAATGTTTTAGTTACTTTTGGGTTCGCTCTTCTTTCAACGTTGTGACTCTGACTTGTATGTCATGAGGTTATGGTTTGTACTTTACCTAATTTCCACGTGCACGGTCCTGGGATTTGTCTTATATCCTGAAACTCAACATGTTTAGTTTCATTCTTCTGCCAGATTACGAGTGAGTAAGATCAGACATTTGACCCGAAAGTATTTATAGGTCACTGTGGCATTATTTCATGTTTCAGTGATTATGCCTTTGATCTCGATACTCATTAGCTATATGAACATTCTTTTCATTGATTTTGTTGGAGGACAAACACACCTTTGGTGCCAAAATAGTAATAGGTCACTGTAACCTTTTTTCATGCTCCAGTGGTTTTGCCTTATATCTCAGCACTCAATTGGTATATGAACATACGTCTATCACATTATGTGTTTGCGTGACCAGATATTAGACCCCAAAGTAGTTCAAGGTCACCGATACCAAATTATATGGTTCAGTGATTTTGTCTTGTGTCTTATATATTTATTATATGAAAATACTACTTTTACATTATGAGTTTGCATGACCAGATCTTCGACACAAAAGGAGGTATACGAGGGTGATCCAAGAAGAAATGCGAACTCGTGTGTAATTTTTTCACCATTGCCATTTTGCAAGATAGTTTACATCAGAATTATGATGCATTATCGATTGTTCCAGATACGATAACTATTTTGACAGAATCACATAGCAGCCCTCGTTGCCTAGCAACAAGATAATGCAAGGTAAACGACTTTGGCCGTGATGATGTAGCGTTTTTAACCTCGTCAGCATAGTATGTCAAATAGTTACTCCATCCAGTTTGATGCGACTTAGTCAAATACACACGATGAACTTATAAGTTAATCAAAAATATGAAAAATATGACAGTTATATCTAGAACTATTAGTGATAAACCTACATTGTAGTAAAAGATGTCGATATAGTGTATATTGTGTCATTTACAGCTAGTGAGGCACTGACCCCAATGTTATCAACAGAACCAACACCGAACAACAGTCAGGGTTTCCTACATGTTACGAGCTACTACTGCCTTTTGTTTCTCTCAGTACTCATTGACTTTTGAATATGACTATACTCCTTTTAATGCTTTTGTTGAGTCAAAGTGGATATTTTCTTCCGTGTTCCGTTAAGTCTACAAGTTAACTAGTCTAAGACAATTTTATGTGATAGAGATATTCGCTGCTAACACTTGACATGTCGGAACTTCCGGTTTTCATTTCGCTGAATATCTTGTCATCGGTTGCAGATATTTTCCTAATATTTTATATTAGAATACATATTGATAATATGCATTGGACGAGTCATGAAAATTGTCAATCATAGGAACTCCATTTTTCACCCCATTTTCTGCACCTTTTTAGTAAAATTTTAAGTGTCAGCAAAATGAAGGGGGTAGGGTAGATTAAACTTGAATATTACAAAACTTCAAATATTTGCACTGATTTGATGTTTATTTTAGCAGAAGCAGATGTAAATAAAAATTAAAACTGAGATCCATTAGGAGCAGTGAACACATTAATGAGAAAGGGGATGGGCCATACCGCGGTTTCGACTATTGAAGTCTCGTCAGTGACCCTTTACATTTGGCAACATGGAGCCAAAAGAGAACTACTGAAATTTTGCAACGTTCAACAGGGTAGTCGATACAAAGACCAGTACATGTATTATCTAAATGGGACCAAATATATTAAACATTGGTTATAAAATGAATCTTGACCGATAATAAGTTTCTGATTTCTCAGAATATCCTCGCTGATCTCAAAGGACCAAAAAGAAAATATAACCTGCACTATGGATGAATGTCTTTTTTTATCAGTATTTCTTGCTGTGGTGTGCTAGGTTTGAAATTTTGGGCGGTTTTATGAAATTGGGTGTAAAAAATAAAACAGCCGAAAAAAGGGGGCTAAAATGGCGATTTCAAGTTCTTTTTTCTTTCTTATATGCACGGTACCCTATATTTTTCATTATTTTATTCGAAAAATATTATTAATAACAAGTTCTATGTTGTTTGAAAATACAAGAACACTTTGAATCTACAAATATGGATTGGACACATTTATAGATATTGATTTTTTTTCGCATTTTCAAGTTAGGGGGTATGGTTGTTAAATGAGTTGAAAATTATTTGTCATCGACTTCAAGATGAAAATGTATGTGTGTTTTAGGTCCAAAATAGTCAGCGTTACTTAAACAAAAAGACTTTTGAAAGCATTCGTGTTATATTGTTTGTCCAGGTAGGTATATGTGAAAGAATAGAAAATTAAATTATTTTTTTCTAATTTTTAAACATGTTGTTTAGAAGTCTCATTCAGAGACATGTAGCTCGAAAAAATGCACACTACCCTATATTTATTTTGTTTTCATACATATGTCTTATTTTATGTTTTGGAATAAAAAAGAACGATAAGAAAAAAGTTTGAATACTTTTTCATTGGCAGCGAAAATATCATTATTTAAATGGCGGATTATTATGCTCGATATCTTAATAGTTTGATTGGACTAACCTGCGTTGTTTCATCACAGTTGAGTGTGGATCTGACAAAAGGGGTCTTCGGGCATTCATTTACATGCATGTATGCTATCAAAATTTAAAAGCCATCAAAATTTGAAATATTTGGCATCTTCTTGTAATTATGTCAAACTGCTTTGATATTGTAGCACAATCCAAGACACATGCATTTCTGAAAATTATTTGTATCCTGTATGTTGCCATGGTAACCGTTGCACAATAAAGACTACCCTTATTTTAAAAACCAGGTTCGCCATAACGTTAACGTCATCAACGTCTATACGTAATCGATAATATCCATGACGTCGTTTAGATTGCAGCAACTGTACAATTTTAAACGCTCAAATATTTGCTACTTGTGGAGATAAACTTTCCAAATTTCCAAGAAATACACAAAAGAACTTGATCTTTCACATGCTATAGCTATTTTATTTTTGAATTTCGACCGTAAGACCCCTTTTGTCAGATCTTGTCCCAATTACATTTTAAGACAGACTGACTTAGTGTATTAAAATACAAGTTTTGATAGGCAGTGTTTAAAATGTCTATATAAGACATTGTTGTACAAGTACCCACATAAGACAGTGTTTTTTCAACTGCCCACATAAGAAAATATGTTCCTAATACCTACAGAAACTGTATACAAGTACCCACAATTAATGTTACACTACTAAATCATGGAACATTAAAATGTCCACTTTTGTCCAGCTAGGTTGCAATAAACATTCATTATTACAGTAGGCTGTCCGGAAAGTTTTGAGACTGTGTCTATAACTCAGTAACTGCTGAACGGAATCTATTGAAGTTTTACCCAGGAACATGGCAATATAATTATCATGAAGTATTGCTGAGAATTTCAGATGAATAGCTCATCTGGAACCTATTCATTTAATCATTTAAGTATCGGCATGTCACTACTCTCGGAGCACTTTGACGTCAACAACGTCACGTTCCTTACAATTTTTAAGAATTTTCCTTCCGATCTGATGCCTTCAAGTCTATTCGGCACTAACATTTGATTGCAATTGTGTTATATTTGATTATTCTGAGAACAACAGTTTATTCTATTTTAAACGCCAGCCATACGCCAGCTCTCATGTAGCCAGCTCCCAATTACTTTGCACCGATTCTAAGTTTGTTACTTTTCCCCTCCAACATTAAACTGTCTGTTGCCCTTCCCCAAATTATCTGCATCTTTTTTAAAACCTTACCCGTAGCAAACAAATAATGACACAACATTTGCTTCACTTGATTTAGCCAACAACAACAAATTTTGAGTATGTTGGAACTTATTTCGGCATGCATACAATGTTTGGTAGTAACGTCGCATTTTTATCCAGCATTTCGATTGACATGAACACTTCCGTAAGCTATAGCAACAATGTTATCGATCGGAACACCTAGAAATTTCCACAGATAATGGTAGTTCCAACATGCAAGTTGCTTCCATTGGAAGAGCCAGATTTTCTATTCTTGCTCATTTGTTTTGTTGTCTCAAGTATTTTAAAAACGTCAAATTCAAAGTGCTCCGATAAGTACTACATTTGTTGCCTTGGAGACGAATATCTCCAACAACATTCATTTTTCGACTCTATTTTTTCCACAGTTCCACACAAAACATTTATCTGTACATCGGTATGTATTTTATTGTAAAACATACAAATGACTTTGAGATACTGACACAGTCTCAAAACTTTCCGGACAACCCTCGGCTTAGCCCGTATGTTTCTCGTATAAGCCCAAGAAACACATATCGCAGCTTAGGTCTCCGCAGTTATCAAAGTGACATCACCGTTCCTAGCGCAGTTGTGAAGTTAAACAAGGCGTACACATAAGCCTTATTTGAGCCACCTCGAGCAGGTCTGACACACAAACCGAGCTGTACGAGCACAGAAGACGGCTAGAAGCTTGAAATTTTGGATTTAGAAAGTAGAAGAATTGTACTATCCGTGTAGGGAAACCAACGGCACTGGTCAGTTTCGCAGTTACTGCGAAGCTGGTTTGCGCCTTTTGTTTCGCATAAGCAGATTGTTGGTTTTCTCATGAGGTGGCTAAATTGTTAGATTTGGTAGTCCTATATAGCACGTAGAAGTCCTAAAAATGGAGGCGACGTCCTGACCTGACCAATGAATGAAATGTATGAGGTAACAAAAAACACTTTTAAGGATTAATTATTTGGTAATTTAACGACCCGGTCAACATTTACAAATCATGATGGAACGATACTTGTCAATTGAAACAGGCTAAGTTTAATCTCGGATCGAAAATGACCTTTATTTGATTCAAGGTTTAATACAGAAATGTACGTTAACCCAAATAAGCCTGGCGTCCTTTTTATGGGACATAGGCAAACAGCATAGCCCCAGATGTGACGCCGCAGAACGCGGCGTCCCATCTGGGGCTATCCTGTTTGCACAAAGAAATTTCATCGAAAAATGAGATAAAAAAAAATAAAAATCACTCCTAAAACCCCTAAATATGACAGTGGACTCACCCAACTGATAAAGATGGGAGCATCCATTCGTCAAATATGGGTTAAAATGCATTCAAATGATTAGAACATGCAACTTATTCACTGGGGTCTCGTACGCAGCACTATCACAATATAAGCTTTGCCACGATAATACATGTATCTGCAAGCTGAGTTTCGATCAGGTCTCACGCTAAGCAGATTTTATAGGGACAGAGGAACTTTTCAGGCCAAGAAAGAAATGTTATGCAATGCGATTGGAGTCGAAGAAAGCCGGGCACTGTTGCGCTGTCAGTCTATAAAAAAGCATTCGTACATACGCAAAAGTGAACATTTGCATGACACGGTTAAAATGCATACGGATCGAATAATAATTGTTAATGGATACCTTGTGCAGTTGCAAACAGTCTCATAATTCTAGATAATACATTTGAATGCCTTGTATATGTTATCATCATGTAGGGTAAACTAAACCAATTGAGAAGAAATTTGATGTTTTCAGCAAATGTTTTAAGTCTAGAGTTATTCAGCAAGAAATTAAAGTTTGTTTTCTGGAATTGCTCTTCTCAACGAAACAGACTATATGTATATATATATAAGCTTTCTAAATCATCAGGAAAACATGTCCGTGTAATGTATACCCCCTTGAACCCCGCTTTTATATAGTAAAGTTGGGGTTTGCAGAGGTATACCTATTTTTAAATTTTGCTCCAAAACATGGATTGTGTGTACCCACAATCTATGTTTTGAGCAAAAATATAAAAAATATAATTTTTTCCAATGAAATTTTCAATTTTTGCTTTTGAAAAAAAATCTCTATATACTGCATGGTCAAATTTACGTAATGAATTAGAGCAATGTATTATGCCAATGGTTGTTTTCAAACGTTTCTTGTTCTACTTGTCTGGAATACCGTTAAAGGTAAAAGTCCTAATATGTATTATAAAATGAGCCTGTGCGTGAGAAAACCAACAATTTGGGTTCCGACCATTTCCAACACAAACCACCCTGTACAGTCACAGAAGCAGGCCAGAAGCTTGAAAGTTCGGATTTAAAAAGAAGAGGAATTGTACTGTCTGTAAAGCGAAAACAAAGGCGCTGATCAGCTTCGCGGCTTTGTTTTTGCCTATGCAGATTGTTGGTTTTACCATGCGGTGGCTCAAATTGCAATAGGTCAATAAAGGCAAAATTCATTTAAAAATCCAAATATTTATTATAAAATGATAAGAGTTCCGTCACGATCTTTCAAAAACACCTGTTTTCTGGGATATCTAAACTAGAAGGACCAATGATCCTGTAAACTTGTGATAATATACCAACCTGTTTGCCTATAAAGGTCATACGCCTTCAGTGACAGTTTAACAGTTTTCTGTATAATGCGACCTATGTTGACCTTGTCGTTCAATCTGCCATGGTCATCACAGGGTCATGATTTACACACACAGTGCTAGATAGTCTTAATATCTGCATGTCAAGTTTTGTTGCAATAGGTTCAG
Source organism: Rugalucina vietnamica (assembly GCA_964017185.1). Lineage (NCBI taxonomy): Eukaryota > Metazoa > Mollusca > Bivalvia > Lucinida > Lucinidae > Rugalucina > Rugalucina vietnamica. The sequence goes on from OZ024877.1 coordinate 51,329,606, forward strand.
CAGTTTCCGAGAAGAAGATTTTTGAAGGTTTTTACTATATACTGTTAATTTCCAATGAGCGTGGACAAACCAATTTACCTGTTTTTTTTCAAACTGTAGTCAGTCAGTCAGTCAGTGTAGAAGAAAAATCAATACTGTCACTTGGATACTTACAGTATCAGTGCACAGAAAAATCTATTGTTTGTCTTCATAATTATAACTCTATACATGGAAATATGATAACCAGCGAACACTAGAAATCCAAATCAAAACAAACTTCCTCAAATAAACTTTATACATACCTAAAGAAAGTGAAAATATGCAAATAAAATTGATATAATAGTTTCATGTTGTTTACTTCTTTTTTTTCTTTGCCTTGACCATGCTGAATCACAAAGGGTAAATGTTCTAATTTAAGACACTTTGTGTAAATTGATTGGTCAGTATCTTACAAATGAAGTCTTATCAATGAAACTTTTTACAATGATAGTCCATGCTCATTGGAAATTTACAGTATGGGCATGGTGGCCATTTATTTATAAATACATTGGTTCCCTCTCCATACACATGCTTCCCACCTCGGTTTTTGGAGTGGGACTCTTTTTCTGATTGCGCCTTTTCCTGATCTTTGCCTACTTGTACTATTTTATATCAGAGTTCTTGTGGTTGTGCCGTGTGGCGGCCCTAACAAGTCTCTCCGTACATCCATTTAATGCTCTTATTTTTCCAATCCTCAGGGATTGCTTGCAGTCAGTTTGTATTTTCCTATACACTGAAAAAAAGTTATAAGAGGCCACCTCATATTTTTTCTTCTAGTTCAGAAAGTAAAATACGATCAATTAAAATTCATGATCATACGAATAAACCAATGTCTAGGTTTCTGCATTCCAAAATGCGTGATACTTCTCACACAGACGAAGCATGTGTAAAGGTACCCTCATTTCAAAAAGTCACACTTTATTAACATCAAATTAAATGTCATATTATGACGTTGTGTTTTTACATTTTAATTTATTTGAAAGTGCTACTGACTGCCATGATGCAAGATAAAATTAAGTCAAAAGTGTTGCTGCAATAAGAATCTTCATGTCTGTTTTGTACATGCAAGAAGACAACAACCTGAATAACACGAATTCAGCTTTTGTATGCAATTTGCATACCGACTTTGTTCTTCTCCAGTTGCGTTATTATCAGCGGCATGGCATTGAAATTTTCAGCGATTGTTTAGTTCAAATACTAGACTCTGATAAACTTTGAAAATTCAAAAAATCGTCCACAAATTTTGTTATTTTGTTCGTTAAAAATTGACATTGAAACCGGAAGTATGCGGCAGCCTTGACCTGTTGGTCCTCGAAAATGGTCTCAAACAGTTCAGTCGAGTTATATCTCTCATTTGCAGGCCTCATCAAGTGAATTTAACAGGGGTCAACATGTTTAAGAGGCACAATTATGAATTTTCCAAAAAATCTCAAAATTGGTGATTCTTAAAAATTTATAAAAATTCTACCAGTAGAGAAAATTCGAATGTTTGATGTTTTTCCGAGCCGTAACAACCCCTTTGATGACACCCGTTCCTAATTTCAATAAATGGTGTGCTGTATCCAATTTTTTATTTACAAACATTGATTTTTGCATTTTTACTCCAAAAACGCTATTAGTGAAAGAAAATTATTTCTTAACACTTTGGAACTTTACTTACTTGAAAGACACGTCTTTCGGCAAAAAATCGTGCAATTTTGAACATGGCTTAGAAACAAAAAATGAGATTGAAAAGTGGCCTCTTATGACTTTTTTCAGTGTACTAACTAAATGTTATGAACCACTGCAGAAGCTGAGGGTGAGGTTATGGCCATGTAAAACCGGTTTAAGCCCGCCAGTAACTTTGTGTTACTGATCGTTCCAAGGCAATACTTTTGTGGTGGTTCTTTTTGTTTTATGTCTTGGTGTTAAAATTTTTTGTGCTGTTGGCGCCTTATGTATGTTTTCATATTTTTAGTTAAGTTTAGGTAACTGAGTGGCCACCTATTGGGAAAATAGCTGCTCATTCGGCTTACGATTTGTTTTCATGGTATAAGTACCTTATTGTTAATTTAGTTTTTTCCCACCTCGGTTTTTGGAGTGGGAATCTTTTTCTGTTTGCGCCTTTTCCTGATCTTTGCCTACTTGTACTTTTGTTATCCTATAAAATTTGACTTTGATCGACCATGCCATTCTAGTGAAGAATATCTTTGAATATTACGGCAATATACATGTATATTGCGCCGGGTGAGGCAGACCAGCCCCTGGGGTCCATCAGGATCGGAAATCTTCAGTCTGCTTTCCCATTTCCTTCAAATGACATTTTGACAATTTTCCTAATTTAAATGCATGGGCGATCTATGTTGACCTAGTCGTAAAATAGGTCAAAGTCATCCCAGGGTCATTATTCATATAAATTTTGTCATGCTTCACGCCAAGTTTCAAAATCATAGGCTTTCTGGTTCTGGAGGGGGTTTTTAAAGGCGTTTGCTATTTATAGCCATGGTGACCATATTGGACCATTTTCATAAACATTTGTTTCCCTTTCCTAAGGATGCTCCAAGGTATGGTCAATCAAATCTAAAGTATGGTCAATCAAATTTATCCACCTGAACTTCAGTTGAACAAAGCCAATATCTCAGATACCGAAGCCCCCTTTTTAGATCTACATCTTTCTGTTGCAAATGAATTTGTTTCTTCTAAAATTTATGATACGCGCGATGACTTTGATTTTGATATAGTAAATTTTCCTTTTTTGGATGGTGACGTTCCTCGTCGTGCTTCTTATGGTGTATACATTTCGCAGCTTATTAGGTTTGCTAGAGTCTGCAATCATGTTACAGACTTCAACGCTCGAAATAAATGTTTAACGGCAAAACTTCTCCAACAGGGCTATCGGTATCATAAACTTCGAAAAACCTTTTCTAAATTTTATCGTAGACACTTTGAATTGATTTGCAAATATAATGTTGGGTTAAAGACGCTTTTAAGTGAGGGCCTTTCGGAACCTGAATTTTATGTTGACTTGGTTTACAAATTTAAGAAACTTAAAGGAATTAATGATTTTTCTTTTCAGTTCAGAGAAATCATAACACGTTACAGACGTATAGGTTATAACTTGAATGTTATGCGACAGTCTGCATGCTTAGTTTTTAACCCAATCATGGTTGATAACTATGCTGCCTTCTTTAATTGCACGCCGGTAGGTCGGGTGTCAGACTCTATGATGGCCCCGACATAAAGCTATTCATTTTAGTTGGTTGGGGCCGGAGCTTCTTGTCTGTTGCTTGGCCCACCGGGGTCCAACTGGTGTTTTTCTTTTGCTCCGGAGTTAGTAGGTTATTCGGCGCCCAGGGATCTCCATCGTCGGGCAGCTTACTCAATCTGTGAGTCCTGGTTTTTGATTCACCAGGATGTTTATCATGATTTATTTGTTTGTTCTTCATGATTCATTGACTAGTTAGAGATTCACCACGAGGACCGAATAACTAACTTAAATGTTATGAACCACTGCAGAAGCTGAGGGTGAGGTTAGGTACCTGTAAAACCGGTTTAAGCCCGCCAGTAACTTTGTGTTACTGATCGTTCCAAGTCGATACTTCTGTGGTGGTTCTTTTTGTTTTATGTCTTGGTGTTTAAAATATTTTGTGCTGTTGGCGCCTTATGTATGTTTTCATATTTTAGTTAAGTTTAGGTAACTGAGTGGCCACATATTGGGAAAATAGCTGCTCATTCGGCTTACGATATGTTTCATGGTATAAGTACCTGATTGTTAGTTTGGTTTTTCCCACCTCGGTTTTTGGAGTGGGAATCTTTTTCTGATTGCGCCTTTTCCTGATCTTTGCCTACTTGTACCTTACCACATGAAGTTTGGCTTTGATTGGCCAAGGAATTTTAGAGGAGATCTTTGACCCTGTGATTCTTTTACATTCCAAAAGTCTAAAGATCTGCAAAAATGAAAATTAGCTTGCATGTCCAAAACTATTCTTGAAAAGGCCTTTTCATGTGTAGGAGAGGTTATCTAAATACACGTACCTTAAAATTGAAATTCTAGCCAGTCTTGTCTATATTTTCATCAGTGTTTTGTTATGTTTTCATCATGATTATCTTGGTCGGTTTTCACCGTTGTTTTTGTCAGCTTCAGATCACCTAGAAGTACGCTGTCCAGATGGTCGTTCTCTAGCCAACTACACTGGCAATGTATCCATCACGGATGGTGGGAGACAGTGTCAACCTCAACCAAAGATTGGAGAAGATAATCAAACAGTGGAACATGATATTTATTGTAGATCTGGGAGCTACAGCTTTCCAAGTTGTTGGATATCGGACTTCTTTCTTCAATATCAGACTTGCGCAGAACGAATCTGCGGAGGTCAGTACAAAGATAATGTAGAATAATTCAACCAGCAAGTATTCCTCATTACTTTCTTTTATTATGCCTCCAACTTTGAAAAATTTGGAAGGGCATATTGCTTTTGGCTTGTCTGTGTGTCTGTCTGTCTGTCTGTCTGTGTGTGCGTCCGTTAACTTTTGAACGGTGAATGGTAGAGTTTTGAAATTTCATGTATGTATTCCTCATGAAAAAATATTTGACCCGTATTTTTTTTTAAATCCGAGTTATGCCCCTTTTCTGAGTTATGTCTCTTTGAAAACAAAATTTGAAAATCTTGTGTGCAAGATATCTAATAAAGTATTTGAGCTAGAGCCTTCATATTTGGTATACTGATTGGGGCTGAGGAGTAAATGATCTGATTAAGTTTTGAAAACTTTCCGTCAAATTTTGACAAAAATACGGAATTTTGAAATTTTGATTGATTTCACTTTTCGGTGAAACTTGAAACTTTTGAAAGGTGAATGTTAGGGTTTTGAAATTTCATATACAGATTTCTCATGAAAAAATAGTTGACCCATATTTTTTTCATGTCCGAGTTATGCCCCTGTTTGGAGTTATGCCCCTTTCAAAACAAAATTTGAAAATCTTGCGTGCAAGATATCTCAAAATGTATTAAAGCTAGAGCATTCATAATTGGTATACTAGTTGGGGTGAGTGATCACCTGATTAACTTTTGAGGACTTTCCGTCAAACTTTGACAAAATAACTCGATTTTGAAATTTTCACTCCATTTCTAACTTGTATGTAAAAAGCTTACATTCTGTTTCTGGATCGAGGTCAAAACAGAGGCAACCGAACAGGGGCTCGTTTCACAAAGCGTTTTAAGACAAATTTTATCCTAAGTATGAACTTAGGACTAATTTCGGGATAAGATATGTCTCATCCTTAAGATGTCCTAACTTTAGTCCTAACAATAGGACACAACTTATGATTGAACTTATTTTATAATAAACTAAAAATGGCGGACGTTTTTATGTGAAGGGAAAACACAACAAAATATTACCAAGACCGGATTCGAACTCGGATCGGCTGGACAGTAGACAACATAGTTTACCACTGAGCCACCGAGTCATATTTTTTATACATTGGTTCAGTATTGATAAAGGCCAACATTTTATTTTAATAGTTTGTTTGAGTTAATGCTTAACGTCCCATTCAACAGCTATGTTCAAGCCGAGACGTTGCCTCCTATTCATGAGGCGTTCATACAAAATTAGGATTCAAAACGTGCTTCAAATATACTCAGTCAAACTTATAACGCAACAACGATTTATTTGATATGTTATACAAATAAACTTTATTTCCACTGGATAAGATTGCCGTGCAATTGACACATCTAAAACATATATATATACATATGGTAGACTGTATTACATTTCATTGAAAAGCGAAAACATGCCATAATCGTGATGCGTTGTGTTTGGCTCAGTATAAAGTACCAAAGTAAGGCTTATGTGTATGGATGGTTTTACCTAACCACGGTTTCTAGGCAGGCTCAAACCTGAACAGTTCATCAGGAAAACATGTCCGTGTAATGTTTACCCCCTTGAACCTCACTTTTATATAGCAAAACTGGGGTTTGCAGGGGTATACCTATTTTTCTTATTTTTGCTCCAAAACATAGATTGTGGGTACTCGTTAGAACCGGCTAGCCGAGGTGGTTCTAACGTGTACCCTCAATCTATGTTTTGAGCAAAAATAAGAAAAATATCACAGATTTTCTACTGTATATCCCTGTATATTGCATGGGCATGTTTTCGTAATGTTACCAGTAGCCTAATCAGATAGCCAGTCAGTAGCGTATAAGCTTTGCTTGGAGCGGTACAAGCTGCCCATCTATTATTTCTCAGGGCCCCAATGGGTCCATTTTTTATTTTAACTGCAAACATCATGAACTGTATACATAATTGCTAGTATAACTAGACCTAAGTTCAATATGGCAAATTGACTATATTTCCCCAAATGATAAACAGATCGGCCGCCCGATGCATCAGGTTTATCATACAGTGTATAAGGCAAACAGTCGTGTTAAAGAGATTTGGTTTCGATTTGCAGACGAAATAGCCTATAGCATTACAATGATCTAAGTGCATGTATTTATATTGAAATAGAAAGAAAAAAGAGAGAAAAATGGATTCGATCTCGGATCGCCTGGTTCATATTACGGCAATACTAATTGAATTACTTGCATAAATCCACTGAGCTATCACCAATACTAAATCAATTCTATTATTTAACATACTTGAAACTAACTGTTTGTTGTGTTTGACCTTGAATTGAGACAAATCTTATGAGCAAGTCACAACTTCAAACATAAGACAAGTCTTACCGTTAAGATAGATCACAAGTCACTCCTAAGAGTAGTCTCGATCATAAGATAAGATATGTCATAAGAGAACTTCGTGAAACGAGCTACAGGTTTATTATACAGGTATATCGCAGACACTATGAACTGATTTCCAAATTTAATGATGGGCTAAAGACCCTTTTACGCAAAGGCCTTTCGGAACCAGAATTTTATGGTAACTTGGTTTACAAATTTAAGAAACTTATAGTAAGGAATGATTTTTCTTTTCAATTCAGAAAAATCATTACGCGTTACAGACGTATAGTATATAACTTAAATGTTATGCGACAGTCTGCATGCTTAGTTTTTAACCCAATCACGGTTGATAACTATGCTGCCTTCTTAAATTGCACGCCGGAGGGCCGGGCGTCAGACTCAATGATGGCCCCGACATAAAGCTATTCATTTTAGTTGGTTGGGGCCGGAGCTTCTTGTCTGTTGCTTGGCCCATCGGGGTTCAACTGGTGTTTGTCTTTTGCTCCGGAGTTAGTAAGTTATTTGGGGCCCAGGGATCTCCATCGTCGGGCAGCTTACTCAATCTGTGAGTCCTCGTTTTTTATTCATCATGGAATTCATTATTATTTATTTGTTTGTCCATGATGATTCATTGACTAGTTAGAGATTCACTACGAGGACCGAACAACTAACTAAATGTTATGAACCACTGCAGAAGCTGAGGGTGAGGTTAGGATCCTGTAAAACCGGTTTAAGCCCGCCAGTAATTTTATATTACTGATCGTTCCAAGGCGATACTTCTGTGGTGGTTCTTATTGTTTTATGTCTTGTTGTTTTAAACTTTTGTGCTGTTGGCGCCTTATGTATGTTATCATATTTTTAGTTAAGTTTAGGTAACTGAGTGGCCACCTATTGGGAAAATAGCTGCTCATTCGTCTTACGAAATGTTTTCATGGTATAAGTACCTTATTGTTAGTTTGGGTTTTTTCCGCCTCGGATTTTTGGAGTGGGAATCTTTTTTCTGATTGCGCCTTTTCCTGATCGTTGCCTACTTGTTCCTTTTCTTAACTTGTAAAAATTGAAAAAAAAAATCAGTAGGAATAAAATTGGGGTTCAAGGGGGTATATATACATGTACATGGATATGTTTTCCTGATGGTTATTGTAGACTATTATTCTTTTATTTTTGGCATGTACATGTATTTTGCGTTTATCTTGTAAATAGACTAATATATAATGGTCAAAGTAAGCAATGAACAGGGCCTGTTGTAGTCATGAAGAACCAGTCTTATCCATAAGCCCTAGGTTGGAAAACAAAATGACAAAATTAGGTACTACATGTAATACAAAGAAAACATGCATGTAAAACTTGCGTTTTCGTATTACATCTTTCGTTCTTTCAGTCTTTTGAAGACTGTAAATAAATTCTTATTTTCAACACTTCGAAAAGTGAAATACGTGTATAAAAGTTGCATTTCATGCTTAGTAGAATTATTTTATCATTTCAATAAATGAGCCGCCTCATGGGAAAACCAACAATCTGCATATGCGAAAACAAAGACGCAGATCAGCTTCGCGATAACCGCGAAGCTGATCAGCGCCTTTGTTTTCGCTACTCGGATTGGATTGTACAATTCTTCCTCTTCTTAACTGCAAAATTTCAAGCTTCTAGCCTGCTTCTGTGACTGTACAGCCTGATTTGTGTCGGACCTGTTCGGAAACCACATTGTTGGTTTTCCCACGAGACGGCTCAAATCATACAGAGTCTCCATGTGGTGGATTACTGTCGAGTCCAGTTATGCTACGTTATCAAGACACCACCGGCCGATGGTTTTACGAACGCCAAAAGGACTGTTTATGGAAGATAGTTTCACCCGAAAACAGAATAATCCAGCTCGATCTGATTCAAACTGACATAGATTGTAACAGTAATACAAATTTAAATGTAAGTTTACCCGACAGAATAATCAAATATCAAATAAAAATTATGATGATAGAGCCGCCTTAAAACTGTCATGTACATCCCATCTATTAGATGACCGCTTATCGGGCCTGAGCCTGCTCAGGAGTGGTAGTTTAGTCATCTCATGTCATGACATCCCCATGTTGGTTATGGAAGATACGTCATACATGACAACGAGCCGCATCATGAGAAAGCCGGATTTTCCATATGCGAAAACAAAGGCGCAGATCAGCTGTGCAATACAATCTCTCTTATAGCCAAAATTTCAAACCTCTAGCCTGCTTTCTGGGACTGTACAGGCCGATTTGTGTCGCACCTGGTCGCGGCTCACAATAGCTGTTGACGTAAATCAACAATCAATCAACCAACCATGTATTAGACAGCGCTGTTTCTTAATCACTCGATCATGGTGTCGGTTCGAGCCCCGCTCTGGCCACATGTGAGACAAGCCAAGTTCTGCTTGCGGGTGTGCCAGGTGGTTTTTCTCGTTCTCCCGTTTTTGTCCCATCTATTGTTTGGCCCGTCTCATATTAGCTGAAATAATCTTGAAAAGGACGTAAAACTGATTTAAAAAAAAGTAGACATCGTTAGGTCGGGACTGTTAACTTGTCTAAGGATCGATCGTTAGACTAATATTTATGATCAAAATATATGGGCGGGGTAAAACGACTAAAGCATCATTTTTAGATTTTCTTAAACACGTTAAATAACGACGTTTTCATTTTTGCATTGCGACATCTATGGTGCATTTGATTAGATGTACTTAATTAGAAGTAAACACATATAACACGGCTGATAAATACGTGGTATTGTTTACATACAAATCGATAAATGATCGGTGACGCACAATGCAATTCTGCCCGAAGTTGAGATGAAAAATTCGAGTTTTCTCCTATACCAATTACTCTTTGACTGATAGATAGGCGCATTCCATGCAGAAATTGAACATTGATTGAATGAAAGTATTATAAGAAATCCAGCTTATTTCGTTTCGCAATTTCTTATGTTACTTTCTTTCAATAAATGTTCAATTTCTGCTTTGGCTGCACCTCTATATCAGTCAGTAGAAGAAACGCTGTAGGAGAAAACTCGAATTTTTCATCTCAACTTCGTTCTCAATAGCAGTGTGTGTCACCGATCATTTATCGGTTTGTATGTATACAATACCACGTGATAGTAGTGTATAAGTCGTTTTGAAAATATATTTTGCAGGTGTTTGAATATCCGCACGGGCAACATTACTCTTTTCTGTATTTTGAGTGTCCCAGAGATTTTGAACTGTCATCGGTCGGAAGTGGTGTCGCGAGGCCTAGCAAACGAATATTGTCGAGTACGAATGTTTTATATGTGTATTACGAATGTACCAGTTCACCTCGAAACCTAAACTCCTACGATTGTCCTGGTGGTGGATTTGTAGCCAACATATCATATATCATGAATCTAGAAGAAGGTAAATTTATTGAGCCTCTTATCACGTACGGTCACGGTGTGTTACGTTCAGCCCGTTTTATCACGACCGATTACGTTTCTCATTTCCGCTGTGACTACCGTGGCAGATTTTTTAAAACTGTCAAAAATTGCCACGGTGTCCACGGTCATCACGGCCGGTTACATTTGCCTATCCCGTTCCCCTGCGTTGCCTCACGTTTATCCCGTTTTGATCAGGGTTGTCTGAAACGTGGCTGCCGGGAACATAACTTGTAAACGCTGCATAGCATGTAGAACCGGATTTATTATATAGCTTTATCATATGACGTCGCTGTTTTCCAGTGGATAACGTCATGTCATAAAAATCGCGTGACCACACGTGTATTAACACTATTGCGGGAATACGTAACGTCATTGACGACGTCCGTAACAACAATGTAAATTTTCATTGAAAATATGTCCACTTCGAAGGCGATGAAATCCTATTTTAAAAGTCATATGATAGATCGAATCTTACACTCGTGGCCATTTCATATGAAATTTATTAAACTCGCCGAAGGCTCGTTTAATAAATTTCATATGAAATGACCACTCGTGTAAGATCCTCTGATTAAATATCAAATGATTAAAACATAATGATATTAAAAAGCCGAGTAACAATTGTGCAGAAATCAGTCGATATCGGCACACTTACTTGATATTGCACACTTTGTTAAAAGCGAAAAAATCTTTTTTAAAAACATTGCAGAATCCTTGACTTGACAGCCATCATGCAATATTGCGAAATTAGGACGTCAACTCTAATGACGTCATCTTCATCTGACGTCGCGTGGAAAATGACGTCATAGCGTGAACTGAATTTTGACAATCTCAGATTTAATAAATTTAAGCCCAAAAAAAGAAAAAGAATGCCAGAAATTGATTCAGTTGCAAAATTTGCTTCCGAAAAGTAACAGTGCAAAAATGATATCATCCGATATTGCACTAGTGCAAAAGTGATATCACTTATGGGTATTATCGCGGCCTCCGTGTAGATATTTCATTTTTTAAACGTTAACTCTCATCAAAACATCAAATATAAGCAGCAGATATTTATAGCTATATAATGAAATGGTTATTGCACTGATATCGGTGAATATTGTCCCTCGTTGGTATATCTACGGATATCCCAACTCGGGACAATATTCACCGATATCAGTGCAATAACCCTATATTACTTCATTACAAGACTTGTTCTATCATTGCAATACGCGCTCAATGCTGGTTTAGATTAACATATTAAGATTTGGAGAGCGCGGTGGCGTTGAGGTAGAGAGGACTCCTAATCGAGAGGTCTTGGGTTCGGTCCACGCTGGCGGCACTGTGCTGTGTCTTTGATCAAGACACATTAACTCCCCATAGTACTGGTTAGAACCCAGGAAGCGGTGGCTCCGTCTCTACATGACTGAGAAATTATTAACTGGGACGTTAAACCTCAATACATGCAAACCGAGCAAGATTCAAGAAAATGAGATATACATCCTGCATAAAGTTGTAAATGGAAGCAATGGGGTATCTATATGTTTTGTGCTTTACAATGTGCAAAGCACGTAGGCATGCCTTTGCTTTTCCTTTTTTTTTTTTTTTTAGAATCGGGTGTGCCAGGTGGTTTTTCTCGGGGTTCTCCCGTTTTCGCCCACCTACTGATTGGCCCGTCTCCTATGAGCTGAAATAATCTTTAAAGGAACATTAAACTGAATTTAAAAAAAAAATAGAATTTCATTATTGTCAATATAACAGTTTCAAGCATTGTGATCAACAAATACTCAATGTCAAAGGTTGAAATATCATGATGAGCATCTGTCATAAGATAACAAGTATGTACAACTGAATTAACTTTATTGATTTTTGTTTTACGAAAACAAGCCAATATACCTATTTTTGTCAAGTTGTAAAAATTGAAAATTTTCAGCACGATTTTTATATATATTTTTCGTATTTTTTATCAAAACATAGATCGTGGGTACACGGTAGAACCGCATCGCCTAGGCGGTTCTAACGAGTACCCACAATCTATGTTTTGGAGCAAAAATATGAAAAATAGGTATACCACTGCATACCCGTTTTTCTATATAAAAGTGTGGTTTGAGGGGTATTAACTGCACGGATATGTTTTGGTGATGGCATATATAAACGGCAACCCTAGATTTCCGACAGGTTCATGAAGTTAAATTAACTCTCTCTTTTTTTTTTCTTCGTCAGCTATATGTGGTGAAGACGAGTACATGTGTGCTGACGAAACCTGTATACCTGTCGAGTACCGGTGTGATGGAACCTTCGCTGATTGTGACGGAGGAGAAGACGAACAAGGCTGTGGTTGGTATAAAGGCCTCATCATAAAAACATGTCCGTATAATGTATACCCCCTTAAACCCCACTTTCATATAGTAAAACTGGGGTATGCAGGGGTATACCTATTTTACTTATTTTTGCTCCAAAACATAGATTATGGGTACTCTTTAGAGCCGCCTCGTACCCACATGTACCCACAATCTAACATGTACCCACAATCTATGTTTTGCCAAAGATAAGCAAAAACAAGAAAATTATCAATTTTTTAAGCTGAAAATTTTCGATTTTTAAAGCTAAAAAATATCTGTTTATTGTATGAGCAAGTTTTCGGAATGTAATGTAACGGTCAAACTGAATCGATCAGGAAAGCATGCCCATGAAAAGTATAGGTTTCTGTGCCGGGGGGTCAGAATACAGGTAAAACACAGGTAATCAATTATTGATTTTTTGGTGACAGGAATAAGCCAATCACATTACTGTATTCTTTCTTTCTTTTCAATGTATTCTCCCTCTTTTTATTCAGAGGCACCACAGTCTTGTGTAGATAATAGTTTATAGAACTCGAACAATATTTAAAAGTCCCGTGCCACAGTAACTAAAACACTCTTACTATATACATAAGTGGGGTCTCCACCGACAGCCATCACTCTTGTTGTTTCAATAAATACAGTCTCTTAGCATGGATTTTATAGAAAAAGTCTCTGGAAAGATCTTCTACCGAGCTGATCACACTGGATAGTTCTGGTACCGTAGACCGAATAATGTCAGGACAAATTATCGTTTTCGTGAACGTCTCCCATTTGCTGAAGTATGACTTCCACACCCCTACATCACTGTTGTCTATAATAATGTTCTTAAACCGACTGATAGTTAGTGTTCTTACACAATGATATGCCGGACATCGAGTGACCACATGATGAATATCCTCCACATCGAGCTGGCACAATCGACAATTCGGGTCAACAGTCTTGTTGCTAAACACGTGCTTATTCGACTGCAGCAGATAGACTCCAGTGAGAAACCTTGCCTTTATAACACCCTTTCTGACTGCTGATACTGTCTCTAGATTCTGCCACACCAGGTGTGAATGACCAACACGTAATCCCCGCACGGACAGGTATCTCAATGTTTTCTTCGACTTTATATCATCCACGAACATGTTCATCCAGTACAGGGCAACAGCCTTCTTGCACTGAATCTTCCACTGTTCCTTCCCTATCTCTGTAGCAATAAGGCTGCTAAGCGTCGGTAAATTATATTGTTCCAACACATGTAGAAAAAACTGTACTCGTTGTTGTAGCTGCAAGCTAGCTGACGTTGAACTACATCCCTCAAGCATTTATTACCGCTACTAATAACTGCATGTAACAAACTTAGTTGCCTTTTGTGTATTTCTGCCTCAATTGGAAGTGCTCCTAGGAGCATGTATACTGCGGAACTAGCTGTTCGCTGAGGTAGAGCCTGTATCTGACGGAGCATACGCAGATGATATCGTTCGAGTTGGTTAAGTTGTGTCTTTGTGAGATATATCATCTCAAGTCCGTATAACATACGTGGAAGAACATAACATTTATATATTATGTATGATGTTTCTGGATTCAAACCGTTTGTTCCATGTAAACCAGTGTTCATTAGAAGATATGAGGTGCGGCGGGCTGAACTTATTCTTTCAGAGATATTTATTTCAGATTCCTTTTTTCCTGCCCTAGTTATTCCAAGATGTGTTGCTCTGTCCGATACACCTAACTCGTTCTCTCCCAATGACCATGACTCCCCCTCCGAAGCCTTGCCAGTGAGCATGGCAACAACAGTCTTTGTTGGATGTATCTGATATCTGCTACTGGCAGAAAAGCTGCTCGACTCTCCAAACATCAACTGAAGTTCATGTCTAAGCCTTGAGAGATAGGCGACGTCATCTGCGACTGTAGGATTTCCAATATATACTGTTCCAAGCCGAAAGCCAAATCTCTTGTCTTTGAGATTATTAAGGAGTGGGTTCACATAGACCTTGTAGAGATGCGTAGAGAGTATGCCTCCTTGCCTCACACCCTGGGCGACAGGAAAACTCTGACTGCAATCGCCCAGCCATTTAACCCTGGAGGAGATATCCGAGTACAAGTCTTTAATAATAAGCCAGATGTCACTAGGAATACCCGCCTCTGCCAGTCTGTCCATCAAAATTGTATGATGGACAACATCAAAAGCTTTCTGACTGTCTAACGTAGCCAGAAAGAGCTGATCCTTGTCTTGACGTGTTTCCGCTTTTGCTTCACTTATCAGTAGTGCCGCCATATTCGGTGATAAACCTTTTGTGAATCCGAACTGATAGTCTGATTGTTCAATGTCTAACTTATTTAAGAGTGAGTACTCAAACAGCTTCCCAAGGGTTGCCGAAACTGTTATCCCTCTGTAGTTCTCCATACATTTTGAATCCTTTCCTTTCTTTAGGACAAAGGTTATAACTCCAGTTTTAAAAGTTGATGGTACTTTTTTCTCAGACAAAATTTTATTAAACAGTTCAGTAATCACAGGTACAATTGCCGGTTTAGCCGCCTTAAAATGTTCCGCCACTAGGCCATATTCATCTAAAGCTTTTCCACAATTCAGGTTATCAATAGCAGTACCGACTTCAGCTTCGGAAAAATGAAGTTCAACCTTGTTTTCCACACGACACCTTAATTCAGTCTCTTTGCATCTGACGTCACAGAGTTTCAGAAATACAGCTCCGTTTCATTAATAACATACCCCTGCAATGTCGCAAAATAAATTGACCCCGCACCCTACATTGCATGGCTCATTGCTGGATGGTTATTAGTCTGGCCTGGATGAAACTTCTACAATTTGTGTATATATTTATGTGTGTTAAACTGGTAGTTTGTTTATATTGATCGTGAGCAGTCCGATTGGACAGGAAGCTGCTTTCGGCGTGTACCAAAATTCTGGTAGATTTAATGTCAAGTTTTCAACTTTCGGCGATTGGTATTATGTAAGTACTGTGAATATTGCCAGTTTCTGACATGAATGTTGTTCAATGGCATCTATTGTAGATACCTTAAAACTTACATCACATTCGCTAAAGTACTGAAGTAGAAATGGAATATCTAACTATACCTACTACCCTGTATAACGCTACCATGCAAATGCATGTTTTCAGCACATAAATTGTCTGAAAGTTTATCAAATTTAAAAACTGGACATCTGAGAATATCATTAACAGTTGACATGATTATTTAAAGAGAGTTACGATAGCCTTGTATCTAATGCAATGTGTACCTGCCTATGACAATGTTTTAAGTTATGTAATGACATTCTTAAACATATATTTATTAAGGACATTTGACGGTTTTTGATTGAAATAGTGTGACTGGCGATTTTAACAAGACGTCTTATATTAGTAATCATCCAAGAGAAACTTCAACGAATCAAATATTAAACGCGCGGGAGCACACTAAGATGGAAGTAGACATTAAGAGCAGTTTTGATTCCTTGAAATATGTCTGTAATGAAGGAAATAGCGTCTATTTTATCATTATTTCTGAACTTTAAATGTATTGCGAATGTGGTGCAAGTTTTAATGTATATCAAATAGATGTCAATGAATAACATTCAGGTCAGAAAGTGACAGTATTCACAGTACTTACATAATACCAATCGCCGAAAGTTAAAAACTTGACATTAATTCTGTCGGAATTTTGGTACATGCCGAAAACAGCTTCCTGTCCAATCGGACTGCTCACTCTCAATATAAACAAACTACCAGTTTAACACACATAAATGTATACACAAATTGTAGAAGTTTCATCCAGGTCAGACTAATAACCATCCAGCAATGAGCCATGCAAAGCAGGGTGCGGGGTCAATTTATTTTGCGACATTGCAGGGGTATGTTATTAATGAAACGGACCTGTACATTGTCATAATTATAATCCTTTGGGACTGCTAGATCCTCATAACAGTCGAGATGCGTAGCCAAGGCGCAATGATATAATCAAAATCGTAGCAACCAAAAACGTTCGAAAATTAAGCCATCCACTTTGAAGCGAGAGACAGTGCCTTAAATAATTCCATTCGTGTGTACCAAAGACGAAACTGATTTTCATCAAACACGCAGCCCTTTTTAAGCAATGCTATATCCGCCCTATGAAGCTGCTTCGTTGTCATGACAGTTTGTCGGCGCATTGATTCAGGGGATTTTCCTTCGCGAGTCAACTGTCAAAAATGTCAGTCGTGTTAAATCGTTTATTTAACGAGTATTTGATTTTCTCCCGTGTCGAGACCCATATTTTCTGAAAATTCAATCTTTAGTGAGAATATTGATGTATGAATCACGATATGATCGGTGTGAACAAATTTTTGTTCTAAAAAAGAAAATTGGTACTGACGATGAGAATGGCGTTTATGCCCCAAAATTAGGCCCAAATTGGTTGAACTTTTATGAAAAAATGTCAGCATAATCGCTATTAATCCGTCAAATACGGTTCATTTCAACCGATGCTGTATAAAACATTGTCACTTTCATTCAGATTTCAATTTTATCGAGAAATATCTGAGAAAAGGAAAGCCAAATTGGAAATTGTCGGAGTTTGATACTATTTTTAGAACACAAGTAAAAGCTTTGAGGAAAATATCAATGTTGAAAAAGGTAGCAAAGCTGCTAGAGATTGTCGGTTACGGGTAGATCCTATATAGAGGACAATATGTTAGACTGACACATTTATCATCATTTTCTTTTTATTTTGTACTGAGTTGATAAATATATGATCTGACTGTAATATTCTATACTGACTTACACTATGATTATAATTATATATAGCTAGGACTTCAAGCGCCTGTGGGCAAACATATATAAGCCTCAGGCCATGGAGGTTCTGATTTAACCTCCATGCTCAGGCTCAGGAACTGTATAATGGCTTGTGAGTTGCTCAATGCCACAACTTTTATGGCACTGTCTGTTGTCAATGACCTCAAGGTGATTATGCCCCCTTCCCTGCGATTCTCTATGTACTTATCATTTTTGGAAATGGTTGAGGGACACCAGAGCATAGATATGCTGAATGCTCACCTAGTAAGCCTAAAGGCTCAGATGAGGTAAATATGTTCAATAATTGTCACACTATTATGACAGATATTGTCCAGTGAGTGTTTCTAGAAATTAAGCTTGTGTCATTTTTTAATACATGTAGTTTGATTTGTTGTTTTCAGTCTGGTAGTAAACATATGAGGCTGTGTCAAGAATCTCAAATGATCAGCCCAGGCCCTGAGGCTATAAAACGTTTTTCAAGCTCAGCTTAGGTGAGCATAAAATTTCAACTGCTTATAAATGTTGAAATGGTAAAAAAATGTGGAAAGTTCAGGTTCAAAACTCATAGAGAAAAACTAGTAATTTATCCTGCTAATAAATATTAAAATGCCATGGCATTTTGTTGGCATTTTAACATTTATGAGCAGGATAAATTTTAGTCTCAGCTGAGTTGAGCATGAAAGAAGTTTTATAACCTCGGGCCACCAGTCATACGTGATGAGTTTAAGATGCATCAGAGATTGTTTCTTTCATTTCATGGAGGCATTTGAAAAACGTATATAGAATGTAGATTTAAGAAAATCATTGGAAGTATCACATGTATAAAGTATTTCATTTGTGATTATTAATTCCGACGTACACACTACTGATCGAACTGTAATGAGTACTGGGCTCAAAAATTTACAGAACATTTCCTTGTATTCTTCAACTTCATGTATGTAGAAACCTTCTCTGTTTGTAAAACCAGGCTATAAGGTGTTGTGTGAATCTGGCTTGGTTGTGGCGTCATAAACTTTGATGAATTAATATATGCATGAAACTTCTATGGTTTAAACTTTTAATTCTGTACATGTATGTAAACAACATATAACAAGACAAACAAAGCATTATAAACAATAATTGCATATTATTCAGAAGGAAAACTTTCTTTGTGTGTAGCTCTGCCTGTGATCAATGTTTTTGACATAAAACATGCGCAGATCCAGAAAATTTTCTCAGGGGGGTCCAAATTCCCAGAAGGGGTCTGACGGAAAATTTCAACATGGCAAAAACTAATAATCTGGCAATTCTGGGGGGGGGGGGACCCCTGTCCACCCTCTGAATACGCCCATGTTAAATATCGGTCAATTTCTACAACAACGAAGCTCAGCTTTCCATACTTAAACTGGTTCATAACAAAAGACTTCTGGATTTCTGAGTTGGCAAGAAAGTATAATAAAAACACATTTCCTTTTATTTCTCAAGTCAGCTGTGAGCATAAAATAAGAAAAGGAAGTGTTTAGGGTAACCTGATCCTACCTATATTTTTGGTAAATCCTATTTATTTCTAAGAAATTGAAGAAGACAACAGTTTTAATGGCAAATTAATGACTTTTAACAGAAAAAAATAACAAGAGAATAAAATAAAATTAATAAATATAAAATATGCACCTTTATAGTAACCCTACCTTGAGTTTTCCAAGATGTTACCCCAAACAAAGCACTTTTTCCAGGCCTTGTTTCATCTCGAGTTCATATATGAGCTGCGAGTTCATATATGAGCTGCGTCATGAGAGATTCCATTTTTAGCCTAGGTGAAAACAAAGGCGCAGATCAGCTGTGCACTGTGCAGTGATCAGTGGCTTTGTTTCCACTACAGGGATAGTACAATTCCTCTTCTTCCTAAATCCAAAACTTCAAGCATCTAAATTAAACCATGATACAATACGAAAACACACCCATGAAGATTTTAGTTGAAATATTTTGATGGTTGTTTTTGCTGTAACCTACATGTATATTGTGGGTACTACATGTTAGAATGGCCTTGGTGAGGTAGGTCTAACAAGTACCCATAGAAGTCTAACAAGTATCCATACTCTTTGGATCAAAAATAAGAAAAATAGCCGTTTAAATAGGTACACCCATGCACACTCCAGTTTTACTATATAAAAGTGTGGTATAAATTCCAAGGCCATGTCAGCCTTTTTCTCCATTGTTTATTTCGCAGTGCAGAATTTTCCTGGGTATTCACATCATGTTGTTGACCATGTCAAGGGATCACATCACATTCCTTGCATGCCTCAGACCTCTGAAAGATAATTGAAATCATGTTTAATAAAGTTGCATGGGTATGTAGTAATTCACCAGCCATTTGTATCCACAGTCACTATTGTGCCGGGAAATAGCAGGGCATCTAACTTAATTTTTATAGAGCTGCTAACAGTCAGACCAGTAAAGTAGTTAAATACGAAAGATACAACTACTAGTTCATTTGAATTAATGTGACTGTATCTTGTCATATCTCCGGCACTCATCGGAGGTTATAACCCGGCACATAAGCCTGCTGTGTCCCTATCCCCCAGTCCCATAGGGGCTGGGGATACAAATGACTGGTGCATAACGCATATATTTTTCCCTAGCCCACAAAAACTGTTTGAACCCTGTTGGAACCCATTGACCCCACAAATACTGTCCAAAGAGACAGGTTACTTGATGTTCCCCAAAATTCTCTAATATTTCCTGTTTTGAGAAGTAAATTATATAAATTAGCATTAACATCAGGATAACATGTCCGTGTAAAGTATACCCCTTCAAACCCCACTTTTATATATAAAAACTTTAGTATGCAGGGGTATACCTATTTTCTTATTTTTGCTCCAAAGCATAGATTGTGGGTATTCGTTAGAACCGTCTCGGTGTGGTTCTACGTGCACCCACAATCTCTGTTTTGAGCAAAAATATGACAAATATGAAAAATTTTCTGATGATAATTTTAATTTTTTAAAACATAAGAAAAACAGTATATTACACGGGCATATTTTCTTAATGTAACAGCAGAGTATTAACAGTGCATGCCCACAAGAATAGATTGATTAATACACAGCTACACAGCTTTTCTTCATTAATACACCTCACTTGTTAATATGTTAAAAAGAAAAAAAAAAAAAAAAAAAAAAAAAAAAAAAAAAACAAACAAAAAAAAAAACAGAAACACAAAACACACACACACACACAAAAGCAATGACAACAAAAACATAAGAGCTAGAATCACAACAGAAACACTGCCTTAAAAATTACAGAGAAGCTTAGACCAGATTTATTGGGTCCTAATTTCTGCCGATGTTGAATGGTGGTTCACCTGTTCACACCAATTTATAAATGCACAATACATTTGTAACCACTGCTCCCCCACCTACAGGGAAGGGCAGGGATTATGACTTTAAGCTTTCATCGCCCTGCAATTAGCCCCACCCCCAGGGGGCAAACCTTTGCTCTTTGCCCTGCCCTTCACAGAACAAAATCTCCCTGGGGTAAGGATCCTAATGTCAAACCCCCCTTTATTTCCCCTAGACTGCAGGGACACTCGAAAAGTAACTGCCCTGCTCTTTAACCCGGCTTACACCCTTCCCCTCACCCTTCCCCGTAGGTGGGGGGAGGGGGCAGTGATTACAAATGACTGGTGCAATTAGGGTTCAGCAAACTGCCAAAGATCTTTTAGAAATTAGAGACCATTGCTGAGGACCATTGTCACGATTGTGGATAGAGCTATGCTGTAATAAACATATTTGTGGGTACTTACGAGCAGTGTTAGAGTCTCACATGTCTAAGCTGCTAGGTGTACACCCCATACATCTCAGGAAGAGTACAGAGTATTACATGATCTTCCCCACCCACTCCTCATGTCCATGGAATGATGGTTTGGTAAATCCAGAATTTCATGATGAAATTTCACCAAAATCAAACTGATTAATTAAATCCTTTCCACCAAATGGAGAAAGGTGACAACAAGTATCACACATTTTGATTTACAGAGAAGAACGTGTCATGATGCGACTGTTTACACCACAGAAATACTTCAAAAACGACCGCCGACTTTACACATGTGGTGTGACGTAATACGATCTTCTCCAATACACAGAATTAGCCTCAACACGGTCAAATCTATCTTGATGACTTACGTACGGTCAAATATAATATCCGAGTGTGAACAATTTTTTGTTCTAATATAATCGGCACCCCCTAAAATTCGCATTTCAGGGGAATGCCGTGACAGGCAAAAGTGTTTCGTGTCGTTTTCGTTGAAAAAAGGTTTGTCATGTGGCGTCTCAGTGTAAGACGGCAATATGAAATCCCGGACAAGGCGGATCTAGCTGCACCGTAGAACAGCTATTCTTTTAAGCACAGCAATAAGCGTGTCATTTTGATCGAAATTTCGACCAAAAAGTGGTCGCCATTTTGTTTCGGATTATTTTGCGTCGAGTAAGGTTTCAAAATAAAATACAATTACCGCTTGCACGCTGGCTGCGTCCTCACTGTAATACTTAGCAAAACACTCTCTTTGTTTTCCGGGTTCAAAATGCCTAATACCGTTTATTTGAATACATGTTGTTTGGGACTCAGTCTTTGTTCTACTTCTTTTAATGAGTTGATAGAATTTTGTACTCGAGGGATTTCCATTACTGATTCATAAAACGATTTTCGTCTTATTGCTTCTTCTATCCGTTGCTGGCTTCGTAACTCGCGCTTAGCTAATTTATTTTCTATGAATAATTGTCCAGTCCTGGGCTTTCCAGCATTATCCCATTTTTTGTATGATTCTTTCAGTCTTTTCAACCGTGTTAAAACTTCACTTGATACAGGTTTTTTGGGGCCTTTAAATTTTACAGTTTTTGATGGCACTGCATGATCTGCAGCACTTTTCAAACAAGAGGTTATGGAATTAACCGAGCTTTCCGTACTTTCCCAGTCACATTGACTAAGTTTCTGATTTACATGTTGCATGAATTGTTCTTGATCGATTTTGTTCCAGGAATATACTTTTCTAGGTTTTCCCTGCACCTGCTTTTCGTGACGATCTAGACCCGACAACTTTGATGATATGCGTAACACTGACTTCACTGGCACGTGCGATGAAACATTCACTGCACTTTTCTGACATATGGCATAGTCCTGTATAAGCTTAACATCACTTGTCAGTATATAGTCAATTTGGGAAGTGTCAGTTCCGTTAAAATGATAAAAAGTTGGTTCTAAACTTTCATTATTGCCCATGGATAACATATGTTCTTTCACAAAGTCTTTTAGCATTATGTCGTGTTTATTGTTTCTTGTTAAAAGGAGAGTTCCGTTCATATCCCCACATACCACTATTTTATGCGATGATTCATATCTACTGATAATATCATGTAATACATCTAGGCACTCGCGATAGCTAAAATCTGTGTCCTTTTTATTCGTCGGCATATATGCATTCACTATACAGTATTTTTGACCTACATTCAGCTCCAGGGCAATAATACGTTCATTACCCACGTTTAACTTCGTGATTTTATCTGAAAGTCTCTTAGAATGCAGAATAGCTACCCCAGACTGTCCTCGTGGAATACTGAAGTGTGAGATTGGATCGTTAGAGTCATGACATCTTATATGCACATCAAAGTTTCTGAAATTTTGTGATATCCAGTCTTTCTGGAAATCCCAGAGCCAGTGTTCTTGAATACAAATTATTTCATTCTCCCCACCCAGCTCTTCCAGGAATAGCCTATTCGCGATGACCCCCTCGATGTTAATGGTAGACAGCCTTAAAAGCGAGTTGTCTCCCCTATCACTTCCAATTGTATGCTTTCCATGTCCGGTGGCACTTTTGTCAGGCTGGGAATTCGTAAAAAATCAGCCGCAGTGTGTTCTCTATGTGGATTTTCTAGGAGTGGTTTTTCAGAATGGCTATATGGCAGATTTTCGGATCTAAGTACTGACATCTTAGAGTCTGTGTTATGGGCAGTAGCCTCTTTCTGAATCTTCATTGGGCTCGGTCCTTTACAGTTTTCTTTACCAGAAGGCACAAATTGTCTTTTCCGTTCAGGACTTCTCATCTTTGGTTTTGACACCGTAGGCTGTTGCCTTCTACCCTGTTCGCCATCCATAGTAGTTACAGGTTGCGTTTGACCAACTTTAGTTTCCTGAACTATGGGAGCCGCCATCTGCTGAGTATTCATAGCAGGAATCCCTGTAGGCTGTGGTGGCACTGAAGTTTGTACACAGTTCATGGGTACAGGAATAACAGGTGGCCTCGTGTATTGATTGTTCATCATCATGGGGAACTGCTGTTGAGTCATGGGTACAGGGATAACAGGAAGCTGTACTGGACGTTGCACTGGGATATGTATAGGACCAGGCTGCACATTATGCACGAACTGCTGATTGATCAATCCCGGCCGCGGACCATATTGATGGTAGTTTGGAGTAATAACTGGGGCACAGTTCATGGGAATATGCTGAATATTATGCATCTGTGGAGGGTACATATTGAATATTGCCTGTCTTTCTCTGAGAACAGCTTGGTTCTGCATGTACATTGTATTCATAACATGGTTATGGTTTTCAAGTATAAGAAGTCTATTTTCCAAAAGTTTGTATTTTATATCTTCAGCGCCAGAACAATGGCACTGGTTTTGGTGTGACTGTTGACTTTGAGTAATATGATTATGAGCCGGAGAAGTTGTATTATGAGAAGCCTGACCTTCGAGAGCTTTCTGGAGTACACTGACTGTATTCTCTAAATGATTGATTTTCCCTTCAAGGCTAGAAATATAATATTTCTGGGCTACAACAGTCTCCTGAGTGTCAGTATTACTTTGCTTTTTTGAGCAGTTGCTGTTTTGTACTTTCTTAGCTTTCACTTTTTTATTTGCATCAGTTTTTTTAGTACCAGTATTTTCACCTGAGTAATTATTCGCGTCCGATGTATTTTCATCTAATGTCATATCAGCTCTTTCGTTTACTCGCGCACAAATGTCTTGATTTGACCCTGGTTCATTTACATGTGTATCTATGTCATGATTTAGACCTGATTCCTCAACTACACTGTTATTTTGGTCCTTATTTTCGACTGAACTTTCTTTGGAGGGAGTAGTCTGTGATTTATTCAATATTGGTGGTTGCCTATCTGACACATGATCGGCATACAGTAAATTGTCATTACAAAATTGACAGATGAAAGGTACATCGTTTGGTATAGATTCAATTTTAGCCTCAACAATCCCAGCACACGAGAAATGATACCATTCATTGCATTCTTCACAAGCTATTGTACCAGCCCCAGCAGTTTGCTCACATATCTGGCACATATATACACGAACAGCTTCTTCATCCGCAATGCCCGGTATATTTTCTGAGGAGTAATTACTAATAGTGTCTACTTCAATGTTGCTTTGTTCCACAGCCCCTACAGCGTCCGTAACGACCCTTTCTTTCACATTTGACTCTCGCATTTCAATCGACTTCAGTTTTGCTTTACTCAGTTCTTTTTGTTCAGCTAATGGCTGATGTTCACCTTCTGACAGTGCCGTTGAAATCCTTTCATTCACAATTGACAGCTCTGCACTGTTTCTTTCAATCTCAGCACATATTGGTTCAAATAATGTATTTTCAAAAATGTCAGTTCTGTTACCATTTACAAGGATTGTAGACGTAGTATGATAGAAGTTAATAGTGAACTTCAAGTATATACCCTGTGTACTGTCTTTTTTCTTATTGTAAACACGAAAAACAGATCCGACCTGATGCTGACACTCATCTTCATTTATACTGGATTGTATAAAGTAGCTCGCACTAAAGGCATCACTGTATAATTGCTCAATAACAATGTATCTGGTCAGTTCGTATGCCGCAGGACTAAGCCGCATTACAAAGTTTTTGTTTTGTTTCATTTCATAACTAATATGAGCATGGGAACATTGATCAAGTTTTTTCTTCAGAGCTTTAACTTTGTTCAAAATATAACAGTTTGTATGTATGACTGACTCCTGACTACGGGTTCTATGGCTAGACATCACCAGCTGATCCTCAGTAGAAGGCTTGAATACAGTTTGTTTTTTCATTTCCAAGGCCATGACCGACGCCGACGGTAACCAAGTAAAATTTTCAGTAAAATTCAGATGATGGTTCAATAGAGCAAAGTTTTTAAAACTCAGTTAATTAAAATTGTTAAAATAGTTCACAAGACTAAAATTCGGGGCAGGGATATTCATTAAAACCTGATTTCAAACAACTATTTTGTAATGGCTGCCGGCGGAACTTCCACAATGGCGCGTTGTTGTTTCCTTTGTTTCGTCGAATTTGTCGAAAATTGTGATGAAACTTCACTTCAATAATTATTTACAAGCACAGAACGTATTTACAGCTAAATTAGTCGTAATTCACAACATTTAAAACTTCTAAAATGTGGTTAAAACATCAATTTTTAAGAATAAATTTCGTGAGTTAAAAAGAACACATCCTTCTTCGACGACATCGCTACAAAAAAAGAGTCCTGTATTTAGGACTATATATCATTTATTGGCTGAAATTTGATGTGAATGGTCTGAAGTCTAGTGAGAAAATGACAACTGAATGCTAATCCCCTTTATATAGTCCAGCCCTCTCACTTTTTATTAAGAAAAAAACTGGGGTTTGTGGGGTTTTACCTAGTTTTCTTATTTTTGATCCAAAACAAAGACTGTGGGCACTCGTGTACCCACTATCAATAGTTTGAGCAAAAGTATAAGGGTATCAAAACTTTTTCCGATGATTTTTTTTAAATTTTTGCTTCTGAAAATATTCTCTGTTTATTACATGTACATGGGCAAGTTTTCATAATGGTAAGAAAAACTGCTTCGTTTTCTGATAGGCATCTGCTATATTATTCTGCATATCCGCGTGATCGTAAGCCCTAGTGTGAAAGCCTCTAAACATTTTTGACGAATAGAGTATTTCATCCAGTAGTATTGTACTTTCGTTTTGCAGTTACGGCACAGCTGGTTAACCGTTTGTGTCTCATTTTGTATTTTCCTTATTTACCGTTTTGGATTATTGGGAGGATTTTGCTTCTATCTACGCCAGTTCCTAGGTTTTGCTTACTTTTTATTTCAAATATTCATCTTTAAAAATGTCCCTAGGCCGCATTGCGAACACACGCCCATGCAATTAAAAATTTCATTTAAAAACAAAAACTTTATATTTAATATACGTATTTGTTCAAAACATTCATTGTGGGTACACGTTAGAACCGCATCACCGGTTCGGCGAGTACCCACAATTCATGTTTTGGATTTAAAATGTGTATACCCCTATATACCCCAGTTTTACTATATAACATTGTGTTCATTGGGTATTCTTTTCACGGATCTGTTTTTCTGATGATAGGGGATGGTTTAGATAATGCATTAAGAACTACGTTAATAATTTACTATATGTGTCCTACTGAGATTGTGGTTAATATGTTTATACTTTTTCTAATCCCACCTTCCTTGAAGATGCTGCCGCAAGACGACAACAAATGCCAACAGATAAAATATAAGTACAGAACCTACACTTAGATAAAATATAAGTGCAGAACCTACACTTAGATATTCTAGCCAGATACGTGTATTTATCTAACATTCTAGTAAGATATGACTGAAATATTCAATCTTAAATAATGAAGAATATTCTCAGTCTATTGTAGGGGCGTGTAAAATAAAACGTACAGAAATATCAGTTCTACTGTATGCATGTTGCTCTATGAACATTCATCATTATCATTCATGATTATCTTTACTTCCTTTTTAGATTCAGCCGCAAAATATAAAGATTTGACAACAGAAACTATCCTCAGAAATGCAAGTAAGAAATCCATCCATTTGTCCATCTATCCATCCACCCAACAACCTACCTACCTACCTACCTACCCACCTACATACACATCCACCTACCTACCTCTCTCTCCTTTTTTCTCTCTCTTTCTCTCTCTTGCGCGCGCTCTCTCTCTCTCTTACCGAGTCTCTCTCTCTCTCTCTCTCTCTCTCTCTCCTGCCAAAGGCAGGTGGATGGGTAGGTAGGTGAGTAGATCTATCTATCTATCTATCTATCTATCTATCTATCTATTGTTAAGTATTGTCCCAGAATCTACATGTACATGTATAGTATATGCGATCACCACAATACTAGTATAACATTTGTCTTAAATATGTCTTTTACAGAATCGTTCGTATGACAGAGATCATTCGAACGCGCACGGTGTATATTTTAAGCAGAAAAACAAACAATAAGATGACTGTCAACGCCCAATAAACATATTGCATATTGAATAAACATTATCTCGTTTTCACTGCAGCTTCTGAGAAGACAACGGAACCTGTATTACCAACAGAACCACCACCCAACAGTAGTCAGTGGAGACAGGGCTATTTTCTGATGTTTCTGATAATACCACTTAGCATTGGAGAATGGCAACAATGTACCTTTCAGTGACGAAAATATGTACAAAATACAATATGTACAAAATACAATATGCACAAAATACAATATATACAAAATACAATATATACAAAATACAATATGTGCAAAATACAATATGTACAAAATACAATATGTACAAAATACAGTCTGAGAGCATGTACTTCTGCGCTCAGAATCCTAAACGATACCCAGCCGACATTTGAGCCGCCTCATGGGAAAACCAACAATCTGCATAGGCGATAACAAAGACGCAGATCACCGCGAAGCTGATCTGCGTCTTTGTTTTCTCTACACGGATAGTACAATTCCTCTTCTACTTAAATCCGAAATTTCAGGCTTCTAGCTCTTTTCTGTGCTTGTACAGGCCGGTTTGTGTCGGACCTGTTCGGAAACCACATTGTTGGTTTCCCCACGAGGCGGCTCATTTCTAAAATAACATTTACATATAAATATACAATTTCTAATCTTAAATAACAGTTATTGTTCTTTTTATCTGTTAACTTGAAATAAACTTAGCAGGAAATAAAATTATAATCCTGTTAATGAAAATCAATTGTTTGGTCAATTGTGCCACTTGACAATTTGAATGCTATTTAAGTTTTGAATTGAAAAGTTAGTTTATTGGCCATAATGTGTAAATCGTCCAGCCATTTTAGTCGCGGTCTTTGAGAGACTTATATTTTTCGCCCCCAAATACTTCGATACAGAATGTTGTTTTGCTTTCTAAAGTATAATTACAGAATGCCCAACACATTATTTTAGCTATTTATAATGCTTTAATTCACTATCTATTCGAGAGAATAATTATTAAATATGGTTTATTTTTCTTGATGCACTGTTGGCTTTATTAATGTCCTTTTGTGATAATCTTTATTTTATATTGGGTCGAGACGACTCCGTGATAGTACAATATAAATTATGTTTTATGGTGATATTATGACAATTTAAAATCGATTTAAGCCCGCCAGTAATTTTATATTATTGATCGCTCCAAGGCGATACTTCTGTTGTGGTTCTAATTGTTTTATGTTTTAAGATTGGACAGTGTTTTACGTGTGCTTAAAACGGACTGTGTTTTACAAATGCCCACATAAGACTGCGCCCATAAGACAATGATTTACTTGCGTGAAGGCATGCGCTAATGCAAAAAAAGGTACAAGTAGGCAAAGATCAGGAAAAGGCGCAATCAGAAAAAGATTCCCACTCCAAAAACCTAGGCGGGAAAAAAAACAAACCAACAATCAGGTACTTATACCATGAAAACATTTCGTAAGCCGAATGAGCAGCTATTTTCCCAATAGGTGGCCACTCAGTTACCTTAACTTAACTAAAATATGAAAACATACATAAGGCGCCAACAGCACAAAAATATTTTAAACACCAAGACATAAAACAAAAAGAACCACCACAGAAGTATCGACTTGGAACGATCAGTAACACAAAGTTACTGGCGGGTTTAAATCGATTTTACATGGCCATAACCTCACCCTCAGCTTCTGCAGTTGTTCATAACATTTAGTTAGTTCTTCGGTCCTCGTGGTGAATCTCTAACTAGTCAATGAATCATCAAGAACAAACAAATAAATCATGATAAACATCCTGATGAATCAAAAATCAGGACTCACAGATTCAGTAAGCTGCCCGACGATGCAAAGGACATCTATGCCTTAGATTGGGATACTCCCTAATTGACAAATATGTCACTTTAAGAGACGAAAATGCCTAGTTCTTTATTATTATTGTGTTCTTGCATATTTTGATTGTCAATGACATAATTTATGTCAATTTTAACATTGGTTTGGGAATGCACTAATGCAATACGATAGATTGAAAGCAAATATACTTTTGAACCTGTACTGTATCTCTATAAATACATCTACATTACCTAAATATACTCACCCTGACACCGGTTTGACAAGAAATACGACCATGAATGTTTACAATTCTACAGTTGATGTCTTTGAAATTGTCCATAACAACATGGCTTATTTTAGTTCATGGAACATTTCAGAAAATTATACATTTTCGCCTTGCTGACCCTGTTCCCACCCTAGACCCAGGATGCCACTTTGATATGATGTGTGAATGTGAAAAACGCACAAACTGACGAAAGGGCATGCTGTGTCCCGGAGGGAACACACCTAGAAATAAACTATAAGATTGTAAATTAAAGATCTTATGCACTAAGCTAACATTTCTTTCAAAATAAACTTAAAATTACAAAACAATAAACGATCAATGTGTGGATATTGTTCAGCATTCATATGACAAACAAGCCCATATTTGTTTGCTTGAAAAGTGCTGTTGACAAACAAATGCAACTCAGTTCAAAGTCTAATGGTTCATTTTGCCAAAGATGCTGTGGGTTGTGAAAATATTTAGTTGCATTGTCTGGATTCTGTTAAATCAGCCAAACTGTTTTGTAAACGAAAGTGTATATATTTCTTCTCCTATAAATGATAAATTCAGCCCCATAGTCATAACATGAAAATTTTGTCCTCCCAAATATGAGATTTAGGGACTTCTTACATCTAAGGCATAGATGTCCTTTTCTTGGATTATACGTACCGTAATTATATCTTACAGATGTTGATACAGTAATGAACGATATAATGCATTAAAATGATTAGAACATGCAACCTAATCACTGGAGTCTAGTATGAAGCACTATCATATATAAGCTCTGTCACGATAATACCTGGAAGCTGAGTTTCGATCAGGTCTGACACAAAGTGGGTTTTATAAGGGCAGAAAATAGCTTAATACGGAGCTTATAGAGACTGAAGAAATTTTGTTCATTGCAATTGGTGTCGGAAAAGAGCCGGCCATGTTTTCGCTGTTAGTCTATGAGAAAAAACACATTCGTGGCAGACGCAAACGTGCGGTTTTGCATGACACGGTTGAAATGCATACGGATCGAATAATAATTTATGGATACCTAGTACATTTGCAACCAGTCTTATAACTCTATATAATGCATTTGAATGCCTTGTATGTTATCGTCATATACAATTAAGAAGAAATTCGATATTTTCAGCAAATGTTTTAAGTCTAGGGATATTCAGTAGGAACTTAAAGCTGGAATTAGTAATCTTTGTCTTACTGAAACAGACTGAGCCTTCTAACATCAGGAAAACTTGTCCGTGCGATGCATACCCCCTCAACCCCAAATTTTGAATAGTAAAACTGGGGTATGTAGGGGTATACCTATTTTTCATATTCTTGATCCAAACAATATTATTGGTACACGTTAGAACCGTCCGGCGAGGCGGTTCTAACGTGTATCCGGCGAGGCGGTTCTAACGTGTACCCACAATCAATGTTTTTAGCAAAAGTATCACAAATATCAAAATTGTTCCAATGAAATTTTCAACTTTTGCTTTTAAAATAAATCTTTATATATTGCATGGGCATTTTCGTAACGAATTAGAGCAATGTATTATACCAATGGTTGTTTTCGAACGTTTCTAGTTCTCCTAGTCTGGAATACCGCTAAAGGTAAATGAGCCTGTGTATGAGAAAACCAACAATTTGGGTTTCCGACCAGGTCCTACATAAACCAGACTGTACAGAAGATGGCTAGAGGCTGCCAATTTTGGATTAAGAAACGGTAGAGGAATTGTACTATCCGTGTAGCGAATACAAAGGTGCTGATCAGCTTCGCAGTGACCTGATCCTTTGTTTTCGCCAAGGCAGATTGTTGGTTTCCCCATGCAGTGGCTCATATTGCAATAGGTCAATAAAGATAAAATTCATTTAAAAAAAACAATATTATTAAATGATAAGAGTTGCACCATCATCTTTCAAAAACACCTGTTTTCTGGAATATCTAAACTAGAAGGATCAATGTCCTGTAAACGCTCACCTGCTATTTGTGATACTGAACCCCTATAAATGTCATATGCATGTATATACATGTAGCCCAAGGACAAGGTCAGAATGACACATGGGATCTTTTCTTTTTCCTTCTTTTTCAAAGTCTTAAATATTTTTTTCCATTTGCCCACTTTCTTGAGGTTTTCCCCTAGGATGACATTTTAACAGTTTTCTGTATAATTTGACCTATGTTGACCTTGCCGTTAAATCCGTTAAGATCATAAGAGGATCATGATTTATACACACATTGTAGAGCTAGAAAGTCTTATACTGCGTCAACACTATGTTCCCGGCGGCCCCGGAGCCCCGTTTGCTCGAAACGTAGCGTACCTGGGAATTTTGGTCATATATTTATCTGTTTTCAAGATCTAGTTTTCTTACGTTGTATTACGATATCCGTAACAAGCCCTGTCAGTGATAAGCCGATGTGTCACGGAGGCGCTATGGTACGTTACGGTTATCCACGATCTATCACGATTATTAGCACGTTCTGTTACAGTCTGTTACGTTCTTATGCTGTCAGTTGCATTTTGACCAAGTCGTAACACGTTTTTTCGTTCTGTCAAGGTCAGCTACGGATGAAACGTAGACACCATGCAGTTTAAAGAGCTTTGTGCATTTTATATAAGAATAAGCCCTTTGAAATAATAACAACTGCGCTCCTGAACAACCGACTGCAGAGTTGATTAAGAAAGTTCGGGATTTTATTTCTTCTTCAATGGCATAATGCAGCGTATGGTATCTATTGTTCACTATAGTGACTGCTCCAATATGAAGGAATTTGTCCCCATGCCTTTAAATTTCATGCAGGTGATAGCCGTAACAGAACGTGGCATACAGTAATAGTAGTAGTAGTAGTAGTAGTAGAACGGGGTCAACATCGCCAAAGACCGTAACGCACCGTAACTAAACGCAACAAAACGTGTTGAGTATTCAGTAGAAAACGGGACGAGACGTGAACGACCGTGATCAAACGCAGCTGAACGTGGAAGATCCGTAGCTTGCCGTGCTATTCATTAGCTTCCCGATGCACTACGGACCGCCTCCAAGTTTCGCCACGTACTGATACATTCTGCCACGGATGTATTACGTTCAGCCCGTTTTATCAAGACCCATTACCTTTTTCATTTCCACCGTGACTGCCGTGGCAGATTTTTAAAATTGCGACGGTGTTCACGGTTATCACGGCCCTCTATAACGGAAACGTGGTTGCCGTGACGGCCGGGAACAATATTTGTAAACGCTACATTAATAACTACATGTCAAGTTTTGTTGCAATAGGTTCAGCAGTTCCCGAGAAGAAGAGTTTTGAAGGATTTTACTATATATGGGCATGGTGGCCATTTATTTATAAATACATTGGTTCCCTCTTCATACACATGCTTCCCATAAAATTTGACTTTGATCGGCTATGCCATTCTAGTGAAGAATATCTTTGAATATTATGGCCATATACATGTGCAATGTACATTGCGCTGGGTGAGGCAGACCAACCCCTGGGCCCAATTTTTATTAGGATCGTAAATCTTCAGTCCGCTGGCCCATTTCCTTCAATTTTTCCCTTCAAATGACATTTTGACAATTTTCCCAATTCAAATGCATGGGCGATCTATGTTGACCTAGCCGTAAAATAGGTCAAAGTCATCACAGGGTCATTATTCATTTAAATTTTGTCGAGCGTCTCGCCTTGAAGCTTCACGCAAAGTTTCAAAATCATAATCCTTCTGGTTCTGGAGGAGATTTTTAAACTTAAGGTGTTTGCTATTTATAGCCATGGCGACCATATTGGTCATGTGACCTGAACCATTTTTATAAACATTTGTTTCCCTTTCCTAAGAGTTTGGCTTTGATTGGCCAAGGAATTTTAGAGAACATCTTTGACCGTGATTCTTTTACATTCCAAAAGTCTAACGATCTGCAAAAATGAAAATTAGCTTGCATGTCCAAAACTATTCTTGAAAAGGCCTTTTACGTGTATAGGAGAGGTTATCTAAATACACGTACCTAAAAATTGACATTCTAGTTAATCTTGGCTATATTTTCATTAGTGTTTTGTTATGTTTTCACCGTCATTTTTCACCGTTGTTTTGGTCAGCTTCAGATCACCGAGAAGCACGCTGTCCAGATGGTCGTTCTCTAGCCAACTACACTGGAAATGTATCCATCACGGATGGTGGGAGACAGTGTCAACCAAGGATTGGAGAAGATAATCAAACAGTGGAACATGGTATTTATTGCAGAGCCTCTACGGGCTACGGCCTGCCATATTGTTATGTATCAGACTACTTTCTTCGATATCAGACTTGTGCAGAACGAATCTGCGGAGGTCAGTCAATCGAATTAATCAGTGAACAAGTATTCCCATTAATGAGTTTTACTAAAAATAAATACAAAACAAAAATTGAATTTGCCAGTATCGGTCATGAGAATGTCCATATAGGTTGATTATATTTTTGAAATAAAAGTGCATTGTAAGTTTTTGCCATTCTAGACACAACATAAATTACTAAGGATGATGTTTTAACATCCTTTGTAACCATTACGAAAACCCAGGCAATATAAAGTGATTTTAAAGTTTTAAAAAAATGAAAATGTTTTATAGTTTATTTTTCTTTTTCTTATTTTGGCCCAAAACATAGACTGTGGGTACATGTTAGAACCGCCTTGCCGATGCAGTTCTAATGAGTACCCACCATCTAAGTTTTGGAGCAAAAATAAGAAAAATGCGTATACCCCTGCAAACCCCAGTTTTCCTATATAAAAGTGCAGTTAAAGGGGGTATTCATTGCATGGACATGTTTTCCTGATGTTCATGTGATTATCTTGTTCATTAGAAAGGTACAAGTAGGCAAAGATCAGGAAAAGGCGCAATCAGAAAAAGAGTTCATGCAGTTTAATACTTTTTTGGTGTAAACCTAGCATTACGAAAACACGCTCATGTAATATATAGAGGATCTTACACGAGTGGTCATTTCATATGAAATTTATTAAACGAGCCTTCGGCGAGTTTAATAAATTTCATATGAAATGACCACGAGTGTAAGATTCGTTTTATCATATGACTTTTAAAATAGGATTTTATCGCCTTCGAAGTGGACATATTTTCCAAGAAAATTTACATTGTTGTTACGGAGGTCGTCAATGACGTTACGTATTCCCGCAAAAGTGTTATTACACGTGTGGTCATACGATGTTTATGACATGACGTTATCCACTGGAAAACAGCGACGTCATATGATAAATACAGATTTTCTTAACTTTGTCAATTGAAAATTTTCAGTACGACATTGATATTTTTCTTATTTTTCGCCCAAGACATAGATTGTGGGTGTACCCACAAAGACATAGATTGTGGGTGTACCCAGAAAGACATAGATTGTGGGTGTACCCATAATCTATGTTTTGAAGCAAAAATAAGAAAAATAGGTAACCCCTCGATATCAAAGTTTTACTGTATAAAATTGGGATTCAAGGGGGTATACTTGTACATGGATATGTTTTCCTGATAGTTATTGTATAATTTTTCTTTAATGTTTTGCATGTACATATATTTTGCGTGTATACTGTATATAGACTATAAGTAATGGTCAGGACGTGTTGTAGTCAGAATCAGTCTTGTCCATAAACCCTAGGTTGGAAAACAAAATGATAAAATGAGGTACTAATACATCGAAAACATGCAAGTAAAACTTGTGTTTTCGTATTACTTTTTTCGTTCAAGTGTATGATTGAAGAGTGTAAACAAATTCTTATTTTCAAAACACTTCTCACTTGAAGTTCTTAATGTGAAATACGCGTATAAAAGTTGCATTTCATACTTAAAATCATATGAACGCTCTTGTCTAAACTTCAAGTAAGCAGGTAAAATGATTTTATCATTTCAATATATCATACAGAGTCTCCATGTGGAGGATTGCTGTCGAGTCCAATTATGCTAAGTTATCAAGACACCACCGGCCAATGGTTTTACGAACATCAAAAGGACTGTTTATGGGAGATAGTTGCACCCGAAAACAGAATAATCCAGCTCGATCTGATTCAAACTGACATAGACTGTAACAGTAATACAGATTTAAATGTAAGTTTAGCCGACAGAATAATCAAATAAAATCACTACAGAGACGCCTTAAAACTGCCATGTTAATCCCATCTATTATATGACCGCGAAGCAGGCCTATGAGCTGGTTTAATTAAACAAACCATAAGCCTCACCGTTTATTTCGGTTGTTACTAGTATTTTATTTAGCACATTTCGCATGGCATGACATCCCTATGTTGGTTAGGAGTCCCATATAATGGAGGATACGTCATAACATGACATGTCAGACGGCATTACATCCCCTTTCACTCGAGTTTGCCGTTTTAGCATTTGCATTACTCAAAAAGACCATGTGCTCTGAAGATCTGAATATCTTTTTATGTTGACCACAAAGACATCTGGGTTGATTGATCTGCTGATTTGAGTAATAGTTTCAAACTAAATGACCTTAAAACGGCAAACTGAAGTGATTTTTATCTTACTTATGTGGAATTTTGGCCATGTAGATACCGATAGGTAACTGCTATAATTGATAAAATTCTGCTTTTGTCCCAGTATCCTATTTCAAATGTGTGTTCTTAATAGATTATTTCAGCTCATATGAGACGGGCCAATCAGAAGGTGGGCGAAAACGGGAGAACCCCGAGAAAAACCACCTAGCACACCCGCAAGCAGAACGTTTTTACCCCGCCCATATATTTTGATCATAAATATTAGTCTAACGATCGATCTTTAGACACATTAACAGTCCCGACCTAACGATGTCTATTAGTTTTACGTCCTTTTCAAGATTATTTCAGCTAATATGAGACGGGCCAAACAATAGATGGGGCGAAAACGGAGAACGAAAAAACCACCTGGCACACCCGCAAGCAGAACTTGGCTTGTCTCACATGTAGCCAGTGCGGGGCTCGAACCCACACCAGTCACAGCGGTGAGATGATCGAGTGATTTAGAAACAGCGCGCTTAACCGCTTGGCCACGGGGGCCGCTCCAAAGAATAATATGAAATAAAAATGTGCTTCAACAAAACAATTACAATGTTGTTTATTACAAGAGGTGACATCATTATTTAAAGATAAATGCTGAATAGATTTTAAGAACACCTGGGACACTGTTTCAGTTCTAAAATAGAATAAAAAGTTACCTGATTTACACGCAAACTTGATTGACCTAAATGCTCAAACGGCAAACTCCAGTGAAAGGGGCTGTAAGTCGGGACTGTTATCAGACT
Organism: Rugalucina vietnamica; assembly: GCA_964017185.1. NCBI lineage: Eukaryota > Metazoa > Mollusca > Bivalvia > Lucinida > Lucinidae > Rugalucina > Rugalucina vietnamica. The sequence continues at coordinate 51,366,424 of OZ024877.1, forward strand.
ACTAATCACATCACTGGGTCTTTTTTCTAAGCCTCTATAATCTGGTGTCGTCCAGATATAAGCAGGTTCCGGTAAGGTGGTGAAAAATTGAATATAAACAAAGAAATGGTGTAGACATGAGAACAGGTAAGTTGCATGATTACTGTTTTTTCTTTGGATTTTTAATAAAATCCTGATGTGCAGTCTCAAGATGTACATGGAAGGCGTAAAACGACTTAATCACATTTTTTTTCGTGTCTTAAGCACGTTACACAAAGACGCTTTCATTTTTGCATTGGTTGATCTCTGGCGCAATTGATTAGATGTACTTGATTAGAAGTAAAAACATATGTCGTTTTTGAAAATATAATTTGCAGGTGTTTGAATATCCGCACGGACAGCAACATCCATCTTTTCTGTATTTTGAGTGTTCCAGAGATTTTGAACTGTCATCGGCCGGAAGTGGTGTCGCGAGGTCTAGCAAACGAATTTTGTCGAGTACGAATGTTTTGTATGTACAATACGATTGTATCAGTACATCTCTAAACCAACACTCCTACGATTGTCCCGGTGGTAGATTTGTAGCCAACATATCACATATCATGAATATAGAAGAAGGTAAATTCATTAAGCCTCTTACTACGTACTGTCACGGTGTGTAACGTTCAGCCCGTTTTATCACGACGGATTACGTTTCTCATTTACGCCGTGACTGCCGTGGCAGATTTTTTTTAAACTGTCAAAAATTGCCACGGTGTCCACGGCCATCACGGCCTGTTACATTTGCCTATCCCGTTCCCCTGCGTTGCCTCACGTTTATCCCGTTTTGATCACGGTTGTCTGAAACGTGGCTGCCGGGAACATAACTTGTAAACGCTACATAGCATGTAGAACCGGATTTACTACATAACAAGACTTGTTCTATCATTGCAATACGCGCTCAATGCTGCTTAAGGTTGACATAAATTATTAAGATTCGTAGAGCGCGGTGGCGTTGAGATAGAGAGAACTCCTAATCGAGATGTCTTTGGTTCGGTCCACGCTGGCGGCACTGTGCTGTGTCCTTGATCAAGACACATTAACTCCCCATAGTACTGGTAGTAATTAGAACCCAGGAAGCGGTGGCTCCGTCCCTACATGACAGAAAAATTGTTAACTGGGACGTTAAACCTCAATACAGCACATGCAAACCAAGCAAGATTCAAGAAAATGAGATATACATCCTGCATAAAGTTGTAAATGGAAGCAATGGGGTAACTACTTGTTTTGTGCTTTACAATTATTATTATTTTTTTTTTTTTTTTTTTTTTTTTTTTTTTTTTTTTTTTTTTTTTAGAATTGCATTATTGTCAATATAACAGTTTCAAGCATTGTGATCAACAAAAAACTCATCAATGTCAAAGGTTGAAATATCAAGATGAGCACCTGTAATAAAATAACAAGTATGTACAAATGAATTAACTTTATTAATTTTTTTGTTTTACGAAAGCAAGCCCATGTAATATACCTATTTTTGTCAAGTTGTAAAAATTGAAAATTTTCAGCAGGTCTTTTGTTTATATTGTTCTTATTTTTGATCAAAACATAGATCGTGGGTACACGGTAGAACCGCCTCGCCTAGGCGGTTCTAACGAGTACCCACAATCAATGTTTTGGAGCAAAAATAAGAAAAATAGGTATACCCCTGAATACCCGTTTTTCTATATAAAAGTGTGGTTTGAGGGGGTATTAACTGCACGGATATGTTTTGCTGATGGCATACATAAACGGCAACCCTAGATTTCCGACAGACTCATGAAACTAAATTAACTCTTATCTCTCTTTTTTCCCATCGCCAGCTATATGTGGTGAAGACGAGTTCATGTGTGCTGACGAAACCTGTATACCAATCGACTACCGGTGTGATGGAACCTTCGCTGATTGTGACGGAGGAGAAGACGAACAAGGCTGTGGTTGGTATAAAGGCCTAATGTAGCGGTCACACTGAATCGATCAGGAAAACATGTCCATGAAAAGCATACCCCCTTGACCCAACTTTTATTTAGAAAGAACTAGAATCTTGAATAAATATTCCACAGGGAATTAAATATAACAATTTATTTCCAAAGTCACTCTTTGTTCAAATTTTCGGCCTCTCGGCCTTTAACAAGAAACAATACTCTCTTCTTACAATAAATTACATGCTGATATAAGGTTTTTCACCATCTTGGAAAGTTATAATTACTCTTTCCTTGAGAGTTACTCTTTCTTCCTTCACATCTGTTACGTTGCTTTTGCTCCTTAACCTTAACATGTTCCATTGCATACTTTACTAACCACCATGAAAGATAGAATGAATGATTACTTTGGCTCATATGTAACGTATTGTTATCTGAGCGTCAATAAAGAGTTTGTTTGTTTTGTTGTCTTTTGGCACAACGTCAATGGCGACGTGCGCCAAAAAGTGGCGGCCTGAGTCCCAGACGCCAAATAACGTCACATCACATTAACAAAAAGGTAAGAAACTCTCATTTCAATATGGACATACATAACCCAAATAATGATTAAATAAATAAATAATAAATAAATAAACAAATAAATTATTAAACAAATAAGTAAATAAATAATCAGATAAATAAAAGATAAATATAAATAAACATAAAAAAAATCATTTAAAAGAAAAATAAATAAATAACATTTTTAATATCAAAACATTGATTTTGGGTACACGTTAGAACCGCATCACCGGTTCGGCGCGTACCCACAATGAGAAATATACTCCAGTTTTGCTATATAACATTGGGTTCAAGAGGGTATAGTTTTCACGGAACTGTTTTCCTGATGATAGGAGATGGTTTAAATAATGCATTTAGAAACATTTTACTGCCTATTGAGATTGTGGTAGATATGTTTATTATTTTTCTAACCCCACCTTCCTTGAAGATGCTGCTGCTAGACGACAAGAAATGCCAGCAGAACTTAGTACACTTAATAAGACACATGTATTTATCTAACATTCTAGTAAGATATGATTGGAATATTCCACCTTAACTGATGAAGAATATTCTCATAGTCTAAGAAATATTCTACTTATGTTGCTCTACATCAGGAAAACATGTCCGTGTACTGTATACCCCCTTGAACCACACTTTTATATAGAAAAAATGGGGTTTGCAGGGGTATACCTATTTTTCTTATTTTTGCTCTTAAACATAGATAGTGGGTACTCTTTAGAACCGCCTCGCCGAGGCGGTTCTAACGTGTACCCACAATCTATGTTTTGAGCAAAAATAAGAAAAATATCAAAAATTTTCTACTGAAATTTTCAATTTTTACAACTTAAAAAATCCCTGTATATTGCATAGGAATGTTTTCGTAATGATGAACATTCATCATTCTCATTCATGATTATCTTTACTTCCTTTTAAGACTCAGCCGCAAGATATAATGATTTGACGACAGAAACTATCCATAGAAATACAAGTAAGAAATCTATCTATCTATCTATATATCTATCTATCTATCTATCTATCTATCCTTTCCTTTTCTATTCTATTCTATTCTATTTGCCTACCTACCTACCTGCCTACCTATCGTTAAGTAATGTCGAAGAATCTACATGTACATGTAGAAGTGATCACCACATTTAATTTGTCTTTTAAATTAAAGAGTCTCATTCAAACGCGCACGATGTATATTTTAGGCAGAAATAAGAACGATATGATTGCGATTGATCTGTAATAGCCAACATTTAATAAACATTATCACGTTTTCACTGCAGCTACTGAGAAGACATCGGAGCCAGTTTTACCAACAGAACCACCGTCCAACAGTAGTCAGTGGAGACAGGGCATTTTGAGTTATTCCCTGATGTTTCTGACAGTACTACTTAGCATTGGAAAATGGCAACAATGCACTTTTCATTGACGAAAATATGTACAAAATACAAAATATACAAAATACAATTTGCACAAAATACAACATCAGGAAAACATATCCGTACAATGAATACCCCCTTAAACCCCACTTTTATATAGTAAAACTGGGGTTTGCACGGGTATACCTATTTTTCTTATTTTTGCTCCAAAACATAGATTGTGGGTACTCGTTAGAACCGCCTCGGTGAGGCGGTTCTAACGTGTACCCACAATCTATGTTTTGAGCAAAAATAAGAAAAATATCAAAATTTTTCCCACGAAATTTTCAATTTTTACAGGTGAGAAAATCTCTGTATATTGCATGGGCAAGTTTTCGTAATGATATGTACAAAATACAGCCTGAGAGCATGTACTTCTGCGCGATACCCAGCCGACATTTTTAAAAGAACCTTTTTATATACGATCTCTTTAGTCTTTAAAAGCATTGTTTATTCATTTATCTGTTAACTTGTGACAAACTTGACAAAACTGTTTAAACATGTACCAAACATATATACGTAGGTTATTCGCCAAGTTCGTGTAATTGTGTTATATCAGTCTCATAATTTTCATCCATTGTACTAGTCTAAGAACGTAATGAAAAAATATTGTTTATTGCTTTATTTATTTACCTTTCAAACGACACCAAAATCGTGAAAATCGGTTGACCAGGAGAGGCAGGATAATTTTTCTTGTAAACATGAAAATATATTGAAGTCTATGGAGACTTTGACGTTGTGGACATTAATTTGGCACGCAACTGTAATGTCGAAGAATCTACATGTACATGTAGAAGTGATCACCACATTTGATTTGTCTTTTAAATTAAAGAGTCTCATTCAAACGCACACGATGTATATTTTAGGCAGAAATAAGAACAATATGATTGCAATTGATCTGTAATAGCCAACATTTAAAAAAACATTATCACGTTTTCACTGCAGCTACTGAGAAGACAACGGAGCCAGTCTTACCAACAGAACCACCGTCCAACAGTAGTCAGTGGAGACAGGGCGTTTTGAGTTATTCCCTGATGTTTCTGACAGTACTCCTTAGCATTGGAAAATGGCAACAATGCACTTTTCATTGACGAAAATATGTACAAAATACAAAATATACAAAATACAATTTGCACAAAATACAACATCAGGAAAACATGTCCGTGCAATGAATACCCCCTTAAACCCCACTTTTATATAGTAAAACTGGGGTTTGCACGGGTATACCTATTTTTCTTATTTTTGCTCCAAAACATAGATTGTGGGTACTCGTTAGAACCGCCTCGCCGAGGCGGTTCTAACGTGTACCCACAATCTATGTTTTGAGCAAAAATAAGAAAAATATCAAAATTTTTCCTACGAAATTTTCAATTTTTACAGGTGAGAAAATCTCTGTATATTGCATGGGCAAGTTTTCGTAATGATATGTACAAAATACAGTCTGAGAGCATGTACTTCTGCGAGATACCGAGCCGACATTTTTAAAAGAACCTTTTTATATGCGATCTCTTTAGTCTTTAAAAGCATTGTTTATGCATTTATCTGTTAACTTGTGACAAACTTGACAAAACTGTTTAAACATGTACCAAACATATATACGTAGGTTATTCGCCAAGTTCGTGTAATTGTGTTATATCTCTCATAATTTTCATCCATTGTAATTTGTACTAGTCTAAGAACGTAATGAAAAAATATTGTTTATTGCTTTATTTATTTACCTTTCAAACGACACCAAAATCGTGAAAATCGGTTGACCAGGAGAGGCAGGATAATTTTTCTTGTAAACATGAAAATATATTGAAGTCTATGGAGACTTTGACGTTGTGGACATTAATTTGGCACGCAACTGTAATGTCGAAGAATCTACATGTACATGTAGAAGTGATCACCACATTTGATTTGTCTTTTGAATTAAAGAGTCTCATTCAAACGCACACGATGTATATTTTAGGCAGAAATAAGAACAATATGATTGCAATTGATCTGTAATAGCCAACATTTAAAAAACATTATCACGTTTTCACTGCAGCTACTGAGAAGACAACGGAGCCAGTCTTACCAACAGAACCACCGTCCAACAGTAGTCAGTGGAGACAGGGCATTTTGAGTTATTCCCTGATGTTTCTGACAGTACTCCTTAGCATTGGAAAATGGCAACAATGCACTTTTCATTGACGAAAATATGTACCAAATACAAAATATACAAAATACAATTTGCACAAAATACAACATCAGGAAAACATGTCCGTGCAATGAATACCCCCTTAAACCCCACTTTTATATAGTAAAACTGGGGTTTGCACGGGTATACCTATTTTTCTTATTTTTGCTCCAAAACATAGATTGTGGGTACTCGTTAGAACCGCCTCGCCTAGGCGGTTCTAACGTGTACCCACAATCTATGTTTTGAGCAAAAATAAGAAAAATATCAAAATTTTTCCCACGAAATTTTCAATTTTTACAGGTGAGAAAATCTCTGTATATTGCATGGGCAAGTTTTCGTAATGATATGTACAAAATACAGTCTGAGAGCATGTACTTCTGCGCGATACCCAGCCGACATTTTTAAAAGAACATTTTTATTTACGATCTCTTTAGTCTTTAAAAGCATTCTTTATGCATTTATCTGTTAACTTGTGACAAACTTGACAAAACTGTTTAAACATGTTTCAAACATATATACGTAGATTATTCGCCAAGTTCGTGTAATTGTGTTATATCTCTCATAATTTTCATCCCGGCATTGTACTAGAACATTGGAGTGCGTGAACTTCACTTATTCTATCAAGCATTCAGGTTGTCGTGGCAAGATCATCATCGGTATCCCGGAGCAGTCCGAAAAATACATATTTTTAATTAAACAATGTCTTGAAGAACTAAACAAAATTTCTGACTGTTTGCTCATTGTCAGAGCATGGAACCGTCGTGTAATATTTCAACAACATAAGATTATTTCCTGAAAATCTAAAATCAAAATTTGATGTTCAATAAAACGTTACAATAGTCCTATATTTTGAGAGTTGTATTGGAAAAACTGTGTTGTTGCGTTGCGAAGGGTTATGTTTTTTTGTTTTTTTTTTGTTTTTTTTTAAATTTTATTTTATTTTATTTTCATAAAGCACCCAAAGAAACACTTAAGATGGTCAAATAAACTAGAAAACTATGAAAAATGTAGTCCAGCATTTATGTACAAATGACTCACATGATTTAAGTTCGGAATAAAACCAATTCATGACGATTTTAGAAGTAATCAACCGGCAGTATTTTTTGTTTCATTAAGAAATCGATAAATTTGATGATTCAGTAGAAAATATAAGCAAATTAGTCTCAGGGAGCTGTATTACATACTGATACTGGAGTATGGAAACTTATCATAAGAAATGAGCAGGCAGAGGAATTGCGTAGATATTATTGGTGATTATGCTATGAAACTGTGGTCATCGCGAAGTGGATTAAAATAATGTTTGACGTTTTCGCAACGTCTTTTTTGCTTTGGTACCCGTACCATACCTTTTTATAATGAACGTCTTAGTGCATCATCTTGGTTTTCACAGCATTTATAGATATACATGTGTATAAGAGGATATGTTGAAGTTAAAATAGGTGTGTTCCTTTTTTTTTTCTCAATGAATATTGTGTGAATGATAAGGCAAAGATTCGAACTTTCCGAACAACCCTCGTATTTTATGGTCATATTATTGCATAATAATCGGTTCAAAAATATTTCCACCACATTTCGGCATATATAATGCACTATCTTTTAATCCAGTATATTTTGCAAAATCGTAGGATTGTGTTGCATCCGAAGGAATTCTACGGATCAGTCTTCAGATCATGCACATTTTTAAAGCTCATAATATCTCTAACTCGAAGGAAAATGTCGTGCGATTCAGTGAGACCAGTCCTTTATCCGGACGGAATTACCAGAGGCTTTGAAATATCTCAACCACGTCATCGGCCGACGGATACATAAAATTAATTTGTGTTAAAATAGAAAACAAACATGAATAAATAAATACAAGTTTATTACAATAAATCAAAATTATACAATTTCTTGTCACGAATATGAAATATGATTTAAAAGATATAAAAGAAGCATGCCGTTTTTAGCTCACATGAGCCGAATGCTCAAAAGGTGAGCTTATATAATGACCAACAGGCGTCGGTCCACAATTTAAAATACCTTCTCCTCTTAACCCGCTTGGACAATTAAAGCCAAAACTTATGTTGCCTAAGGAAGGGGGAACGAAAGTTTATATAATTGGTCTTGGTCACATGAGAAAGATGGCTGCCATGGCTATAAATAGAAAAAAAAACAAACGTTAAAACTCTTCTTCTCCAAAACCAGCCTCTGATTTTGAAACTTGGCATGAAGGATCATGGTAAGGGGCTCTCATGACACTGGGATGACGTTGACCTCTTTTACGGCAAGGTCAACATAGGTCGCCAATGGATTTCAATGCCAAAAATTGTCAAAATATCATTTGAAGGGAAAAATTTGAAGTAAATGGGCAACTGGACTGAAGAGTTATGATTCTGAAACAATGTGGACCGCAGTGGCTGGTCTGCCACAATCCTGGGGCAATATACATGTATATTTCCATAATATTCAAAGATCTTCTCTGAAACCGCTTGGCCAATCAAAGCAAAATTTTATAGGAATCATCTAAACAAAGGGGGAACCAATAATATAGGTCACATGACCAAGATGGCCGCCATGCTCATATATGGTAAAATCGCTTCAAAAATTCATGTGCATGCTTAATAAAAATTGCAGAGAGTACGAATCCTTGAACTGTTCGAAACCTTGATCTGTCACTCTATTGGTACATGCATATATCCCAGATCTCATATGAGCGTGTACAGGACCATTTGGTTCTCATGCATGAAAACGATATATTATGAAGTGCTAATACAGTTCCAATGTTTGCATTGCAAGAATCAGTCAGACATAAATAGTAATAATCTATAAAATACAACAATAAAAAGAAATAACAAATATTCATTCTATAAGAAAATGCTTGTGGATTTATCAGCGTTCAAAACGACCAGCTACATAACATTGTACTGGCCCTGTAAATGTACACTTTCATGGAATTAAAACTTGGGTAAGCGGGCAAATCATTACGAAAATGTACCCATGCAATACACAGTGTTTCTATATGTGAAAAATGATACTTTTCCATTTAAAAGATCGTTTATTGGCAAGCCGGTTGGAACGAGCATCCTTGCCACAATCTATATACATGTATGTATTAGAGAAAAAATAAAAGATATTGAATACCACTGTTTCCCCAGTTTTAATAGGTAAAGTGGGATTAAAGGGTATACATTTTAAGTACATGTTATCCTGATGCGAACAAATACCCGTAATTGAATACTCCGTACATCGACTCTGAAAGTTTTTACTCAGCAACTACATTCGGACTTGAACATACTGGTACATGTATATATACTTTTTGTGTTTTTATGCCGAAAATGTTTTGATCGGTTATACAGTCGTACAATATATTTGAAGAAAATTTTTTTAACTATGATCTGGACAGACTGGAGGTCATGTACAATGTGAAGACGCATGAGTCCCTCCTCCGATCTCGAGTCATGCCCGGTTGTACCCAGTGACTACATTTTGTTGTATCTTCCGAGTACCTGATGGCACTGTGGACAAGTGTGGACCACATCCTTACACGCGTTGATACAGAATGGGATCCAGCAACACAATATGAAACTGAAGAAGGAACCTGACATTAATGCTTTGAACGTGGCTTCAATGGAGATTGGGTTAGTAGGTTAACTTCATGTATGAGAAATGATCACAACAAAGAGTCTATAAAATGTACGGTGAAACTAAGTGTCATTTCTTTCTGGTCAAACCTTGTATAAGCGGAGATTGACTTATAAAAATAATTATTAAGTTTCTTTAATAACATGGGCGGATCCAGAGGGGGGACAGGTGGTCCGGACCCCCCTCCCCCTGGTATAGCCAGATTATTAATTTTTGTCATGTTGAAATTTTCCGTCAGACCCCTTCTGGGAATTTGGACCCCCCATGAGAAAATTTCCTGGATCCGCGCATGAATAAGAGCTGTCGCAGGACAGCGAGCTCGCCTGACTTGTGCTTTGCCACTAAACCTAATAAAATCTATATGATATTGACTTCAATATCTCTACGGCGTGCCGTGATGGTACAGCATAAAACTTAAGACCAATACATGTATCTACCAACATGTAAAGTATCAACTTCATCCATCTACACATTCAAGAGATATAGACTTATAAAAACTGTAACCCAAAACGTTTTAACATAAAATTTCTAAGTCTGTGACCTTGACCTCAAGGTCACTCAGGTGGGACAAGATGGTACCGCATAAAACTTATGAATAAAATCTAACAGCAGGCAAAGTGTCAATTAGATCCCTGTTTACGAAATAAACACTTCTAAAAACCTTAAGCAAAAACTTTAACACAAATTTTCAAAGTATGCTACCTTGAACTCAAAGTCATTCCGGTGGGTCATGATGAAACAACAAAAAAATTCAGACCGATATCTATCAACATGCAAAGTATCAACTTGATCCATCTACATATTCAAAAGACATAGACTTACAAAACATTTAACAAAAAAACTTTAGCACAAAATTTCGATGTCTGTGACCTTGACCTGAAGGCCACACAGGTGTGTCGTGATGGTATAGCATAAAACTTCAAACCAATATCTATCAATATACAAAGTATCCACTAGACCCATCAACACTTTCAAGAGATATAGACTTACAAAAACTTTAACCAAAACCTTTAACGCAAAATTTCTAAGTTCGTGACATTGACCTCAAGGTCACCCAGGTAGATCATGATGGTACAGAATAAAACTTCAGACCAATGCCTACCAACATGCAAAGTATAAACTTAATTCATCATTATGTTCAACAGGTATAGACGTATAAAATTTTTAACCAAAAACTTTAACATTCTGAGCAACGCTGACGCTAACGCCGACGCCGGGGTGACCGCAATATCTCTTCCTGTACTTTCGTACAGGCGAGCTAAAAAGCATTGAAAGTATAAATGTGAACGGGGTGGTGCCATACCGCGGTTAAATTGCATATTCAGAAAGACGTCAAATCACGGCCTACATGTATATGTTGTATTTGCAACAAAACATACGCATTCTTTTACTTAAATAATTTAACCTGAAAAATTCACCCATGGAGGATATGATTTTATTTGACCTCGAAATATACGAGAGTTAACATATTTTGAATTGGTATAAATGATGCATGTACATACCCAACAATACCGATAAGAAAGCACATAACCCATGTCAAAGTCCCGACCTCGTAGTGTGTCGCCGTAATGACGTCAGCGTGACAAAACTGACAGTTAATCCTGATCGGTGTTTCTCGGAACTGCAGGCCGACCACGAACGCCGAAGGCTGTTGAACCACTACCGTGCTGGTAGCGGGAGCCAGCCCACTGCCGTATTGGGTGTCATACTGGGTGTTATACTGGTCTGTTGATAAAACAAAATTAACCCATATTTTACGAATTGATTCTCCCATCATTATCAATTGGATGAGTCCACTTTCATTTTTAGGGGTGTTAGGAGTGATTTTTTTATTTTTATATCATTTTTCAATGACATTCCTTCAAGCAGACAAAATAGCCCTAGATGTGACGCCGCGTTCTGCGGCGTCACATCTGGGGCTATGTTGTTTGACTGTGTCCCATAAAAGGGACGCTAGGCTTCTATGAGTTAATAGCTGTGTGAAACCGTATCATAACGAAAAACAAGCCCCGCAATAAACATTTTTTCTTGTCTAAAAAAATACTTTTCACGGGAATATCATCATGGTGTATCGCAATGTATCTAAACCGGTCATATTGTCCATTATACATATCATATCATTATGATCAAGCTCTTCTTCATTCTTGTACGTAAAACTCAAACAGTTATACATGAACATAACTTCCAAATTCTGAAATACATGCACGTGTACCTTCATAATGCGAAGATTGAATCTTTCCATTCATGACAACGTAAGTATTGATGCCAAAAGGTAAAGAATAATATCATTTACTACAGTATCGTTAAAAAAACTTTGGTGCTACAAAATGCAAAGGCGGGTCTGCTACTTGTTTTATGTTTTGGTGTCGAATTTATGTGCTATTGGTGCAGTTTACGTGAGCTTTCATTTATTTGAGCTTTTATGTGAATTTTTGGTTTAATTCGGGTAAATGGGCGGCAGCCTAAAAAAATAGATTTTCACACAGCTTACGATATGTTCTCTCTTTATTAGTGCATGACTGTCATTTTTTCCCCCGCCTCGGTTTTAAGGATGCATTAGGAAAACATGTTCGTGAAATGTATACCCCCTGAAACCCCACTTTTATATAGAAAAAATGTGGTTTGCAGGGGTATAACTTATCTTATTTTTGGTCCAAAACATGCATTGTGGGTACTCGGCGAGGCGGTTCTAACGTGTATCCACAGTCTATCTTTTGAGCCAAGATTTGAAAAATGTCGAAATTTTCTAATGAAAATTTTCATTTTTTTTTTAACTTTCGATAAATTTCTGTATATTGCATGGGCATGTTTTCGTAAAGGGGTTGGACTTTGGTTCTGATTGCAACAGTACTTGATCATTGCTTTCTTTTACCTTTTTGTGTTTTATTAACATGCTATTTTGTGAAGTGTACATGTATGTGTTTTATCGTTCGTGTTTGTAAATACATTCTTGCATATCATATACTTACTCTGCGTCGGGTAAGGTGAATCTACAAAACAGAAAAATAACGTTTTTTCCGGCTTTTACGCCCATCCGTAGTCGAAAACTTTTGTTTCTAATCTTAAACTAAATCTCATGTTATAAGCGTTTTTACGAGTGTGTAATTTTAATTTTCTTCAAGTCGTTCGTTACATTTCACATTCATTTTGTTTATAGGAAACATAAATTATAAAATATCGTTAAGATTTGTGAACGCGTTCAGCAACCCCGTATACAAGCAAACACTTGAGTTGTGTTTTATAATTGTGAAAATAATTGATTGCTAGATTAAAATCTAATGTCACGTTTTAAACAACTATATATATATATTTCGTGAAGTGTTAAGCCTTATAAGTAAACATACCTTTTTGGGTAGGATATGGTGCGCCTGAAAGAAACAAAACAACCAGATTAAACCCATCGCTATTCGGGAATTGATATGCGATGAAAATTTACAAAAAATGGTTTAAAATACCGTTCGACGAAACATGTTTTGTAGTATAGTATTACTTATTTATGGAATGCCGGCCCGTCATGCTAATTGTAAAATGCTAAATGCTAATTGTTAATTGTTAATTATATGGTAATACTGCACTAAAGAGTGGTTGGGAAGTTATAATTAGTAACATAATAGATAAATAGTACTTGCTAAATGATAATTGGTAAATTAAAATTTGAAAAAAAAAAAGTAAATGCGAAAACTTAATTGAAGATTGCTAAATGACAAATGCATAAATGACATGGAATAGGTAAATGCTAAATCTTAAGTGCAAACTGCTAAATGAAATATGGTAAATGAAATAAATAGTACTTGCTAAATCATAGTTGGTAAATTAAAATTTGAAAAAAAAAAAAGTAAATGCGAAAACTTAATTGCAGATTGCTAAATGACAAATGCAAAAATGACATGGAATGGGGCCGGGGTGACATGCTAATTGCTATTTGCTAAATGCTATTTGCTAAATGCTTATTGTATTTTGGTAAATGCAAATTGCTAATTACCACACCATAAGGGCACATTTTGTGGCCAATCACGTTTTTGTTTAGTTATACCAACTACCAGGGGATGAAAACGGACAAAAATACAGACCACACTGATGAATTTTTTGCAACATGCTAAATGCTATTTGCAAAATGCTATTTGCAAAATGCTATTTGCTAAATGCTATTTGCTACATGCTAACATTTTACATTTAACATTTTACAATAAGCATGACGGACTGGCGTAAAATGCAATTAACAATTAACATTTAACACTTTACTTTTAACATTTTACAATTAGCATGACGGACCAGCGAAAAATGCAATTAACAAATGACATTTGACACTTTACTTTTAACATTTTACTATTAGCATGGCGGACCGGCGAAAGATGCAATTAACAATTAACAATTGGCATTTAACATTTTACAATTTACATGACGGACCGGCGTTCCATACTTATTTAACCAGGGTCATATTCTTGCCAATAACCTTCCTGATTATTAATGTAAAATATTTGCAATCGTTTAAGAACAGAGGACACCCGGGTATTACTGAAGCAATCGACTGCGACTTTGCATAAAATTGTATCAGAGGACCAAACATGCTGTACGATGAAACATAATTTCAAGTGTTAATCTTATTTAAATATTAAACTGCTTTTGTATATTTAAATGACCAGGAATGACCTGAGGAAGACTTGTTAATGAAGCAATTGAAAGATACGAAGAAAAGTGTGTGTGTGTGTGTGTGTGTGTGTGTGTGTGTGTGTGTGTGTGTGTGTTAAAACAAGATGACAACAATTACTTACTTGACATCTTATCCAGGTCAGTGGTATTAGTGGAATTAACGATCACACAATTTTATCATGTATGTTCAATGTAAACAACATACTTTAATAGCTCAGTCAATAACTGGAGCGTTAAAACTTTCTAAAAATAAAAATTCAATATATGACTACAATGGCCATTTTACAATATTTGTTATCTATCGATTTTTGAATATGGGTCGTCATATGACTATTTGCAGTTTCTAAATGTTATCAAACAAAGCAAAACGGACTTTAACCATACTATTTTCGGGGCGTTGGCTTGTCTTACCTGTGGTGTCGATCGATGACGCTCATGTAGTTCAATGTACTGGCAAAACATCGATGACGGAAATATCCGAACAATGCCGGGCACATGTACTTTTAGTGTTTTAGCTCGCCTGTTTAAAAGTACAGGCTCATCCCGGCGTACGCGTTAGCTTCGGCGTTGCAAAAATGTTAAAAGTTTTTAATTAAAGTTTTAATAAGTCCATATCTCTTGAACATGTCGATGGATCAAGTTGATACTTTGCCTCCTGTTAGATACTGGTCTAAAGTTTTATGCTGTACCATGGCGACCCACTGGGGTGACTTTTGAGGCCAAGGTCACATACTTTGAAATTTTATGAAAACGTTTTTTTTTTTTTTTTTTTTTTTTTTTTTGTTTTTGTTTTTTTTTTTTTTTGTTAAATTTTAGAAGTCTTTGTCTCTTATACATGTAAATGGATCTAGTTGATCATTTGCCTTTTGTTAGATATTGATTTGAAGATTTATCCACCATCATCCCCACCCACCTGACTGACCTTGACGTCAATTTCATGGACTTAGAAATTCTATCTTAAAGTTTTTGGTTTAAGTTTTTTAGACTTCTATATCTCTTGAACATGCGGATGGGGATAGTTGATACTTTGCTTGTTGTTACATACTGGTCTAAAGTTTTGTGTTCTACCATCCAAACCCACCTGCATGACCTTGGGCTCAAAGTCACGGACTTCAAACTTTAATGTTAAAGATTTTGGGTAAATTTTATAACTCATAAAATTAAAGATGAATCTAGGTGATGTCTTGCCTGTTGTTAAATATTGGTCTAAGACTGACGTTTTATGTTTTGATCCACTTGAGTTTCCTTGAGGTCAAGGTCATGACTTTGAAAGAAGAATTTTAATAGTTTTAGTGGCAAAGTCACGCGAGCAAAGCTGTCCTGCGACAGCTGTGATTATTAATGTCATTTAATATATATTGTTTCCTGTATTACAATACTCCGTGGCGGACATGAAGGTGCAATGTCTTGAATACTAATGTTTTCAATGGAATTTCACACGCATTTTCACTGACGTAACATTTGTCTTCTGAATGTATTGTATATAGTGATTCCAAAGTGATTCCAAAGAAATTTATGAATTAAATGTAAGTAAATGGCTATCATTTTAAATAAATAAACACATGGGAGGCAATAAATAGACCAGAGGACCAATGGTCCTGTAAACGCTCACCTGAGTCTGCTGCATATACCAATAAAACTTGAATATTATGGTATTTAACCCCAGTGCAGGGGCAGATGAAGCCCTTGGGCCGGTTTCTTTTTTCAGAATAATCAATATTCTGTCCATTTGCCAATTTCTTGCTGGCTTTTCCCTTCAAATGACATTTTAACAGTTTTTCCCATTCAAATGCATGGGCAATCCATGTTGACCCTGCCATAAAGTTTGTCAAGGTCATCACAGGGTCATGATTTATATATACATTGTAGTACTTTAGCCATGGATGCTTCACGCAAAGTTTCATTGAAATCCCTTTTCTCGTTAATATGTTCCCTGCTCTTATAGAATTTTTATTTAAAACCGGGACCTGGCCCTCAGGTTATAAAACTTTTTCCATGTTCAACTCAGATGACACTAAGATTAATTTTGACTATTTCAGTATTTATGAGCAGTTGAAATGTCATACTCAGCTGAGCTGAACTTGAAAAAAAGTTTTATAACCTCGGGACCTGGACTGTTAATTCTCACCCACCAGACAAGCATATCCCTTTGTGTGCCTGTCTGGGATTATAAGAATCTTACATGAGTGTCAGGTATGGATAGACAAATCTGTCCCGAGGGTCACATTTTGGCATCACGAGGCTCGCCGAGTGATGCCAAATTGTGAACCGAGGGACAGATTTGTCTATCCATACCTTACACGAATGATGGATTCTTTTTCTTGCACGCTTTAATGCGGAGAAGCTTGATTTTCATACTATTTACCAAGAAAAACACTATAATCGCGGCGTCCGCCATTTTGATTTAAAACGTTTTGACGTCATTGTGACGTGTGCGCTTAACGACGAAATTACGTGACGTCCTATACAACCAATGTTAAAAAAGAACACTTGAACGCAGAATGAGCCTGGGGTGAGATAACAAGGGTGAGATAAGAATTTCTCACATGGGGTAAAACGTATGATTTCTCTATCTGGTGTGCAAGAAATTTCTGTCTCAGTACTAGTACAATTTTAGCTGTCTCAAAATGTCAATCATGTCTGTATTTAGCTAATAGAAATGTACACCTCATTCTTACTTCCATATAAGAAAGTGATGAGCTAGGTGTCAACTGTCAGAGACAAAAATAGCCTAGCAGGTGTTAATTTCAGGAAGATATCAAGAGTAATTGTAGTCTGCTGCTCTCATAAAAATCTAAAAATTTAATTTTGCTGGGAATTTTGTGAATAAAACAAAATGATGATTTAATATTTGTAAGGTGAGTGCAGTTTATATAAAATTATTTATATTGGCTAATTTGCATATTGTTTTATGTCCGAACAAAATGGCTGCCTGAACAGAACTTGAAGCCTATTCAGAGTCAAAATGTTTTAAAAGGTGGGTGAGAAAAATAATCAATGATGGTGTTGAAGCCTCAACAAGGAAATCTCAGGCTCGTTTTCAGATTATTCAAGTCTTATCCTCGGCAGAGCCTCGGATGAGACTTGAATAATCTGAAAACTTGCCTGAGATTTCCTTGTCTCGGCCTCAACCCCAACATAGATTCTCTTATTCTCCGCTGCTTTATGTTCCACAACATTTGTGTTCCACGGTTGTTTTGTTAATTCATATAATCACGGGCAAAACAATTTTGCACTGGATGAACGAAAGCAAAGAGTACTTGCTGCAACTTTACGTACTTGCATGGGGAATTGCGCACATAAAATCAGACTAATAAAGTGTCAGAAAGACAACTATATTCCATGGATAATACACAATAAAAGTGTTAATAACTAGTTTTCGCTGTTTTATTTATATTAAGTAAGAAGAAATGCAACTTATATGTGAAGTAGCACAATTTTCTCATCTAATGGTGCCGTTTTAACAATAAAATGAAAATCTGCTACTGTACTGCACTTGTATTTGTATAAAAAGGTTCGCATGCGCATGCGTGATTTCAAGTAAAAGATAAGTCGGAAACATTGGGTCTAACAAATCTTGGCGCACGTAGATAGCGCAATAAGAAACAGCTGGTTCATCTTTATCCGACCACAGCAGGACCTGAAACACAAACATGTGTGGGGAAAATGTCAAAAGGATGTATTGCAAAATTACAAAGACAATAATTTAAAAGCATTCGTACAATGAAAGGATTATACAATTTTTTTAAGATTGTATTAAGATCACATCTACGATCTTTTTACAAAAAGAACAAAAAAAAAAAAACAACATAACAATGATTGCAGTGTTGAAATGAATGCTCCTTTGAGAAATTTAACCAAGCTCTAGCCTACGAGGGTACGTACTTTTCATGAGCAAGTTGATGCTCTCACTACCCGAACCAGGATATGAACAAGTATACTGTCCCACGTCATCCTCCGTGAATTTCAGTATTATCAAATCACCAGATGGGCTGACAGAAACTCGATTCCGATAAGGAAAAGCGTTGAGGGCTAGAGGTGAGCCACTGTAGTTGATAGTCATGCCAGACGGGGAGGTCCACTGGGGAATATGGGTGGTTATGCTGCAAACGAGTCGCACTTTTTGTCCTTGGCTATAATATGCTAAAAAACAAAATAAAATTAATTCTTTCATTCATGTACGAACAACGATATGTAGTAAAAAGAAAAAAAAAAAAAAAAAAAAAAAAACGTGCGTTTAGCTATAATGCCAAATTGTAACGCTTTTTGTAAATCATCATTCAGCTGAATCAAGAGGTAATGTTAATTTGTTTCCATTCTCAAACTATAAACATTCATAGTGTACGGCATGCAAAATTTCGTCTTGATAATCCATTGAAAATGCAATGAAACCGCGGTAGAGCGTAATAAATACAATATGAAATATGTACAGTGTTATTTTGTGATATCGGACTTTTTGATTTCTGTCTATAGGTTTCTCTGTCTATACGAGGGTTGTATCTGGTAACAGAAACACGACGAATTCCACTAAAAAGTATTTGGAGAGTGTTATCAGACAATTAATCCTATAAAATAAAACCTATACCTGAAATATTTTTTTTCAAGTAGCTAGATGTAAATTACAACACCGCAAATTACAATCTTCTTTCATGTGATTTTTTAAAGGCTATAAAATCGGTATAAATTTGATTTTTATTGAGTGTTGATAAACACCTCCTGAATGTTCACAAAATACCTTGAATATTGAAATTTATATTCGTTTAAAATTTTGCCACTGTTTGTACAGGAGCACCGTGACTGAGTGAGCGTATTCGAGTTTCTCGTGATGCACGGATAAAGTTTATGAGCGACTGATAGAACGTGCAAACAGATATTTGTCATTCGAGGTTGAATTTCTGATGCCTTCAGATGCGAAAAATGTATCCTCCCCACCTACCCAAAAGTATTCTGTTTTTGGATTTGCATTTTTCAGATACAAGTACAGAAATGTACGGAAATAGAATGGTTTGTCTGATTATGCTTCGTCACATTTAATAGAAGTACAGTATTAATGAACATTGTATCAAAATATAAAACTATATTAGTTGTTCTAGGTTGGTTGTATGCATAAGCATGGTAACAGGACGAGCTCTGGTTGTTTCTGCAACGATGTGAGGAGAGCTTGCGTCAAGTCGGTTTGTTGATTTGCATCTGTACGCACATGAAATCAGTAACTTGTTGTCATCATATCTATATAAAATAATTTAGTTGTTGTCTTTGAGCATGTTAAGTGTGTCGCTTTGCCTTGATGAGCAAGGAATTTCTTATGTTTAGCGGGAGGAGTGCATGGGTGCAACCTTTAAATAGAATATCAATGTTTTATGTTCGATTCCAGTACTAACCTTGACATGTGTGACCGTCTGGACCAAGGTTGTAGATTTGAGGACAATCGCAGTGATAGGACCCAAGGACGTTGACACACGTGTGGGAACAACCAGCCTTATCTGTCGCACACTCGTTGACATCTATGCCATATGTCAAAAACAAGAATATAACATAATAGCTTCTATTGCAGTGGTGAGTCGAGTTTGCTAAAAGACGCTTCGGCATATGATAAACACCATGGTGAATCAAAAATGATGATTCACGTATACAATATGATGCCCGCAGTTAAAGGTTCCTGCAGACGAAATCTGGGGTTAAAGAACAGACAAAAAGCTCTGGCAAACCCAACTTAAAATAATGGCCTGAAGTCGGGGTCACCAATCCACCTGCTTGCAATTAAAGAAGGGAGCATATTTATCAACCGAAACCGTGATTGGATAATAAACTAAGCATGCAGATTGTCGAATACTTCGAATGAAAGGGACGTTATGACAGAAGTCCACATCTCTTATCCATGCCTTATAATGCAAGTCCATAGATGGAAACGTAAGGATCGCTAAGATATAGCGAGATATTGAGTGACGGTTAGCTATTGACTTGAATATAAGGTCGGTCAAGTTAGCAGAAAATTTGCTGCTATACAATATCGTAGCGGTAAGGTAAAGAGATAGGATGATGCGAAATGATCGCAGGCAATCGTATATGGTATGCCTAAAACTGATTATAATACGGCAAATATGCCAAAATTACCGGAACATGAGAAGTCATCACTGTTCAGGTGGTACCCATTCTTGCAGTCGCATCTGAACGAGCCGGGTATATTGACACATGTTTGCTCACACCTGGTGACATTGGCGGTGCATTCATCATTGTCTGAAATAGACATCAGCTGCAGTATATGACAAATGCGAGAAAACATTCATTAATATAGTACTAATTGAAGCTGGACACAGTACTTTAGCTGTGCCTTTGTCATTAGCAACAAAACTGAGATTGATCCAAGGCTTGCTCTGGGCACATCTTTTTAATTGAAAAAAAAAATCCTTAAATAGCTACTGGTCACATTGGGTGCGTAAACGTTATAAGTGACAGTCAAACAAATGTATACTCGTCTACCCATTTGAAAGTTGCAAATTTAAAGTAATTATTTTTGGCTTCATGTTGCCAAACTGATTAGGCTTGAGTAGCCGAAACCGCGGTCTCATTAATATATTCTATGCTCTTATATCTTTATTTGCTATTACTGCAGCTAATGTTGTGCCGTGTGGTGGCCCTAAAAAGTCTCCCTTTACATCATTCATAGTGCAGATTATATTTTAGTCCTTTGAAAATATTCTGAGCAATCAGAAATTTATCATAGGTTTAGATTTATTGTCTGACCAAAGTTTACTACATTTGCCATAAATTTGGATAATACTAGTCTTTGTATTGACTACCCATTTGAAAGTTGCAAATTTAAAGTAATTATTTTGGCTTCATATTGCCAAATCTAAAGGGTCACTGATGACGCTTGAGTAGCCGAAATCGCGGTATGACATCCCCCCCTTCCTCATTAATATGTTCACTGCTCTTAAAGGAACTCAGTTTTATTTTTATTTGCTATTACTGCAGCTGGTGTTGTGCCGTGTGGCGGCCCTAAAAAGTATCCCCGTACACCATCCATAGTGCAGATTATATTTTTCTCTAGTCCTTTGAGGTCAGCGAAGATATTCTGAGCAATCAGAAATTTATTATCGGTTTATATTCATTTTCTAACCAAAGTTTACTATATGTACATCTGACCTTATTTGGATAATACTAGTCTTTGTATTGACTACCCGTTTGAAAGTTGAAAATTTAAAGTAATTAGTTTTGGCTTCGTGTTGCAAAAGGGTCGCTGATGAGGCTTAAGTAGCCGAAACCGCGGTATGACCCACCCTTCCCCATTAATATGTTCACTGCTCTTAAAGGAACTCAGTTTTATTTTAATCGTATATTGCATTGAATTAAAACAAATTAGCAGTCAAATTAGAATAAAACATGTGGACTATACTTATTTATTGTATTAATAACAATAGAAACAACAATTATAAATGAAATTTAAACCTGTCTTTACCTTCGCATGAGTATCCATTGCTGTAAAGCGTATACCCGTGTCCGCAGCCACAAGTGAACGAGCCGGGTATATTTGTGCAGGTTTGCTCACATTTGCTGATATTTGAATGGCACTCGTCCGTGTCTGAAACGAAGCTTAAAAGTTAGCCAAAAATATATGAGCAAAACCACTGTCGGGAAACAACTATCATTTGTGTACACAACGGTAACGTCACACGTAAATTTAACTTTTCGGACAAAACCTAATGTGTAAAACAGTGTTTTAAATACGAATATAGCAATGCGTGATTTCCGAAATTATGTACAGTACGAACGCACTCTCTATTGTATAACGTAAACAACCAGAGGACCAATGGTCCTGTAAACGCTCACCTGAGATCAGCTGCATATACCAATAAACATGTTTGAATATTATGGTATTTAACTCCAGTGCAGGGGCAGATAAGCCCTTGGGCCATTTTCTTTTTTCAGAATCTTCAATATTCTGTCCATTTGCCAATTTCCTGTTGGCTTTTTCCTTCAAATGACATTTTAACAGTTTTCCCAATTCAGATGCACAGGCAACCCATGTTGACCTTGCCATAAACTTGGTCAAGGTCATCACAGGGTCATGATTTATATATACATTGGAGTACTTTAGCCATCGATGCCTCACGCCAAGTTTCCTTGAAATCAGTCTATTGGTTTCAGAGAAGATGGTTTTTGATGGGTTTTTACCATATATGGGCATGGCGGCCATCTTGGTCATGTGACCTAGATTATTTATATACACATTGATTCCCCCATTCTATAGATGCTTCACTTAAAATTTGGCTTTGTTTGGCCAAGCAGTTTCAGAGGAGAAGACGTTTGAATATTATGGAAATATACATGTATATTGCCCCGGGGTGGGGGCACATGAGCCCCTGGGGTCCAATTTTTTTCAGAATCATTAATATCCAGTCCTACTGCCCATTTCCTGCAAGACTTTTACTTTAAATGGCATTTTAAAAGTTTTCCCCATTCAAATGCATTGGTGACCTATGTTGACCTTCCCGTAAAATAGGTCAAGGTCATCACAGGGTCATGATTTATATACACATTGTAGTGCTTGAGACATCGATGCTTCGTGCCAAGTTTCGTTGAAATCGGTCAACCGGTTCTGGAGAAGAAGATTTTTGAACGGTTTTTACCATATATGGGCATGGCGGCCATCTTGGTCATGTGACCTGGATTTTTTATATACATATTTGTTACCCCTTCTTATTGATGCTTCACATAAAATTTCGCTTTGATTGGCCAAGCGGTTTCAGAGGAGAAGATGTTTGAATATTATGGAGATATACATGTATATTGCCCCGGGGTGGGGGCGGATGAGCCCCTGGTGCCCAATTTTTTTCAGAATCATTAATATTCAGTCCTACTGCTCATTTTCTGCAAGATTTTTCCTTTAAATGACAATTTAACAATTTTTCCCATTCAAATGCATTCGCGACCTATGTTGACCTTGCCGTAAAATAGGTCAAGGTCATCATAGGGTCATGATTTATATACACATTGTAGTGCTTGAGCCATTAATGCTTCATGCCAAGTTTGGTTGAAATCGGTCCAGTGGTTCCGGAGAAGAAGATTTTTGAAGGGTTTTTACCATATATGGGCATGGCGGCCATCTTGGTCATGTGACCTGGATTATTTATATACACATTGGTTCCCCCTTCCCATAGATGCTTCATGTAAAATTTGGCTTTGATTGGCCAAGCGGTTTCAGAGGAGAAGATCTTTGAAAATGGTGGACGACGGACGGACGGACGACGGAGCATGGGTATACTATAAGCTCACCTTGTGAGCCTGACGGCTCAGGTGAGCTAAAAATGATAGCCAACATGAAGTTTATTTCCCGACACTGAAAAAAATCACCGGACAAGCATGTACGGTTTAATGGGTCAGCTAACCAGTAATAAGATGGTCAGTCTGTAGCGTATAAATTTTACCTGGAGCCACAAGCAATCCATCTATTTCTCACGACCCAAATGCTCTTAATTTTAGAACATGCATGTACAGAGTGGTGTAAAGACGTGTTCATTCCGTTAACAAGTATGGATATATGTAGTAGATGAATATAGAATGTTTGTTGAACGTTTGACCCGTTTATGTACCGTGACAGCTGAGGGCATCCGAACCAAGACAGTATCCTGACAAACAATCGCAGTGGTAGGAACCGACATCATTCACACACAGTTGGGAGCAGCCGCCGTTGTTTGTGTCACATTCATTGGTGTCTGTAGAAACCCAGCAGGCACAAGACGTCAGAATGACGTCAGATCGACGTCGATGCGACACGACACGTCGCATCGACGTTGATATGACGTCATTTTGACGTAATGTGCTCGCTGGGAAACAATGTGAAAATGAAACACCATAGAGAAACGTAAATTGTCTTAAAGCTATGAATGACAATTTGGTTAATAACTAATTTATGATGTTTTTGAATGATGATTATTTGCCAACATGAATGTAGTATAAGTCATACTTGTCATGTAACATAATATGCATGTATTTCGAGGAGTGAACAAATTTGTGAACGCATACCGTTGCATGTCATGCCATCAGCGTCTAATGTATACCCACTCCGGCATGAACACACGAAAGACCCCGGAGTGTTCGTACAGTTGTGGTCACAGTACCCCAGGGCACATTCGTTGATATCTTCAATAAACATCAAGATCAGATTATTGTGATGTACGGCTGGGTCAGTGGCCTTCGATTCAGGTGATTTACTAACAACTTCATCTTTGTGAAACACTTTTGTTTTCTAGACGTTTAACAAATTGTATCTCTGAATCATACTCAGCGTCAATGAAAAGTTACCACCACTTACATTTCGATATTTTGAAAAGTATAAAATTTCTTTCAAAAATGCAGTTTAATTGATGACTCTGATCAACAGCAAATTGATTTAGAGACATTCAACAGTTCCACTAGCCCTGGAACTATGGTGCACGTGCAACACGCGCAATAAGTAATTTTCTGAATTTTTGAGAACTAGAAAACAGTTTTCACAGGCCATCATGTTTTCTAATGCCTCGAACACCCGAAGTGAAAACGCCACCAAATTGGTTTAATTTTTTTGCATCGACTGCCGGAATAGAGGAGTACCGAAATTTCGCATTTCCCCATAGTACATTTTAATAGAAGCTTCAGACATTTGTCAAGAACTGCGTATAATCGGTTCGGCTGTGATGAGCACCGTTTTCAATAGCAATAATGTATAGCATTCTATGTCATGAAAATGAATGCTGAAGTATCGGAAGTTGTATTCTCAGAATGAATTAAATATTGCCATGTGTTAATTGAACCTGATTTACTGGTAACTTTTCATTGACGCCGAGTATATATCTAATATTTTACAGTGCATCTTTCGTGAAAGGAACTGATTATTATTACATGTAAGCTGTACTGTCTGTCAACTTGACATCCTTGCTGAAAAAGAGCTTTTCACCAAGCTCTTCACACGTTCTATCAAGTTCTATCAAATTTTATTTGGTATTACGTTCCAATTACTTTCCCATTTGGTGTGAAATTTTGAGTTTAAGGTCTTTCTATCATTTTCTTTGAAATCAGATGACTGTCAACAATTAGTATGCTGAAAACTAGCTGCCATAAGACGTTTGTCAATTTACGTTTTTAATAGGTAGATTGATAAAATTATTAAATACATATACTAACCTATACAAGTTCTACCATCCATATCGATCTGGTATCCTGCTTGACTACAGCCACATCTTGACATATTCTTGGCATCTACCGTCACCATTCGGCATGTATCTACACACCCGCCGTTGTTGTCACTGCAGGGCTTGTAGTCTTTGAATGAAAAAGCAGAGGCTCATGGGCAACAAAGCTAGCCATCGCTCAATGTATACTTAAATATATTTTATGGCCTGTTAAGTTTTTTGATCGTAGCAAATCCTTTTTAAGATTGTTTCAACTAATTTGAGACGGGCCAGTCAGTAGGTAGGGCGAAAACACTACTGAGAATCACGTGATATTGTATACATACAAACCGATAAATGATCTGTGGCACACATTGCAATTGATGCCAAAGTTCAGGTTAGATTTTCGAGTTTTCTCCAATAGTGCTTACTCTATTGTCTGATAGATAGGTGCAGGCAATGCAGAAATTGAACATTTATTTCGTTTTCGCAAACACTCCAATGTTATTGTGATGGAAGTAATGAGTGTCACTATAGGTTCATTTTTCTGAAGTGTTTGCAAAAACGAATTTACCTAGATTTCATATGTTACTTTCATTCAATAATTTTTCAATTTCTGCACTGCCTGCACCTATCTATCAGTCAATAGAGTAAACGCTAAAGGAAAAAACTCGAATATCTCGCTTCGAGGCTACGGCGGGAGATCGTACATGTAGGAAGTCGTAGAATCGTAAAGACATCATAGGATCATCTTGCGGAGACGGCATGAAAATGCACAAAATGGCACCGTACGATCATTGCAAGCTAATCGTAGGCCAACTGTACCCGATACATCTGTCAGAAGTCCTAGGGACTCCGTAAGATATTATCTTAAAGTGTGCGGAAATCCTACAACTACCGTACGATCGCCTTGTGTTTTGTATCAGAACGTCTAGGGATGCCCGTTTGAATTGTAAACACATTCCTCGTAGCCCACGATCACCTACGATTTCTAAAAATTCGTAGGGAATAAATCAGCGAATAGTCTATTATAAAGGAAAGTTACGGACAGAAACACGACCGCCATTTTATGAAGAAGATAACTCCAATGCACAAGTAAGGTGAGGTAATATTTTAGCACAACATTTTCTCAGGACCAATGGTCCTCTGTTTTTTAATGTGTGTTAGCCTATGTTCAAATTTTTGGCTGTTTTACGAAACACTTATTACTCTATTGCGCCCATGTGTTCAGAAAATATTTATAGAAAATTTATTCTTAGACAATTGTATATCTGTGAAATACCAATACTAGCAACTGGGAAAACTATCTGACGTTACCGTCGCAACAACGACCAGTTCGACGAGGTGGGCACTGGCACTGTCCATTGTAGTACTGGCCACCAATATAGCATGTCTCACTACAATTGGAAGTCTGTGTCATCGAAGTAGGCGGTGTTGTTGGCATATACCACCAATTAGTCTGACTATTCTGACAGGTTCCCTGGCGTGTTCTTGTTCCCCCACCACACGAATAGCTACATGAACTCCATGCTCCCCAGTTACAGCCTGTAGATATTTAAATGAAAATCATTTATACCACATCGCGAATTCAGACACATTACATGCAAAGCTAAGAATAGGGACACTCTTGAACCAAATGCTCACTACAGAAGGAAAGTATGCTATATGAGTTTACCTAGCTTGCTGTTTCTTAATCAATCGATCATCTCACCGCTGTGTCTGGTGTGGGTTCGAGCCCCGCACTGGCCATATGTGAGACAAGACAAGTTCTGCTTGCGGGTGTGCCAGGTGGTTTTTCTCGGGGTTCTCCCGTTTTCGCCCACCTACTATTTGACCCGTCTCATATGAGCTGAAATAATCTTGAAAGGGACGTAAAACTGAATTAAAAACAAATCCTCGAAATTGCAGCACAGCTGTCTGGCGATCGTTGCCAGTTTAAGTGAAGGGTCACTGTTCATGGTTTGTTGCCCGAAAATGTGGCCCATTCTATCCATTCTGAATGTTCTCTATCAGTCTGCGTCAAAAAAATATTACCTTTATATCTTATTAGTATCAGTGATTCAGCGTTTTTTTATTTTGGAAAATCTACAAAACGAACAAAAGTCTTCTCCAAAACCGATGAACCTATTAAAAATATATGATGACATTTGGAGTCGAGTTAGTCAAAGTTTGTAGAAAATTATAAACTAAGGTTGACCTTGATCATGTACTATTTTCATTTCCTTGTTGACACTTATTTCAATGCTTCCAGTCTAGGCCCCCACGGATTGGTGCCCTGATAATAAAATCGACTGCTAGAGCCTCTAGACAGAGCTTAATATATGGCCGACTGTCCGACCACCTGATTTCTGGTAAACAGCCTGCCCGGGAAATGTGATTCAATCAATACACAATCATTTTGCTCATATATTCACACTTGAATGGGTGGTTACATTTTAAAGCACATTTTACATGTACATGTCATATTAATATCCCAATGCTGGGTATGTCCCATCAAATGGAGGCAATGTCATGGCATGACCAAAGCTGTAGACCGAATCGTCATACAAATGTACAAGTAGGCAATGATCAGGATTTGCGCAGTCAGAAAGATATTCCCACTCCATAAACCGAGGGGTGGGAAAAAACTAAAATGACACTTAGGTACGTATACCAAGAAAATATATCGTAAGCCGAGTGAGCAGCTATTCCCCCATAGGCGGCCACTGAGTTACCCGAACTGAACTAAACATAAGGCTAAAACAGCACAAAAACTCGACTCCGAACACAAAACAATTAGAATCACAACAGAAGATTAGTATCGCCTTTATATTAGTATAAAAAAAGCAACAAATCAGACACACATCAGGTGAAACATGTCCGTGAAATAAATACCCACTTATACCCCACTTTTATATAGAAAATAAGAGCTGTCGCAGGACAGCGTAGCTCGCCTGACTTGTGCTTTGCCACTACATCTGTTAAAATCTATGACCCATGACCTTGACCTCAAGGTCAGGTGGGTCATGATGGTACAACATAAAACTTCAGAACAATGCAAAGTATCAACTTGATCAATCTACATGTTCAAGAGATATAGACTTATAAAACATTAACCAAAACTTAAACACAAAACTTCCAAGTCCGTGACCCTGACCTCAAGGTCATCCAGGTGAGTTGTGATGTATAGCATAAAACCCGAGACCAATATCTATCAACATGCAAGTATCAACTTTATCCATCAGCATGTTCAAGAGATTTAGACTTTAACCAAAAAATTTAACACAAAATTTCTAAGTCTGTGATCTTGGCCTCAGGGTCACCTAGGGTAGGTCATGATGGTACATGCAAAGTATCAACTTGATCAATCAACATGGTCAAGAGATACAGACTTACAAAAACTTAAATTAAAAACTTAAACACAAAATTTCTAAGTCTGTGACCTTGACCTCAAGGTCACCCAGGGTGGGTCATGATGGTACTGCATAAAACTTCAGACCAATATCTAGCAACATGCAAAGTATCAACTCAATCCATCAATATGGTCAAGAGATATAGACTTACAAAAACTTTAACCAAAAACTTAAACACAAAATTTCTAAGTCTGTGACCTTGACCTCAAGGTCAGCCAGGCTGGGTCATGATGGTACTGTGTAAAACTTCAGACCAATATCTAGCAACATGCAAAGTATCAACTTGATCCATCAACATGGTCAAGAAATATAGACTTATAAAAAACTTTAACCGAAAGTGTGACGCGGACGTACACGTAAACGTAAACGTACAAGTAAACGGGGACGACCGAGGTGACTACAATAGCTCTATGCACTTCGTGCAGGCGAGCTAAAAAAAACTGGGGTATACAGGGGTAAACTTTTTTTTTACTTTTGCTCCAAAACATAGATTGTGGGTACTCGTTAGAACCGCCTCGTCGAGGCGGTTTTAACGTGTACCCGCAAACCATGTTTTGGGCAAACAGAAGAAAAATATCAATTTATTTTTTTCTACTAAAAATTTTCATCTTTTACAACTTTAAAAATCTCTGTATATTTCATGGGCATATTTTCGTAATGCAAACGATTTACCACGCACACATTACGAAACCCGATGGTGGTAGCGTTGCATCCTACGTCTACCTCTACTTGGTCAAAAGTCCTACACCATATATATATCGTACGCCATCACATTCCCCTATTAATGGTAACTTTTGACTTATTTGGTGAAGTGAAAAAAATGAAACCACGAAATAAAGAATTGAAGTTCACAGAAACCATTTTTGATGTTCAATTAAATGCATTAAATTGGCATTTTTAGAGAACGCCTTGAATGAAATTTGCTAGATTCTTTTTGGCAAAAATCAACGGTATCGTTGGCACGTATATACATATGCTGCTGGAATTGGTAATTTTTTGTATATATTTCATTTACCTTAATTAAGCATTAAAGTAAAACTAGCAATTTCAATAACGATAGTAGCTAGTCACAATTGAAATCAAAGATTAAGTTGTCATATTTTGTCAGACGCGAAGTCTCTGGGAGTGTGAGAGTAAAGGCGATTGCGTTTATTAGGCTGCAAAATATGACGCGTCATTATTTCTTTCGTGTTTTAGCTACGTTTTGGCTGAATTTATGTAAGCGACAAAACATGATATTATCATTCGTAAACATTCGCAAGGGTCCTCGTGTAGTGTTGAAAACCTCGGACTTTGCCCTCGTTTTTCAACACTTCCCTCGGGCCAATGTTAATAGATGAAAAACGTGTTTTATTCCTCTATTTTTCCTGGCATTTAGATAAATATGAGTAATATTGATTTATACTTCCAAAAGCTCCATTCACACACCACAGGAACACTAAGATCTTGAAAAACATTTGATAGTAATCCTTCATTCTGGTATTAGTGTGCTGAAATTGTTTATAACCCTACAATTGTATGGTTTTAAGTATTGATTTTAGGGACTAAAGCTCGAAAAGATCAAATAAGTCATCAGCTTAGACAAAAAAATGAATAATGCATCCGTCTAACCTTGTTGCGAATGCGCTACCCACTGTTGTAAGGGCGCATGTCCTAAATGCGTCCAGTCATAGGTAAAAAAAATGTTTCATTCAACGTCATATTTGTCATATATGCCAAACTGTAATAACTTTGAGACATTCTTAGGGTTAATATTGTTGGGGTTTTTTTACCGTTTCGTGGCGCTTATCGTTGCGAGAGTTTTGTTTGCCTTTACCAGATGTATATTTGAAAAATGATAAAAGTAACCTTTGTAATGCGGAAGTCATAATGCAGAAATTAATACGGTACCCTAACTAACAGCTGCTTTCCCACATAGTTAAATGAAAACCTTTTTGGCTATTTGTATCTGCTACAAAGCTCTAGTTTACTTTCATAATACTATGGTATGTACATTTTAGATGTGTTTCTACACATAAGAACGCGAGATATAGGGTCGAATCGCATTCTGACAGTTGCAACAGGGCAGCTTTGGTTCAAAGTATACCAACCAGTCTGTCCATACTAGAATGACCTTGGTACATGAGCACTTTGTTGTTCGTCGATATGTTTTTCCGCCTGAGGTTTGAGGGCGGAATTTTGGTTCTCATTGCACCAGTTCCCGATAATTGCTCGTTTTAACATTTTAATGTACACTGTAAGCTTTTTTTATCTAATTGTTCTACATCTACATCAACATCGATATGTTGTTCCGTCACATTTGATTTTGACACAATGGGTTGACTTCGGTTGGTAACGCTAAAAAGATGAAACTGTGACAAAGAGCAGAAGAAACAAATACATGTTATAATGAGACAATATGAAAAAACGTTTAGATAATCATAAAAAGTGATAAATGGGAAATAAATTAAGAAGTACAGTTTTTAAAAAGAGAATAAGGAATAAAGTTTTCCCAGCCAGGCAAAAAACAAACTGTTTTCATTGCAGGTACCAGGGCCTTACGTCCCCGACAGCATAGCTCCCCACATAGGCAAATTAATCAGCATCTGCACCCATACCTAACATGCTTAGAATAAAAGGGCGAATAACCCCTCCTTGAAAGACTTAGCTAGAGAAGCTGGAAGAGAATTCCACAAAGGTACAGTGCGCGGGATGAACGGCCATATTTGAAAGAATCTGAAGATGGGGAAAATGTCTGAATTTCTTCGAATGCGCTGATCTTGTCCTTGTTGTTCAAATACGTGTCTGCCGGTACTGTCTATCATACTGTGTACCACTTTGAGAAGAGGCTGAGTTGTATTTTAGTTCTTCTTGATTCCAGTGGGCGATGATACGCTGCCGGTGTACCCGAAGCGATTAGTGGAGTAACGTGCAGCACTTCGCTGTACCATCTTTCGTATAATTTGGGCAAATAGGTCATTTTATAGGCGGCAACTTACCGGTAGAGATCAGCTACCTGTATTTTGTCCAATCCAGTGAATTGAGTCCTCCGTCAAACCATCCATCATTAGTATTCATTTTTAGCTCACCTGAGCCGAAGGCTCACGGGTGAGCTTATAGTATACCCATGCTCCGGCGTCCGTTTGTCGTCCGTCCGTCGTCCGTCCGTCATCCGTCGACGTCGTCCACCATTTTCAAAGATCTTCTTCTCTGAAACCGCTTGGCCAATCAAAGCCAAATTTTATATAAAACATCTATAGGAAGGGGTAACCAATGTGTATATAAGAAATTCAGGTCACATGATCAAGATGGCCGCCATGCCCATATATAGTAACCAGAGGACCAATGGTCCTGTATACGCTCACCTGAGACCTGAGATATATACATGTATCAATAAACTTGTTAGACTAGAATGGTACAATGCATGTATATAACCCTAGGGCAGGGTCAGAATAACTCCTGGAGTCAATGTCTTTTTCAAATCATAAAAATTCAGTCCATTTGCCAATTAACTGCAAGTTTTGTCCTTCAAATGACATTTTAACAATTTTCTCCATTCAAATGCATGGGCGATCTAAGTTGACCTTGCCGTGAAATAGGTCAAGGTCATCCCAGTGTCATGATTTATACAAATTTTGTAGACCTCTGTTCCTTAATGCTTCATGCCAAGTTTCAAAATCATAGGCCTTCTGGTTCTGAAGAAGAAGATTTTAAAAAAATTTTGCTATTTATAGCCATGGCGGCCATCTTGGTCATGTGACTTTGACCATTTATATAAACTTTCATTTTCTCTTCCTAAGGATGCTCCACTTGATTGGCTAAACAGTTTCTGAGAAAAAGCTGTTTGAATATTATGGTCATCTACATGTATTTAGCTCCGGGGCAGGGGCAGACAACCCCTGGGCCTAAAATATTTTCATTAGCATAAATCTTCTGTCCATTTGCTCATTCCTAGCAAGTTTTCTGCCATTACATAACATTTTCCTATTTTTTCCCATTCAAATGCATGGGCGACCTACGTTGACCTTGCCGTAAAATAGGTCAAGGTCATCCCAGGATCATGATTTATATAAACTTTGTAGAGCTCCATTCCAAGATGCTTCATACCAAGTTTCAAAACCATAGGCCTTCTGGTTCTGAAGAAGAAGATTTTTAAAAAAAATTGCTATTTATAGCCATGGCGGCCATCTTGGTCATGTGACCTTGACCATGTATACAAACTTTCATTCCCTCTTCCTAAGGATGCTCCACAAAAAATTTTCTTTGATTGGCCTAGCGGTTTCACAGAAGATGTTTCAATATGATGGTCATATACATGTATATATCCCCGGGGCAGGGGCAGACAACCCCCTGGGCCCAAAATATTTTCTTAAACATAAATCTTCTGTCCATTTGCTCATTTCTAGCAAGTTTTCTGCCATTTAATTACATTTTCCTATTTTTTCCCATTCCAATGCATGGGAGACCTAAGTTGACCTTGCCGTAAAATAGGTCAAGGTCATCCCAGGGTCATGATTTATATAAACTTTGTAGAGCTCCATTCCCAGATGCTTCACACCAAGTTTCAAAATCACAGGCCTTCTGGTTCTGAAGAAGAAGATTTTTAAACGTTTTTGCTATTTATAGCCATGGCGGCCATCTTGGTCATGTGACCTTGACCATTTATATAAACTTTCTTTCCCCCTTCCCAAGGATGCTCCACATGAAGTTTGGCTTTGATTGGCCTAGCGGTTTCAGAGAAGAAGATGTTTGAATATTATGGTCATATACATGTATATAGCCCCGGGGCAGGGGCAGACAACCCCCCAGGGGCTAAAATTTTCTATTAACATTAATCTTCTGTCCATTTGCCTATTCCCAGTAAGTTTTAACCATTAAATAGCATTTTACCATTTTTTCCCATTCAAATGTATTGGCGACCTAAGTTGACCTTGCCGTAAAATAGGTCAAGGTCATCCTAGGGTCATGATTTATATAAACTATGATGGGCCCGCATCCCTAATGCTACATACCAAGTTTCATGGAAATCGGCCAACTGGTTCTGGAGAAGAAGATTTTTAAAGGTTTTTGCTATTTATAGCCATGGCCGCCATCTTGGTCATGTGACCTGGACCATTTATATAAACTTTCGTTCCCCCTTCCTAAGGATGCTCCACATGAAGTTTGGCTTTGATTGGCCAAGCGGTTTCAGAGGAGAAGATGTTTGAAATTGTGAACGACGACGGACGCCGACGGACGACGGACGACGGACGCCGGACGCCGGAGCATGGGCATACTATAAGCTCACCTGTGAGCCTTCGGCTCAGGTGAGCTAAAAATCCTTCAAAAATCTTCTCCTCCAGAACCGGTGGACCGATTTCAACGAAACTTGGCATGAAGCATTGATGGCTCAAGCACTACAATGTATATATAAATCATGACCCTGTGATGACCTTGACCTATTTTACGGCAAGGTCAACATAGGTCGCCAAAGCATTTGAATGGGGAAAACTTTCAAAATGTCAATTAAAGTGAAATTCTTGCAGGAAATGGGCAGTAGGACTGAATATAAATGATTTTGAAAACAAGTGGGACCCAGGGGCTCATCTGCCCCCACCCCGGGTCATTATATATATGTATATCTCCATAATATTCAAACATCTTCTCCTCTGAAACCGCTTGGCCAATCAAAGCCAAATTTTATGTGAAGCATCTGTAAAATGGGGGAATCAGTGTGTATATAAATAATCTAGGTCACATGACCAAGATGGCCGCCATGCCCATATATGGTAAAAACCCTTCAAACATCTTCTTCTCCGGAACTGGTGGATTGATTTCAAAGAAACTTGGCATGAAGCATTGATGGCTTAAGTACCACAATGTGTATATAAATCATGACCCTGTGTTGACCTTGACCTATTTTACGACAAGGTCAACATAGGTCGCCTATCCACTTGAATGGGGAAAACTTTTAAAAAGTCATTTGAGGTGAAAATCTTGCAGGAAATAGGTAGTAGGACTGAATATTAATGATTCTGAAAAAAGTTGGACTCCACCCCGGGGCAACATACATGTACATGTATATTACCATAATATTCAAACATCTTCTCCTCTGAAACCGCTTGGCCAATTAAAGCCAAATTTTATGTGAAGCATCCATATGATGGGTGAGCCAATGTATATATTAATAATTTAGGTCACATGACCAAGATGGCTGCCTTGCCCATATATGGTAAAAACCCTTCAAAAATCTTCTTCTCTGAAACCAATAGACTGATTTCAAGGAAATTTGGCGTGAAGCATTGATGGCTAAAGTACTCCAATGTATATATAAATCATTACCCTGTGATTACCTTGACCAAGTTTATGGCAAGGTCAACATGGGTTGCCTATGCATTTGAATGGGGAAAACTGTAAAAACATGTCATTTGAAGGGAAAAGCCAGCAGGAAATTGGCAAATGGACAGAATATTGATTATTCTGAAAAAAGAAAGTGGCCACAGGGCTTCATCTGCCCCTGCACTGGGGTTAAATACCATAATATTCAAATATGTTTATTGGTATATGCACCAGATCTCAGGAGGGCGTTTACAAGACCATTGGTCCTCTGTTTATATTGAACATTCATTTCAAATCAGCACATTAGCGGTTAGACAACAAGGGGGTTAGACAAACAAACCAACACGTGCTTTTTACAGGTAAATATAGGTGCAAAAAACACAATGTTTGTCTAAGGAAATAGGCGTGGTTATACCTTGCTGGCGGAGGAGTCAATTAGAAAAACTCATATTTCATTCTTATTTTAAAACGGAAAACATGTGAGTTGTATCCTGTAAGTGTGTACCTTTAGTTTTTACCTTGGTCAAAAGTAGGCCATACCCAATAACGTATTCATGAGGTAACGCCCATACAAAATGATCTGCATTCTACTTCCTTTAATACTGATTTGTATACCTTGTAGAAAACGCTTCTACATACATGTAAAATGCGGAAGGACGTAGAGCACTTATTACAAAATCACGCAAACACTGATTTTTGTGATAACCATGCGACATTTGCAGGAGTTTGAAAAATAATCTAAAAAATCAAAAACCATCTAGTTTCACGGCTGTCGCACCCCAGCAAGATACTAAAGTATAAATGAAATAATTTATAATGGCGTTTTCAGTTTCCGATAACAACTTTCAATATAGTCTCAAGTCACAGATTTTTACCATTATAAATACGACTGGCGTGCCTGTTCCTATTTGTCAAATATTCAGGGTAGATGTATACACGTGCAGCTTTACCGTTATACACACATGTACCTTGGAATAAAAGTATTTGACGAATACATCTATGTACAGATAATTTAAATATGCATGGCTATATCATTTTTTCGCATGGACAGGTAAATAAAGGTACATGTAAATGAATCAGTACCGATGTACGCTAGCATTTGGGATATCTTTTATCATAGAAAAATGCAAAAGTATTTAACAGTTTGTAGTAAATACGTCACACCAGTAAACCTATAACGCGGACATGTCTATTTTATTGGCTTATAACGGTTTCTATAAAACTTTTCAAGATCTATTATAATATAACAAAACATATTATTAAGACTTCAACCATATTTATAATGGCAAATTTGTGACGATGGTCTTCCCCTCTGAGAGAAACACATTTATAAACGGAAAAACACATGTCACGTAAATACGACAATGAGCATTGGGTGATCTACATGTATAGCATGTAACAGCTCGTAAATCACGCTGTTCCATAGATGTTCAAACATTTGAAAACAAAAAAGAATTTTATCCCTAATCTACGTTCATTTTTCAAATGTAGTTCCTACATCAAGATAATAGGTTAATACATGTAGCATTCCCTATTATACCTTAAACTGTTCACTGGATAGCGTTGCCGTAACTACACATTAGCTTGCGCGATGTCCATCGAAAGAAGAATATCCGTCGCAATGGAAAGTAAACGGCTAAAACGCTTAATTATTTTAGTATTAGCGGTTCTTCTTGTTTTTCTAGTAAGTGGTTTTGTTTGATTTAATTTAACTGGATTAGAATTGAGTTTGCTTGTCTAACAAATAGAGATTAAGACAAGCACATCCATCAGGAAAACATGTCCGTGTAATGTTTACCCCCTTGAACCCCACTTTTATATAGCAAAACTGGGGTTTGCAGGGGTATACCTATTTTTCTTATTTTTGCTCCAAAACATAGATTGTAGGTACTCGTTAGAACCGCCTCGCCGAGGCGGTTCTAACGTGTACCCACAATCTATGTTTTGAGCAAAAATAAGAAAAATATCAAATATTTTCTACTGAAATTTTTCAATTTTTACAACTTAAAAAATCTCTGTATATTGCATGGGCGTGTTTTCGTAATGCATCATTACGAAAGCTCGCCCATGCTTTAGGGATTTTTCTTGAAAGTGTAAAAATTGAAAATTTTCAGTAGAATTATGTACTTTTACGGCAAATGTTATGAACCACTGCAGAAGCTGAGGGTGAGGTTAGGATCCTGTAAAACCGGTTTAAGCCCGCCAGTAATTTTATATTACTGATCGTTCGAAGGCGATACTTCTGTTGTGTTTCTTATTGTTTTATGTATTGGTGTTTATTTTTTTTTTTTGTGCTGTTGGCGCCTTATGTATGTTATCATATTTTAGTTAAGTTTAGGTAACCGAGTGGCCACCTATTGGGAAATAGCTGCTCATTCGGCTTACTAAATGTATTCGTGGTCTTAGTACCTTATTGTTAGTTTTTTTTCCCGCCTCGGTCTTTGGAGTGGGAATCTTTTTCTGATTGCGCCTTTTCCTGATCGTTGCCTACTTGTACCTTTTTATATATGTTTCTTAATTTTGCTCAAATATACATTGTGGGTACACGTTAGACCCGCCTCGGCAAGCTTTACCATATAAAAATGGGGGTTGGTGGGGTATACTTTACACGGACATGTTATCCTGATGTAATACATGTATGCTTCAGGGTGGACATCATTAATAAGCAGTCGCTTGTAATAATCCATGTAACTACTGAAAAATAATAAAAAAAAAAAAAAAAAAAAAAAACCTGTTTCGAGCATAAAAATTAATATGATATTATACGTTAAATGAAAAATAAGTGTAGAAGTATGTTGAATTGACAAGGCTGTCTAGTAATTTCCAGTCATGTTTCTATATTTTTTCATTCATTCAGCATTGATCTTCTTTTTTACTTCTTTTCCCAGATATTTCAGATAGGGACTGCTGCCAGGTACTCTCAGCCAGCTGATAATAGCATTGCCAGCAAAGTTGAGAAAGCAGCTGATAAAACAAGGGAACTAGAGAGCCAGGTGAGATCCACGTACACCCACATTGCGCAAACACTCGGTACTATCCGTTAAAATCATATTGTGAATAAAAATCCTTGAAAAATGTCTTTTCAGATACATGTAACGTGACATTTAAATTCTTTTGAACAAGGTTATGCTTCTTTGGTGGTGGTTTCTGTTTATATGTCTTACAGTAGAAACAGAGGGAGAAATTTTACCTCCTGCAAGAAAGTTTGATTAGATATAAAGTTCAAATGGGCAACATTATTATCATTATATTATCATTATATTATTATTATTATTATTATTATTATCATTATTATTATTATTATTATTATTATTAAACGGGCTTATAAGTTTTACAATTTCTCATAGCAGGCGAGCCGTATAATTGTGAACAACGTTGGAGAAATGGTCATACCAAGTGGCACTATATTGCGAGAGTTAGACGGCGACGTTTTACAAGAGATTTATCATAGGTACGTGATCACCTTTTGGGAATTAGCAACTACCTCAGTTAACAATGTGTTCTATCTCCTGTAATTTGTCCGTTTCTTTTTCTTATTTTATTATATCCCATTCAGGACTTTAGGACTCAATGAGTCTGGGCCATTCTGGCCTATGCTGATTAGCATATTCCAATTTCTTTAAGATATAAGACACATGTGATGAAACAGAAACTGGAATTTACATTTTCTCTCTCATGCTCATTAATCGTAACATTTTGAAGATATTGCCTTCAAGTTGGTTCAAGTTAGCATCCGAAAATACCCCCTTATCATTTTTACAACTTAGTTTAAACCCCGGCAACAATACATACTTATAAAAAAAAAAAAAAAAAAAAAAAAAAAAAAAACGAATGTGGCAGTAAATTTAGACATATTACAATCGGGAGGCGGTGGAGAGAAAATTAGTAGAATATAAGAATAGGGATAGAGGGAGAGAAGAAAGAGAAAATAGTATGAATGTCTAATGCATGGAGAAAGCAATTTGGTTTTCTACTGCAGTATACGGGCAAATCGTCTCGGATACATCGTTGGCAATATTTTGTCGATTCAAACCCTACCCCAATCCCATCCCAAAATATCACAATTACACTATGATAATTTATCAAATATTTTTACATTTGGCAGTATTTATTTTTCTTCAGATATATCCAAAACATCCAGGTCCGATGTAGACGTCAGTTGCATCTGGGCAATGAAGAGATCGGCGGATACCATGTCTGTGAAGACTATGAAGTGGCCCCTACTCCACCATGCCTCGCATACTCCTTTGGGTATGTAATCTCTAACAGTAAACGAAATCTGCGAAAGTGCTCCGCAACGAATAATACATTTTGTTAAAGTGACCCTACCCCGCTATGCCTCGCGTACCCCTTTGGGTATGTAATCTCTAACAGTAAATGAAATCTGCGAAAGTGCTCCGCAACGAATAATACATTTGTTAAAGTGACTCCACGCTACCATGCCTCGCATACTCCTTTGGGTATGTAATGTCTAACAGTACATGAAATATGCGAAAGTGCTTTGCAACGAATAATACATTTGTTAAAGTGACCCCACGCTACCATGCCTCGCGTACTCTTTTGGGTATGTAATCTCTAACAGTAAATAATACATATGGGTATGTAAAGTGACTCCACGCCACCATGCCTCGCGTACTCATTTGGGTATGTAATATCTAACAGTAAACGGAATCTGCGAAAGTGCTCCGCAACGAATAATACATTTGGTAAAGTGACCCTACCCCACCATGTCTCAAGTACTATTTTGGGTATGTAACTTATGATCTCTAGGTCATAACGGAATGTTTTAAGTTTTCAGTGGACAGCATTACGAAAACTTGCCCATGCAATATACAGAGATTTTTAAGTTGTAAAAAATGAAAATTTTCAGTAGAAAATTTATGATACATTTTTCTTATTTTTGCTCAAAACATAGATTGTGGGCACACGTTTGAACCGCCTCGGCGAGGCGGTTCTAACGAGTATCCACAATCTATGTTTTGGATCAAAAATAAGAAAATAGGTAAACCACTGCAAACCCCATTTTTTACTAGATATTTCACGGACGTGTTTTCACGGACATGTTTTCGTGATGCAAAACATAACAAATCGCTGCAAACACCTACCCCTACGACGGTACGTGTAACAAGCCTATGTACGCTTTATACAAAGAATCGGGTGTTCCTCCAGCATTTGAACCACTTACGTGGAAAGCTTTGTATTATATATGTATGTTTGCATATTTTAGTTAAGTTAAGGTAACTGAGTGGCCACCTATTGGGAAAATAGCTGCTCATTCGGCTTACGAAATGTTTTCATGGTATAAGTACCTGATTGTTAGTTTGGTTTTTTTCCCACCTTGGTTTTTGGAGTGGGAGTCTTTTTCTGATTGCGCCTTTTCCTGATCTTTGCCTACTTGTACTTTTTTATAATGCTAATGACAAAGTAACAATGTACAACTAAACAGCCGCAAATGCATTATGGTGTTTCATTTCTTTATACCACACAGTGCTGCAAACTAGGCTCGCTCTTGAATAGCTGAAAACGCAACCGTTTTTGTTCGTATTAAATATCTTGTTAAAAATCGTAATTTCTGGCGTTAAAGAGACAACTGTGACGAGCGATTCAGAAGCAGTTCATATGACATGTCTAATATTATAATGTACTGTTACAGGATTCGGAAAGATTTTAGTTTTGATGATGGCGTTGCATCTACGTTCGGCTGTGAAGTTCATAGTTTTGACCCAACGTAAGTAACCATATCGCAGATATGATATTGACGTTTTCACAAAACCTCAAACGTACGAAAAATTGCTTGACTGGTCTTCATTCTGACGCTTCATGTCAGATCACAATGCGTGTTTTATGGTTTTGTCCTATATTCGTCAATTTCTGCGTTACAAAGCATTTTTCGTGTATGTATTTCGTATTATGCAACCTTATCAAATTGTAATATACATGTGCATTCGCAACAATTAAGTTACTTATTCTGCTGCGTTTCCATCAATTAAGGCTTGGTTTACAGTGTCATCAATAACACTTGCGTTTGCAGCGATGGGCAGGAAGGCATCCAACATTCTGTAAACGTCACATATCATCAACTTGGTATAGGTGACGAAGATGAAGATACCGACAAAGGTGTAAAAATTAGAACACTAAGTACCATTCGAAGAATGCTTGGACATGAAAACGTAAGTCAGTTCACTGTGAGGCATTTGAGTAAGAAACCCGGTCTTCGGGGATTTCCGACTAGGTCCGGCACAAACCGGTCTGCATAGTCTCTGAAAATGGCTATTAGCTTCAAATTTCGGATTTAGGAAAAAGAGATATTGTACTATCCGTGTAGTGAAAACTAAGGAGCTTCACACCTACTGCGAAGCTGATCTGCGCCTTTGTTTTCGCATAGGCAAAAATCCTGTTTTCTTATGGCGCGGCTCATTTGGTTTACAATATTTATTCATATAATAACACACATGCAGTTCACAGTTTTATGGTACAGACTTGACGAAACGCGTTTTGCTTATAAATACCATCTGACACATTTGATATTTGGAGAGAACACAAAACACACAAAGATCGGAAAGCACATTTGATCAGCTATATGGGCTTGTGGCTACCCAGTGGGCACATTACGTCAGTCTGACGTCATATCAACGACGATGCGACGTCATGACGTCGCATCGACGTCGATCTGACGCCATTCTGACGTCATGTGCCTGCTGGGTATACTGGCCAGACCACCCTTTGACGACAAAAAAAATTACCTTTAAAATATGAAGGCACGTG
The DNA here is from genome assembly GCA_964017185.1 of Rugalucina vietnamica. NCBI lineage: Eukaryota > Metazoa > Mollusca > Bivalvia > Lucinida > Lucinidae > Rugalucina > Rugalucina vietnamica. The sequence goes on from OZ024877.1 coordinate 51,408,337, forward strand.
AATGATACTTTAGTGGTCATAAAGCGTTATTTTACTAATCCTTCAAAACAGACTTTTATCCATTGAAAGATAGAAACACATTACACGTGCTCGGCTTTGTAGTATGCAAGTGTCGTCATGTATTGGAATGAACAGTAGCTCGCATTGAAATTTCAGCTAAACATCGACATTCTAAAACTAGACACGGAAGGTGCTGAATGGTCGTCGTTACAGGAAATGGTAAAAACCGGAAGTATCGACCACGTGCGTCAACTTATCGTAGAGTTCCACGTGTATACAACAAAAGGGAAAGTTTTCCTGACTAGCTCAACTGACTATATGGACCATCTTAACCTCCTGAGAGGGCTATATAGACATGGTTTTAGAATATTTTACTTCAGAATGTGGAACCGAAATGAAGGAAATACAGTTTTTACCAATGAAGCGGGTACTAGGCTAACTGGCTGCAATGTTGTACATTTTATGAAACCGAAATAAAATGAGTGGATGTTGATGCAGTACTCTGTAGTCATTGAACATTTTTGTTAGGAAGTTATTTTTAAAACAATTTATTTTGAAAGGGTGGTGAAATTGTGGATGACTAATTTGTTTGTAATCAATTTCATTAATTGTGTCACGTCAACGCAACCCCTAGTCTGTAAAATCTAAAACGAAATTTGCACATTGCTCACGTGTTCTGTGTATTTTATATATTAAAATCGAGGTTACTGATACTCGTTAGATTAAAGAGTTACACTTCTCAGTGAGTGCAACAAAAAAGGTTTTCTATATTGTCTACATTTTCGAACCCTTTCCCTGACGCTGCAGCAATATAGCACCTAGTAGATAGTTGTGCGGGAACAATGAATTGTTTTCGCTCAGACTCTTGCTTCTATTACAATAAGTACATTGATTCATGGGAAATGTGAAATTGACGCTGCTTTGCTGTTCCATGGTAATGATGGTGGACATTAGAATCACCATAAAATTTTGACGTCACTAGAAGTTACGTCATATATAGAACGAGTCATAATTAGAACGTGTCAGAAACAATAACATTAAATTTAAACTTTATCTCAAGTTTTACTAAAGGTTCTTCACCCACATTTTATCCAATTATTTATTGTTTCATCCCAAAGCAAACAAGTCATTAATAATGTCTTACAACTTTACATATAAACATTGAGAGAGGGGTGTAACATAATCATGTTTATGTCCTTTATTCGTCACCCTGCACACTTGAGCCTGTCTACATCCGGTTGTATGTTCCAACCACTTGGTGGCAATTTGGACACTTGTGGACCACATCCTTACAACCGTCTACACAAAACGGGATGAAACAGCATCCGAGATAGCATCTGAAATAAACACATTATTACGAAAACTTACCCATGCAATATAGAGAATTTTTCAGCGTTAAAAATTGACCATTTCATTGGAAAAAAATTTGTTAGTTTTAATATTTGCTCAAAACATAGATTGTGAGTACAGTGACTCAGTACACGTTAGAAACGCCTTGTCGAGGCGGTTCTAACGAGTACCCACAATCTATGTTTTGGACAAAAGCTAAGAAAAACAGGTATACCCCTGCATACCCCAGTTTGACTATATAAAAGTGGGGTTTCAGGGGATATTCATTGCACGCACATGTTTTTCTGATGTAAACGTTAGAATAAAACTGACGCATGTCGTACATGTAAACGAAACAGCAATGGAATATATTTGATCAGGAACCGTTTTGTGAATAAATTAATGATTCTTAATCTAATAATGGGACAATTTAACCCCGGATTTGACGCAACCGTACACGGTGTCCAATGTGAAAATATTCTGTTTTCTTCCCTTATGATAATGCTGAGTGAACCCATCGGCACAAATGAATTAAACTTACCCTATTATGCAAATGATGAAACAGGCGATCCAAGTAAATGTTCCCGTTTCGTAGTAAGTAGCTGTGATTACGTCAGCCCGACAGTACTGACAAGTCGTCCTTATAGGTGCCTCCCGGAAAAATTGAACTACTTGGACCGTAGGCTGTGTTGTGACTGCTGCTGTTGTACTGTACTGCGCTGGACTTATAACAACCGGAATTTAAGAAAGCCCTATGGGACATAGGCAAACAGTGAAAGCCCTATGGGAAAAAGGCAAAAAGCATAGCCCCAGATGTGACACCGCAGCACGCGGCGTCCCATCTGGGGCTATTCTGTTTGCTTAGATAAAATTTCATAAAAAAAAATGAATACAGTTTAAAAATCACTTCTGACACTCCTAAAAATGAAAGTGGACTCACCCAATTGATAATGATGGGAAAATTCATTCGTCAAATATTGGTTAATGGAGATTGTTTTGCATTTTTATGCATGTACAAGCGGACTGACTAACAAATTCTTGCATTTACTCGATGGCCTATTTTGTTTATGCCAAAGTTTGTTGTTCTATTTTGAAAAGAAGATTCAAACTCTTTCATTCTTCCATTCTAACGGCAAATGTCTGTCACTGTATATGAAACCACATGTAACACGTAACCATCGCTACTTCTAAAAGGTCATATTTACCTGGCGGCTGGGTAGGGTATGGCGGCGGTGGATCTGAAAATAACAAACCACAAGTAAAGCGAGAACACACATGACTGACTAAAAGACATCCTTGCTATCAAAAATGGTTAATTTGTATTGCCTTGAAAATAGCATACACATATTGAAGCAATTTATAGTTCCCAGACGAGCGTACTAGACTTGTCACAGATTTACCATTATAAACATGAATGACACACCTGTTCCTAGAGGTCAGATACATTTCATTCATTTATATAACGGTAAATCTATGACGAAAGTCTACTACGATCGTCCGGGAACTATTTCCATATAAGTATGTTTAAATGCTGTCTGTACAGTCGAGATGCGTAGCCAAGGCGCAATGATATAATCAAAATCGTAGCAACCAAAAACGTTCGAAAATTAAGCCATCCACTTTGAAGCGAGAGACAGTGCCTTAAATAATTCCATTCGTATGTACCAAAGACGAAACTGATTTTCATCAAACAGCCCTTTTTAAGCAATGCTATATCCGCCCTATGAAGCTGCTTCGTTGTCATGACAGTTTGTCGGCGCATTGATTCAGGGGATTTTCCTTCGCGAGTCAACTGTCAAAAATGTCAGTCGTGTTAAATCGTTTATTTAACGAGTATTTGATTTTCTCCCGTGTCGAGACCCATATTTTCTGAAAATTCAATCTTTTGTGAGAATATTGATGTATGAATCACGATATGATCGGTGTGAACAAATTTTGGTTCTAAAAAAGAAAATTGGTACTGACGATGAGAATGGCGTTTATGCCCCAAAATTAGGCCCAAATTGGTTGAACTTTTATGAAAAAATGTCAGCATAATCGCTATTAATCAGTCAAATACGGTTCATTTCAACCGATGCTGTATAAAACATTGTCACTATCATTCAGATTTCAATTTTATCGAGAAATATTTGAGAAAAGTAAAGCCAAATTGGAAATTGTCGCCGTTTGATACTATTTTTAGAACACAAGTAGAAGCTTTGAGGAAAATATCAATGTTGAAAAAGGTAGCAAAGCTGCTGGAGATTGTCGGTAGATCCTATATAGTGGACAATATGTTAGACTGACACATTTATCATCATTTTCTTTTTATTTTGTACTGAGTTGATAAATATATCTGACTATTACCTTAGGCAAACATATAAATCCAAGCCTCAGGCCATGGAGGCTTTGATTTAACCTCCATGCTCAGGCTCAGGAACTGTGTAATGGCTTGTGAGTTGCTCAATGCCACAACTTTTATGGCACTGTCTGTTGTCAATGACCTCAAGGTGATTATGCCCCCTTCTCTGCGATTCTCTATGTACTTATCATTTTTGGAAATGGTTGAGGGACACCAGAGCATAGATATGCTGAATGCTCACCTAGTAAGCCTGAAGGCTCAGATGAGGTAAATATGTTCAGTAATTGCCACACTATTATGACTGATATTGTCCAGTGTTTCTAGAAATTAAGCTTGTGTCATTTCTAATACATGTAGTTTGATTTGTTGTTTTCAGTCTGGTAGTAAACATATGAGGCTGTGTCAAGAATCTCAAATGATCAGTCCAGGCCCCGAGGTTATAAAACTTTTTTCATGCTCAGCTCAGCTGAGACTAAAATTTATCCTGCTCATAAATGTTAAAATACCAACAATTGTTGGCATTTAAACATTTATTAGCAGGATAAATTACAGGCTTTGGCAATCTGAACCTTCAATTTTAACCAATTTTGGTTATTTCATTAATTATGAGCAGATTAAATTTCATGCACAGCTGAGCGGAGCTTGAAAAAAGTTTTATAACCTCAGGGCCAGGCCCTGAGGCTATAAAACGTTTTTCAAGCTCAGCGTAGGTGAGCATAAAATTTCAACTGCTTATAAATGTTGAAATGGTAAAAAAATGGGAAAATTCAGGTTCAAAACTCAAAAACTAGTAACTTATTCTGCTAATAAATATTAAAATGCCAACAATTGTTGGCATTTTAACATTTATGAGCAGGATAAATTTTAGTCTCAGCTGAGTTGAGCATGAAAGAAGTTTTATAACCTGGGGCCACCAGTCATACATGTGATGAGTTTAAGAAGCATCAAAGATTTTTTTCTTTCATTTGATGGAGGCATTTGAAAAACGTATATAGAATGTAGATTTAAGAAAATCATTGGAAGTATCACATGTATAAAGTATTTCATTTGCGATTTTACAGCTTCAAGATTAATTCAGACGTACACACTACTGATCGAACTGTAATGAGTACTGGGTTCAAAAATTTACAGAACATTTCCTTGTATTCTTCAACTTCATGTATGTAGAAACCTTCTCTGTAAAACCAGGCTATAAGGTGTTGTGTGAATCTGGCTTGGTTGTGGCTTTGATGAATTAATATATGCATGAAACTTCTATGGTTTAAACTTTTAATTCTGTACATACAACATATAACAAGACAAACAAAGCATTATATACAATAATTGCATATTATAACAAGGGATTCAGAAGGAAAACCTCCTTTGTGTGTAGCTCTGCCTGTGATCAATGTTTTTGACATAAAACATGCGCAGATCCAGAAAATTTTCTCAGGGGGGTCAAAATTCCCAGAAGGGGTCTGACGGAAAATCTCAACATGGCAAAACTAATAATCTGGCAATTCTAGGGGCTGTCCGGACCCCCTGTCCTCCCTCTGAATATTACGCCCATGTTAAATATCGGTCAATTTCTACAACAACGAAGCTCAGATTTCCATACTTAAACTGGTTCATAAGAAATGACTTCTGGATTTCTGAGTTGGCCATTGTTATAATAAAAACACATTTTCTTTTATTTCTCAAGTCAGCTGTGAGCATGTATACTTAAGGCCTAAAATAACCAGAGGACCAATGGTCCTGTAAACGCTCACCTGAAACCCGAGATATATACCAATAAACTTGTTTGACTAGAATGGTACTAGACATGTATATAACCCCAGGGCCGGGTCAGAGCAACCCCTGGAGTCAATTTCTTTTTGAAAACATAAAACTGCAGTCCATTTGCCAATTTACTGCAAGTTTTGCCCTTCAAATGACATTTTAACAATTTTCCCCATTCAAATGCATGGGCGACCTAAGTTGACCTTGCCATAAAATAGGTCAAGGTCATCCAAGGGTCACGATTTATATAAACTTTGTAGATGTCCCTTTGCCTGATGCTTCATGCCAAGTTTCGAAATCATAGGCCTTCTGGTTCTGGAGAAAAAGATTTTTAAAGGTTTTTGCTATTTATAGCCATGGCAGCCATCTTGGTCATGTGACCTTGACCATTTATATATACTTTCAATCCAACTTCCTAACAATGCTCCTCATAAAGTTTGGCTTTGATTGGCCAAGCAGTTTCAGAGAAGAAGCTCTTTGAATATCACTGTAATATACATGTATATTGCCACGGGGTGGGGGCAGACAGACCCCTGGGGTCCAAATTTTTTCAGAATCATCAATCTTAAGTCCATTTGCTCATTTCCTGCAAGTTTTTCCCTACAAATGACATTTAAACACTTTTCCCCATTCAAATGCATCAGCGACCTATGTTGACCTTGCCGTAAAATAGGTCAAGGTCATCCCAGGGTCATGATTTATATAAACTTTGTAGAGCTCCAGTCACTGATGCTTCACACCAAGTTTCAAAATCATTGGCCTTCTGGTTCTGGAGAAGAAGATTTTTAAAGGTTTTTTTCTATTTATAGCCATGGCGGCCATCTTGGTCATGTGACCTTGACTATTTATATAAACTTTCTTTCCCCCTTCCCAAGGATAGTCCATATGAAGTTTGGCTTTGATTGGCCAAGAGGGAGAAGATGTTTCATCATTATGAAAATATGCATGTATATAGCCCCGGGGCAGGGGCAGACACCCCCCCCCCCCCCCCCCAGGGGCTGAAATTTTCCATTAACATTAATCTTTTGTCCATTTGCCTATTTCCAGTAAGTTTTACCCATTAAATAGTATTTTACCATTTTTTCCCATTTAAATGCATTGGAGACCTAAGTTGACCTTGCCGTAAAATAGGTCAAGGTCATCCTAGGGTCATGATTTATATAAACTATGATAGGCCCGCGTCCCCAATGCTACATACCAAGTTTCGTGGAAATCGGCCCACTGGTTCTGGAGAAGAAGATTTTTAAAGGTTTTTGCTATTTATAGCCATGGCGGCCATCTTGGTCATGTGACCTGGACCATTTATATAAACTTTCGTTCCCCCTTCCAAAGGATGGTCCATATGAAGTTTGGCTTTGATTGGCCAAGCGGTTTCAGAGGAGAAGATCTTTGAAATTGTGAACGACGGACAACGGACGGACGGACGGACGGACAGACGACAGACGGACGCCGGAGCATGGGTATACTATAAGCTCACCTGTGAGCCTTCGGCTCAGGTGAGCTAAAAAAGGGAGTGTTTAGGGTAACCTGACCCTACCTAGATTTTTTGGTGAATCCTAATTTTTTTATCTCAATATTTCTAAGAAATTGAAGAAAACAACAGTATTTATGGTAAATTAATGACTTTCAACAGAAAAAATAATAAGAGAATAAAATAAAATTAATAAATAAATATGAACCTTTATAGTAACCCTACCTTGAGTTTTCCAAGATGTTACCCCAAACAAACAAAACCACTTTTTTACAGGCCTTGTTTATCTCGAGTTCATATTTGAGCTGCGTCATGAGAGATTCCATTTTAGCCTAGGTGAAAACAAAGGCGCAGATCAGCTGTGCAGTGATCAGTGGCTTTGTTTCCACTACAGGGATAGTACAATTCCTCTTCTTCCAAAATCCAAAACTTCAAGTCTAAATTAAACCATGATACAATACGAAAACACACCCATGAAGATTTTAATTGAAAGATGCCGGTTGTTTTTGCTGTAACCTATATTGTGGGTACTACATGTTAGAATGGTCTTGGTGAGGTGGGTCTAACAAGTACCCATAGACAAAAACCTTTGGATCAAAAATAAGAAAAATAGCTTAAATAGGTACACCCATGCACACTCCAGTTTTACTATATATATAAAAGTGTGGTATAAATTCCAAGGCCATGTTAGCCTTTTTCTCTACTCTAATATTTGTTTCTATTGTTTATTTCGCAGTGCAGAATTTTCCTGGGTATTCGCATCATGTTGTTGACCATGTCAAGGGATTACATCACATTCCTTGCATGCCTCTGACCTCTGAAAGATAATTGAAATCATGTTTAATAAAGTTGCATGGTATGTAGTAATTCACCAGCCATTTGTATCCACAGTCACTATGGCCAGGAAAAAGTAGGGCATAAAAGCCAGACTAGAAAAGTAGTAAAATACGAAAGATACAACTACTAGTTCATTTGAATTAAATGTGACTGTATCCTGTCATATCTTCGACACTCATCGGAGGTTATAACCCGGCACATAAGCCCGCTGTGCCCCTATCCCCGGTCACATAGGGGCTGGCGATACAAATGACTGGTGCCTATGGTAACGCATATATTTTTCCCTAGCCCACAAAAACTGTTTGTTTGAACCCTGTTGGAAGCCATTGACCCCACAAATACTGTCCAAAGAGACAGGGAAAATTGATGTTCTCCAAATTCTCTAATATTTCCTGTTTCCAGAAGTAAATATAAATCAGCATTGACATCAGGATAACATGTCTGTGTAAAGTATATCCCTTCAAACCCCACTTTTATATACGGTAATAAAACTTTGGTATGCAGGGGTATACCTAGTATTTTTCTTATTTTTGCTCTAAAGCAAAACTCCATTGTAGGTACTCGTTAGAACCGCCTCGCCGTGGTGGTTCTTTGTGCACCCACAATCTCTGTTTTGAGCAAAAATAAGACAAATATTAAAAATTTACCGGTGAAAATTTTCAATCTTAACAACATAAGAAAATGTATGTTACAAGGGCATGTTTTCCTAATGTAACAGCAGAGTACTAACACTGCATACCCACAAGAATAGACTGATAATGATTAATACACAGCTTTTCTTCATTAATACACCACACTTGTTAATATGTTAAAAAAAGCCATAAAACAACAACAACAACACACACACACACACACACACACACACACACACACACACAAGCAAAGACAACAAAAACATAGAACTAACATTAGAACCACAACAGAAGCGGCCTTAAAATGTACAGAGAAGCTTAGACCAGATTTACATGTATTAATTTCTCATTTCTGCCGTGGTTCATGGTGGTTCACCTGTTCACACCAATTTATGCACAAGACATTTGTAGCCACTGCTCCGCCACCTACGGTGAAGGGCGGGGATTATGATAAGCTTTCAGTGCCCTGCTATCAGTCAGGGACAAAACCTAAACAAGTTATAAAAAAAATAACTGAAACAAGTTATTTTTCATTTTCCCTGCATCAGTCAAAATCTGTGAAGTTTTTCTTAATTTAATTGAAATATGCAGGGTTTTACATAATTAAAATGTTAATGGGAGATGCAGCAAGATGAGAGCTTTATACTCACATGGCTGAAAGTTAGTATATACCATTAAGATTTTGAAAATTTCAGTTTTTTATGCATTTTTTTGGCATCAGAATGGCAAAATCCCTGATTTTAAAACATCTGTTCCCACCTTACAAGAATTTTGGCACATGTCTAGACAATTTTCCTAGGATGATGTAACTTTAATGTAGCTACTACAAAAGAATTTCTTAGTACGCATAGTCTAAAAAGTGGTACGCAGGTACTTCAAAGACAAGTGGGGTAATGATACTAATAACCTATTCAAGTTAATATTGTCATAATTACTAATAAAAGCATAACTTATACTAGTAAGTGGTTTTTTGATCTGAAAAAAATATCCAAGAAAAGTGAACTCTAACATCTTGGAAAGGGAGATCATTTACAGTGTATTAATAACTTGTTTCAGTTATTTTTTTTATAACTTGTTTAGGTTTTGTCCCTGACTGGCTATAAGCCCAACCCCCAGGGGGCAAACAATGAGGTAAAAACTTTGCTCTTTGCCCTGCCCTTTGCAGTACAAAATCTCCCTGGGGTTAGGATCCTATTGTCAACCCCGTCATTTCCCCTACACTGCGGGGACACTCGAAAAGTAACTGCCCTGCACTTTGGCCCAGCTTTCCCCTACCCTTCCCCGTAGGTGGGGGCGGGGGAGGGGGCAGTGGTTACAAATGACTGGTGCAATTAGGGTTCCGCAAAGATCTTTTAGAGACCATTGTCACGATTGTGGATAGAGCTATGCTGTTATAAACATATTTGTGGGTACTTACGAGCAGTGCTAGAGTCTCACATGTCTAATCTGCCAGGTGTACACCCATACATTATCTCAGGAAGGTAGCAGTATTCAGAGTATTACATGACCTTCCCCCACCCACTCCTCATGTCCATGGAATGATGGTTTGGTAAATCCAGAATTGCATGATGAAATTTCACCAAACTGATAAATTAAATCCTTTCCACAAAATGGAGAAAGTTGACAACATTTAAAGTATCACACATTTTGATTTACAGAGAAGAACGTGTCATGATGTGACTGTTTACACCACAGAAATACTTCAAAAACGACCGCCGACTTTACACATGTGGTGTGACGTAAAACGATCTTCTCCAATACACAGAATCAGCCTCAACACGGTCAAATCTATCTTGATGGCTTACGTACGGTCAAATACAAGATCCGAGTGTGAACAATTTTTTGTTCTAAAATAAATGGCACCCTCTGAAATGGGAAATTCAGGGGAAAGCTGTGACAGGCAATATTGTTTTGTGTCGTTTTCGTTGAAAAAAGTTTGTCATGTGGCGTCTCAGTGTTACCCGGTAACATGAAATCCTGGACAAGGCGGATCTAGCTGTACCGTATAGCCGCTATTGTTTTAAGCACAGCAATAAGCGTGTCATTTTGATCGAAATTTCGACCAAAAAGTGGTCGCCATTTTGTTTCGGATTATTTTGCGTCGAGTAAGGTTTCAAAATAAAATACAATCACCGCATGCACGCTGGCTGCGTCCTCACTGGTATGGAAATAATAAAAATGAGCTCTAGAGTCTTTATATTCTTTAGAAGCAATGATTGCATTATTCCCACCTCGGGTTTAGGAGTGGAGGTTTTGGCGAGGGTATTCTGAGAAATCAGAAATTACTTATCGGTTTAGATGCATTTTCTAAACAACGTTTTTATATAATTTGGCTTTGTTTGGATAATACTAGACTTTGTATCGACTAGCATGTTGAAAGTTGAAAAAATACAGTATTTCTCTTTGGCTCCATTTTGCCAAACCTAGAGGGTCACTGAAGAGACTTTGTAGTCGAAACCGCGGTATGGTCCATCCCTTTTCTCATTAATATGCTCTTTGCTCTTAAAAGATCTCAGTTTATTTTTATTCTTCTTGATTGCTCCATTTCCTGATCATTGCCTACCGTTACCTTAATGAGAACACATACATACACGCCTTATTGGCTTAGTTTCGTGGTTATATTTATGAATCACAGTTTGAGTGTCATGACATCCTAATGTTGGGTAAAAGTCCCATAAAATGGAGGCAACGTCCCGACATGACAACTGCTGTTGACTGGGACGTAAAGCATGAATTCAAACAAACAAACAAAATTTCTTTTACTCACCATCTGGCTTGGGCTTGACAGATGTCATGGTTAATCCTTCGTGAAAACGGACAAATTATATATAGTAGTCGTCAACCCTTGGAGTTGCTTCGCATACAAGTAGAATGTGCACGCAAAAACGCGCATAACAACGTTATTATCACATTGCATGTAGCCAAATTGTTAAATTAAGGTATACACTATTGTCTTTTGCAATCAATTTAGTCAATCGCTCAATTAAATCCAATTTTTGATTGTTTCATGTTTCAATGAGACATATTTGATCGACGAGGAAGTTGTAATTTAATCCTCATTACGAAAACACCCCATACATTAAACAGAGCATTTTAGATGTGTACATGTATTTGTTTCCGTTGAAAAGCTTTGATATTATTTTTTAATTTTTGCTAAAACGTTGATTGTGAATACAAGTTGGGATGTCATGTATAGACCTTATTTATAAAAAGAATTTTTGGTACTACCCATACAAAGATAAAACATGGTTTTCACACTCTTGCAGGCAAGTTTCGAGACCCCTATCCCCATCGGAGCTGTGAACAATAGATGGGCTGTTGTTGCCTCATGGCAATGCTAACTGCCACCCAAAGTTGGGAAGGTCCCTTAAATGGGGACAACGTTCTGACATGTAGCTGTTGACTTCAACGCAAAACAAGAAGTCAAACAAACAAAACAAATGAAGTTGAGGAACTTATATTTGGCTATTTTGGTGCGCATGTAACGTTAATGGTCCTGTCATTTTTAAAAATGAGTTAACATATGCGCATCCAAATGCACAAAAACAAGATTGTTTTGTTAACAGCAGGGCCAGCTTTCGCTGTCACTCGCGTACCTACTTTTGACTGTGACACTTCAAACGAACAATAATTACATGTTCGTGTGATCACTTTTGAAGAGGAAAATGTGTAACATGATCAAATAAAAAGTATTCAAGGGTTGTAAATTTAATGATATTCTGAGGAAACAAAATTCCGTTTTACAAAGAATATTCAATCAAATATGAAATACGTATAATGCAATTAAAGATCGTAAATACAAATGATATCGGCATTTATACCAACGCAACAGGCACATCTATTACACTACGGATATTTGCCAGAAATTGTTGAAGTCCATAAATCCTCGAAAAGTCTTGATATCGACGATGATTTATGAAGATAAACTCATAGGATCCCTGATACGCCGTTCATAGTCAGACACACCTGGACACTGGGGCTGAAATTAGAGACATGATTGTTTACAACGCTTGCGTTCGGGATTCATAACATTTTAAATATTTTCACCAATGGTAGACACATACAGTTCAAGGCTTTACATATGGTGCCATTGGTAAGCAAATAATGCAGACAAAAATAGTTCAACGCGGGAAAACCCACGTGATATAATAATGCGAGCCTGAGAATGTTTTATGAATTTCTCAAATAAGCATTATTGTCTTCATAGATGCAAATGTAAAGGACCATTGACCATGTCCCGTAAAATATGCCTTGTTTTCGAAAGCCCAAAACTCCGTTTTAAAGCAATTTCTACTAAACCTTTGCAATGGGGAAGGTAGTATGATGTCTTAAGAGCGGATAAATGCTATAATGTATGAAGCATTCCTTCACATACTGTAGAAATGGCTAGCAAAGCGGAGGTGGGGGTGAACAAATTGAAAATATAAATTGGAATAAAAATCACTTTTTGTTGCATGTCTGTATTCAGTTCCACCATTGTTATGATTTTTAAACATGTAGGTCAGTGTCAAGGTTCTTAGACACCCTAAAATTTATCTCAACATTTTGATGTTTAATAAGAGACATTATTTTCATAAATCATTTTGGGAGTTACCTGTATATCATTGCTAACAATGACAAGTATTGAGCAAATTCATTAGAAAATCTGTCATTTGTTTCCAAACAGGTAGACCGTAAACCCAAGTTATGTAGCCAAAACATGACAAAATTCTTCACAAATCAGGGTTTAAAACACAGAGGAAGCAAAATATGTCCATGCGACTTTGACACTGATCTGTTCTTTAAGTTTGTACATGTATCTGCAAAACACATTTTCTCATGGATGTTTCAATTACTGTATGCTTTTGGCAAACATAAAATGACACAGAATTTATTTGCAAGTCTGGAATGAATGAATGCATGCATGCATGCCACCATTCAATTTAAATACATATGAAATCTAAATCTTTTCTGTTGTTAAAATGTTCCTACAGTGATCAAATATTTTTCAATGTTAAAACTATGGCATATACACATGGTATACATGCACCTGTTCAGCTATAACACGCCCTGCTATCTCTCTCATGATACACATCAATGAGAAGTACTTCAGTGAAATATTGTTGGTCTGAACGAGTCAAGACATACTGCCAAGAGTAAACCAAGATGATGTCAGTTAAGTATTTGACTAGATTCACAGACCTTAATTCCCTGTATGGAAAATCATGGATTAAGAAGTTTAATAAAGCAAATGCCTGAAGTAGCCAAAATCTTCATGACATGATGCTGACACCAAATGTACATGTACTAAGAGATCATCCATTACACAATGTTAATACTGACAACTTTCCAATGTATAGTCTAAGTGCAATGAAGGACAAATGCCCCGTTATTTGTCCCAGACTTATCAAGACTTATCTCTCCACATGTTGAATTCAGTTATGTGCTTTGAAAGATTAGGGGCGTGTATGTTTAACTTGTATTTGTATAGACTGGTGCAAAAGTTTGTCCCATGAAATGGTATTTCTCTATTTTTTGAATGAATCAAAAATTAAAAATGGTTAAAAATCAATTATTTTCCCGTAACGGATGACGAAACTAGTACATGTTTGTCTCGCTGCACTTGATAGAAAAGAACCTAATTTCTACCATTCTCACTGTATTAAGTACTTATAACTATTTTATATACATGTACATAGTTTTGGTGTTACATGTTTGGCTGGGCAACATTGTTCCCCCCCCCCCGAGTACCAACAAGCCATTCAAATATAATATGTATTTTATGATGAACTATCTACATGCAGAAGGATTTGTTGGTACTCGGGGGGGAACAATGTTCAAAAAATAGTTTTCTGTTTTCTTTTATGTCCGATACAAAAAGTAGCTGTTTCAGCCCCAAAATAAAGCCATACATGTATCAAAATGGGGACCAAAGTCCAATATGCTAAAACATGGACTGACAGTGAACTAACGTGTGATGGATGAAGCATTTTACTCACTTTTATTTTTTTCAAAATACAGGGCAGCTATACATTGTGACTCCCATTACCACTGTCAAAGATCCTTTAATGACTAAGGCAATGACCAGGAAAAGGCGCACTCAGAAAGAAATTCCCACTCCAAAAACCGAGTTGGGGAAACACCAAATTGACAATAAGGTACTTATACTTAAAGAACATATCATAAGCCGAGTGAGCAGCTATTTCCAAATAGGCGGCTACTCAGTTACCCGAACTTAACTAAAACTATGAAAAAGCACATTAGGTTCAAACAGCACAGAAATTCGAGAGGAGGGTGAGGTTAGACGCACGTAAAACCGGTTTAAGCCCCCAGTAATTTTTATATTACTGATCGTTCCAAGACGATATTTCTGTTGTGGCTCTAATGGTTTTGTGTTTTGGTGTCGAATTTTTTGTGCTGTTTAAGCCCTATGCACGTTTTCATACTTTTAGTTCAGTTTGTGTAACTGAATAGCCGCCTATTGGGGAATAGCTGCTCATTCGGCTTACGATATGCTTTCTTGGTATAAGTACCTAAGTGTCATTTTAGTTTTTTCCTACCCCTCGGTTTGTGGAGTGGGAACATCTTTCTGATTGCACCATTTCCTGATCTTTGCCTACTTGTACCTTTTTCCAAAACATAAAATATACATATAGAAAATAAATTTGACCAAAACATTTGAGGTTTATTGATCAGTATCATATTATTTCCGCCATTGGATCCACCAATGGTACCATTGGTAACAAGATTAAACTAGAAAACGTGTACATTACGCTTATATTCTTCTTAAATAGATACTATAGAACATCTTTAAATTTGTGATATGGGAAACCGAAATTAATTTTTCGGATATCAGTCAAATTAATTTTGTGATATTGGCTTTTTGGGATCCACTGTCCAAACCTATTTACGAGTAGATAAGTCAGCATCTTTTAGCCCAACAACAGCTGTCGTTAATTACCAACATTGGCTTCGATTACACCAATCCCTAATCATTGTGTTTTTTTTACCCTTTCTTTTTTTGTAACACGTCTTAAACCCGGTGACATTAAATCATAATATTACCTCTCCGTATCGCCTCACCCACAGAACTTCGACCGCCAGTAACCCAAGGCTCAGAACCGCACCGATCAACAACAGCACCAACGGACCGACGAACCGACCCAGGGACACCGCCTTCTCGTCAATTAAGGCTCTTGCGCCATCTAGGGCCCTGTCGATATTCCATTCGGCATCTTGTGCTGCAGCATTACAAGGACCAGTGAACCATTTTCTATAGAGGTCCATTAGGGTACCGTCCTCTTTCAACTGTTGAAACCAAACGATATGCGTGCGTACTTACATGTAACTGTGTTCATATGCGTTATATACACATGGAAATAAGTTAGGGAACACCTGTAATAATGTGACTACCAGCATTGGACTGTATATATCCTTCTTTTCTTTTCTTTATAATAATTATGAAGAATCTTTTGACGACTTGACAGAATATGTAGTATCAAAAGTTGTTTCTATGTGAAAATGGTAAACATCCGACATAATGATTCGGAAATTTCTCGCTAGTTTTACAGAACGCGCGGATATTCTTTGCGATAACTTCATTCTGTGAACTCACATTGTCATAATTTTTCTTCAGCATCAAGCTGAGAACTTGCCTGTGAATTGGGTATCATTAATTCTTTATTTTCTGACCGATGGTCGGCGGTAGATCCATACTTTTCCGGGGGTAGGTTCTATGATAACGTTTTGTTCTTTGGATTTGTAAACGTTGGGCCAGATATTCGATATGACCTTTTAGGAATTTAAACATGCACGTTCTGGTCATAGCGTCATAGCGGAATTATTCTTTTACGCCTTTATTTGCAAACATTCCAACAATTTTGCCTTCAATAGAAATCAATTCAAACTGCAGATTTTGTATGATTAGTTGGTTTGAAGATGAAACATGGAGTTTTAGATCCGAAGTCGTTTATTCATTGAGAACGATCAAATGCAACATTCTATTCCTGTTTCACATTCAAAAGTTGAGTTTTGCGGAGTGCAGAGCAAAAGGGCAAACTCGTATTCAGTAAAAGTGGAGTTTTTCATATATGGCACATTGTGTCCTCCGTAGCACAAGGACAAAATGTTGTGAATGTCCGTAAATTGGCCTGTCGCTAGGACAAGGTATGAAATACATGTGATAAAAATTTCAGTGCCAGAAAATAGGAAAATGTATTTTTTTTTTCAAACATTTCCCAAGAGCTAAAAGTGTTCCCTTAGGCTAACTTATTTCCATGTGTATATATAAAACGTGTGGTTGTAAATACTGCAAAAGTACATATTACGGCCAAACGAACGGTATATACAAGTAAAAACAAAACTGAGATGCTTTAAGAGCAGGGAACATATTAATGAGAAAAGGGATGCGGATTCGGATACTTAAGCGTCAGTATTCCTCATAAAAATTGAATGTTCAAATTCATCAAATTGATCGCCATGCTGGAGAAAAAGCCAATGCTAAAGCTACCAGGTATGACATTACATATGTTCAAATAACGTCATACTTTCGGTTTTTCGATCACATAACTGACGACATTATGATGTCATGATGATGTGATGTTACCCTAAGAATTGCTACATCAAGGTCTCGGCAGATTGTCGTGTCTTTCCGACAGGCGAACCCGTAGTCTCTGTCACTTCTCTGCTCTCCAACTATTATCAAGTCGCATTCTCTAGACACTTGATACTCTGCAATTGATGTACCGTAAGCGTTCTAATTAGCATATGGTGTACCGCATTTATTTATGTTCGTAACTGTGTGCCATACAAAGCATATGCTAACAATTAGTAAAAAACTCCGCCTGGAATGAACATAAAAATGAAAGCTTTTAAGCGTATGAAAATGTGGTGAGGCTGTAAAATAAAGTGCACCATTATGTCTTTTATTTCTGCAGAATTTATGCAATAACGCTATTAATAGCGATAAAAATGATTTTTGTCATTCATTAACATTCGCTAGGGCCCTCAGGAAGTGTTGAAAAACTCGGGCTTAACATAGTGAATGTTAATGAATGGAAAATCATGCTTGATCAATACATTATTATTATTATTGGTAGGATTCGAACTCGGATCGCGTGCACAGAAATTCAGAGTCATAAGCAGCAGGCTAGCGGGACAGCTTATTGCAGCTAAGGCCTTCGCAATTATACTGTTAAAAGAAAATAAAGTTTGGTGCCTACCATATCGATTTTAGATGCATCTGATTTTCCGCACAACGCGATCAAATTTATAAATCACAGGGTACCATCATCTGGATTCTGATTATTTGGATTTGGTTACGTGTCACTGAACATCTCTATTATATTATATATTATTAACGTCTTTTAATACAAGTCTGAACTTAATAGTATGGAAATAAAATATCTTTCTAATAAGCACACATTTGAGAGCATATTTATCCCAGTTATGAATTTGAGATGTTTTGCAAAACTATCAAATTGACATTTTTATATATCTCATACATGTATATTTAGCGATTTCAGGATATATTAGAAAATAACTGACTTTGCGCTTACTTAGGAATGTGCGCTTATTATCTAGAACCAATTTGGCATTAGACTGAATGAGTACAGTCCCATGCCAGTGCAATCACAAGAATAAAGTTGTGTACAATGGGGCAATTAAAGCTTTGGAGCCATTTGTGCACAATATACTGAAAGAGCTCACCCAAACTCAAGCTTTCTGCTATGAAAGCATACGCTCCGTCACCATCTTTCACCCTCCGAATTCCTTCCGTATAGCTCTTGACATATGCTGACGTGTCCGAGTCCACGGTATGGAATATTCTTGTGTCCAACGCTTGTTTTGACGTCTTGAAGTACATAGATGTAGCACTGTTCTGTAAGCAATAAATATATATAATCCAAAATGTCGAATGTCCGACATTGCGGGACGGCGTACAACTCCGCAGGTCTCGAAGATGTCATACATGTATCATACTCTTATTTTTAGTAAGTCGGTCCAAATAATACAGTACCACTGTTCAAATACGTCGTGTAGCAACCAACTTTGCACTGCAATACGTACAGTTAACACAAAATCGAACTGATATAGATTTCTTTTGATATGAAAATATGCAAAGAGCATAAGCTGGCGCAGCCAGAAACACACACATTCATGAAACCAAAAGGGAAATGACTAGAGAAACAAATATATCAGATATAATTGGAAAAGAAGGACACAATAAGAACAAATGGTGGACATTACAAAACATGCCTCATCTGCGCCGACTAAAATAAGGTGTATACTTATAAAATAATACTTTTAGAAATCCGAACTTCACGCTAGTTTGTTGAGACATCTCCTCGAAGGTTTTGAATGGAACCGTCAGATGTAGTGGCTCTTTTGTGAGGAAGAATGCCGCTAGATTGGCGGCGTATACTATCACAAAGAACAAACAAAAGATCCACCAGAAACAGGCAAGTATCCGACCGGATATGGATCTCGGTGCGCCTGGAGAACCTGGATTCAATAAAGTAGGATTGATACCTGTCTTATTTAAAACGTAAAAGTGTTTCTATAACTAAACAGTTCCATCTCAATAATGAGATTCAGCAGCCAAAACTGCTCTAGACCATTTTTTATTTTGATTGCAACTGTACAATCGATATCCTAATTGCTGATCTAGGTCAAGAATTACACTGCTACCTATTAAAGATGAACATTGTTTTCATATTTCAACACAGTTTTCATAAAAAAAACAGAGCCGCTGTTGCTCAGGCTGGTTACACTTACGTGACTGTCTAAGCGCACGAAATTTCATTCGCATCAGTTAATGACGAAAAGCAAAAGAGGGACATTACACTTTTTGCGTCTATACCTTGCAGCAGAAGTGACCTGAACGTGAACAACAAGCTATTGTGTAACGTCATTCCAGCTGACGCGATATTGAATGTCCCTCCCTCGACCCATAACTGCTCCCACGGGCTGAACCTGAAACAAGAAATATTCTTTAAAATATAATTGTCGAAGATCCATTAGCACCGCTTCCCTTCATTTCAACAAAAGTAAAAGCCATAAGGTAAACAACAAGTAACCGAAATGCATGTCGAATGTCCCTCTATCTATCCTTACCGCTCACTTACGTACCATTATGCCCATACAATAAACATAGATTTTTCGAGCCCTAAAAATTGAAAATTTTCAGCTGAATTTTTTTTTATATGTTTCTTATTTTTGCTCAAAACATAGATTGTGGGTACACGTTAGAACCGCCTCGGCGAGGCGGTTCTAACGAGTACCCACAATCTATGTTTTGGAGCAAAAATAAGAAAAATAGGTATACCCCTGCATACTCCAGTTTTGCTATATAAAAGTGGGGTTCAAGGGGGTATACATGTCACGGACATGTTTTCCTGATGATTGTCACGAACATAAATACATGTAACACTTTGTCAATTACATACCTTCCAATAATAGTCAGCAGCACTGATACAACCACAAAGAGCACCAGTCCAATGATCCACACCTCAGCCTTTAAGGGCGACAGTATCAACATGCCTGTCTTTAACTCCCGCCATGGTTGTGGCTTCTTGATCAGTATACGTAGTCCAGTGTCGATATAAGGTTGGCTAAAGTGAACCACCCGTGCTCTACCAGCGGTAACCGTCAGGTCTGCAGCGGCGATATCGCTACTCTGAAATGATACGGTATGTACATTAATCGATCAATCGGGTTAATAAGATAATTGATCAAGAAGTACTAATTTGCTTATTAATGGAATTTTGTATAATAGAAGAGGCTTGGTTTAGGGGGTAGGCAACAGTGTTAGAAATAAGCAATTGCCCGCTTGCCCCCCACGGGTTGAAACTGCTGGGGGCAAGTTGAGTGACTTGTAAGGTTGCCCCCTGGACAACCTAAAATTCCAGAAAAATAATTTTGTTCAAGTAGTTTTACTTATTAAAACATTTTTTTATCTCTTGATAGCAGTGTAATAATTCTGAAACAGCTATTTAACTTATACAAAACTAAAAACCAAAATATAGCTTTGTTCGTGAAAATTAGCGTTTAAGTATGGGCAAGTTTGAATCCCATGGGGCAAGTTCGAAACACTCTCAGGTTGCCCCTCGGACAAGTAACTATATCGGTCTTATTTCTAACACTGAGGCAATATCCCAACCCCAAAATAAACCGTCCAAATTATCCCATATCCCGAAATTAATTTAACTCGTATCTCAAAATAAATTCCAATATCCCATATCCCAAAATTACTTAATATCCCATATCCCAAAATAAATAGGGTCAATATCCCATATCCCAAAAGAAAAATGGGTGAATATCCCGTATCCCAAAATAACCTAAACAAACCTCATAGAATACACACGTTTTCCCGATTTTGCCCCATCTAATGAAGATCTGTCTCATGTATGAGAAATAAAACTCTTGAATGAAAGGTTCACTCATATAAACCTTTGGTCCTTTCTGTAAGACATAGGCAAAGAGCATAGCCCTAGGTGCGACGCTGTAGAACGCGGCGTCCCATCTGGGGTTATTCTGTTTGTCAAGAGGAATTTCATCGAAAAATGGCATAAAAGTTCAAAGTCACTCCTAACGCCCCTGTATGAAAAATAAAAATAAAAATGGACTGACCCATTTGATAAAGATGGGCAAATCCATTCGTCAAACATAGGTTAAACAATAATTTTTAATGTACGTACGTTGTTGATAAGCTGGCCAATCATGCCTGTCCAAATTCCATCATCCAGGAATGACCCATATTGATTATCTGGGTTCGCCGATATTTGGAATGAAGCGTTAACAATTCTACCAGCTTCTTGCATGACATCAGGGATGTAGCCATAGAATACCCCTTGCTTCTTGAAGGCAAATGGTTCTCCCTTAAAAATAAAAATTGTTGCAGTAAATAAGAGAGGTTTTGTCAATACTTTCAAAGATTCAACTATGCCAATTTACTCGAAAAAAGACATTTTACCAGCATGTTATATTACCTGTATTGACATAGTCGATCTTAGTTGGTTATACATATATTCAATAAAGATGAAAAAATAAAAAGACGGATTTTAATTAAATATCATTTTCGGTTAATTTGCAGCTGAACTGCTATTCTTAGATTATTATGTACCTGAATTGCTATTATTCGGTTAATATGCAGCTTAACTGCTATTCTTCTGTTACTGTGCAGCTTAACTGCTATTCTTCGGTCACTATGCAGATGAACTGCTACAATTCGGTCACTATGCAGATGAACTGCTATAATTCGGTCACTGTACAGCTGAACTACTATTCTTCGGTTACTATGCAGCTGAACTGCTATTCTTCGGTTACTATGCAGCTGAACTGCTATTCTTCTGTTACTATGCAGCTGAACTGCTATTCTTCTGTTACTTTGCAGATGAATTGCTATTCTTCGGTTACTATGCAGCTGAACTGCTATTCTTCTGTTACTATGCAGATGAATTGCTATTCTTCGGTTACTATCATGACGGCTGAACCGCGCCTTTTATGTTCTTTTACAGCAGAGTCGTAATTTGTAATGAAGAATTCCAAACATCTTACGTACCTCTATTGTTGTAACACGGTAGCTGTTAAGTAGCTCGACCTAAAAGCGCAAACAGATCAAAACGATATATGAATTCCATATTGAACACACTCACAAAAGCGACTGTACTTAAAGTGTGAAATACGCGTGTTCTATATCAAACAACAAGCTTATGAAATCAAAAACGGTGGTGACAGGTATTTCCACATAAATTGACACACATTCCGTGAGACACGGTAGCCGGAAAAATCAGGTATGAGACGCCTACTGTTATAGGCTTCGAACACAGTCATCTTAGGTTCAGTTTAAATAAGTAAATACATTCATCGTTCAAATGATTTTTTTTTTTCTTTTTTTTTTTTTTTTTTGGGGGGGGGGGGGGTGGGGGGGTGCGGGGCATAGACACTAGTAAAGTATAAACTTTATTTATTTTACTTCAATTACACAGAAAGCTCGTTGAACTTATATACGCGTTCTTGAAGGCGCGGATTTTGGCGTTATGTGGTCAAACGTGGTGGAGGAAACCGGAGAACCCGGGGAAAACCACCGAGCCTGGACGGGCGACCACTACCCTGCCACATGCCTTGACCCGGATTCGAACCCGGATCGCCGTGGTGACAAGCGAGTGCGTTATCCACTACGCTATCCAGGCCCCCTAGTAATATCAAAGACAGCGAGAGTGCTAGTGAAGGTGGTTAATTTACATGAGCGAAATCGAACTTACCACATTTATTTGGAACGCAAGAATAGTGAAAACTCCGCAGAGAAAAACTAATGACTTGTTAGCCATGATTAGTTAGCTGCGATAAAAAAAACTCACTAAAAAATCGTAATTGGGACACAGTAATCTGAGGCCGGAAATAATCAAATCTAATTGGACAGCATTGACCTGTGTAAATCAACATTGTGTAAAGTACGTAAAATTGTGCGAACAGTACGTTTAAAGGTCGTCAAGGAGGAATAACATATTGATATGACCGTTTCAAGATAGTTTCCTATTGAACAGTGCCAATATTCGAGCTCGCTTCATCAAAATTCATCACTACGAACGTTTGTTTGTACGAGTCACAACGTTTGTATTTACATGGTAACAACAATGATTTCCATTTGAACTTTGTAGTAATTGTTATCCATTTTAGAAGCATATTTACCTTGTATTGACGTTAACCGTAGAATTCTTCAAAGCGCTTGTTATGAAGACTGAAAACAAACACCATTAAGACTGTGCCAGGCATCTTTAATAATGGGAAACTCAAAAACGAGGAATCGCCGTTTGGCAGCACTCCAACCGACCGCATTCGCCCGCCTACTTTTACACCGTCATTATGATCTGGTGCATGATGTTCGCTCATACTGCGATGCTTTGTTTGTATCTGATCTATGTGATGATGATTATTTTGACACTTAAAACGTTCGAAGGTGGTTATTTTGACACTAAAAACGTTCGAAGGTGGTTATTTTGACACTTAAAACGTTCGAAGGTGGTTATTTTGACGCTTAAAACGTTCGAAGGTGATTATTTTGACACTTAAAACCTTCGAAGGTAGCTATTCGTTTAAGGATATCAAACCGGTCAATTACATCAAAAATAAAAACGTCAAGTGGACAAAAATGAATGTTGATACAGTGGAATTTCTGATTTGATTTGCCTTCCAATTTGCTACTGTCGTTTTTGAAGCACTGTCAGCATGATAATGTAATACAGTTATTGTAAAATGTACAAGTAGGCAATGATCAGGAAATGGCGCAATCAGAAATAAATTTCCAATCCATAAGCCGAGGGGTGGGAAAAAACTAAAATGACACTTAGGTACGTATAATACCAAGAAAACATATCGTAAGCCGAGTGAGCAGCTATTCCTCCAATAGGCGGCCACATAAATACCCGAACTGAACTAAAAATATGAAAACGTTCATTATAAGGCTCAAACAGCACAAAAATTCGACTCCAAAACACCAAACAATTAGAACCACACCAGAAGTATCGCCTTGGAATGATCAGTAATATAAAATTACTGGGGTACCATTACGAATGCATGCCCTTGTAATATATAGAATTTTCTGAAGCTGTAAAAGTTGAAAAAATCAGTTGAAAAGATATTAACTTTGAACATGGGACCGCCTTTCCTCGATGATAATGAGCCACAAATAAAAGTATAAAACTGAGATGTTTTACGAGATGGCATAAAATGCGAATAACAGGACTATCGTTCTTTGAAAGCTTTATCTGAATCTGAATAGTTAACTGCTGACACCTGAAAATGACAATACTTTAAAAAGGGGTGCTTCATAAGGGAAATTAATTCATGGCTATCACAAGAGATCCGGACTTGAAGACTTGAAAGCGCAATTTTCTCACATTTCAACAGACAGGGTGGGGGAGATCAGAGAATCAGGCAGGTCATTCCAGAATCTAGGATCTTGAGTTTATAAGAACAAACTGAGAAGAAATAAAAATATGTTTATAAAGGTATTGCGTTCGTTTTGTATTTAAGTATACATGTATATACGCAAATTGACTAATCTAAATTAAATTATGAAAATGTCAAAAATAGTTATCAAAATATACACATCACATGTACATGAGGTACTTCTGCTTATGTTTTGGCTGGATAAAAAGAAATACTTGATTATATGATTTGTGGAAGTCATGTACTTGTGGGCGATCAGAAAGTATGTCCATGCAATTGTGTCATTTTGCTTTCTAGTTTATAGCACTTTTGTGTCATGCACAACACATCGGATCTGGTTATTGCGGGTCCTAAACAATGCATGTAATCAACGTCTTAAATATGTCTTTATTTTGTTGACTTCGTTACATCCTGTTGTATTTTCCCACCACTTGGTGGCAATTTGGACACTTGTGGACCACATCCTTACAGCTGTTGAGACAAAACGGGATGAAACAGCACCCGAGGTCACATCTGAAGAAAAATAAATTGACGCTAAACACAAAGCTTCAAGTTTTGTGGTGGGTTGTGCTTAATCTGGAACAGACTGAAATTATATTTACATACATGTATTTGCATGGAGCAGCATAGGTACGTAATTAAGATTATCATAAGAACATTTACTATTTAATAGGTTAGCGATGGAAAAAAGAATCTGCACAAAATTAAATCTATGGCATATACAGTATTTATCTTTCTGAATGCAGAGAAATCCTAGATCCAGTCAAACAATAACTTGATAAAATTATCAATAATGCTAATCATTTGTATAGTACCTAATTTCAGTATAACGTAAACACACTAGTCTTGGAAAGTGCCGATTAACATCACGCGAGAAAAGTTTGTAAACACTAGAAACGAGGTACATGTACAATACTTACTCGCTTTATACATTTTAGCTCTCCTGAGCCGAAGGCTCAAAAGGTGAGCTTACAGGGGTTTTGGCGTCCGTCCGTCGTCGTCCGAAATCGTCGTCCCCGTCGTCCGCCCACAATCAGTCAATCAAAGCCAAATTCTATAGCAATCAAAGCATCTATAGCAATGGGGAACCAATGTGTATATAAATAATCTAGATCACAAGACCGTGATGGCCGCCACGCCCATATATGGTAAAAACCTTTAAAAACCTTCTTCTCCAGAACCGGTGAACCAATTTCAACGAAACTTGGAATGAAGCATTGATGACTCAAGTACTACAATGTGTCTGTGATGACCTTGACCTATTTTACGGCAAGGTCAACATAGGTTGCCAATGCATTTGAATTGGGAAAACTTTTAAAATGTCATTTAAAGTGAAAGTCTTGCAGGAAATGGGCAGTAGGACTGAAAATTAATGATTCTGAAAAAAATGGACCCCAGGGGCTCCTGGGCAATATACATGTATATCTCTATAATATTCAAACATCTTCTCCTCTGAAACCACTTGGCCAATCAAAGCCAAATTTTCTGTGAAGCATCCAGTATAGGATGGGGTAACCAATGTATATATAAATAATCCAGGTCACATGACCAAGATGGCCGCCATGCCCATATATGGTAAAAACACTTAAAAATCTTCTTCGGAACCGGTGGACTGATTTCAACGAAACTTGGCATGAAGCATTGATGACTCAAGTACTACAATGTATATATAAATCATGACCCTGTGATGACTTTGACCTATTTTACGGCAAGGTCAACATAGGTCGCCAATGCATTTGAATGGGGAAAACTTTTAAAATGTCATTTAAAGTGAAAGTCTTGAAGGAAGTGCGCAGTAGGACTGAATATTAATGATTCTGAAAACAATGGTCTAAAGGAGGTCTAAAGGAGGTCCCCGGGGGCAGTATACATGTATATTTCCATAATATTCATACATCTTCTCCTCTGAAACCGCGGAGCCAATCAAAGCCAAATTTAATGTAAAGCATCTATAGGAAGAGGGAACCAAAGTGATTTTAACGGAACTTGGCATGAAACATCGATGGCTAAAGTACTACAGCGTATGTATAAATACTGATTCTGAGATGCCCTTGACCTAGTTTATGGCTTGCACATGCATTTGAATGGGAGACACTGTTTAACTGTCATTTGAAGGGGAAGACCTGCAGGAAATTGGCCGACAGAATATTGATTATTCTGAAAATGGCCCAAGGGCTTCATCACCCCCTAAATACCACACAATTCAAACATATTTATTGGTATATGTACATGTAGCAGATCTCAGATGAGCGTTTACAGGACCATTGGTCCTCTGGTTCCTGTGTCCTGTGAAGCATGTGTGCATGTTTTATTTAACCATGAAAGAAACTGCATTATCTTGTATTGTATATTGAAACGTAATGGTTTGTAGCAGCCCAACAAATGTGTATCAATGCAATATGTAAACCGTCAAGGTGAAAGAAGTCGGACTTGGATATTGTACACCTGATATGAAATCCTTTGCAGGACAGCATCCAAAAATATTAAAAAATAAGGGAAAATGACAGATTCGAAATACCTAATCATTACCAAAACATGCCCGTGAAATGTATACCCCATTAAACCCCACTTTTATATATATAAAAAAAACTGGGGTTTGCAGGGGTATACCTGATTTTCTCATTTTTGATCCAAAACATAGATTGTGGGTACTCGTTACAACCGCCTCGCTGACGCGGTTCTAACGTGTACCCACAATCAATGTTTTGAGAAAGCATATTAAAATTATTCAAATTTTTCCAATGAAATTTTCAAAAAATAACCCACCCTATTATACAGATGACTGCTGCAGCGACCCAGGTGAATGTCCCAGTTTCATAATAAGTTGCTGTGACAATATCTGCCCGACAGAACTGACAATTCGTCCTCTCTGGTGTCTCTCGGAAATGCTGGATCATAGGGGCCATTGGCTGTGTGACGACTACTGTTGTTGCATTGTACTGAGCCGCATCTATAAAAGAATGATTGGTATACGACAAGTAGATATAGATGAAACAGTTGCAGTCAGGAAATACTCTGTAGGCATTCGGGCGTTCGCGCAACCAAAGTCGTATACTCGTACAAGGATTTTTGCATACGAAATTCGAATGAAGCTAATTTTACTGGTGCTCGGTGTGTCAACAATTCGAACGATTCCACCAAATCATTTTCAACCCCTACCATAGTCGGACCTCATTCGGACTGCTTTATGTCAAATTATCGTTATCTTACACATGATTCGTTAGCAAGATGTAGTATTTCATGGCTTACATTTTGCTTTTCGGTGTTTTGAGAAGCTGCGTGCACATCTAAATAGAGTAACAATGCGGTATCGGTGAACTGTCGTAGAAGGACTGAGGGACAGGTTAAATCATTATCTTGGTTAATGTAATTGTGACCGCGCTCTCAAACATACATGCAAGTGTTTTCGTCTTGTTGATATTTACCTGGCGGTTGGGTAGGGTAAGGCGGCAGTGGTGCATCTGGAAAAACAATTCACATTTATAACGAAAACATTACAATAAAAGAAATGAAAAGCTGCGAAATCGACAGTTTTTAGTACAGAAATCTGATTTTTTTCCTCAAAACGTAGATTGTGGATATATGGCATAGGCGGGGAGCAAACATCAGTAAAGTAATTTACGTACATGTAAGTTCACCCCAGTTTTACTGCTTTAAAATGAGGCGTTAGTGGTTTATATTTCATGGACATGTTAGCGCCTCAAACCAGCTAAGTTGATACATTACTGTAACAACAGAGGACCATATCGGACATATCGCACAATTTCGAAAAACCTCGTGAAAAAAGTTTACTAGCAATACTAGCATGTAAGCAATACTGCAAATCAAAACAAGATAAATGAGCCGCCTCGTGGGAAAACCAACAATGTGGTTTTCGAACAGGTCCGACACAAATCGGCCTGTACAAGCACAAAAAAGAGCTAGCAGCTTGAAATTTCGGATTTAAGTAGAAGAGGAAATTTACTATCCGAGTAGCGAAAACAAAGGCGCTGATCAGCTTCGCGGTTACCGCGAAGCTGATCTGCGTCTTTGTTTTCGCCTATGCAGATTGTTGGTTTTCCCATGAGGCAGCTCAAATATTACTTATCAAACGTCTTCTTACAACAATACTGAATATGCAATAAACTATGCGACGTAAATAAATGGTTCCTACAAGACCTACGTATGTAATACGGATATCGAATCCTCATTAATGACCTTAAACAAATGAGACCGTCAAAATAGTTTATTAAATCACAATAAAAAATGTGTAAAGACTAGTAATAACTAAAATGTGGCAAAATAACGTAACGAGGAAACGCTTACTCACCCGTTGGCTTGACAGACGTCATGATTTATCCTGATGTATGAATCGTTGGGCTCAAAACCAGCGAAAATAGTCTACGGTCGTCAGAATTGTATAGTGGACTTTACTGCTCACATATAATGCCAACCTTATATTTGGTATGCAGGCTATAATACCATTGTACGTATTCAAATATAAACTATTGTATTTAGTTCTTTACTTAAATTTGACCACTTCAGTATATTGACCCAAACAAAAATATATTGATTTTTTTTTATGATTTTATTAGGAAGTTGTAAAAGTATTCTCAAATTACATGTATATATGAATTTTAACATTTAACAATAAGCAGTGACAAAACTGACATAAACATAAAATACACGTAACACATGCCAAAATGGGATTACATAATTAACAAACGGGTATGATAAAAAAGAACTTCTGGTATACATGTAGGTAAAATACTTTGATCGTACCGCTTGAATTCACGTGATGAAGTTTTGTAAACACGGTAAAAGGCTTTCTATTTATTTTACATATTTTTCCAGTGGCAGGTGAAGTACGTGGTCATATATGAGCCGCATCGTGAGAAAATCGGATTTTTGCCTCTGCGAAAACAAAGGCGCAGATCAGCTTCGCAGTAACTGCGAAGCTGATCAGCGCCTTTGTTTTCGCAACACGGATAGTACAATTTCTCTTCTTCCTAATCCGAAATTTCAAGCTTCCAGCCTGCTTCTGTGACTGTACAGGTCGGTTTGTGTCGGGCCTGGTCGGAAACCCCGAAGACCGGTTTTCTCACGGCGCGGCTCATATTGTTTACCGTCATAGAGTCGCATTATTGAGAACATAGTTATTTAAGCAGTCCGATCAACAAATGCATATCTATGTCAGAGGTTGGGCGGCACGGTCAAAGTATTTTACCTATAGGAAGGATATATCAAATCAATCCCACCCCAGACACCAGGCGGGAAAGAAAGTACATCACCAGTTTTTTTTGTATAGCTCGAGTTTGACCTCAGGTGCGTCAAAAGATCGACAAGTCCATGAAGTAGCATGCGAAAGGTAAATCAGTACGAAATGGCTCAAGTTTTCCGTTACCCTTCGGTTGCCCGCACATCAAGTATTTGTACTGTTACAATCTGAATATTCTTTCACATGCTACTTAGTAGACTCGTCAATCCTTTGACGCACCCGAGGTCGAAATCGAACTATAGTCCTTGCTTCCATACAGAGATCAGACGAAATTCACGCGTATCATTTATAGAGACGGTTCCAGATGACTTGAATTGAGATGGGACGTAACGTCGCAATAATTTGTTAGGTCATAAGCAGTCTGAGCTTCGGTTTGAAGTGTCACTCGAAATACTTATTAATTCATTTAAGCCTTGCGTCCCTTATATGGGACATAGGCAAACAGCATAGCCCCAGATGTGACGCCGCAGTACGCGGCGTCCCCCAGATGTGACGCCGCAGAACGCGGCGTCCCATCTAGGGCTATTCTGTTTGCTTAGAGAATTTTTATCGAAAAATGAGATAAAAAATAAAAATCCCTCCTAACACCCCTAAAAATGAAAGTGGACTCATCCAAATGATAATGATGGGAGAATCCATTCGTCAAATATGGGTTAAATAGAGTATGGCATTGCTGTATCCTATGATGTGTCTATAAGAACCAGTCTTCTCAAGTCAGCTACAAATTACGGCTACTCAGGCTGGGAAGTAGACGAATTGCATTGTCCATGCACCATGTAAAAGTACGCCTTATCTAGGCCGAGTTCGCTTGTAGCGATAGCCTGGGCTATAGCTGCTGTTCCATTATTTGATATTCTCCCTGAATAAAATTGACCAATCAAACGGGTCGTATCAAATGCAGTCGTGGAAATCCGGAGATTTCGTTTTGGCCTTTGATTGGTCAGTATTCTTCATCCGGGTATTTTTGGGCTATAGCCGCGACCACGCTTCTAAGGATAGTCAGCGTGGCCGCTGCTATAGCTCGGACTATCGCCGTTCGGCTGAGGCTAATATCCGGGGCAAATAGATGGTATAGCCACAAGCGAACTCGGCCCTGGACATTTATTATTTTTATTATTATTATTATTATTATTATTATTATTATTATTATTATTCTATTGTAGCCAAACATTCATATAAATAAAATATGTTTCTTTGAATATTGAGTGATAAACGTCTTTAAAGCTTCCGTTTCTGTCGATTTCTGGTAGACTTCGTTACATCCTGTTGTATTTTCCAACCACTTGGTGACAATTTGGACACTTGTGGATCACGTCCTTACAACTGTTGAGACAGAACGGGATGAAACAGCATCCGAGGTCACACCTATAACGAGAAAAAATGGGTTTAAACAGCCATTACGAAATAATGTCCATGCAATATACAGAGACTTTTAAACTTGAAAAAAAAAGTAAATTTTCAGGAGAATGTTTTTATATTTTTCTAATGCTTCCTCAGAACATAAGATTGTGGGTACACGTCAGAACCGTCTCACCGAGGCTCACCTACAATCTATGTTTTGGAACAAGAATAAGAAAAACAGGTATACCCCTGCAAACCCAAGTTCTTTTATATAAAAGTAGGGTATAAGGGGTATTTATTTCACAGACATGCTATCATGATGAACAGCGCAAAGCTTGTGATCTTTCAACGAGGAAACGTAAAGGTTCCTCAAATGTCCAAAGGCTCCAAAATATACCCAAAAACACTATAAAGATAAAAGTTGTTTAAACCCGGGGTGCGAATGATTAACAAACATGACAAATGATCACAAAATGATCAGAAAATAATTTATTGAAGTGTCGTAAAGTAACTTATCGTCTGGCATTTAGGGGTCTGAAAAATAACGGAAAAATTTCTTTCATGATGACACACAGCAAGTATGATTCCAAACAGACTTACCAGCTTTAGAAAGTTTAAGCCTAACAGTAATTTTATATTACTGATCGTCCCAATGTGATACTTCTGTTGTGTTTTTTATTGTTTTACGTCTTTTGTAGTTGAATTTTGTGCTGTTTGCACCTTATGTACGTTCTCATATTTTAGTTAGATTTGGGTAATTGAGTGGCCACCTGTTGGGAAATAACTACTCACTCGGCTTACGGCATGTTTTCTTAGTATAAGTACCCAATTGTCAATTTGGTTTTTTGCCACCTCGGTTTTTGAAGAGGGGTTTTATTCCTGATCATTGCCTACTTTTACCTTGGTATCAATATTTCTTACCCTATGATGAAAACAACAGCACAAGCGATCCATGTGAATGTCCCGATTTCGTAATGAGTCGATGTAACAATGTCAGCGCGGCAGTATTGACACTTCGTCCGTATAGGTGCCTCTCGAAAGTGTTGAACCACTGGGGCCGTAGGCTGTGTCATGACAACAGTCGTGGAACTATACTGCGCCGGGCCTATAGGACAGTGGTAATTGAGCCGCGACGCGAGAAAACCGGTCTTAGGGTTTCCGACCAGGTCTGACACTAACCGAGCTATACAAGCACTTAAGATGGCTAGAAGCTTGAAATTTCGGATTTAGGAAGACGAGAAATTGTACTATTCGAGTAGCGAAAACAAAGGCGCTGATCAGCTTCGCAGTTACTGCGAAGCTGATCTGTGCCTTTGTTTTCGCCTATGCAGATTGTTGGTTTCTGATGCAGCGGCTCGATTCATTTGTAAGCAATATGTAGCGAAAGTAACGTTATCTGAATTAGGAACTTTCGTTTCCAAAAGATACCCATTACACAATTTAAACAGTGCAAACACTGCATTTTAAGGTCAGCACTTCTACTTGTAAATGATACTTGAAACAGGTTTAACAGATGATTATATGTGAACAATGGACGCGATTAATGATATAGAATATGTAAACGCCAAATTCGACATAATTCGAAAATCAAAATCAGTTGAAAGCCGGCCAAGAAGCTTCAACCACCACGCTCAGTTTATACAAATATGTCCATTTGAGCCGCCTCGTGGGAAAACCAACAATGTGGTTTCCGAACAGGTCTGACACAAACCGGCCTGCACAAGCACAGAAAAGAACTAGAAGCTTGAAATTTCGGATTTAAGTAGCAGAGGAATTGTACCATCCGAGTAGCGAAAACAAAGGCGCTGATCAGCTTCGCGGTTACCGCGAAGCTGATTTGCGTCTTTGTTTTCGCCTATGCAGACTGTTGGTTTTCCCATGGGGCGGCTCATTTTGCATTTAAAATCTTTGCGAACTATGTCTAATTTCGCAATGTTGCTGCAGTTTCGTCGGAAAGGTTTATACTTACCTGGCGGCTGGGTGGGGTAGGGCTGGGAAGGGTTCGGCGGGGGCGCATCTAAAACAAATCACATTAGGATACAAGGGTTATACAAGACGTAGTTAAATACGTATTTAACTATGTCTCATATAATTATAAATTTTAAGTGAATTTAATTGTATCAATTCCTGTTCCTTTTCGTTTACTTAATGGATGTATATGATACGAACTTCAAAGAAGATCTATGGCCAAGATGTAAAAAGTCCCTAAATCACAGATTTGGGAGGACAAATTTTTCAAGTTATGATTTTGTGGCTGAATTTAGCATTTACAGGAATAGAAATTTATATACTTTTGTTAACAAAACAGTTTGGCTGATGTAAAAGAATCCAGATAATGCAACTGACTAATTTCCCAACCCACCCCATCTTTGTCCAAAATGAACCATAGGACTTTGGACTGATTCGCAGTTGTTTGTCAACAGCACTTTTCAAGGAAACACATATGGGCTTGTTTGCCGTATGAATAATGAATAATATCCACACATTGATTGTTAATTATTTTGTATTTTGAAGTTTATTTTGAACGAAATGTACGCATATTGCATAAGATCTTTATTTTACAATCTTATAGTTTATTTCTAGGTACGTTCCCCCACTAGACCCAGCATGTCCTTTCGACAGTATATGTGTTTTTCGCATATACACATCATATCAAAGTGGCATCCTGGGTCTAGGGGGGGAACAGGGTCAGCAAGACGAAAATGTATAATTTTCTGAAATTTTCCGTGAACAAAATCAAGCACTGTTTTTATGGACAATTTTAAAGACATCAACTGTAGAATTGTAAATATTCATGGCCGTATTTCTTGTCAAACCAGTGTCAGAGTGTGTATATTTAGTTTATGTATATGTATAAAAAGATATACAGTACATGTTCAAAAGTAAATTTGCTTTCAATCTATGGTTATTGCACAATGCTTAGAAGTGCAAATTCCCAAAACATTGTTAAAACCGACATAAATAGTATCACTGACTTTCAAAATATGCCAGAATACACTAACAACAACGAGCCAGGCCTTTGCGTCTTTTAAAGTGACATATCCATCAATTAGGGAGAACTCCCATTTAATCCATAGATGTCCTTTTACCTTACATATCAAAAATCAAAATGAACAGATATCGAAGTCAGAGAGGTAGGAAGACCCAAAAAGTTTACAACCACAGTGCCCAATTTATGTAGGTACATATATTTCATTAATCTATGATTTAGCTTCGTTTTCTGTTTATTCTGTCTGCCTCTCTGTCACAGATGTTGCACAAGTTTATACCTACCACCCTGTTGTGTCGGGTACGGCGGTGGCTCATCTGAAAAAAAAATGGACTTGCACATCATTATCATTTGGATAATTTAAAGTCCACTTTAAGTTTAAATTCAACATTATCTTTTTAATGAAATTTCTTATAGCAAACAGAATAGCAGGAGATCGTACTCAGCGTTCTGCAGCTACCCTCTAGTCGATGACCCATAAACATTATGAAAACTTGCCCATGTAATATACAGAGAATTTTTTTCAGCATTGAAAATTGAAATTTTCACTGGATAATTTTTTATAATTTTGATACGTTTGCTCAAAACATTGGTACACGTTAGAACCGCCTCGCCTCACAATCTAGGTTTGGTCCAAAATTAAGAAAATAGGTATACTCCTGCATACCGCAGTTTTACTGTATAAAAGTAGGGTTTAAGGGGGTATTCACTGTACAGACATGTTTTCCTGATGAATAGGACATCGGATTTATATGATCTAACACATGAGTTGGCCCTGCCAAGATTAAGAAAATATTAAATTGAGTTCCAAAGGAAAGAATGTAATGGACAATAAATAATATGATAACTTAAAAAACGCACGAGATTACTATAGATGAAGAGGAGTCAGACCGTGGAGGAAATATGCTGGCCTTTAAACCAGTCTTACAAAGGGTACAGTGAAAAATTCATTTAAGTAAATGTTAGATGTCTTAAAAGTAATACAAGCCAAATTGGTGTCACGACAAGTTACAAGGAAAACGTTTACTCACGGCCAGATGGTTTGACCGAAGTCATGGCTGATCCTCAGGAATTAGGCAACTGGAGTTGCTACTTCCAAGACGCAATATTACTGCGCATTTACGAAATACCAACGCATAACAACCTGATATTTTGGTATTGGTTAAAATACAATTGTTTGTAAAATTGAGACTACAAGGGTTTTTTTTTCTTTATAGTATGTCAATTTAGTGAATTGAACCTCACAAAACATTATTGATTTTTGTAAATTTTTTAACAAAAAAAAGTATATGAAATATTAAGCAAACTTTGCCATTTAGCAGATGAAGTGGATAAACAATATGACGATCAAACATGATTTTCCATTCATTAACATTCGCTACGACCTGGCATAAATTCTGCAAAACATATGGAAATAATGACGCACTATATTTTACAGCCTCGTGGAGACAAAACGGAATCAAACAGCATCCAAACACCAGCCTGAAATAGTGATATACAGGCACTCAAGTTTGGATAAGGATTATGTGTTTAACCTTTCGCCAGCATTTTTAAATTATCCTTCGAAACCGTTTGAATCCGTTTTGGAGTGAAGATTTTTTTTCTTCAAAACATCCAAAGCAGGCACCAATTCGCGTGTCTTCTTTTTTCTCCCATGATAAATTTTAAATTTTGCGCTGTTTATTCATTACTCGTATTACCCGTATGTTTTGAACCTACGTCATTCTGCGTTTTAATAATGCGCACAAATAATAAACAAAATATATAACAATATTGGCTATTTTTTTTTTTTTTTTTTTTTTTTTTTTTTTTTTTTTTTTTCATTTGAAGATGTACTTGCAGTTGACTGGGGCCTTACACCTCAAAACAAACAAACACACATTCATGTCGGGACGAATTTTCGGACTTCCTGAGAATATACTGAAAGCAGTGCAAAGTGTATTACATTATTATTGAGAATAAATAACTAGGGGGAGGGGATGGACAGTAGGTTTCAAATCCACGACACTTCGAGCCAGACTATTGTAACAGAGAAAAAAACCACAAACAATCAAATGTTTTATTAACAGTTTTAACAGATATACCAGCTAAAAGTCCTTGTTCAAAAAAGGTACTAGTTCAATTTTGAATATCTTTTCTTTTCTTTCAGAAAGAAACTCAAACATCTGGAAGTCGTCATGCATATCTAAATGACATTTGTACTAGTTCAAGTTTGAACATCTGGAAGTTGTCATGCATATCTAAATGACATTTGTACAAGTTCAAGTTTGAGTATCGTTTCTTTCAGAAAGAAACTCAAACATCTGGAAGTTGTCATGCAAATCTAAATGACATTTGCACAGCTCAGTCGTGATTAGCGGTACATAAATTTCCATTACATACAGCACAAAGTAACACACCCGATTTCTACACATTTCTGTCGGCTTCTGGTACACCTTCATCACGCTGAAAGTAATTCAGACGAAACGAGATAATACCCTGACCTCGTGTATACTTCACAGACGTATGAATATGTAAGACACTTTGCACGACTCTACGAGTTTTGATCTTTTTCCTGGAAGAAAAGATATTGATACTTGACAAAACAGAACATGTTTCAACGATGCGGAAACGAAACTAGCCCCAATTGATGTCCTTTCTCAACCAACGGTTGAGAATTAGAGAATTATAGCGTTTGGTGGTGGTAGGCGTGTACAAGCCCTTAAACAAATAAGGGGTCAGAAAAATGAACTTGTCATGTCTATAGATCGTGATACCGAATTTGACTCGTCTATTAGAACCTGTCTTCTCAAACCAGCCACAAATTACAGCTACACGTAGCTGGGAAGTAAACAAATTACCTTGTCCATGTACCATGTAAAAGTCTGCTTTATCTGAGATTCTTGTGTTCATATACAGTACAATCTTGCTTATATCAGGGTCTCCATAGAAGGGGTCAAGAAACTATGCATCGATTTTTCCAATAATAAAAAACTCAGGTATGTCAAGTACCATATATATACGGACAGTGTTAGAAGCTGTTATAAAACTTACTCAAAAGTAAATTCAGTTAAAGATATGTGATACATTCCATTAAGCAATGCATCATATCAGCTTCAAAATTATATAATTTTCAACAAAATATATTGTGCAATGTTCCAGAAAATTGTTCTCAAAGATTTTATGTGCATGAAAGTTGTGAAAATGGACACTGTGGTACATATTAAGTCAAACATATATAAATTCCAAACTATAATGCTCTTATTAATGTAGACTGG
Source organism: Rugalucina vietnamica (assembly GCA_964017185.1). Taxonomy (NCBI): domain Eukaryota; kingdom Metazoa; phylum Mollusca; class Bivalvia; order Lucinida; family Lucinidae; genus Rugalucina; species Rugalucina vietnamica. The sequence goes on from OZ024877.1 coordinate 51,445,479, forward strand.
ATAATTTAGCATGCTCTGAAATAGTAAAAAAAAATGAAAGAATTAATAACAGGATTATGTATAATTGACATTAATTATCAATTTTGAATTTACGTTTTCTAGGTGAGTAAATACGAACTGACATACAAGAATGTTGAACATAGGGCAAAGATACTTGACCCCTTCTATAGAGACCCTGTTTATATTGTGGCAGAACAGACTGATTAAACATATTATTTTGTTGTAGTCAAACATTTATGTAAATAAAAAATAGTTTTCTTAAGCCAATCAATTTTCCGTATTGAGCGGTAAACGTTTTTAACGTTTCTGTTTCTGTTGACTTCCGGTAGTCTTCGTTACATCCTGTTGTATGTTCCAACTACTTGATGACAATTTGGACACGTGTGAATCACGTCCTTACAGGCGTTGAGACAAAACGGGGTGAAACAGCACCCGAGGTAACAGCTGAAGCGAGACAAAACTGATTAATTATACATGTATAAACAGCAAAAGTTGGTGATCTTTCAACGAGGAAGAGAAACGGTTCACTAAATGCCCAACGGCACTTAAATATGCACAACACATAAAAGTTGTTTAAAGCGTGCGAATGATTAACAAACATTAAAAATGACTGCCAAATGATCAGAAAAATTATTGAAGTGTCTTAAAATAACTTATCGGTGGACATTCTAACTAAAACATCTCTTTCATGCTGACACAAAGCAGGTATGATTCCAAACTTTCCAGCTCCGGTACAAAATATCAATATTTATCCTCTGGCCCACTTACCCTATGATGCAAACAAGACAACAAGCGATCCACGAGAATGTCCCGATTTCGTAACGAGTCGCAGTTAAAATGTCAGCACGGCAGTACTGACAGTCGGTCCGTACAGGTGCTTCACGAAAGTGTTGAACCACAGGGACCGTTGGCTGGTTCATAACAACAGTCGTAGAACTATACTGCGCCTGACCTATGAGAAAATGATAATGGTCAAAGCTTGATAGGAACACTATATAGAGGTTATATACTTTTTTGAGGTGAATACCAAATATATTTCATCGAGTGAGTTGAAAACATCAAAATTTTCACGAGTGCGTAGCACGAGTGAAAATTTAGATGTATTCAAGTCACGAGATGAAATATATTTGGTATATACCAATAAAAAGTAAATTTTCTTTTTATTTTATACAATAAAGGGCATTTTCCTATTCACAAAGCAGACGGTGAAAATGCGAAAACCAAAAATTTTTGATAACACAAATAATTTTGGTACCGCATTGTTCCTAACGTTCATACTAAGAAAATGAATACCCACACTTTATGTTTTCGTTCGTAAATAACGGAGTTATAGGCATTTGAATTTCTGAAGTGAGGCACATTTAATGACGTCAAGTAAATGGAAACGTCAGAAGTAATCCAAACTCTACAGTGAAAATATCGGCTGATATCAATCACACTAGTGAAAATATCAATATCAATTCTGCAGTAAAAATATCACTTTTATCCATTTTTGATATACATTAATTTCACTGCTAAGTATAAAATAAGATTCTTTTGTTGTCTAGTGGCTGTGATCAGTACGAGCGAATGTAAGGATATCATAATGAGGGTTGTTGTTTTTTTTTTTCTCAAAAGATGCCTATTACAGATTTTAAACAACACAAACACTGCATTGTAGGCCCTAACGTCAACAGGTCAACACAGCTACTAGTGGACGGGGCTTTAAATAGGTTTAACAGATATACACGTACTGATTATACGGGCCTTACAAATATTGTTTATATAAACGTGATTAATTATGGAAAAGATGAAAACTTTAAATCCAACAGAATTCGAAAAATAAAATGAAAAATTCGAAAAATAAAAACAAGACATGACAAATACATGTAGACGTTAGTGAAACAGTCTAATTTTTGGCGGGACTTCTTTAATGAAATGGCGTCGAAATGGTAGCAACGGAAGGCTTCATGTGTATTTTCGTCCATGATTGTGTGTATGAATGGAAATAGATCAGCTCTAGTGCGTGAATTGTTGAGCAATAATTCACTGTTTGTCGGTCAGTTGTAAACAGATAAATCACTCGCGCTACGCGCTCGTGATTTGATCTGCTTTACAACTGACCTCCAAACAGTGAATTATTACTCAACAATTCACTGCTAGAGCTGATATATTTCTTAAATAATATGCCTATAAATTCCGCAATCACGTTGCTGCATTTTCGTGGCAAAGGTTTATCATCACGCTAAAATGTCCGCAAAATGAATACCCCAATTACATAGTAAAACTTGGGTTTACAGGGGTAAACAAGTTATTTTTCTCATTTTTGATCCAAAACATAGATTGTGGGTCCACGTTAAAACCGCCTCGCGTAGGCGGCTCTATCGTGAACCTACAATCAATGCTTTGAGCAAACATATTAAAACTTTCTGATTTTTTTAAATAATTCTTCAATTTTTACAGCTGAAAAAAATATTTGCTTATTGTATGGGCGCGTTTCGTAAAACTTACCAGGTGGCTGCGTAGGGTATGGCTGCCTAGGGTTTGGCGGGGGCACATCTAAAAACAAACCATCAAAATCTTAGCCTATACGTTACGAATGGATCATTTAGACGAATCCTCTTTCGTTTTAGGGGAGTCAGAAGTATAAATTTTCATTAAATTTTTCGATGAAATTTCTTTATGCAAACAGAACTTCTCTCTTATATTTGTCACACAAGCCAAATGACTACCTTGATAAGAAAGAGCTAGTCATCTTGCTCTTAATTGGTGTTTTAAAGATTTTATACTGTTTTTATTGCCCTCTCTTCCCCACCAGGCGTCTGGGTTGATATTCAAGTTAGATTAATATCAATTCCTGTGCCCCCTATATTACAATGAAAAAACGTTTATTCAGGAAAACATGTCCATGAAAAGTATACCCCTTATATAGCAAAACTGGGGTTTACAGGGATATACCTATTTTTCTTATTTTTGCTCCAAAACATAGATTGTGGGTACTCGTTAGAACCGCCTCGGCGAGGCGGTTCTAACGTGTACCCACAATCTATGTTTTGAGCAAAAATAAGAAAACTATCAAAATTTTTCCTCTGAAAATTATCGATTTTTGACCTGAAAAAAATTACTGTATACTGCATGGGCAAGTTTTTGTAATATAACTCACCAGAAGGCTTGACAGAAGTCATGGCTGAATCCGAGGAAATTGGGAAAATAAATTGCTCCTGTCCAATACGCAATATAAAGCCTTACTGTGTGCATTTACAAAGTGTCAACGCATTACAATCTAATATTTTGGTATTGGATAATACAATTGTTTGTAAATGTGAGTATATTTTCTTTTTCAATTCTGTCAATCGAGTGAATTGAACCTCACAAAACGCTATTGTTTTTATGACAGAAAAATACAATAAGAAGAACTAGGAAGTAAACTGTGACTATTGTCAGATGAAATGGATAAACCAATCATGTTAAGAAAACGTTTAGATCCAGGTAGATCCCATGTATAATGTCATTTTGTAAACATGTCATGGCAAAGGTCATATTGGTTCCGTGTTCCTTTAACTAAACAGTTAAAACGGCACAAAATTGGTCAAGGGGAAATGACAATAAACGATGCGGGCATTGTACAAAACAAATATCAATCACATCTAACTGCCACAGTGTGGATTAGTAAGGACGATATTTTCATTCAGAAGCATCATCTTCAAATCTGTTTTAGCATTCAGGTAAACAAACACACTATTCGAGGGGTTTATAGACGATGTTGTATAATGACAGCAGGTGGCTCATTGCAACAATGTCGAACTCCAGAGTGAAATATTGGTCCCTTTAAAGTACGTATAATCCGCTTTAAAATTGTTGTTTGTTTACTATTTTTCAAATGGTGTGTCTGTTGTTTTAACCAGCAAAACAATATTCTATTGATAGCAGCTTTTTTAAAGAATGTATACTTTATTCCGCGAAGATAATTTGAAACTATGTTATAAATGAGCCACCTCGTGGGAAAACCAACAATGTGGTTTCCAAAAAGGTCCGACAAAAACCGGTCTGTACAGCTACAGAAGCAGGCTAGAGGCTTTGACATTTGGAGTTAAGTAGAGGAGGAATTGTACTATCCGAGTAGCGAAAACAAAGACGCTGATCAGCTTCGCGGTTACCGCGAAGCTGATCTGCGTCTTTGTTTTCGCCTGTGCAGATTGTTGGTTTTCCCATGAGGCGGCTCAAATATAACAACATATACAAAGAGCAACATGATCAACATTGTTAGACACTTTCATCTCGTTAATGAAACATCACAGAAAACAATAGATGTCGTGATTTGCAGAATCGAGGACTCGACTCTGGAGCAAAAAATAAGTAAAAGAAAGCTGATATTAAAACATAACGAAAACACGCCTGTGTAATACACAGAGATTTTTAAAGTTGTAAAAAATGAAAATTTTCATCAGAAAAAAAAATATTATTTTTGCTTATTTTTTGCTCAAAACATTTATTGTGGGTACACGGCAAGGCGGTTCTTACGAGTACCCAAAATCTAGGTTTTGGATAAAAAAAAAAATAACAGAAATATGTTTACCCCTGTAAACCCCAGTTTTACTATATAAAAGTGGGGTTTAAGGGGCTAAACATTTCACGGACATGTATTCCTGGTGACCCCGGCGTATACATGTCCAAATTAGAAATAGCAAAACATGTCTTCGGGGTTTCCGTCCATCTGTGTCAAACCAATTATAGAAGATGTCCAGTGGCTTGTGAAAGTACATGGTTTGACTCCAGCCATGTACCGTATATAGGCCAAGCTTGCGCCTTTGTGTTCTACACGAAATCAGCTCTGGTCATCACATTTTAGGATGATCAAAAAATAAGGATTATATATGTTGTAGTCATATTTGTACCACAATGTGTATAGAGGGCGCGGTGGCCTGTTTGTAGAGCATCAGTTTCCGATTCGGGAAGACCTAGGTTCGATCACAACACAGGGTGTCGTGTTTCGTCCTCAAGTTGAGCAAAACACATTTACTCCCAACAGTACTGAGCGGTGGCTCCTCTCAGAAATGACTGAAAAAATGTTGACATGGATGTTAAACATCACTACAAACAAACAAATGATATTTGTGTCTTATAAAACATGAAGTCTCGAATCACTTATGAGTCAAGCGCTATTGACTATCCAATAGTTTCAGTACCAAGTCGACTTAATTTACAGGCGGTTGTATTTTCCCAGCACCTGATGACAGCTTGGACACTTGTGGACCACGTCCTTACAGGCGTTGACACAAAACGGAATGAAACAGCAGCCAAGGTTACACCTGAAACAGTACAGGGCAACTGTGAAATGCATTAATTGTGGCAGTATTTAAAAGATAACTCTTCTCCCAAGATTGCTACCATCAGGGTAACATGTCCGTGTAACATGTGCCCCCGTATACCCCACTTTTATATAGGAAAATGGGGTTTGCAGGGATATACCTACTTTTTTTATTCAGTTTGCTCCTAAACATAGATTGTGGGCACTCGTTAGAACCGCCTCGCTGAGTTTTGAGCAAAAATACTGAAAATTTTCATTTTTTACAACTTTAAAAATCACTGTAAATTGCATGGTCATGTTTTCATAATGTAAAAGTGTTAACAAGTTACTTTGTGGATTTGATAAAAATATTGATGAAAACAGAAACATGGACTGAAATGCTCACTCTCGTTGAGTCAAACAGTTTGCCTTCTCAATGTTACTCATATTTCCATGTACCGTGTATGGACTGAGTGAAATAAAGTTATGTTATGTTAAGAATTTAAAATTTTGTTACGTTGTTCATTTCTGTTTGCTCTATATATGAATATTTGAATGACAATAACGTGACTTTGATTAGCCTTCACAAACAATATACATGTAATTTTATATGCATATTAATAATATAAATTTTATTAACAGCAGCATTGGACTTCACAAGGCCTACCCTATAAAGCAAAGCACAACACAAGCAATCCAAGTAAGCGTTCCCGTTTCATAGTAAGTTGCTGTAACAATATCTGCATGACAGAAGGTACACTTCATCCTCATTGGTGATTCATGAAACCGTACTACCACAGGGACCACCGGCTGGGTCACCACAACGGTGGAATGGCCGTACTGCTGGCCGTACTGTTGGCTCGGGTATTGCTGGCTGTACTGCGCCGCACCTGTAATATTTGCATGTAATACGAAAATTTGCTTATCTAACAGTGACTTTTTAGCTGTAAAAATTGAAAATTTCATTATATATATATATTTTTTTTAATATTGTTGCCCAAAACTTTGATTGTGAGTACATGCTAGAACCGCCTCACCCTCTCCGGGGCGGTTCTAACGAGTAACCACAATCTATGTTTTTGATTAAAACTAAGAAAAGCAGTTCTTTCATGGGTGCTGCTGGTTGTATTGCACCGCAGCTATTATGGAAATGGAAGTCATTCTTGTAGTGTAGAGCTTGGATTTGACTTCCGCATTTTGAACCGTACTGAAATACTGGTACAAAATAGCTACCTTCCTCCATGTGTATATACATAGGGAAGCAAAGTTCATATTTACATTTACTGATTGCTGATTTAAAAAAAAAATCAATCGTTCGTGCGCCATTTCCTGTTCATTGCCTACCTTTACCTTTTCGTAATGTAAAAAATTGCATATTTACCTGGTGGCTGGGACTGGTACTGTGGCGGGGGGTAAGCCTGGTCTGAAATTGAAAATGTAATACTTTTGATCAAAATGCTTAAAATGCTTATAATCATTATTGCTTATAATCATTATTTGATTATAATCAATAATATATGCTTGTAATCATTATTATAATCATTATGAAACACGAAGGCATTTGCCTTTAAACAACGAGAGAGAGAGAGAGAGAGAGAGAGAGAGAGAGAGAGAGAGAGAGAGCTTTGGTGTGTAAACAAATTAGATATTATATTTTTCTTAATTTTAGAAAGAATGAAACAAACCATGGAGACCAACATACAGCTGTACATAAACACTGAGTTTTGGTATCCTGATGGTATTAAACTGAAACTCTCAGTAGTAGTCTACTCACCCATAGGCTTGACAGACGTCATGGTTAATTCACAATTGTCAAAACCAAAAAATCTGTTACGGTGTCTCAAAGTGACGTAAAATACATCCGCACAGTGACTCTAAAATGACATTCAGTAAAACTCGGTTTAATAATATTGGCTTCGCTCTTGGGCTGTATGCACTATTTATTGACTTCTGAATAAATCATTTTTCTATTGATGTAGATCAATGCAGTTTTTTCAACCCTGATGAAAGCTTAAAATTGATTATTGATTTGTTGTGATTCTGGATGTTATATATAGATATCGATGATGTGACATTACGAAAACATGCCCGTGTAATATAAAGAGATTTAAAAGTTCTAAAAAATGAAAATTTTCAGCTGAAATAAATTGATTTGTTCAAAACATGGATTGTGGGTACACGTTAGAACTGCCTCAGCGAGGCGTTTCTAACGAGTAACCAACAATCGATGTTTTGGATCAAAAATAATAAAAAGTGGTTTACCCATGTAAACCCCAGTTTTACTATATAAATGTGGGGTATAAGGCGATATACATTACACCGACATGCCTGATATAATTATGTACGTATAGTGCGATTTCTTTGACCATGCTGTTTATCTTTGACATAGACTTCAATTTGTTGATCTGACTGCTTCATATGGGTATGTGTGTTTTCAACAAGGCGATTCTACCTCCCATTGAACGTTTTGACTGTTTTGCTACATTTGATCTATTATGAAGACATGCGCATGCGCTTCACATGACACTGAAAAAAATGTCTAAAGAAAGTAGGCACCCCTTTTCTCGACTAGCCAAACCATCGATCGACTAGCCAAACCACGGAGGTAGACCATATACCGTGGCCAAACCAAGGACGCGGTTCACATACCACATTACGGAAACATGCCAATGCAATATACAAAGATTCTTTTCAGAAGCAAAAATTGAAATTTTTGATATTTTTAATGTTGTTGCTCAAAACATTGATTGTGGGTACACGTTAGAACCGCCTCGCTGAAAATTTTCATTTTTGACAACTTTCAAAATCTCTGTATATTGCATGGGCATGTTTCCGTATTGAAAAAAAAAAAAAAAAAAAAAAAAAAAAAAAAAAAAAAAATCGAGTAGCCAAACCAAGGACGCGGCTCACATACCACCCTTAAAGACGGTGAGCAGTCTGTCTCTAAGTGACAGTGCTTAGTTTTTGTTTAGAATTGTAGAATCCGTTTAAACAATCTCAACATAGCTTAGAATTTTAGCACCTCAACACCCGGGCGTTAGTTTCACAGCTTGAACATATCACGCACGCCCAAATGTGAAACAGAAATTTGTAATATGAGCCGCCGTATGGGAAAGCGAACAATCTGCATAGGCGAAAACAAAGGCGCAGATCCACTTCGCGGTAACCTCGAAGCTGATGAGCGCCTTTGTTTTCGCTACTAGGATAGCACAATCCAAACTTCCAAGCTTCTAGCTTGCTTCTGTGACTGCACAGGCCGGTTTATGTCAGACCTGGTCGGAACCCAAATTGTTGTTTTTCTCACGCACAGGCTCATTTGATATGCTATGTTACACTCTACATGACTGGCAGAAATTGGAAGATCGGCGAACATGGCCCAAGAGCGCGAGAAACGTCATCAAATGAGCCTATCAGATGACCATGTCACATACTCTTCGCTGAGGTCTAACGGAATATCCTATAAATTCAATAAGAAATAAATTAAGTAAAGGCACAAAATAACTCTTGTTTTAATTCAAAGGAGACCATTTCGAAGTGAACAAGGGAGCAATCATTTGAATTTTATTGGGGGGATGTTTTTGGGCCTGGATATTTTTTTCACTTGCGACGCGATCCTGTCTCCTTATTTCTATTTAATACATTTCGTACGATAGAATTTACCCTGTCCTAGATATTTTTCCTGGAAAAATTCGGTCCTTTTTTTTTTTTTTTTTTTTTTTTTTTTTTTTTTTTTTTTTTTTTTTTTTTTTTTCAAAAAATCTTCCAGCCCCCCCCCCCCCATGCGCGGATCCAGAGGGGGGGACCGGGGGTCCGGACCCCCCTGGAATTTGAAAATTTTACCTAAAAAAAGGTAATTTCGGGATTTTTGGGGGGTTGGACCCCCCTCGTAGGTGACAAAAAATTACAATTTTGGTTGGACCCCCTCTCATGAACATTCCTGGATCCGCGCATGCCCCCGCCTCCCCCATAAAATAAAATAGTAGAAAAATGTTTGGCAGTATTTCTGACGGCCAGTCAATGGTCCTTTTTTCATGGATTATGGTGAAAAAAAAAAAGAAACTTACCTGAATATTTAATTTTCTTAAAATCAAAATGAATAAATTTACTTTCGGTTCTGAAGTGTAAATTGAAGAAAACAAATCCTCCAGTTGCCCAGTTCTTGCCAGTGACGATCGATTGTTCAAAAACAAGAAGAGTTGTCAATGTACTTCTGAATATTACAGGGGTATATCAATAACTAAAGACAGATGTAGAATGTTTAATTGCGCTTCGTTTAATGATGATTTGAACATTTATGTAATCTAAACTTAAAGAGTATTTTTAAGTGAAGCGTGTTTTATACAGAAGGACATAAAACTATGTAAGTGCTTATTTATAAGTATGTGGCAACTTAAGTATCTACAAATGCTGAACAACATAGTCAACATAGTCAACAATAAAAGCGAATCAGGTCTGAGCCAATGCGGCGACACTATTCAAACAAACATGGCGACATAAGTTAACCAATAATTACAAGATGATGGAATCAACCGTGATGGCGACTGTATCCAGCCAAAATGGCGGTAGTGAGCAATATTCCGCAACTAGACAACATGACGGCTGTATTTCTACCAGAGGCTTGTTGTTCTTGGTGGTTGGGGTTGAAATCCTCAACACAGATCTCCACAGTCGGTTCCCCCGTCTCATCAAGGAAAATGTCGAATTCTGAATTACCCAGACGCTTGTTACTGTCGAATATTTCTGTGCTGGTGTTTAGACGAATTTCTTCAAAGCCTGCAATCCACTCAGATCTCGTGAGACGAACACGATTACAGAAGTTCGTTTTCTTTAGTGTGAATGGATTCCCGAATCCAATATAAAGAACATCGGTTTCGTAGTGCTCATCTGGTGAACTGGGTTCCGATCCAAGAGACTCGCCGCTACCAGTAAGGTAGTTTAAAACGTGACGTTTGTTCGTTGCGTATTGGGTAGGAATGTACCATCTATATCTGTAAAACCTGACAGAGAACTGAAATACCTCCCCTTTCAACATTATCGCCCATGGTTTCTTTATGGCCGCTTTTATAGATTTTATCTCTCTGTCCAGATTAAGGGGATACTTCTTTCTCCCGACCCTGACCACTAGCGACTCCACGTATTCTGTATTGTTGATAGTAACCCCTTTTGAGTGCAACTCAAAGTAATCGAGAGGAGCGCCCTGGGCATCGAACCACTTTTCGGGGTTCTCTCGCTGATTTTCGGTCAGGTCTTTGAGATAAGAGCATGGGAACCAGGTGTCGGTACTCGGCGTCAGCTGAAGCTGGATGTAATACAAGTCGTTGAGTAGCTTCGCCAGTAAGGGACGACAATTTCCTTCTGACCCTGCGAAACCATTTGGGCACAGCAACTTGCGACAGTCAGGCTATAAAATATAATGAAAATGAGCTGCATCGTGAGAAAACAGGACTTTTTTCTATGCCAAAACAAAGGCGCAGATCAGTTGTGCAGTAACTGCACAACTGATATGCGTCTTTGATTCGCATGCGCAAAAATACACGCGTGTAAATATACTCCGGTGTGTAAATATACTCCGGTGTGCAAATCAACCTGTGAGTAAATTTAAATTACGTTCGCATGGGTTTTATCACGAGGAGTATTTTTGTATGTAAATTTATCATTTCTGGATTCAAACCTGTTCGTTTTAGTTTTCTCTATTTGCAAAACAAGAAGAGGCTACTTCAAGGTGTTCTTGTAGACTTTGGCAGCAGAGGAGAATCATGTTATGGTCAGGCATTACCTTAGCAGTTATACAGTTCCCTTTTATCATCCTTTCACAAGGAATTACTGTTAAAATGTCCCAAGAATCTCACCAAGAATGATGAAGAAATAGTGTGCACTCCATTTGATCTAAAATGTGATGAATAGCAATAAACTCTTATATAGCAACAGTGTCCACAGTTTCAGCAACTGTCATATAATTAGTTATGAACAAAAAAAATGTGAAAATTTGTTATTTTAAAAGCAGAATATTGACTTGAAATAAAAAATACTCATGTGTAAATTTTACTTTGCGTTCGCATGAGACAAAATAGTAAATTTACACGTGTGCTTTTGAAAAAAAAAATTTGCATCTGGTCAGACCCAGGAGTAAATTTACCCATATGTAAATATACTCCAGTGTGTATTTGCGTTCGCATGCGCCATTTGCTTACCCCAAGTAAAATATGCACACTGTAGTATATTTACACGCGTGTATTTTTGGCGCGGTCCTCGTGGTGAATCTCTAAGTAGTCAATGAATCATCAAGAACAAACAAATAAACCATGATAACCACCATGATGAATCAAAACGAGGACTCAACAGATTCAGTAAACTTCAGTTCATTTATAAAATGAGCCGCATCATGAGAAAACCAACAATCTGCATATGCGAAAGCAAAGGCGCAGATCAGCTTCGCAGTTACTGGTCAGCGCCTTTGTTTTCGCTTCACGGATAGTACAATTCCTCTTCTTCTATAATCTGATTTTTCATGGTTCTAGCCTGCTTCTGTGCTTATACAGCTCGATTTGTGTCAGACCTATTCGGAAACCACATTGTTGGTTTTCTCACGGCGCGGCTCAAATGTTAACGTTTCAATATCAGGAATGTTTGGTTAGATTAGCGAATAACACATTAACATAATTACACAGTTGAGAAACATCCAACTTTATTTTTTTTTTACTGTTTATTTGAATTTAACTTTCATCTCTTAAAATGCCGTTTACAAATTAAAATTGTGGTATAATATTGATAATAAAAATGCCAAATTACCTGGCTTACATGTTTAACCATGCCTTTACTACACACGCCAGTTTCTGTTGGTGTCATTTTGTCATCTCCATGTGTTTCAACTAAAGCTGGCACTTGGCGATAGTCGATCGTAAATGTAAGCGTAAACTTTGTCGTAAATCGATCTGGGTCCATGGTCATGCATAAGTCGTCGTGATCTTCCCCGCCATTGCAAAGCTGACAGTACTTATTTACATAAATAATCTGGCCAGATCTGCGTAAAACAGGCGCGTGCCAACGAAGACATGCCTCTTCCAAATTAGCGTCGTAGTTTTTCCACATGCCTGTTATGTTACAACGGTCAAATGGAATTTCATCCGAACAAACGCTCTTCAAAATATCCATTGTTTTTGGTGGCCTGAATTTGATATTGCATTTCTCTACTTCCTCTCCTCGAAGTGCCCGGCCAATGAATTCATTTTCGATGCCATCTCCGATTCCTCGACAAACAAGAGTTAACTCCCATTTTGTGTATTTCTCGACACCATTACATTTGGCACATTGAGGATTGTAGAAATTAACCTGCGAAAGGGTGTCGTAAACCGGGTACAGGGACCCCCAAGACGCGGCGTCCATCTCCTTACAGTCATTTTGCGACTCGTTTAGACATTTGTCAACTAGAAAATATTGGTATTCGAGCTCAATGTCATCCATGTTCCCGACATTAAGCAGAGGATAGTGGCACATGTTGCCAATGTTTTCACGTTTGTCGCAGCAATTACCAATCTCACCACATGTCGCAGCGCAAGAGCAAGGGAGGCAACAAGAATCCATGTTTTTATCTGTTACTTCCCTCCCCTGAATGTCACAGATATCGGTGTATGGACACATGCTGGCGAGATGGCTTATGTTGTATACTCCCTGTTGCTGAATGTCGCCAGTCCTGAACTTATTCAGATCTAGAGCTGAAGTTGCTCTGGCTTTCCGAATGTTCATAACATTACTGTTCACGATAGATTTTTCAGGAGAGTCGATAATTCCTATTACAAAAGTGGTTCTTTGGTGCTTTGCCGACAGTCTGTCATTATTAGCTATATCTTTTCCATGTATACTGATATAGTAAGAAGAATCCGTAGGTTGTTCCGGAACTACTTTATCCGCATCTGCCTGTGTTGTGTCTTGGTGTGGTGTGACAGGGATTTCAGCGAGGAGCACTTCAGACGTTGCCTTCTTTGCTGCGTCTACATGTCGAATGAGGCTGAAACCTGTATGCTTGGTTATGTTTCCATCTGGGTTATTGTATTTGTTTACAGAGGCAAGAATCGGAACCAGTATGGAAAGCAAAAGAGATATCTGAAAATGCAATTTGAAAATTTTACATTGAAATAGAGGAACTGTTACAGTTGTGGAAACATGTGTCTCGCAATGATAATGACAAATGGGTTGGGCCATACCGCGGTTTCGGCTACTTAAGCCACGTTAATGACCCCTTAGATGATACTATATTTTTGCAACTTTCAACAGGATAGAAGATAAAAAGATCAGTATTATCCAAATAGGGCCAAATGTTTTAAACGTAAGTTAAAAAATGAATCTAAGACGATAAATAAGGATTTAAATTAAGATTTTTAGCTTTCACTGGATGATGAAGGGCTTGTCGGAGACATTAAAACTGCCAATGTTTCCCATCATCTAGTGAAAGTTAAAAATCTAAATTTCAGTTCTTATATATATATATACATTTTGTATTACCAGTCATGCATTAGCTTTTCATTTCCAGCCACATATCATCGCTTTTCCTGATCATTGTTTAGCATTGAATTCGACTTAAAAATGTAAATATTTTCTGATATCTCCGCTGATCCCAAAAGTCCAAAAGGAAAATATAATCTGCACTATAGATGATGTACGGGTAGACTTTTAAGGTAGCCATAAGACACAGCACCAGCTGCGTTATTAACAAATAAAAGTTAAAAATGAGATCATTTAAGAGCAGCTGACGTATTAGTGGGAAAGGATAAGAGCAATACCGAAGTTTCGGTTACTTAAGCCTCGTCAGTGACCCTTTAGGTTGAGCAAAAATGGAATTATAATTGAAGGGGTTTGTGCAAGAACATGTCTAAGTCCACTTTTGTTGAAAATTGAGTTTTTGGTGTCAATGTGTTCTACATACAAAACGCTACATTCTGATATTTAGTTTTTGATACCTTTTTATTATTTTGTTCGTGTAAAATTTGTATCTTAAATTTTTACAAAGGGTGCTAAATCCATTGTCAGTGCAAGAACATGCCTAAATCCACACATTGCACAGTGTTTAATGCAAGAACATACCCAAGTCTAAAGAAATGTAACCGCCTGCTGGTGTAAAAAGAATAATAATTTTTTTCTGATATGGTTTTAGGAGCTCAAAACATCCACATTAGGCAAATGAGCGACTCTATCACTGTAAAATGACGTATTTTGAAAAATAAAATCCAGCCAAAACTGGTATGGGAAAAATTTGAGGGTTGGACTTAGACATATTCTTGCATATATATTTGAATTTCTTAATTTTCTCCCGTATCTTTCAAAGAAATTTAATGTCATTTTAGCTTTTTACTCTATTTGGTACGACCAATAATTTGGTACTATTTTTTCATGGTTGTCAAAACTTTGTCAAAATTTTATGCTTTTCGGGCTTTTCTTGAAACTTACAAAAATGGACTTAGACACGTTCTTATTATTTTACAATAACAGAATAGTCGATACGGAGACTAGTAACGTTACGTTGTATTATCCAAATGTAATCAAATATATACAAAGTTGATTAGAAAATTAATCTAAACCGATAATTAATTTTTGATTTCTCATGATAAATAAATAAATGTCATCGCTGATCTCAAAGGACCGGAAGGAATAAATGACATGAATAGACCTTTGGACTTCCTAATGATTTTCTTTATTCATAGCCATCAAATGAGAGACAAAACTGGCGGGTAAAGACACACAAAGACATGTTATATAAAACATTCTCTATTATATAAATACAACATTGCTGAGAGGGTGATAGTAAGAATTTTCACCCTGAGGAAATGATTATCGACCGAGGCGAAGCCGAGGTTGATAATCATTTTCGAAGGGTGAAAATTCTTACTATCACCCTCTCAGCAATGTTGTATTTATTTTATCATACCGAAATTGATGAAAATCGAAAAAAAATGTCATTGTATTTGAATGCGTAATACCAATTTTGGCGCGACGTTGCGTAACGTTATTTTGCATTTACGTAACGTCATCACAACAACTGATCGCTATTCACGATTTTAAACGTCAATTTAACCCATTTTCTGCTACCAAAATAATTTTATATGTTTGTTTTACTTAATTTTATCAAACTTCTATTAAAATTATGTGTTTTGAAGGTACCTTCTTTGAGATAAAACCTTTTAGAAAAACGAACTGTACGCGCATATTTTATGCGCATGTGATAGTCGAAATTATCGCAGGGTGATAGTAAGAATTTTCACCTTCCGGCCTATGGGAGTTTAACATGGGAAATTTATATGAGGTATGATAATATATAATGGCGACAGTAATGCCAGCGTGTTGAAGGGCAACAGCAGGAACTCGTATTTATCAGTATTAAATAATAATTATAAAACAACGACGACGAAGCAGATTACACTGAAACAACGTAAATATGAATCAACAAACCCGTAACGCCATCCCGAAGGCATTAAGTTTTAGTGTCCACTTGTGTCTTTCGTGAAATTCAAATAGAAATAAACTACATTGTCTTGATACATTTTAAAACTGGAAGCAGTCAGGTTGCCTAACACGTGCGACGGTCGGAATATTTCTGAATACTTCACAGAAACTTATAATGCGAGAAAAAGAAGTGCAATTTTAACTTAAGGTGACTGAGTCTACTTGTAGAATATAATAGTTCTAAAATAACATGTACTTATAGTTATATCCAGTATGATAGGTATATATGTTATGTCTTGATTTTACTAGTAACTTGATAACTATTTTTCATGCAAACAAAATAGCTGACTGTGTTTGCATGCAAGGAAATAACTTTCCAGTAAATAAAAAATAAAACTGAGGTCCTTTCATCTTCGCAAGCAAGGGTACTAAGTCCACTTCGTTCCTTAGAACGAAGTGGACTTAGTACCCTTGGCTTGCGAAGATGGGGTCCTTTAAAACATGAGAAAGGGGGTGGACCATACCATGGTTTTGGCTATTTAAGCCTCGCCAGTGACCCTTTAGATTTGACAACATGGAGCCAAAGGGTAACACTAAATGCAATATCTGCAATAGCAAACTACACATATTTCTGCTTCCAAACAAATGTGAACAGCAGACATTATATAACTGAAACTGTAAACAATTCTACCATTCTTAGCTTTAGCCATCTTTGCCATGGTTTTGGAATCTGGCAGGTCTCCAAGCTGGAAACGAAAAACACCATTCCTTGAAACCAAGACGAAAAAATATAAATATAAACAAAATGCAGGAAATGCGGGAACATTATTATTATTATCATCATCATCACCACAATCATCATCAGAATATTTCCTTTTCTGTGGCCCTCAGCCGATCGAGTATTGTCCTGAGGCCCTCTCCGCTCTGAACGAGGATTGGCAGTTTTAACAATGTTCATCAATAGTAGGACGTGTCTTTTCCAGGCAGATGGCAAATCTCAAGTCAAGGTCAGTGTGTAAAGGGGCTTTGATTCCACTGCATGTCTTGTTGATCCAACACACGCTGCTACCACAGAAGATGACATTTCTTTCTACAGTACTGGCATTAATAAAAAACACATTCACTTCTAATTCATGCATTGGAACTTACAATAATTTAAAACGGCGTTTCACGTGGTTTTGATTAGCGTTTTCTATGACTGCCAGTTAGGTCATGTACAAGAGGCATTATATATATATAAATACCCGTTACACGTTGAAAGCCGCGGGTGTGACATTTCAAGTTATGAAACTATTGGTGTCGAGGTGCTATCTTTCTAGAACTCTTAACGTTATTTTGAGAACTTTCGAAAGAATTACTGAATTACATTGCACCCTTTTTTACGGAAACATCTCCGTTTTCACAAAGTATTATATAATGATAATATGAAATTGATTGTACAGCTGTATATTTGCATAATTACAATTGTTCTCCATAAAACGTTGTATTTTCAGGATCGAGTTGATTCTAGCAGATACCCCCAATATATGCTTTTATTATGGATTAATATTTAAAAAAAATATAATAATAATACTTTGATACCAACCCCTGATTTCCAACATTTTTATTATATATAAGGTGCAAATATATAGACATGTTTGCGTGATTATTTATGAGCTGCATTGTAAGAAACAATTAAGGCAATGACATATTCGATATCTCGCTCAAAAAAAAAGATATAAGAATCAGTCGATGTTTGCATATAAACCATAACTTTTAAACCTTTAGTGAGCGCATGTAGCTAATAAAATGATTAGAATGAGAGTATGCAAATCAACATATTAATCTGACTCATTTGTGATTACACGACCGTATGTGCGCAGCCCTTGTTTGACTAGGATGTAGTCCTTGAGGTAGAAATTTACAGGTCATGTTCATTACGAAAACTTGCCCATGTAATGTACAGATTTTTCTTAAGTTGTAAAAATTGAAAATTTTCAGTAGAAATTTTTTGATATTTTTCTTATTTTTGCTCAAAACATAGATTGTGGGTACACGTTAGAACCGCCTCGCCGAGGCGGTTCTAACGAGTACCCTTAATCTATGTTTTGGAGCAAAAATAAGAAAAATAGGTATACCCCTGCAAACCCCAGTTTTACTATATAAAAGTGGGGTTAAAGGGGGTATTCATTGCACGGACATGTTTTCCTGATGTTCAAAGAAGATGAAGGAACAGGTACGTTGGTCTACTGGTGACACATATGTATAACACTGAAGACCCTTTTTCTAAAGTTGTTAAAGTACATGTTTAGTGTCTTAATATCTAGATTTAAAAACATTATATTATGGTTTGGAACAATTATAAGAAAAATAGGTTTACCGCTGGACATTCCAGTTTTACTATATTAAAGTGAGGTTTATGGGGGTATACATTGCATGATCATGATGTCTTGATGCTTGCTTTACAGCATCACGGAACATTGATTGTGTGTACACATTAGAACCGCCTCGGTGCACAATGACTTAGGGTGTTTAATGAACGAGGATTCACATATGAGTACATTCTGTAGATCTGTGTAACTGGCCACTATACCCAAACTACTTTCTATCGTATCTTGAACCGATCCTCTCGATATTATTATCATTATTACTGAAATTCTTCAGATTATAAAATGGGCATATAGAAAATAAAATCGACATGAAAAGTCAGAGAACTTTGGTCCTTAGTTTGAGCGTCAGCCTGACCACATTTCATCATGTACATGTAGCGCTGAACTACTCATCTTAGGGCAGGGACTGTGCGCTGAGGATGTTCTAATGTGTGCCTACAATCAATGTTTTGTGCATTTTTTTAATTGAATTTTCAATTTTTACTGTTGAAAAATCACGCAGGTTTTCGTAATGTTTACTGCAGTGAACGGCATGGTGTTGCAGAGACCTTCGCACTGTGGAGGGAGAGAACGAATTCTTTTAGGCGTTTACGGAGTATAGTACTAGGAATCAAATTCTATGATCTCGTAGTGTGTGATAATGGTTTTTCGCAGATATTTTACAACTGTTCAAATGTAGAAGAAATATTTACTTGGCACAATTGAGCATATAGTTTGTCGCAAAATGGGCAGCAAAAATTTTGAAGATCGGTTGACAAATAATAAAGTTCTGGTCAAAAACATTTTTGAATATGGATTTCCTGTACAAAAATCTCATGGAAGGGAGGTAAATATTTTCTCACAAAAATGTTAAATTCCTACTATTTAATTGTCACGGAATTGGTTTATGACTTTATATATCCATGTACATACCGTGAGTTCTGTTGGAAGAGAATGAACAGTGAGACCTCTACTGTGATGATGATTTAATGTGACGATGATTCTATTTACAACAAGATGATTTGGCTCTCTCTAAGATGATACACATCTGTAAATATATAAATCATAACCTGAATCAATGTCGTTTACAAGATAGACATGTAAATAGACTAAACAAGTGTGACAAAAATACACAACTTCACACTTGAGACTCTGTCGTAAATGTGCGGTGTATTACTGAAGCACGTGTGACAGGCCGAATTTCTATTCGATGCGGGTATACGCGGCGAATATACTTACCGAAATACCGATACCGAAATACTTACCGAATTACTGAAATACTTACCAAAATACCTACCTTTCTAGTTCATGATACCTTTTCTACTCAGGTGAGCCGCTTAGGGTCATTTGAGTCTTGTTTTATACATTTCATTCTTTGCTGTAGTGACTTTTGGCCTATCGTCTTTTTAACAATGCATTTCCCGTTATCGATCAATGTCGCGTCACCAGAAATATCTTCACCGCCGTCAGCGTATCTGCCGTACGTGAGTCAAACAACGACTGATTTTACATTGCGAAAAAAAAAATCTAGATTATCATGTCAAACACGAACTGCATGAAAGTATGAGTGATGATGATTAGGGAATGGCGTGAAAAAAAAAATAAAAATAAAAAAGAAAATAAAAAATGGGAAAACTCTCAGAAAAATATCTAACGGGATTCGAAACCCCGATGGTCGGATCCTACGCCCTGCGGTCTAACCATTACAGCAGACGTTCAAATGATATGAAAGTATTTGTTAAATACCACACTTGACGAATTCCGATAAACCCAATAGTTGTCTATAAATACTGGCATAGGATTCCGTATACGTCATCAAATTTATAAATACACATCGATAACCAAAATATTTACCAAACACCCGGCCATATTAGGATGGTCAAGCTATAGTAACTTATGTTTATGATCTAATGCATGGCTCTGTGCACTTGCCACTTGTACGCCTTTGAGATAAGTTCTATACTTTTCTGTAACATTAGACATGTTTTGATAGAAAATATTTTATATATTTTCAGCAAAGATGGCTTGACCCTTCTGCTTGCAACATCGTTTGTTCATCATCATTGTATAATTAAAGATCATAATCATTTTACGACTTGTGTATTGGATTGCTACCCAGTGAGATAATCCATTCGGTGACACATGCAACTGAGGATAATACACAAGTGAATACTGCTTAAGGCATAGGTTAGCATTAGTGTTACTGTATTGGAGAATGGACAGTGGGTATTGGGACAGACGAGCACTTAAGTAAAACCAGGGAAATTCTATGAAATTGAATGCATTAAAACACAAATAACATAAAAAGGTACAAGTAGGCAAATATCAGGAAAAGGCGCAATCAGAAAAAGATTCCCACTCCAAAAACCGAGGTGGGAAAAAACCAAACTAACAAGCAGGTACTTATACCATGAAACATATCGTAAGCCGAATGAGCAGCTATTTTCCCAATAGGTGGCCACTCAGTTACCTTAATTTAACTAAAAAATATGAAAACATACATAAGGCGCCAACAGCACAAAAAAAAATTAAACACCAAGACATAAAACAAAAAGAACCACCACAGAAGTATCGCCTTGGAACGATCAGTAACACGAAGTTAATGGCGGGCTTAAACCGGTTTTACATGGCCATAACCTCACCCTCAGCTTCTGCAGTGGTTCATAACATTGAGTTAGTTCTTCGGTCCTCGTGGTGAATCTCTAACTAGTCAATGAATCATCAAGAACAAACAAATCAAACAAATAAATCATGATAAACATCCTGATGAATCAAAATCCAGGACTCACAGATTGAGTAAGCTGCCCGACGATGGAGATCCCTGGGCGCCGAATAACCTACTAACTCCGGAGCAAAAGAAAAACACCAGTTGGACCTCGGTGGGCCAAGCAACAGACAAGAAGCTCCGGCCACAACCAACTAAAATGAATAGCATCATAGAGTCTGACGCCCGACCCACCGGCGTGCAATTAAAGAAGGCAGCATAGTTATCAACCATGATTGGGTTAAAAACTAAGCATGCAGACTGTCGCATAACATTGAAGTTATAACCTATACGTCTGTAACGTGTTGTAATTTTTCTGAACTGAAAAGAAAAATCATTAATTCCTATAAGTTTCTTAAATTTGTAAACCAAGTCACCATAAAATTCAGGTTCCGAAACTAACTAAATGTTATGAACCACTGCGGAAGCTGAGGGTGAGGTTATGGCCATGTAAAACCGGTTAAAGCCCGCCAGTAACTTTGTGTTACTGATCGTTCCAAGGCGATACTTCTGTGGTGGTTCGGCTTGTTTTACGTCTTGATGTTTAAAATTTTTGTGCTGTTGGCGCCTTATATATGTTTTTATATTTTTAGTTAAGTTAAGGTAACGGAGTGGCCACCTATTGGGAAAATAGCTGTTCATTCGGCTTACGATATGTTTTCATGGTATAAGTACCTTTATTGTCAGTTTGGTTTTTCCCACCTCGGTTTTTGGAGTGGGAATCTTTTTCTGATTGCGCCTTTTCCTGATCTTTGCCTACTTGTACCTTTCTTTAAATCTTTATGATATTCATTATGAAAATTAATGACTGATTATGTATTGAACATCATTATGATAAGGATTCTATTTCATGTTCGATGGTTTAAAAACTTTCAGTAACCGTACAACCAGGATGAGTACTATGCTGGCTTTAATCCTACATAGCCGCCATATTTAAATGCTACAGTCGCGACCTAGTTAACGCGCAACAGGAAAATTATCTTGCCCCAGGAATCGTAAGAAGTGCTTGATGTTAACTCACTTGTACTCTGTACATTGTACATATCTCGAACACTCAGTATTAACTAAAAAGACTGTTGACTAACCATGAAGAATACAAA
Source organism: Rugalucina vietnamica (assembly GCA_964017185.1). Taxonomy (NCBI): domain Eukaryota; kingdom Metazoa; phylum Mollusca; class Bivalvia; order Lucinida; family Lucinidae; genus Rugalucina; species Rugalucina vietnamica. The sequence continues at coordinate 51,467,391 of OZ024877.1, forward strand.
CCTCTAAGGCTACTCACCTCAGGTACATTGGTCATATGTAATAAATATGAACCTTAAAATACTCAACAAATAATTACCATATGTTTAAAATAGGATTCTATGTACATCCTAAAATATTTATCTTGGTGCCTTTCGCATCCACACTGTACCTCCTCTGTAGATGTTCCATACGCATCATCTATGTGACCCACTGACCAGTAGCCATCCAACTAGGAATCTTGCGCTGGCGTTGAGGTCTTCTCTGTGAACGTTAAGGGCGGCTTTGATTCTCTGTACCACGGGTAGGGGTAGGTCCGTCAATTTCAAGGAGCACTGGTGGTAATACTGACGAGTTCCGTTTCTGGCACAGGGCGAGTCTTCCTATGAATACATCCGTCACACAGACGCACTCTGCTCTCTATGTCACTGTCCATACCAAGCCAGAAAAACCTAGTCTTAATAAGCCAATCGGTCCTGTCGCGGCCCTGATGACCTTGGTCGTCATGTAGGGCTTAGAAAACTAAATCAGTTATAATATATCGGTTATAATAGGGATAATGAGTTGTTGGTAAGTGTCACCCTTAATGACAACTGTTCTGTACAACACTTCATCTTTGATGGTCAATTAAGCCCAATCTCTCAGATATTTGCGAACGTCTGGAGATTCGCTGGCTAATTCTCGAGTGGAAGGCTTATTTGAGCGCTTCATCAGAGACTTAACTCGTGATATATCTTTATCTCGGTTTTGACCCAGGGCCCAGTCAGTTTCTGTAAGTGCTGTGGATCTCAACAGATCTTGCGGAATAAGATCATCAAGCGCCTGTACCTGCGTTGCATTAGTGACCGCGATGTTCTCGACAAGCATCGGTTCCTTTTCAGGGACTAAGCAGGTATTGATTACCGCCTTAAGAACATCTGGGTAGATAATTTGCTCTGGCTCATTGCTTTCAAATTGCCTAGAGAGACCATCTGCGTCCTTGTTCAACTTCCCACTTCTGTAGGTAATGGCGAAGTTATAATTGGCTATAGCAGCGGCCCATCGATGTCCCGTTGCGTCAAGCTTGGCCGTGGATAGGATGTACGTCTGTCACCACTTCGAACTGTGCTACGTAAAGGTAGTCGTGGAATTTATCCGTGACTGCCCACTTAAGTGCTAGAAATTCTAGCTTGTGGGCGGGATAATTCCGTTCGGAGGGTTTCAGACTACGGCTCGCGTACGCAATAACCCTGTCCAATCCGTCTTGACACAGGTAGAGAACAGCTCCTAATCCACTGCATGATGCATCCGTATGCATCGGCATAAGCCAATACAGGGGGATTAGAAGGCTTGTTGTTGAGGCGCTTCCTACTTGAATTGCATCTTTCTCTTGGTGGGCTTGTCGTTAAGTGGTCGGACGACTGAAACAAAACGAACCGCCTAGTTGAATTCTTATTATTTTAAAATTAGGATTTATTAGTCACATTGTTATCATTGGCAACAATCAATTATTTTAATTAGCTGTTTCCAATCTAGTAAATGTCACGGAATGGGGGTTTATGATTGGTTTATGACTTTAGGACCCGTTTAGGAATGGATTTAGACTTCTTATGAAAATTTTTGAAATTGCAGTACAATAGTCTGGCTTTAGTTGCCGGTTTAAAAAGGGTCATCACCCGAAATTGCGCAATATAGTCCATACTATCTCCCTTTGAATGTTTTTTGTTGCTTCCAAAGGATCAAACATTTATATTTTATTTATATATCCGTGTACATATCGTGAGTTCTGTTGGAAGAGAATGAACAGCGAGACCTCTACTGTGATGATGATTTAATGTGACGACGATTCTATTTACAACAAGATGATTTGGCTCTCTCTAAGATGATACACATCTGTAAATATATAAATCATAACCTGAATCAATGTCATTTACAAGATAGACATGTAAATAGACTAAAAAACAAGTGTGACAAAAGTACACAACTTCACACTTGAGACTCTGGCGTAAATGTGCGGTGAATTACTGAAGCATGCAACTGACGATAATACACCAGTGAATACTGCTTAAGGCATAGGTTAGTATTAGTGTAACTGTATTGGAGAATGGACAGTGGGTATTGGGACAGACGAGCACTTAAGTAAAACCAGGAAAATTCTATGAAATTGAACACATTAAAACACAAATAACATAAAATATATATTGTTTGTTTTAATTAACTATGACATAATCATGACTGCTCAAAATCATTATAAATGGCACAAATGACATACAAGAGACAAAATCTTCACGATCATCTCCCTTGCCAATGCAAAATCCCTATTCAAAATTCATTTTGGCCATAAAAAGGTACAAGTAGGCAAAGATCAGGAAAAGGCGCAATCAGAAAAAGATTCCCACTCCAAAAACCGAGGTGGGAAAAAACCAAACTAACAATCAGGCACATACACCATGAAACAAATCGTAAGCCGAATGAGCAGCTATTTTCCCAATAGGTGGCCACTCAGTTACCTTAACTTAACTAAAAATATGAAAACATACATAAGGCGCCAACAGCACGAAAATTTTTTAAGGGGATGCCAATTGTCAAAAACTAATACTTGTATAATTTTTACCAGTATAAAGAAAAATGACAATTTTTCTAAGGAGACTGGGCATTCTTGACACATTCTTGTATGAGTCATTCAAACATCGAATACATATTCTTTTATGCCCCAAACCTCAGCTCTAGAGGGCTCAGCAGCACGCTTATCAGCATTGTTCAAGTCACTTCCTGGTTTGATTCCATTGTCATCCGTCTGGCATGTCGGATAAATTTTACTAAAAGCTTTCACCGTAAACATGATCTACAATGTCTTGACTACAATCTGTGAAAGTATTTTGAACAAAAAGTCAATATTTTGGGAGAAATCATACTATTTACTGTATCTTCTGTATAAGGTTTTCAGCATATATGATAAATACCATGTTTTCCCCGAGAAGAAATCATCTCCGAGTGGACAAACTTTCACAGATTGTAGTCTGGCTTTTGGAGATCATGTTTATGGTGGTAGCTTTTAGTAAAACTTATCCAGCATGCCAGACAGATGACAACGGAATCAAACCAGGAAGTGACTTGAACAATGCTGATAAGCGTGCTGCTGAGCCCTCTTGAGCTGAGTTTTTGGGCATAAAATAATCTGTATTCGATGTTTGAATGACTCATACAAGAATGTTTCAAGAATATCCAGTCTCCTTGGAAAAATTATCATTTTTCTTTATACAGGTAAAATTATACAAGTATTAGATTTTAACAATTGGCATCCCCTTAAACACCAAGACATAAAACAAAAAGAACCACCACAGAAGTATCGACTTGGAACGATCAGTAACACAAAGTTACTGGCGGGCTTAAACCGGTTTTACATGGCCATAACCTCACCCTCAGCTTCTGCAGTGGTTCATAACATTTAGTTAGTTATTCGGTCCTCGTGGTGAATCTCTAACTAGTCAATGAATCATCAAGAACAAACAAATAAATCATGATAAACATCCTGATGAATCAAAAACCAGGACTCACAGACTGAGTAAGCTGCCCGACGATGGAGATCCCTGGGCGCCGAATAACCTACTAACTCCGGAGCAAAAGAAAAACACCAGTTGGACCCCGGTGGGCCAAGCAACAGACAAGAAGCTCCGGCCCCAACCAACTAAAATGAATAGCTTTATGTCGGGGCCATCATAGAGTCTGACGCCCGACCCACCGGCGTGCAATTAAAGAAGGCAGCATAGTTATCAACCATGATTGGGTTAAAAACTAAGCATGCAGACTGTCGCATAACATTCAAGTTATAACCTATACGTCTGTAACGTGTTATGATTTTTCTGAACTGAAAAACTTTATTTGTTCACCGATTTTCAAAATTTTTGCAGGTCATATTAGGACAAACTAAGATCAAGATTTTGACATGAAAATATTTTTCTGTAATCTCCCATACAAAAATTTTATTTGAAAAACCATTATCAGAGGCAAGTTTTTTAGACTTTAGTTGCTGTGCCAGAGTGGGCCACATACTTCACGGCAGGAATGAAGGAAGCCATTCTCAAGAGTATACCAAAGCACATTGGTTAAAACACTATTTTATCTGGGTAAGTGTATTCCTTGGACCAAATCCACTTGGACCGCTGGACTTGGACCAGTCCAATATCAGATGGACCAAACAGGGTATTCCTTGTACCAGGTAATCCTTGGACCAGTCATTGGAAGTAATATACATGTTAAAATCAGATGGACTAAACAGGGTATTCCTTGGACCAGGTAATCCTTGGACCAGATATACCTGTTGGACCAGTATTTATCTATTGGATTTAGGTCAATAAGTATTGAATAATAAACACTTAATTTGACCAGATTATAATTTCATTTGATATTTATTGAATCAGTATGTATATAAAAAAAAAAACAACAACAACAAAAATAAAAAAAAAAAAAAAAAAAATTAGTTTACATGGTTAAATGCTGAATTTAACATAATTCGGCAGTTTTGGTTATTATCTATGATCAGTCATTACGACTTTCAATATCTTTTGTTTTCAATCTCTGTGGCTAGTTGATTAATTTTTTGACAAGTTTAAATTCATATTTTTCCACATAACCCAAATTTGAGGATATAAGCATATCTTGTTACAAGTTGTACATTGATCGATAAAGATCATCTTTTAATATACATTGGTGTCAAAAGTGTCAAAATCAGTTGAAACAACATACACACAGGGATATTCATACAAGGTGTTTGAAGTGTCAGGTTGCATGTCCATCATGATAAAACTCTCACAAAGTTACTTTGGGATAATTAGGACATGCAGATGGATGAAAATTAACACAGTTCTGAAGAGCTGAAAAAGAAACACAGAAATGGAGAATAAAATTCTAGATTCAGGAATTTTTTTCCCTATAAATTCAAATGATACTTTTTTCCCAAAAATATTTAAGGAAACTGATCGGCTTCTTCGTACCTTCTGTGAGAGGAATTCTCTCACAGATAGTCTTGGAGGCTCTACAAAATGTACATTCTTCCATCATTCTGGAAATTCTTCATCCCAGATTGACTATATCCTTACGAAGTCTGGATGTACATTGAGCAATTTAGTATGTATATTTGATATGCGGGATATTAATACTTCATCACATGTGCCAGTTACTATGTCATTGAATCAGTTTGTCTCTGTGACCTTAAGTAGAAAGCAATCTAAGCCTACTAAGGCTGTTATGAAACTCAAATGGGAAAAAGTAGATAAGGATAAATTCCAAACAACCCTGATAAACTCCCTCAACAGTGAGAGATTTGAAACATTATCAGTAGAGGAGAAAGTGGAGACACTGGGCGAGCTGTTGCGTCTCGCAGCTAGGAAATCAGTCCCAGCATTAGCATACAAATTGAAGGGACTTAGTCGTCGGGTTTCTCCACGAGTAAGGGAGCTCTTAAAAACCTGTAGAAGCACTCATAGGTCTTGGAAATACCGGACTGATGATTCCAATGTTGAGGTTTTATTTGCTGAAAGGAAATTAGCTAAAAAAGCATTGAGAACCCAAATTCGCTATGAGAAATCTCAAGAAAAGGAAAATATTATTTCGGAACTCATGTCCAATCCCAGCTCGAGACTGTTTCATAGAATTGTTAGACGCAACAGGTCGGATAGTGCCTCCACTGGTACCCAGTATATCAAATATAATGACAGAGAGTTATATGACTCTTCAGAGCAGATCGGAGCATTTAAGGAATTTTATGAGGATCTGGCTATGCCTAAGGCAGAGCCTCATTTTGACCAGGACTATTCAGATGAAGTATCAATCAAATATGAACATATTAAGATACTCTGTAACAAGGCGAGAACTGTGACTGAGGCCTTTACGGAACAGGATGTACAGAAAGCCGTCTCAAAATTGAATACCGGAAAATCTGCAGATGAATATGGAATTCAAACAGAGCACCTAAAACTAGCTGGCCCTCATATATTACCATTGTTGGTTAAGCTTTTTAATGAAATAGTGAGTTCAGGCGTCGTTCCTGAAAGTTTTAAGACTGGCGTTCTGACACCTGTCCACAAAAAGGGTAAAGATCCAACTTCGGTAGATAATTACAGAGGAATAACTGTAACTGCCACTATTGGTAAGGTCTTTGAGTATGCTTTGCTTGATAAGTTGATTGAGAAAGGTTTAAATAGTGAACAATCAAAACTACAAGTAGGATTCAGTGAGGGCCTCAGTCCGGGACTTGGATCGTTACTGCTCTCTGAAGCTTCATATGATGCATATGTTAATAGGACGCCTCTTTATATTGCCCCAATGGATAGTCAGAAGGCTTTTGATAAGCAAGATCATAAGCTTACTTTATGTGAACTTTACTCCCAAGGAGTAGATGGAGGCCTGTGGTCAGTGGTTAGTGATCTGTATGAGGGGTTAACATCTAAGGTCAAGTGGCAGGGTGAATACAGTGACCCATTTCCAGTTCTGCAGGGTGTCCGCCAAGGTGGCGTACTGTCTCCGCATTTTTATAAGACCTATATCAACCCTCTTCTCTTAGATCTTGAGAAAGCAAATCTGGGAGTGTTCATTGGGACAATATATGTGGGATGTCCTACATGTGCTGATGATTTACTGTTAATGTCTAAATATCCTTGGGAACTCCAAATTATGTTAGACAAATGTTACAGAAACTCTAGTAGAAACAAATGCACGTTTCATCCAACAAAAAGCTGTGTTGTACGGCATACAATGAATTCTCATCATTTGAAGAATGAAAATTGGTCTTCCTGGGTTCTGGGTAAAACCCCTATGACTGTAAAAGAAAATTCAGAGCATTTAGGGCTTGTACGTGGTGGCTCATCTGAAGGTCAAGTCAATGTTATTGATAGGATTAGTCTAGCTAGACGTACACTGTATTCTTTAATTAAGTCTGGTATGCATGGCTCAAATGGGCTCAATCCAAAAGTTTCATATAAGATGTATCAATGTTATGTTATGCCAAGGTTGTTATTTGGTCTAGAGTCAATATTTTTACTTAAAAAGCATTTTAAACTCCTAAATGACTTTCATGTGGATACATTAAGAAAATTACAAACTCTACCTAGTAGAACTTCATATGCTGCCGTCCTTCTTCTATTAGGAGCATTACCAATTGAGGCGGAACTAGATAAGAGACATTTAAGTTTGTTGTTTTCATGTCTTAAGTCAGGCAATACAAAATTTGTTCTTCTTGCAAAGAGACAATCCTTATCTTATGACACTGAAAGTAGAAGCTTCTTCACAAGAGTAAAGCATATCTTGACCAAATATGAGCTTCCAGATATTGACTCTATATGTGAACTGGACATTTCCAAAGATCAGTGGAAAATAAAGACCAAGAATGCTGTCAGAAAATACTGGACAGAGAGACTTCGCCAAGAAGCAGGTGAAAAGTCAACCTTACAGTACTGTAATACTACAGGTCTTCGGATTGGTCAAACCCACCCAGTTTGGGACACTGTTCAATCTACTAGATTAGATGTTCGTCGTGGTATTGTGAAATGCCGAATTTTGACAGGGACATATATAGTGCAAACAATCCGTTCCAAGTTTAATCAGTACCAGGTGAACTCTACCTGTCCATTATGTTTCATTGAGGATGAAGATATTGTTCACATGCTACTACGATGCTCTGTATTACACTCAGTAAGGAAAGAACCTTATAGGGTGCTAAGGGACTACATAATAAGTAAAACTGATCCAGACTTCTGGAGAACTGTTTTTCCTACTAAGACTAGCTTAACAAAACTCATAATAGACTGTGGTCAGATAACAGAACTTCAAACTGTGAGGGGAATCGATCTTTCTACTGTTGAGAGGCTCACAAGAAATTTGTGTTTTGCTGTGCACTCGGAGAGACTTAAGAAATTAAATGAGGGGTGAAGATTTAAGAGATATTTGAAAATATAATGCCACTAACATCAAGAAATGTCAATGCTGCATTTATGTATGTACATATTCCGATGGTGGAGGGTATTCCTTAATAATATGCAGATACCTCAGAGACATTTGTACCACGTAATGTGGGTGCTCCCAGCGGTTGGAGGATAAGACGTTCCAAAAGAAAAGAAAAGAAAAGAAACTGAGGCCCACAAGATACTTTGCACCACTTTCAGATAAGGCTTAATAATTAAATTATGCATTTTAAAAGCATAATTTAACATGTATATTACTTCCAAATGACCGGTCCAAGGATTACCTTGTCCAAGGAATACCCTGTTTGGTCCATCTGATATTCACTTGGACTGGTCCAAGTCCAGCGGTCCAAGTGGATTTGGTCCAAGGAATACACTGACCCATTTTATCTTAGACAATTACATGTATCGGTATGGATAACAAATCGAAATAGAAAGGAAATACAAACAAGCTTCAAGTGAATCTTCTCTTAAGCACATTAGTAACATTTTTATTAGGGCCGTGTCTCCGAGATTAGCCAGAGGTGAGAAAAGTCAACAAGGGGCGGGGCTTTTGAACAGAACTTTAAGGAACGAGTCGACCCAGAATCGGATTGACCGTGCACGGTGTCTGTGCAAATAGACTCATAAAATTTTCCGGGAATCGAAAGTAGCACGGTGAGGTAATATTGTCTATCAGTTTTTGCTAATTATAAATGCTAAGACCTTGAAAAATGTCAGTCAACATGCTCTATAAAACATCAATTGCGCAGCACAACTCATTGAAATCAGTTATAAATTTGCTCTTCGAAATTCACGTGTTGATAGACACTACAGAATATTCAGAAATCGACGGGGCACAAGAGGCATCGGCCTAACAGTTAAACTCAAAACCCCCATCATCCTAATGTAATGTAATGTAGACAAAATATTTCAGTGTCATGGAATGAGATGTTTAAAAATTACTGGTAGTTCATATATTACTTTATCTTTTACAGTGTTCTGAGTCTATCAATTTCTGACAATTACCTCTGGAGTTGTGACTTGCTCAAGGCCACTAAGAACGGTGCCCCGGCCGAGGATCGAACCCGGTACCTCTGGGACTGGAGTCTTGCACTCTACCCCTGCGCCAGTCCACTGCACTAATGTGGTGTTTGGAGTTCTTAGCAGATTCAGAGAAAGAAATTGTAAGATTATAAGCAGATGTAGAGTGTCGTCTACTGCTTGTGCCTCTAGACAATGCTAATATACTACTTACTGACTATTCTAATTACTGGTTAACTGCTCAGGTCTGAACCTGCACATGAAATGTGATTTGAGCCGCGACGCGACAAAACCGGGCTTCGGGATTTCCGACCTGGTCCGACACGAACCGGCCTGTACAGTCTCAGAAGATGGTTAGAAACTTGAAATTTTGGATTTAGGAAGAAGAGAAAGTGTACTATCCAAGTGGCGAAAACAAAGGCGCTGATCAGCTTCGCAGTTACTGCGAAGCTGATCTGCGCCTTTGTTTTCGCATAGGCAAAAACCCGGTTTTCTCACGATGCGGCTCATTTCATGTCAAGCCATCTATACATGTACACACAAGCCTTTTGGAATATGTGGAAATCGGTGTTCTGGTAACTACACAGCTGATCAGCGCCTTTGTTTTCACCTCACGGATAGTATAAGTCTTCCTCTGCTTATATCCAAAATTTCAAGTTTCTAACCTTCTGTGACTGGACAGGCCAGATTGAATTGGACAGGGTCAGAACTCCTAAAGACCAGTTTTCTTGCGTCACGGCTCAAATGGAGGCAATGTCCATTTGTTGACTGAGACAGTTAGCATTATTCAAAAAATCAGCTGCTGTTGGCGGTGTCCAATGTTTAACCTCATTCAAATGTTTACTTAAAACATGAACTTTGGCAATCACTTTCGATTTCAATTTTGCAAAATTAAATGGCTGATTGTCAAGTGTGGCTGATTTCATAATATGAGCTACATCATGATAAAACTAACAATGTGGTTTCTGAACAGGTCTGACACAAAACAGAACTGTACAAGCACGGAAGAATGAGAAGATGGCTAGAGGCTAGAAATTTTGGATTTAGAAAGTAGAGGAAATGTAATATCTGTGTCGCGAAATCAAAGGCGCTTATCAGTTTTGCTGTTACTGCGAGACACAGTTTGTTGTTAAAATGTTTTCTTGTGAGCTCGGCAAGCTGTAAAGGTTGGTTACACCTCCAAAACATCTATTTCTGGGAACAGGATTGCTTGATCATTTGAGCCGCCACATGGGAAACCAACAATCTGCATATGCGAAAACAAAGTCGCAGATCAGCTTCGCTGTAATCGCGAAGCTGCTCAGCGCCTTTGTTTTCGCTACACGGATAGTACAATCCCTCTTCTTCCTAAATACGAAATTTCATGCTTCTAGCTGTCTTCTGTAGCTGTACAGGCTGGTTTGTGTCAGACCTGTTCCGAAACCACATTGTTGGTTTTCCCACAAGGCGGCTCATTTGTTCATGTTACTGATGTGTGTGGGTGTGAGCCTGACTCAGGGGCATATGTGACATTACGAAAACTTGCCCGTGCAATACACAGAACATGTTTTGGTTGAAAAAATTGAGAATTTCATCAGAAAATTATTGATATTTTCCTTATTTTTGCTCAAAACATAGATTATGGGTACACGTTAGAACCGCCTTGAACGTTGCGTTATTATGTGTAAACGTTACTAACGTTGCTATGTTACTATGTTAAATCCGCCTAATGAGTATAACGAAACCGGTCGCGGTAATTAAATAATGTAAAAATTCAGATGTCATTATTTTTTCGATATATATATATATATATATATACCCCTGCAAACCCCAGTTTTGCTGTATAGAAGTGGGGTTTAAGGGGGTATTCATTGCATGTTTTCCTGATGACAGGGGCATATGTGAGACAAGCCAGTTAGGATTAGCTAACCTGTGTGTCAAGGGGGGATTCCTGTTTTTTACGTGACCCCATCTAGTGAATGGCCTGTCTCATAAGAGGGAAACAATTTTGAAGGCCAGGGTTCGCGCTAGCGGTCGCCATCGTCGCCATTTGCGAAGATTTTTATTTTTTGGCTCCTAAAATTTGACTTTGGCGAAAGTAAATGGCGAATATATAGAGCCACTTTGTCCAGCCAAAAAGCCATTGTTTTCCACAGAAAACCATCATTTAATTACCTGTATATTCGCGCCTACAATACTCTTTATCGACAAGCAGTCACGTGACCTGTAGAAGGCAAGCAAATATAAACACAGGCAGCTGTTGAACCGAGATTAACCCGATTCTAATACACATTTTCCTTCAGTAGTTTGCAAGTCATTAAAATCTTATCTCATATCACCATCTGACCTGCTAGTATGTTATTGATGCTAATGACTTAATCAGGCACTGCATGAAAATGTTCAGTAGTAGATAGTAATTCAAACATGTAAACATGCAAAGTAAAAGTGGCACCATTTGGACAAAAAAACTGACAAAGCTTCCTAGATTTTCTTCTATTAATATAACTGATTATATCACAAAGCATGGTACAGACAGAGCTTCTGATTATGAATTTTATGTGGAGGAATTTATACATGATGCATATGCAGCAGAAGATGATCAGAACAAGACTTTCAACTTGAAAGCCAAGTGCTGGAGAAGTTACCTTAAACGAGAGACACCCCATGATGTAACTGTAAACATCAGTACATTGAACAGAAATGTTGAAACTGCAACATGCTCCTGTACAGCAGGGTAAGTCCCTCTCTCTCTCTCTCTCTCTCTCTCTCTCTCTCTCTCTCTCTCTCTCTGTATATCCCAAGTTGTAGTGTTTTGGTGTTTTGTTCACTAATAGTTTTGTGCAGAAAGACACGGTTTAATTAATAATTATCTGGTCAAGTTATTTATTTATTTATTTATTTATTTTTTATTTATTTATTTATTTATTTATTTATTTATTTCAGTGCATCTGTGCCTGTTTATTTAAATATTTATTTATTTGTTTATTTCAGTGAAGGTGAATCCTGCAATCACGTGGTAGCGTTTTTGTACCAGATTCAACATTGGTCCTTAACGCGCATAAAGGAAATTCCTGCCGAGAAGTCCTGTACAAGTAGACCACAAAAGTGGCATAAACCAAGAGGAGAAAAAATTACACCACAGCCTTTAATGAAATTGACCTTTGCTAAAGCAACTACAGACCGCCAGCAAAGAAAGAGAGACCCTGTCCTTTGCCGACTGTATGATGCGAGAGCTAAAAAGGCGAGGGGTATGATTACCAAAGAGAAAATGGACAGAGTCGCCGATGTCTTAAAAGCCCGCAGCAGAAATATTCCGTTTTCGTATATGTTGGAGGACAAAAGTAATAATATTAAGGAAAGTCTATTTGGTGATGTACATGATAATTCCCCACTTAGTTACCAACTACAGGATTACCACACAATGTCGTATCAGTTCGAGGCTTACCTACCTTTGCCTATCATGAACCAAAATGGTGACAACATCATCTTGTTTCCAGATCTGCCTACTAAAATAGGAGAACCAACTATCAGGATAACAGAAGATGTTTTCTCAAAAGATATCACAAATTTCATTCAAAGCTTAACATTAGATATGCAGAGATGCAATGAGCTAGAATCACTCACTGTGACCCAAAGTGACAATCCTTTGTGGTTTAAAAGTCGAGAAAAGAGAGTAACTTCTTCTAAATTTGGCGAAATATTAAAACGCAAAAGTGTGCCATCAACTGCATTCTTAAAGAACATGTTTATTAGTAAAGACTTGCGTGGTGTAAGATCAGTAGCGCATGGTATTGAAAAAGAAAGCTTCGCTAGAAAAGTCTATGTAAAGAAAATGAAAAAACATAATCAAAACATAACTGTATATCACAGTGGATTGGTTGTCAATCCAGCGTTTCCGTACTTTGGTGCTTCTCCTGATGGTAAGGTCGTTGACAAAAATGCATCCGACATGTTTGGACTGCTTGAGATTAAGTGTCCTTTTAAATATCGAAATGTCCTTCCATCGGAAGCTGTTGGCAATGCCGATTTCTGTCTAGAACTCATAGCTGGCCGACCAAGACTAAAACGGAATCATGAATATTATTATCAGATCCAAGGTCAGATGGCTATTTCCGGAATTTCCTGGTGTGATTTTGTTGTATTCACCAACAAAGGAATATTTGTAGAAAGAGTACCATTCTCAAAAGATTTTTGGGTTAAAGAAATGTTTCCCAAACTGACAGAATTTTATTTCAATCATGCAGTTCAACATTTAATATTGAAGGACAAATCAGTTGATGTATTATCAGAACCAGTAGCTAGTACATCTGTTCAGTAGGACCTACAATAGTTCTGACAAAAGAATGAGTAGTAAAGGGATCTACATGTAAATAAAACAATAAAACTGATTACATGCATACATTTAATGGCATACTTGTATTTAAATGAATTCTGCTCTCTGAATAAGCATTTCTGAACTTATGACTTATGTATATTGAAACAACAAGTGTGCAGAACATCATTGTTAATTCTATGGCCAGTTGTTGAGGTGAACAGTGTTTGCCCTTCTTAGAAGGCACGTATTGAATTTTAAATACATTTTCAACGCTGCAAAATCCATGGCAAATATTTGCATGTAATAATTATTCCTTTTGTTCTTACATGTTTGTTGTCTGAGAGAGAAAAAAAAAGAAAACAAATTTATAAATGTAGTCCTCATAACAATTAAATAGGGAGATCAATTGTTGGTTTATGATGACGTACAATAATTTGAAAGTGCATATAATTGGTATGCAAATCTTGCACTTTGCCATTTATGATTCATCTGATGCCCTAACTATCAAAGGATCCTGGAAGTTTGCGAGTAAACAGCAATCTGTCCATATCTGGTTCAGAATCCCAGCTGATCTTAGTCTAAATCTGGTGTCAAAAATATGAAAGTTTTTCACTTTTCCTATTGCTCTTTCTACTTGTATTCTGTGATGAGCTATTAAACGTGTTTGTAGAACGTCATCAGCAGAAAGTCGCTTTCTCTTCCCTAAGAATGGAGGGATGTTAAGTTTCAGCCCATGTTCCTCGAGCTCCTTATGAATATTGAAGCCTTTGTCTGCCATTATTCCATCGCCCCGCTGTAGTTCACCATTCTCAATCTTCCTTTTCAACAGCTCATAGAATCCACTACGCTGACATATCTCCTTGTCCGAGATACTACCTGTATACAGGTGAGATACAAACATGATGCCTCCCTTACTGTCCACACCAACCAGTCCTTTAAATGTATTTGTTGATTTATAGTCCGAATAAGTTTGAGATTTCCTGACCAAAGATGAGGGCATCTGAATGCGAAGCTCAGTGCAGTCTATAATAACCATGACATTCGGGTACTGCTGTTTAAATTCTTTAGTCATGTTCTTCATGATTGTATCTCTGTGTGGGAAAATGTTCAATGAGCCAAGTTTTATGTATATCAAATTAATCCAGGTCATGAAGATTTTAGACACAGTTGACAATGAAATTCCAAATCTGACTGCCAAATCCTTATTAAAAAGGCCAAGTCTTAATTTCATCATAGTTAGTAAGAACTCATCTTCTACAGACAGTTTATGAGTCCTGGAGGGTGGCACAGCATCATCACCTTCATCATCACTCATATCTAAAACGTCATCCTCATCTGAGTCGAAGTATTCTGGTCCACTCACATATGTATGGGAGCGTCTGTTGTCCCAGTAAACTATGCTGGATCTGTCGCACCCAGGAACAATGAGATTCAACACTTCCTTAAATATCTCATAATTTGGAAATCCTGTGTAAAACTGAACAAGCTTCATCTTCGGATTCGAAGCCAAGACAATATCCATTGAGAATCGATGTGAGCATGGGATTGGTATACGCACTTGTACCCCTTCCTCAAAACTTTGCTTTGGATTCTCCTCTGTCTCTGATGCCGTGTCTGTGGCCTCACTGTCGCATCTCTTTTTGGGAGACTTACGCTTGGACTGATTCGACCACGAAAATACTGATGGCACTGCACCCTGTTTTAGTTTTCTTCTTTTTGAGTCATACTCTATAAAGTCAGCAAACAAGAAGTGTTTTGAGCAAACTTTTATATTAGCAGTAACTTTGAAGTCGTCTTTCGTAGCTGATGTTGCAGACCTCCTTATTCTTGCCTTCCATGTCTGTAAAAGAGTAGTTTGCGAATGACAATGAGATACATGTAAACACAATTTAGTTTCATCTTTTTTTTCATTTAATAGGGCAAAGAAAAATGACAAACCTTTATATTTTATTTGTCAATGGTTTGTGCTAAAAAGGATTATTGTTGGTCATTCTTGAAATGTTTGTTGTTTGTAGTGTTGATGACTACAATCATGTACTTGTAAACAAAGTAAAATTCTGGCATTGTCGAATGTTAAACTATTTAAATCTCAGTTAAGAATAAAACATTAGACTTTGATGCAACTTGGCTACATAGAAAAACATGAACAAACTAGATGATTTTGTCTTACCTTGAATAGTTTTTGGTCTATGTTTTCCTTTGGAAATGAATGAAATGACACATTCTCATCAAATCCAGAAGCCTTGCATTCAGGGACACAACAGTAATGGACCATTTTTACATCTTTAATTATTCTAAATTTATTTCATTAATTATCTTTTTGCTGTAAAACAAGGTTACACATGTGGTTGGAATTCAGATTTGTAAATAAACTCTGTGTAGCCAGAACAGCTGCTGGCAGGTAAACCAATTTATTTCCCTTCTGGAGATCACATGATCTGATAACGGTTCTCTTGTCGATAAAGAGTATAGAGATAATCCTATTCTTTATCGGTGTTTATTCAAGCGTTGCAGTGTATTGCTAAAGCATTCAATTGACAGGTGTCATTTCTGACCTTGTGTATTCAGGCGTGTACTGCATAACACGCTTGGCGCACGTGATCCAGTAACGATATAGACCGCCACCAGCGTGTTAAAATTTGAAATAATGTTTGAGTGCAGATGAGTGGAAAATGTCAATATATACCATTTAAAAATGAAACAGATTCTTTTTAGAATCAGCAACTCAACTTTACCCATGCATTTATTTTATAGCTTTAACTCTTGATTTTGTAGAGTGTCATTTATTTTTTTCTATTAAAGTATATGAATTTTAATATTTCAATCTGTCTACTAATCTTAAAAGTTTTGTTTCTGATTTTGTACAAGCATAAACTAATAATTTTAGTAGTTGTTCCCCTTGTTTACAAATACAAGAACAAGCTTTATAAAACATATTTTCCCAAACTATATGTATAGGGATCTCAGTCTACACCTGCCCTTCAAATCAGTTGGAAATTCATAATTACATTACCTGGATCTACTGTTGAAATATAACTTAGAACATAAAGCATGTATGGGACTTGGGTGAGAAGGGCAATATGTATTTTTAGGGAACTGGAGAGACCAAGTTAAAAAGGGCAAACAAAATATTTGGGGGTTTAAGTGAGCAAGGAGCTGAGTGAGATGTGTCCTCTTGGCGAAAAAATGGCCAAGATTTGGCTCAAACTTCGAGAAAATGGCGAAAAAAAATCTCAAATGGCGAAAGTGATGGCGAAAGAAAAATATATCCTAGCGCGAACCCTGAAGGCACTTAAAGGATTATAGAAATCATTTAACCTACATAACAGCTGACCAGATCTCATTAACCTGAATCAGCTGATATAAAATCTATAATTTTACTCCCAGTGATAACAGATTTATACATAGGTTTATACACACTATTTATAGCTTCTGCTACCTGTGAGAAAATTTTCCGATGATAAGCACCTTGCTGCAGACCAGTGGAGTGACGTCACTGGCGATAGAGGAAAATTCAATGAATTTTATCAGGGCTGAAATATGTATAGGGGATGCATGAAAAACATTCATTATCTGCAATTTGATTTTATATTCTTACCTATTTCTTCCATTATAATGATCAGCTCTCTTACTTGATTTTATCATAGTACATGTATTATAGTATTCCAAACTCATAGTCACAGATTAGGCCATTGTAATGCATGACGAACAGCGACTTTATCAACCACTAGCTTTAAAAAAAACGTATGTGGTAGTACAGGCTGATTTGTGTCTAACATAATGGCAATCAGAGTGGATGCATTTCTAAGTAATATGTTGTAGAGAAACAAACCATATAATAAATGATCTAGTTACGGTCAGTAACTGTTTCTGGCTTAGTGGGTATTAAGCCACATGCTCTGTAAACCGGGAATCATGGGTTCGATCCAATCTTTCGGATGATACTAAAAACAAATGAACCTGTCTCCATATGACCTTACTTGATATGTGGGACGTAAATCAAAAATAAAAGATATCCCAGCAGCGATACCAAATGCGCTGTTGGAGACATTTAGGTTTGCAAAATGATTGTCCACTGAAAGCTTAAAGCTACTGTTGACGTGTGTGTTAAATTATAGTGCTCTATTGCGTACACTTCAGAGTTCATGGTTTTGTTTTTGTGTATCTGCTTTTGTGTTTTTTAATTAATTCCTGTTTGTCAAACTTTTTGAATGAAGTAGACACATAATCTGGTACTTGTCCAATAACGCGTTCAGCATCAGCTTTTGCTGCCTGATAATTTGGATGTGAAATACGTCTACTTGTCACAATTTCCAAGAGTTCTTTGACATATTTATATGTCGGTCCTTCTCGTTGTGGTTTAACAACTGCTTCATCCCCTTTCTTGGCTTTAGGATATGCAACTGTGTACCTAAGGCTGCCAGTTTTCGTTGTTGCTTGAGGCTTCCCAGAATTTTCATTAAAGTGCAGAGCTGCTAGGTGCACCATTGCAAGCATAGACTCGTAGAATAAATGTGTGCTTTTCGACGCAAAGTGGTTGACAATGTTATGATACACTTCAAGTCCATAAGTCTGGTGCACAGGTGACATTTTTCCAATGTCTCGTAACAAATATGGGCTTTTCACCACAGCCAGCAGGGCTTTGTAATATATATTTTTTTTATATAATTGACACATTGATTAAAATAATCTAGAAAGGGTAATAAAATTTAAGGACTAAAAATAATATGTGTGTTGCAGGTTACATGAATTTTAAAATAGGGTTGGTAGGTAGGAAAACTTTTTTATTTTGATGTTTTTTTTACATGGATGAGATAAGAAAACGAAATAGCTGACAAGAAATATCCCTTGGAAATCCCCTAAAACTGCTGTAAAATGTTTGGGTTGGGAGTTAAAAATTAGTCAAGGTCGGGTAACCAGAAACAAACATTTTTTGAGGCCTAGCTATTGTCTTATGTCAGAGGGCTTTCGATTGCTGTTATCAGTAGGTACAAATATTACTCAGATAACCAATTTGTATTCTCAGTAAACATCTATACATCTATATGGTCCTGTGCTTTCAGTTTCTCGGGAATTCGTATAAAATGATTTTTTTTTTGAAAAATGCTTTGTCTCCTAGAATTTCTTAAAATGATTAAAGAAACAAAAACAAAAAACCTTAATTGCATTTCAATTAAGATTTACAAGAGCTTTTTTTCATTTAGGCCAAAGCATAATAGAGATGTTGTTGAATGCACCAAGTTCATACATACCATATGAGCAGGGACGCGAGAAAACTGGTCTTCGGGGTTTCCGACCAGGTCCGACACAAACCGGTCTGTACAGTCTCAGAAGATGGCTAGAAGCTTGAAATTTCGGATTTAGGAAGGAGAGTTTACTATAAGAGTAGCGAAAACAAAGGAGCTGATCAGCTTTGCAGTTACTGCAAAGTTACTGCAAAGCTGATCTGCTCCTTTGTTTTTGCATCTATAGGCAAAAATCTGGTTTACTCATGATGCGGCTTATATAAGCTTTAATTGCTTACTTGGATGATTATGATGCATGACATTGTGAGAGGCGTGCTGAGAAAGAGCAAGCTTTTTTGAAGCTTTTTTGAAAAGCTTAAACTTGTATAAATTTGATATTTGATATACACCTCAACCTCTTTATAACACTATTGCTGTGGTCCAAGCCAATTTTCGTTTTAGCTATCCAAACCGTGTTTATAAGGAGAGTAAAATGTATAGACATAAAGCAAAAATAGTCCAATTGGAGTCCAACAGTGATCAGTGTTATATCCAAAACCATGTAGTAACGAACCATGTTATAAAGAGGTACAGGTGTATTTAATGTGAGGTTGAAGTCTCATAAAATGCAGACAAAGTCCCAATATGACCCTAGCTGTTGACTGGAGCGTAAACAACAAATCAAACAATCACGTCAATGAGCATTTCGCAAATAGCAATTAGCATGTCGCCTTGACCTTCCATTAACCCGAGTCTTCTCTGGCTGCAAACCCATAAAGGGTCTGAATAGCAGCCAGTCAAAAATAATCGAAGGCTATTTAATGTCAGAGCAGTCTCGAGATTAACCTTCCATAAACCAAAAACCTTCTCCAATAACCATTTTCACTATTATTAAAACTGAAAGTACAAATTCCTGCAATCATGTTTTCCAAAAATCAAAACTGAAAATACATATAATGGAGTAGTAATCAATGGAGATAGGCAAAATCAATCTGACAAAATATGTATTCCAGACTGGACTGTTCTCAGATATAACTGGTACCGTTAGCAGATTCAGTAATGAGTTCCAAATAAATAAAGTAGAGTTTTATACTATCAGATTAACAGAAACAAAGGCACTGATCAGCTGTTTGTTCACTGCACAGCTGACGTGCACGTTGTTTGCATTTGAAAGAAAATCAAGTTTTGTTACGATGTGGCTCATGTATTCATTGGCTTTAAAATGCATATGGCTGAGCATTTTCAGTAAAGGAGGAAGTAATGTTCATGTTTTGAAGTATTAAGAAATCATTGTATTGGGATTATTAAAATCAAAAAAATAAATAAATAAGGTTGATTAGCAGATACGATACAAGCAGTCTGCTAAACCACAGTCAGGCTAAATATCAGGTTTTGTTTATAAAACGGAAAATGTTTTGTCATGAGGAGATGCAAATTTGATGTTATATAGCTTGACCACGAAAAATTGGCGGTGTAATGGTTATCATATTAAAAAACCCAAAGCGCTGATCAGGTATATGTTCACTGCGCACTTGACCAGCACTTTATGTTTGCTTAAAATTTGGAAAAGATTCAGGTTTGGTCAGGATGTGGCTGATATAATCAATGACTTTAAAATGCAAACGCAGTGAGCATTTTCAGTAAAGGAGGAAGTAACATTCATGTTTTGAAGTATTACGAAAAGATTGTATGGGGATTATTATAATAAAAAAGATAGATAAGGTTGATTATCTGGGGATTATTATAATAAAAAAGATAGATAAGGTTGATTATCTGGGGATTATTATAATAAAAAAGATAGATAAGGTTGATTATCTGGGGATTATTATAATAAAAAAGATAGATAAGGTTGATTATCTGGGGATTATTATAATAAAAAGATAGATAAGGTTGATTATCTGGGGATTATTATAATAAAAAAGATAGATAAGGTTGATTATCTGGGGATTATTATAATAAAAAAGATAGATAAGGTTGATTAGCAGATACGATACAAGCAGTCTGCTAAACCAAAGTCAGGCTAAATGAGCCTCCTCATTAGAAAACCAACAATCTGCATATGCGAAAACAAAGACGCAGATCAGCTTCGCGGTAAGCGCGAAGCTGAGAAACGCCTTTGTTTTCACTACTCGGATAGTTCAATTCCTCTACTTTCTAAATACGTAATTTCATGCTTCTAGCTGTCTTATGTGACTGTGCAGCCTGATTTGTGTCAGACTTGTTCGGAAACCACATTCTTGATTTTCCCACGAGGCGGCTCAAATAACAGAAGTTTTGTTTATAAAACCGAAAATATTTTGTCATGAGGAGATTGAGGATATGCAAATTTGAAGTTGTAACAGGTTTTGTTTTTACGCTCTTTGAAAACAAATGAGCCGCAATGTGGTTTCCGAACAGGTCTGACACAAACCGGCCTGGGCAGTCATAGAAGCAGGCTAGAAGCTTGAAATTTTGGATTTAAGTAGAAGAGGAATTGTACTATCCGAGTAGCGAAAACAAAGGCGCTGATCAGCTACCGCGAAGCTGATCTGCGTCTTTGTTTTCGCCTGTGCAGACTGTTGGTTTTCCCATGCGGCGGCTCAAATGTAGCATGAGCAGAGTAACTTACATACATCAGGAGAACATGTCCATGAAATGTATACCCCTTAAACCCCACTTTTATAGTAAAACTGGGGTATACAGGAGTATATCAAATTTTCGCATTTTTGATCCAAAACATAGATTGTGGGTCGTTAGAACCGCCTCAGTGAAGCGGTTTTAACATGTACCCACAATCAATGTTTTGAACAGAAATGTTGAAAATATCAACATTTTTCCAATGAAATTTCAATTTTTACAAATAAAAAACATCTATGTATGTTGCATGGGTGTGTTTTCGTAATGTCAGTGCATTTGTTTGATGTTTGATTTTTCTACATCCAAAATTTTAAGACCCAGTAAAAGATTTTTAGCTCACCTGAGCCGTTAGGCTCACAAGGTGAGCTTATAAGATGGCCATGATCCGGCGTCCGTCCGTCGGCGTCGTCGTCCACCATTTTCAAAGATCTTCTTCTCAGAAACCGCTTGGCCAATCAAAGCCAAATTTTATATGAAGCATCTATAGGAAGGAGGAATCAATGTGTATATAAATAATTCAGGTCACATGACTAAGATGGCCGCCACGCCGATATATGGTGAAAACCTTTAAAAATCTTCTTCTCCAGAACCCAAAGGCCTAGGATCTCGAAACTTAGCATGTTGCATTGATGAGTCAAGTACTACAATGTATATATAAATCTTGATCCTGTGATGACCTTGACCTATTTTACGGCAAGGTCAACTTAGGTGGCCAATGCATTTGAATGGGGAAAACTGTAAAAATGTCATTAAAGTGAAAATCATGCAGGAAATGGGCAGTAGGGCTGAATATTAATGATTCCAAAAAAATTGGACCCCAGGGGCTCATATGCCCCCGCCCAACTGCAATATACATGTATATCTCATTAATATTCAAACATCTTCTCCTCTGAAACCGCTTGGCCAATCAAAGCCAAATTTTATGTGAAGCATCAATAGGAAGGGTTAACCAATGTATATATAAATAATCCAGGTCACATGACCAAGATGGCCGCCATGCCCATATATGGTATAAACCCTTCAAAAATCTTCTCCGGAACCGGTGGACTGGATTCAATGAAACTTGGCATGAAGCATCGATGGCTAAAGTACTACAGTAGAACTTGTATTAAAAGACCGCCCAAGGGAAGGATGGAAAATGGTCTCTTAATGAAGGTGGTCTTTTAATTAGGAAATGCTTTTCGGAGCCATATGTGTCTTCTTTTTTTTTTTTCAAGAAGTGTGATTTCTTAGAGCTTTTCCACGGTTCTTTAATTGTTTTGTTCTCCAACCAAAAGGGAGTGTATTGCTTGGGCAAGGATACTTTTTAATCGCTTTTATGCCTGTCGAATTTTTTCACTCGCATCGAGACGAATCCACGAAACAATTCATAGATGGGTGGGGTGAGCAAGGGAGCTTCCCGGGGGGAAACACCTGACAAATCTCACTGACCTTGTCAAACAGAATCATCTCGCTCTATCAACTACCCTCAGAACGACTGAACTAACGTTGAACGCAAGAAAACAGAGATGGAAGATCAAAAAACGTAAAAAGAATCGGAAACTGCAGCAAATTTAATCTACCTTTCGAACGATTTCCGGTCTAATTTATCAACTCAACTTTCGATTCAAAACGAGGCGGGGTATCACGATTTGCCGGAATGGAGCGTCTAAGAGTTGCTTCCCTTACAATATTAGACTGAAATGCCGAATTTACCGGGTAAAAGGATAAAAGAGATCGATTCTTGTGTTTTCTTGCCCGTATGGCGGAAAAAACAAAACAACGTCGTTGATTTCATGAACATTGCAGAATCAACAAAATAATCACACAAGCTCTTAACGCTTAATCACTTTTAATTACTGTATTGAGCTTTTGCTGATCAACCGTTGCGACGAGGGAGACAGACAATAGAAGGATTTATGCTCCGGTAATTAGACCAATTACGTCACCATGCATCAGTGACTTTGTTATAAATACAATAAACAATTTAACAATAGTATAATGAAAACCCACGCCAGGGTTAATAACCATGAAACAGGTGTGAACAACGCTCTACGAAGTGACCGTTCAAGAGAACGATCAAACTTTTGGCTCTAAATATGGTCGCAAGAATGCAAAATTTTAGTCAAAAACATGGTCGTTGGTCGCTATAGCGAGGCGGTCGCTTAATCCAATGATAAAATATAGTGAAAATCGTCGGGAGGAATTGAAACTGGTCGTTAAACGTAGGTGGTCGCCCAATTCAAGTGGTCGTTAGCGCAATTTTTACTGTATATAAATTGTATATAAATCATGACCCTGTGGTGACTTTGACCTATTTTATGACAAGGTCAGCATAGCTTGTCAATGCATTTGAATGGGGAAAACTTTTTAAAAAGTCATTTGAGGTGAAAATTTTGCAGGAAATTGGTAGTAGGACTGAATATTAATGATTCTGAAAAACAAAATGGACCCAAGGGCTCGTATGCCCCTACCCCGAGGCAATATACATGTATATTACCATAATACCCAAACATCTTATCCTCTGAAACCACTTGGCCAATTAAAGCCAAATTTTATGTGAAGCATCTATAGGATGGGGGAACCAATGTGTATATTAATAATCTAGGTCACATGACCAAGATGGCCGCCATGCCTATATATGGTAAAAACCCTTCAAAAATCTTATTCTATGGAACCGGTGGACCGATTTCAATGAAACTTTGCATTAAGCATCGATGGCTAAAGTACTACAATGTATATATGAATCATGACCCTGTCATGACCCAGTTTATGGCAAGGTCAACATGTGTTGCCCATGCATTTGAATGGGGAAAACTGTCAAAATGTCATTTGAAGGGAAAAGCAGGAAATTGGCAAATGGACAGAATATTGATTAATCTGAAAACGAAAATGGCCCAAGGGCTTCATTTGCCCCTGCACTGGGGTTAAATACCATAATATTCAAACATGATTATTGGTAAATGCAGCATATCTCAGGTGAGCGTTTACAGGACCATTGGTCCTCTGGTTTTGTAACATGACTCATTTCTGTGATGTACATCACACAAGATTTATATGTATTATTTTCAATTCACAGGTTACTATAGAATCATCACACATTGTTTGACAAGTACATCATGTGAAGTGAAATATCTAATCAACTTGAGTGTACTAAGAAAGGTATGGTGTATAGTGTATTTTAATATATGATCCAGAGGTTGCCGACCAGGTCTGACAAAAACTAGTCTATAGAAGACGGCTAGAAGCGTGAAATGTCAGATTTAAGAAGTAATTGTCGGCTAAAACACAATCAGGGTGGACATTTCACAAAATACATGTTATAGGCCAGTATTTTGCCCTGATGCACTCCTAGAATGATGTTATTGTCATAGCTTAATAGGAAACTTCACAAGCTTTCCAGTGATATATAATATGTGTGGGTTATTAGTAGCAGAACGGTTTACTGCCTAGTCAAAAGGCTAAAATTTGGCCATTTTTGAGTGTTATAAAGTTTCACCTCAAAATTTCTATTATTTTACAAGACTCCAGCTATTATTAGCTCACCTGAGCCGAAGGCTCACAGGTGAGCTTATAGTATACCCATGCTCCGTCGTCCGTCCGTCCGTCGTCCGTCGTCCGTCCGTCGTCCGTCGTTCACAATTTCAAAGATCTTCTCCTCTGAAACCGCTTGGCCAATCAAAGCCAAACTTCTTGTGGAGCATCCTTAGGAAGGGGGAACGAAAGTTTATATAAATGGTCCAGGTCACATGACCAAGATGGCCGCCATGGCTATAAATAGCAAAAACCTTCAAAAATCTTCTTCTCCAGAACCAGTGGGCCGATTTCCATGAAACTTGGTATGTAGCATCGGGGATGTAGGCCCATCATAGTTTATATAAATCATGACCCTAGGATGACCTTGACCTATTTTACGGCAAGGTCAACTTAGGTCGCCAATGCATTTGAATGGGAAAAAATGGTAAAATGCTATTTAATGGGTAAAACTAACTGGGAATAGGCAAATGGACAGAAGATTAATGTTAATGGAAAATTTTAGCCCCTGGGGGGTGTCTGCCCCTGCCCCGGGGCTATATACATGTATATTTCCATAATAATGAAACATCTTCTCCCCTGAAACCGCTTGGCCAATCAAAGCCAAACTTCATATGGAGCATCCTTGGGAAGGGGGAAAGAAAGTTTATATAAATGGTCAAGGTCACATGACCAAGATGGCTGCCATGGCTATAAATAGAAAAAAACCTTTAAAAATCTTCTTCTCCAGAACCAGAAGGCCAATGATTTTGAAAGTTGGTGTGAAGCATCAGTGACTGGAGCTCTACAAAGTTTATATAAATCATGACCCTGGGATGACCTTGACCTATTATACGGCAAGGTCAACATAGGTCGCTCATGCATTTGAATGGGGAAAAGTGTTAAAATGTCATTTGTAGGGAAAACCTTGCAGGAAATGGGCAAATGGACTTAATTTTTATGATTCTGAAAAAATTTGGACCCCAGGGGTCTGTCTGCCCCCACCCCGGGGCAATATACATGTATATTACAGTGATATTCAAAGATCTTCTTCTCTGAAACTGCTTGGCCAATCAAAGCCAAACTTTATGAGGAGTATTGTTAGGAAGTGGGAATGAAAGTATATATAAATGGTCAAGGTCACATGACCAACATGGCTGCCATGGCTATAGATAGCAAAAACCTTTAAAAATCTTTTTCTCTAGAACCAGAAGGCCTATGATTTTGAAACTTAGCATGAAGCATCAGGCAATGGAGCTGTACAGAGTTTATATAAATCGTGACCCTTGGGTGACCTTGACCTATTTTACGGCAAGGTCGACTTAGGTCGCCCATGCATTTGAATGGGGAAAATTATTAAAATGTCATTTGAAGGGCAAAACTTGCAGTAAATTGGCAAATGGACTAAAGTTTTATGTTTTCAAAAAGAAATTGACTCCAGGGGTTGCTCTGACCCTACCCTGGGGTTATATACATGTATATGATCATTCTAGTCAAACAAGTTTATTGGTATATATCTCGGGTTTCAGGTGAGCGTTTACAGGACCATTGGTCCTCTGGTAATTTCATCTTTATCCAATAAGTTTATGTCAGAAATTCAAAAGGAATACCCTAACTCTTATCTGAGGTGATTAATACATTGGTACATGCCTTTGCATTAATTCCTAAGAGCTTTTCTTAAAAGTAGCCCTTTGTTATACATTTTGGCTTTTTTAATATCCCCAAATCAGGGGCTTCCAAACCTAAAAAAAATGCAAAATATATAATCACAAATGCCATATTAAGCATAAGTTACTTTTTATGGTAAAACCCTATTTGAATAGAAAGTGATTGTGGAATCTGCCAGATGCAATTTTGTAACATCATGTAAAATGTTGTGTCCGTAGCCCCCTATTTTCAAGCCCCTATTAAAGTATGTTATCAATGCTTTAAATAAACATGACCTTCCCTTTCCGTTGTGGGTCCAGCCATTTAACGTTTTAAAAGAAACATTTTGTGGCTAGCTGAATGGTTTCATCAGATATCGCGGTAACTGTGCTGTCCATAGCCCTGTCGTGTCCGTAGCTCCCCATTTTTGTTGTTTGCTTAAAATGATCATTTTAAGCTTATCTCATTTTGTTTGGGTTTTAAACAAACAAGAACACCATTAAAAGTCATAAATGTACCAGTAGATATCAATATTACAATTTAATACTTGTGACAAAACTGTATTAAAACAGATAGGGCTAGGGACACGACACATTTTCATATTTGTCCATATGTTAAAGGCATTAAATTGTGACAGTGTTTATGATTTATAGGATGGCGTCTGGACCTGGTCTTCAGTTGCGACTTACCCAGTTGAAAAAGGATGTTTTACACGTCCTGTCACGCTACCCAGATGGCATTGAGACGGGCCATATATGGAATAAAATTTCATCAGAACTAGGTCGTAGTGTCAGAGCTTCTCAGTATGGCGTGAAAAAACTAAGTGACGTTTTGAAAAGATGGGACAATGATATAGAGCAATACACCAAAGGCAAGAAAGTTTATTGCAGAATCAGAAAGAATAAGCCTCCAAGTTTGAATGAGATTGACTTTCCACCATTGGATGAAATGTTAAGTGGTGCTAATGCAACAGGTCAGGATACTAAATCAAACAAACCATCTAAATATGATCAAATCAAGGCTAATATGAAGAAAAAAGAAAGCGAGATAGATACATTGGTAATACATGTTGATGTAGAAAATGATGCCGAGTCCCATAAGCCTAAAGGAACTGATTCTAGAGGAGGAGACACAAAAAAAGATGAAAGTATTTTAGCATTGGAAGTTAAAAGAACAGTGATTGATATATTTACTAAACTTGGACCTTCAAATACTTTAACATTAGTAGAATTGTTGAAATTGGTGAGAGAACAGTTAGGTGATATTTCACATGACAGATTCAGAATTCTTCTAGAAATGCACAGTGATATTTTTGAGATTTTTAATCCAGCCGGACAACCAAAGAAATTTGAGTCATGTAGGCTGAAAGATCAGGTTGTAACAAGGATAGCACAGGGAGAGTCGGTTAATGCTCTCTTGAATAAACCAAGTACACCGGAAGCTAATAAACCAAGCACATCTGAAGCTAGTGGAACAAGCGACAATGTGGAAAATAAGAAATTTGAACACGAATTCGGAGTTTTCCTTAGAGACATGCTGAAGTTTTTCCCAAATGGATGTTCAGTGCATGTGATAATGCAAAACCATGAACTGCAGAAAAAGTTTCCAGTGCTGCTAAGAATGACCCCATTTGAGATTCATAGATTGTTATCCAATACAGAAGGTGTTTGGTTCGATGGTACTTTGTGCTACCTAGCCCTTTCAAAGGAGTTAATGAAAAAAATCCAAATAACTGCCCTACAATTGATAAGTAATGGTAACTTTGTCGGTGTAATGGTGCCATACCTTGCTGAAATGATAAGAAGGACTGACATATCTCTCAGTACTATTAACAACATGCAGGTGGCTCAGGTTCTAGAAGCCACATGTGTTCCACATATTCTGTTCCGAAATGGGGAAGTTTATTATCGTGTACTGGGTTGTAATCTTGATCAAGTCATTACTAATCTTGTTAAGGGTGAAGCTGGAGCTGCAGCTGCTAGTGAACAACACGATATTGAAGAAGTAAGTTCAGATGATGATGATGATGATGAAGATGATGATGATGCGAGTTCAGATGAAGCAGAAGAAAAAGAGGACAATCGAGAAAAACAGAAGAATCAACAAAAACAGACAAATCAAGGTAGTCAGGGGCACATAAGACCAGTTGTAATGTATTCTGGTAAAAGAGGTAATTTAGATAAAAAAGATATTATTCCTTTCAGAAAAGTTGTCTATGAAGGCCTTAAAGGTCTTCCCCTTGGATTAAAGTTTAATGATTTGAGGAAAAGATTAATCAATGACTTTAATTTAAAAATCAATATGTCGAAGAAGAATCTGAGAAAATATTGTTATGATTTTATGGAAATGCATGGAAAACGCTTCAAGTTGCTTAGCAAAGTTTCCATAGATAAAATAGCAATTGTTCCAACTCAGCCTGGCAGCTCTGTTGATACAGATAAGAGGCAGGCTGGCAATCAAGAAGAATCGGGGCCTTCTGTCACATCCACTGGCAAAAGGAGAGGTCTCTTATATTTTAAAGATATTGTGCCCTTTAGAATAGGCGTTTATGAAGCATTGAAATGTTCTCCTAATGGATTAAAATTTAATGAAATCAGTAGGATATTAATAGGTACATTTGATTTGAAATTGAATGTTTCCAAAAAGCGTGTCAAAAGATACTGTTATGATTTCATTGAACCACATGGAAAACGCGTCCATTTGTCTAACTTTGTTTCTTCAGATAAGGTAGCAAACATACCAGCAGATAAGTTGGCATTGTGGGCAGACAAACCTCAGAAGACTCCGACAGAAACTCCAAATGAGAGCTCTGATGAAGAGGAAGATGAATCAACTAACAAACAAACTGGTGGCTTCGAAGTTCATGAAGCTAAAGTTGCAGCACTGAGAAATGCTGTAATTGAAGGGCTTTCACAGTATGAGAGTCAATTCGGGACTGGTTTGAATCTAAGTGACTTGAAGAAACTTTTGAAACCTAGAGTAACATTTTCCAGGAAAGAGCTGCACCGTTACTGCTTAGATAACATACTTAAAAAAGATGGAAAGTTATACATACTGGCACCACAAGTCAGACAGAAGAAACAAACAGCAATGGAGCTTATGTCAAGCTTGAACAGTTGGGGAAAACCTGCTGGAGCAGACAGTGGGACAAAGTCTGGTGATCAAGTCATAGATCTAACCAGTGATACACCTGATCGTGGGGCCAAGTCAAAGCAAGTTCTGAAACAGGATTTTATCTCATTTGACATGGATTCTTCTAATACTAGTAACACAATTGATTTAACAGGAGAAAGTCCAGCAGCTAAGAACACTCAATCCTACCATGGTATTGGGAACATGCCGGTAAGGTTTCCGGTTCCAGGCCCACAACTTGCTCTAGGTCAAGGTCTATTCAGTCAGGGACAATTTCCAAATCTCCTGGCTCTCCAGAGACCAATGTTCAGTCAAGGGCTGGTACCACCACAAGGAGGAGTTGTACCGCCTAAACAAGGACAAAATTTAGCTATGCCAATAACAGCAATGGATTGTACACCAGCTAGGAATATGAACAGTCAAGCGGTAACGAACAACCCATTTGCAGAGAGAATGCCTGATGGGAAGGGACCTGGATTTCGAGATGTGGTTGTGGATTTGACTGTCCAGCCTATTGTTAAGAAGGAGTTTGAAAGAAAGGAGATCCTTGCACAGCCCGTATATGTGCCACGGGGCCAGAGGCCAAGCCCAGATATGGTGGAGAGTATTGCTAGGGAATGTATTGAATCTTTAGCTGATGCCAATGAGTATGTATCACCAGAGAGAATTGACAAGTTGCTATTGCAGAGGTTTGGTGTAAACCATGTAAGACAACTGGGATTTCAGTATCCGGACAAAATCAGTTGTATCAATGACGTCAGCAGGTTGATCAACAAGATCAATGGCTATGTCTACGCTTTTGTAAAAACTCGGTGCATCTGTACATTGTTTGAGCTGCGTGAATGCTTAAGAGAATTTGTACCAAACAAGGGGGACTTTTCTAAGTTGAAACTAGGACCACTTCAAAGATTTCCGGTTGTGTTCGAACAATTCCGATTCCCACCGGACCAAGAAACAATTCCAGAAATCACCAGTACTGACATCTTGGAGCATTTCCGGAACTATCTGAGCAAGAAGAATCTGTGGACATCAAGGCTGGAACTGGAGGACTTTATGAACTACTTGGTGGAGACGTTTGGGGCAGAGAATGCCTATTACCTAGGCGTAAGGATACGAAGTCTACCATTGGCTGCACAGGTGGGTTGGACTTATTTGACTTTGAGAGTGAATTCAAAACATTACTATATATATATGAACAAATACATTCTTATTTAAAGAATATCCAATGTTCATCAAGAAGCTAATTTATTTAGTACATGTTTTTATAAAATTAGATAGCAAACAATTAGATAGCATTGATCTTCTCCCTTTAAACAAACAGATGCCCAACTTCTTTGTTTCTGGTGTGGCCAAAACAGAAGCTTAGTTACCTGCATTGATACCTAACACAGAATTTTGACTTTAAAAACATCTAAATCGTAATAAAGAATTATGTTTAATTTTCTTTGTTGAAAGTTATAATATGTTATATCCAAATCAAACTTGTAGGTTCTGAAGAAAGCCCAGCGGGATGCTGGGAACAGTCGGCGGGAAATCTTCGACCACTTCAAACAGTCCGTGAGATCAGAGATTGATGATGCCTTCAGGAAATTTCGTGCTGGCATCCTTGAGAGTGGAGAGGGGGAGGGTTTAGAGGTTCGGAAACACTACCTGAAGTTGCGGCCAGAGTTGGCTATTACAGAAATCTTTGAGAAGTTTAATCTACTGCTGACGTTTGATCAACCGTCGAACCGAGGGGAGAAAAAGAGACATCAACGAATAGAGTCTGCTGTACAGGTAAAACATTTAAATAATCTAACAATAATATATTAAGCATGAATGTGAATTTCTAGAGAAATTTCTAAAGCATTGTAAAAAAAAATCTAGGTCGCATCCCCACATGACTTTTACGGTATTTTTTAGTCGAACATGAAAAATCAACCATCCAAATCTAGTGACTTCACACTGATTATAACCAGACTTTTTTCCCCAGACAAGTGGTGTTAGTGATGCTATATTTGTGGGGGACTGTATAGTATAGCAGGCTGTCAACTGATTCCTATATTCCTATTAAACTTCTATATTTTGGGTCCAAATCCTATATTAATAAGCACCTCCTATATTCCTATAAGTTCTCCTATATTTTGAAAATATTTCCTATATTTAAAGGAAAATTTGTTGCCGATGAATATCTAGTAAATAGTAGTGCTCTGATACTGCCTTTTGCCTCTTTATTTTTCATTCTTTACTTTTTTAAAATAAAATCATATTTATACTGTTTATTAAAAAGTGCATAAACTTTAATGGTCATTATGTCACTCCTTAGTCAGGGAAACTTTTATGTCCAAAGCATGTCCCATTTTCATAACAATAAATTATATATCCTAGTTTCCATGAAGTTGTCATGTTTTATATTGTGTCTTTTTTATCTATTTTCTTTCTTCCTTTGCCTTAATTTTGTGGTAAATTGATGCAACTGTACAGTGTACAATTGATCCCAGGAAAGTCTGAGATCACAGAAGACAAAGGTATGTATTCTAGAGCTTCTGGGGCCTAGGCGGCCCCCAGACCACCGCCTAATTTCATACAGTACATGTATTAATATTCTGTTCTACATTATGGACGTTGAATTTCAGCTAAGATTCAGAGTTGTGGTTTTATTTTACCTGTGAGAAAGAATATGATAACTCTCTTTATGAATTTTTTATATTTTTTACTACTATAAATGATCAGTGTGAAAAATAAAAAAGTATGTCTAAGATGTAGAGAAAAAGTTGACCTTAATTTTTTATTTATTCTTTGTATATACATATTTTTCAATGAAAAAGCCTGTATTTTGCCAAAAGAGTGCCTATATAGACAAAAAAAAATTAATTCTGTGAGAGTCAGCTAATGGGCCTGTTTAGTATCACC
Organism: Rugalucina vietnamica; assembly: GCA_964017185.1. NCBI lineage: Eukaryota > Metazoa > Mollusca > Bivalvia > Lucinida > Lucinidae > Rugalucina > Rugalucina vietnamica. The sequence goes on from OZ024877.1 coordinate 51,499,626, forward strand.
ATCCTGCATAATGCTTCATCACACATCATCACATGAATGGTCACCTGTCTGGATTGTGATGCTTTGGAACTGAATGGTTACTTTATCTAGATATTTTAGACATTAATCAATAGAAAAAGTGAGTGTGGAGGTAAGGATTGTTAGTATAAGAGCATAAAATGAAGCGAATTATATTTTAAACTCCTATATTTTTCTCTTAAAATGAGCTAAAACCTCCTATATTTCCTAGAAAAATTTCCTATATAAACTCCTATATTTTTTTCAAGACTTGGTTGACAGCCTGAGTATAGTCCAAGCTCATGATAACGTCATAGTTTAGTTACTGTAATACCATGCCCTGGTTGACCTTTACATAACACAGCTTTACTTAAAACACATTTTAATATGGAAGCACAGTGGCCTAGAGGCCTAGAAGCTAAGTGATCAAGAGGTTGGGGATGCAGAACCAACTGGATCTGGATTGTATCTAGTCTGACTGGTCAGCCGTCAAAATGAAGTATTATACCCAGTGGTTCATTTTGCCGTCTGACTCCAGCACATTATCAAAAAGCCAAGCTGTTAGCCACTTTTGGGTGAAAGCCATTATTTACAGAATAACAAGTTTTTATGAAAAAAAAAATGGTGTCAAACACTGTCAAACAAAATAATAAACAAACCTCCATTTGAAAATTCATAAAATATATCCAAGTGTTGTTTATTTTGATGATTTTTTAAAAGAATTCATTCATCATGGCTGACATTTTTTTCTTCAAAAAGTCATCTTGAAAGGGGAGACAATTCTAATTCGAGCTTCTGATTGGCTCTCAGAGAGTGCATGACCTCAGCACCCAGCCATCAACAAATCAGATTAGGAATTCCCATAAAATCAATGTCTATAAACAGCTTGCAGAGATATTAATAGAACTTGGGAAATTTTGATAGTGTTGGAGCCAGACGTCAAAATGATAAATCAGTTATCAAAAATTCATTTTGACGGCTGACCCGCCAGACTAGATTGTATCCTTGAGCAAGACAACAGTTTACTCCCCACAGTTCTGGTAAATACCAAGGTAGTGTGGGGCTCCATCCTGACATGACTGAATTAAACATGTTAAACTAGGAAACAGAGTTTTTAAAGCCAGATGTACGTAATTGAAGGCGCTCAAAGGAACGTGCGTATCTAAGGGTTGAAACGTCATTTTTACGCCGCATTCGTAACGTCAGTATTCGCTCGAAACGTCATTTCTAGCGTCAGTTTACGTTCGGAATACGAAACTATGTATGTACAATTATACAGAGGACTTCAGAAATGTAAAAAAAATGATATTATTTATTATTTTTGCTCAAAATATAGATTGTGGACATGTTATCCCGAGGAAAACATCATTTGCGCGACAGTTAGCAATATTGAATACTAAATAGCGTCGGAGATTTTGGCGCAAAATCGACGTCGCGCATAAAACGTACTGAATTCAGCAACGACTTCCTCTCTTCGCACGCTTATAACAGGAAAACGAACCCGGTAACTAAGGACTTTCTCGTTATCTACCTGTAGTTCGGGAATTTCTCTAATACATACCAGTTTTTTAAAAAATCCTACCGTGGACTTTTTGAAATATATCAAGAAAATTAACAAAAAAGAGGTATAAAAATCGCATTTTACGTTGACGTCAATGTATTTTCGCTCTCAAATTTGACGATTTTGAAGGTCGATATCTCGAAAACAAGCTCGGAACGGTATCGATTGCTTTTCAATTTCGTATGCAGGACATCAAAATACACCCACATGCCAAAAATAAAAATTTTCTACCGTGAGGTCAATTACGTACATCTGGCTTTAACAAAGCAAAAGTAAGATTCTACACACAATACAGCTGCTTGCTTCAGGAGATAAATTCATTCATTCTTACTCTACTTTGTAGGAGTTTATATCAGCTGTAAAGCAGGAGCCCCTGGCAAGATCCCTACTTCACCTGGCAATATGTATCACCAACACGGTCCTGGAGGAGTCGGCCATGGAGCTACTGGCTCCCGGCGGAGATAAACAGGAGAATGCTGGGGACCAGCAAGAAGATAAAGAGACGAAACCACCACCAAAGAAAGGTACGCTTTAGTGATAAAGGGTCAAAATGGGTTTCAGTGGTATTGTGTCAGGACCCAGTACAAGAGAAAGGGGCTTAGGAACTTAAAACTGCTGTTTTGTCTTTTAATTTGTATTAGCCTGGCATCCTATTTATGGGACATAGGCCAACAGTATAGCCCCAGATGTGACGCCGCATTCTGCGGCATCCCATCAGGGGCTATTGTGTTTGCTAAGAGAAATTTCTTCAAAAATTGAAAAACAAACAAACAACAAAATCCATCCTGATAATTCTAAAAATGAAAATGGACTCACCCAAATGATATTTATGGGAAAGTCCATTTCCTCAAAAATGGGTTAATGAGGTATTTTCCTTCCCTTTGTCAAGTTCCCTGGGAGCCCCATCTCGACATGACTAAAACATTGTTGACTAGAAATTAAACATCAACTTGCCATTGAACATGTATAAGCAGACAAACCAATAGGGATACATGTAGTTAGAAGAGGCACGTAACTGATGAACGGTTTAAAATGAGCTGCATCATGAGAAAACCGGAATTTTGATTATGCAAAAACAAAGGCGCAGACCAGCTTCGCGTTAACCCCGAAACTGATCAGCGCCTTTGTTTTTGCTACATGGATAGTGCAGTTCCTTTTCTACTTACATCCAAAATTTCAAGCTTCTAGCCTGCTCCTGTGACTGTACAGGCTGGTTTATATCAAAGCTGTGCAGAAACACAAATTGTAGGTTTTCTCATGTAAAGGCTGAAGTTACTTTTATACAGATTCCTTGTTGGAGAGTTTCAAGAAGTATGTTGAGAGGTGCCTGAATGTCGGAGCGCTAAGTCTGAGCCATCTCGACAGGATTGAGGAGAAATTGCTGGAAGACTTTGGGTTTGACGTGTTCCACGCCATGGGCTATGGCAGATTCCTCGAGTTTATACTGAGAGAGGCTAAACAGGTGAGATTTACGAACATACACTCTTACGAATATGAAAATTCGTAATGAAGAAATGATGCATAGTTTGGAAAAAAAAAACACAAAAAAACATGTCCCTGATGCGATTAGAACCCGGACCGCCTGGGTAGAAATCCAGTGCTCTAACCACTGAGCCAAAGAGTCGACTCCCTGACGCAGTATGTCAGAGATTGTAATTATATGATATCAATATTATATCAAATAGCTGTGCTATTTATAGAAGCTACGCATCATCTGATCTGCCAACTGCACCTTCCAACTATCGTCCGTGGCAGATAAACTCGAACCAATGAAGATGCAATGGGACATAACAACACCAATGCAATATATGGAGATTTTTTCAGCTGTAAAAATTGAAAATTTGAAAACCCCTTCAAAAGGTTGGAGTCTGCGATATCTGTATTAGAAGTTCAGTTTTAAAATGAAGGGAATGTCCTGAAATGACCATAGCTTTTGACTGTGATGTAAAGCAAGCAATCAAACATAGTTTCATTTCTAGCATGCTCCTTCTAACATGTGTTCACTAGTGAGCTCAGTATATGGTACATAGCTATGAAAAAAAAATCATGTATTATTCTAAAACATGAAAGGCAGAGAGAAAAATAAAAACAACCTTTGTCCTGCCGCTATGCCTTCAGGCTTCTGATATATAATGACAAATTTAAAAATCTTGAATTTTAAATAAAACTTCATTTCCTATACACTATGTCTCCTTACAGGTGCTGGAGGAGAGCGGTGGTCTGACTCTGGGATCCAGTTCTGGAGGTTCTGATGGGGATATTGGGTTCAAGCCCCAGCAAGCTGACCTGTTTGAGTTCATCAAGCAGTCTGGTCAGTGTGGAGTGACTCAGGTTAGTATGTCAGTCATTGACATATAGAGTGTGTTTGACCCTGGGGTACAGTCCAGATGTGGCTGGTCAGACAGGGAGGGATTTGTGATTCAAACCCCAGCAGACTGACCTGTTCGAGTTTATAAAACTGTCCAGTCAGTGTGAAGTGACTCAGATAAGTATAGATTCTGCAGGACCTGCTAATGTTAGGGTTTTATAGTCAAACCTTCCACATTTTACATCCAAATGATATTTACGAAAAAAAATCCCAAAAACATCATGTTGATTTTTTAGATGTAAAAACATACATTGCAATGTACAAGAAAGACCGCCTTACATTGGATCATTGTCATATTTTTATCTTGACAGCCTGCCCAGGTAGAAGATGCCCTATGCCACCAGTATGGAGTGAAAGATGTGAAATTCCTGGGTCATGGAAACATTAACCGACTACTGACAGCCTGTGAGAAACATAAGAAATACCAACATACAGACTTCACTGTCCACTATGAAACAGCTCTTGTGGCTAAGACAGGGTATGTAAATATACAGATGTTGCACATTTTATATGACCATTTGCAAGCTTGTTAATAAGTGATATAAGTGACAGAAGCATTAAAGAGCGTGTAGATTTTATGGTTCACTTTGATCCAAAACATAGTGAATTGGGTCATGCTTTCTTGAATCACATAAGAATCAATTGAAACTCTATTTTTCATGTGTGTTGAGGCTGAACATCCCAGTTAACGCTATTTTGTTTATTTTGGATGGTTTACTACGAGACATGTTGATAAAGTGTCTTGCTTATGGACACAATATGAATCGCGTCATGAGAAAACCAGATTTTTGCCTGTGAGATTACAAAGGCGCAGATCAGCTGTGCAGTAACTGCACAGCTGATCCGTGCCTTTGTTTCGCTACACGGATAGTACAATTCCTCTACTTTCTAAATTCAAAATTTCCAGTCTCTAGCCATCTTCTGTGCTTGTACAGCCTGGTTTGTGTCGGACCCGGTCGGAAACCCTTAAGACTGGTTTTTTCGCGACGCGGCTCACATGATGGTGGTAGAATTTGTATCCGGGTTCTTGATAAAGCATATGATGCTGTACGGCTGCGCCATTGCTCCCCCATAAGATTGTTTTTGGGTTGTAAGTCCTTAACTCTGACATTAAAGAATTGTACAGTAATTGAATACAAGCTTGAAGGCATCATTACAGCTCAAGGTCAAGTTTTACTCTGTTACTCAGGTTACCCCCAGTGGCAATCACAAAAGTTGGGATGTTAGGTCATCAGACAAAGGATACTGCCAAGATGTCTACACAAATGCCCTCTCCTTGAGTAACTGACTCAGAACATTTATTTCTCAGTTCTCCAGGTTACCCCTAGTGACAAGGTTACCCCTAGTGACAAAGTCAGAATGTTTGGTCATCACACAATGATATGTCTACACAATTGTCCATGTGATATTGTGATCGATAAATGAAGATTAGCTTCTTTTGCTGCCACAAAAGTTGGAATGTTAGGTCACCGGACAAAGGTTGCAGCCATGATCACCCCCTATTAAAGTCACTGACACTGAACATTTATTTCCATGTTCTGCAGATTACCCCCAGTGGCAGTTACAAAAGTCGGGATGTTAGGTCATCAGACAAAGGATGCTGCAAAAATATGTCTACACAACTGCCCCCTATTGGAAGATTTAGCCGAGTGGAGCCAGTGGGGACTCATCTTTGAACCGGAACATGGAAAACTGAAAGATTTTATACAGAAATATGGTGGTGTGACTACCATGAATATTGAAGGTATTATTACAGAAATCATGGGGAAATTGATCAGATGTGTTAGCTTGATCTATAGCATGTTATTGATGTGGACTAGAGTTTGATACCCATATCTAGCACACTCTTTTGTGAATATTGTACGTGAAAATATTTCTCATCTTCTCATACACCCACCCCTTTCAAGAAAGTTGTCATTTTCTTTTATGTTGAACATTTATCTCTCGATTGAAAATATTCAAGTAATGATACTTGTAAAGCAATAGAGAATAATATGCAGTAACATAATAAAACAGTTTGAATTTGTTTATCATTTTGTCCTTAATGCTGTACCAATCTCTATTTTTCAATTTATCAGGTGGGAAGATAGCACACATCGACATTGTTGCCTTGGAAACCAGACCAGGTCACCTGATCAAGATCGCAGGCAACACCTCAACAGACCATTTTGCCGCTGCTGTCAACTCCCGAGACGTGACTGCCACCTGCGGCCACCTGGTGTCACTTGCTGTTAACTGTAAGGGTACAGAGAACATGCCCCTGGCTCTCCTTGCTGTACATATGAAGACGGCTCTTATACAGATGCATGCAGGGGACCAGATGACACAAACGCCAGGTATGTTACAAAAATATGTTCATGAAATATACAAAGATTTTCAAAGCTGCAAAAATTGAAATTTTCATTTGAAAAAAAAATTGATGGTTTTCAAAAATTGGTTCCAAAGATAAATTGTGGGTATATGTTATAACCGCCGTGGTAAGGTGGTCCTAACAAGTACCCACATTCAATGGTTTGGAGCAGAAATAAGAAAAAAGTAAACCTCTGTACACTTCAGTTTTCGTATGTAAATGTAGGGAGAATGGGGTATACATTAAACAGACGTGTTATGCTAATGATGTCATAGACCCAGTATATGTGGTGGCTGTCTTGATAAGAGTAATCTGCCACAATCTGCCACAATTTCACCTGTGTACTGAGTCTTTGCTGGACCTTTAGGCTTATTGCTCACTCTAACATAAATAGAATTTCCAAAAATAGTTTTCGAATGTAAGTATGGGTTAGTTAATCGCCTGTCTCAAATTCTTGATGAAATGTAATTTGACGATTCAAGAGCTATTACGATATGACGTATCACCGTTTTTCCCTTACTGCTGTGTTTAAAAGCGCACCATCTCTCGCCATATCTCAGGCTGTGAGGTCATCGCCAATTAGCAGATGTGACACCATTGGACTATTTCTGTATTTTTAGCAAGTCCTTGAATTTGCTCTGGGATTACTGTTTCGTTCTAAAGCAATAATTTAATAAGTTTTGATTTGGAAGAATTTTAGATTTGCCAGACATCAAATTCACAAAAAAAATTAGCAAGAATCAAGTTATGGCAAACTTTTCTAAATTTTGAATACAGTAATTATAACTGATATTGTATTTTGAATATATTTTATACTATTCTTATTTGTTAGTATATTCATTGAATATAACAGGTGGTCCACCAAGTGTTGAGATGAGGGGTAGTAAAGCAGCAGAGTTTGTCCTGAAATGTCTCGTCAAGATACCTACCAAGATCTGTGTCGCTCTAGCTAACAAAGTGAGTTATGAGTTAACCCATTTTTGACAAATGGACTTTCCCATCATTATCATTTGGATGAGTCCACTTTCATTTTTAGGGTCATTGGGAGTTATTTTTAATTTTTATCTCATTTTTAGATGAAAATCCTCTAAGCAAATAGAATAGCCCCAGATGGAGTGCCGTATTCTGTGGCGTCACATCTTGGGCTATACTCATCAAAAGGAGTCCAGGCTTATACAAGTTAATTTGACTTTATTCCAAACAAACTGCATATACAAGTTAATTTGACTTTATTCCAAACAAACTGCATATACGAGTTAATTTGACTTTGTTCCAAACAAAAGTTTCTCTGCAATAAACAATTGCAATGTCTTTATTACACCATCTGAAAATGTTGCTGTTTTCATTGGTGTCACTGTTTGCAGGGGAGCATGATGGCCTAGTGGTAGAGGACTGGACTCAGAATGGAGAGGTCGTTGGTTCAAACCTTGCTAGGGTGCCTTGTTGTAACCTTGAGCAAGACACATGTACTCTGTTACATATCCTGGTTAATATCCAGGCAGCAGTGGCTATATCACAACATGACTGAAAAATTGTTGAATAGGATGTTAAGCTATAACCTTACCAAAACTAATTACAGCTGTTTCTAGACCCCCTGGGGCAAGCTGTGGGTTCTACCAAGTCCAAACAGCTTCTTGTACAGATGTGCTCATCTGTCAATGACCTCAACCATCTGCTGGAACTCGGTTGTCTGCTTGGCATCAGTGAATGGACTAATGTCATCACTCCAAAGTGCCGTCTGCCTGATGTGGCTGTACAACTTCTACCTCCTGAGATTGAAGAGTTCATGGAGTCAGGAAGTCAGGTAAGTTATTTCCCTTTTAGAACAACAACAACAACAATGAAATTGGTAAGTAATAGTAAATATGATAATAACTACTTTATATAAAGTGGAAGACTGTACATTTTAGAGGGAAGACGATTTATACACTGAGTCTCAGACCTCAGAGGAGTCAGAAATAGACCTCATGGCAATGAGGCTGAAAGCCAGGACCCGGAAATTACAGTAATAACAAGGCATGGAAACCAAGTATGGAGCGTTAAATTAGACAAACAAAACAAGAATTGCAAATAAATCAACAAAACAGTCTGTTTTCTTCGCATAGTTAAGAAAATGAAGATACAGACACTGAGTCTTTGTCCTCTGAGTTAAAGGTCTGACATAAAGCTCTGGATTGATGATGAGGAAATAAGCAAGGAACCAGAAACTACAACAACAACAAGGAGAGTGGGAAACCCAGTATGGAACATCAAAACAAACAACCCAAAACAAAAATGGCAAAAAAAAAAAAATAATTAAAAAATAGATTTTGTTTTGCATATTTAGGAGGAAGAAGAGTCAGACACTGAGTCCCAGACCTCTGAGGATTCTGACATAGACCTCTCTGATGATGAAGGGGAAGACAGCCAGGAACCAGAAACTGCAACAACAACAGAAACAGGAACCAGCATAAAGAAAGAAGAGGAACCAGTACAGAAGCAGACGGATGAAAAGGATGTCATAAATGTTGATACCTCTCAAGGTATCAAGAACCAAATAACGAAAATATTTTATTGTCTTTGGCCATTTCGTATTAAAAAAATAGTGTTCAAAAGAAAAATCTTTCAAGAAGTATTAAGATATCTACAAAGCTTTTAAATCTATAGAAACAAAAATATTGCCTAAATCATTAAATTGTGCAATGGCACTATTAGAATAAGAATGATATGGACATTTATTTGCTGATGAATGTGAAAATAAAATGTTTGTTGTTTAACAACACATCAACCCTGATGTGTCTTATATGTGACAGTATCTGACATTTTGGGTCTTGTGGAGTCAAAGTCGGAAATTAAGTTTTTAACATTTTTACAATTTTTATTATGTTAATAATCCATGTCTAAAAGCTTTTATAAACAGCGCTAACGATTAATGAGAAAAATAGAGAAAACACGCACCACCCACAGTTTGCATCATAGAGTTTCTAATTGGTTAAGAAATTAATTGGCCTTGGAAAAACATTTGTAACACTGAGTTATAGTGTCCTGTTCTGTTGAACTTCACCGTGAATGTTGTCGAAATATTATAGAATCGGAAATTGTGAAGGTCTTGCTAGAAATTTCCAACATTTCTTATTAAACTGCATTTTGAAGCTAGTGACTGATTGCACAAAAATCTAATTAACGTCGCATGCAGTTTTGTGACGTCAACTTAAATTCACGTTTTGTGACGTCAACTTCGTACCTCCACAAGACCGAAAATCTCAGAGAACGTCACATATGGTAAAATGTATAATTTATTATGAAAATGGTGGAAAAAGAACTTTATATCATAGTCATGATTGAAATACCTTGATACATAAATTCTAAATGCAGATTTCTTTGAATGGTTATACCCTTTCAGATGAAGATTCACAGGACCAAGAACCGTCTCAGGTTACCATGATAACAATAGACAGTGTGGGCAGTTGTGATGATGATAAAGATGATGTCATCAATGATGTCACTGATGAGGTCACAGAGGAAGTTGAGCAGGTGGACCCATGTAAGGTTGTGGTGGACCAGATTCGCAAGGATGAGTTTGGTATTGGCGTACACCTCAGTGAGGATGGACAGAGGCTCATGAAAGTAAGTATTGAGTACAGTCTGTAAAACTGCTGTATGGGATATGAATTTCTATCTGAAACTTTTTATGCTAAAACATAACAATTTTATTTTTTTGAATTCCTGTATTTATCTTGACAATTTTAACAAGAAAGACTAGGTTGCAGTATCATTAGACTAAGGATTTGTACAGGAAGGACACACACTTTGTTATTGACCTTGTACAGCATGCAGACGACAATCCTTTTAAAATTCAACAAACATATTTTTAAAATAAGCGTAAATATTCACAGGTGCAACAGGAAAGACTTGGTCGCAGTATTGACAGATTGTCCAAGGACCTCTACAGTAAGGACACCCACTTTGTCCTTGAACTTGTACAGAATGCAGACGACAATAGTTACCATGACAACCTGCTAGATGAGACGACTGATGACTGTCCGGCTGTGAAGTTTGTTATTGACAGGTAGGGAACATGTTTTGATTATGCCCCCAACTTTGAAAAAGTTGGAAGGGCATATTGCTTTGGGCTTGTCTGTCTGTCTGTGTGTGCGTCCGTTAACTTTTGAACGGTGAATGGTAGGGTTTTGAAATTTCATGTGTGTATTCCTCATGAAAAAATAGTTGACCCGTATTTTTTTTCATGTCCGAGTTATGCCCCTTTTCTGAGTTATGTCCCTTTGAAAACAAAATTTGAAAATCTTGTGTGCAAGATATCTCAAAAAGATTTGAGCTAGAGCCTTCATATTTGGTATACTGATTGGGGCTGAGGAGTAGATGACCTGATTAACTTTTGAGAACTTTCCGTCAAATTTTGACAAAAATACGGAATTTTGAAATTTTGATTGATTTTTCCACTTTTCGGAGAAATTTGAAACTTTTGAAAGGTGAATGTTAGGGTTTTGAAATTTCATATACAGATTTCTCATGAAAAAATAGTTGACCCATATTTTTTTTCATGTCCGAGTTATGCCCCTGTTTGGAGTTATGCCCCTTTCAAAACAAAATTTGAAAATCTTGTGTGCAAGATATCTCAAAAAGTATTAAAGCTAGAGCCTTCATATTTGGTATTTTGGTTGGGGCTGAGAAGATGATCACCTGATTGACTTTTGAGGACTTTCCGTCAAACTTTGACAAAATTACTCGATTTTGAAATTTTCACTCCTGTAAAAAGCTTACATTCTATTTCTGGATCGAGGTCAAAACAGAGGCAACCGAACAGCTTCCTCAGGAAATTAAATTTCACTTCATTCGAATGAAATGAATCATACAAGCTGCCAGTTTAGGGGCAAGCATACAGTTGGGGGCATAGTGTTTTACAAACACGCATTTCTAGTGTACATTTACTGTAAGTTCCGATATATTCACAACAACTTAATTTTCGATAAAGCCCTGTTCTCTCTGTCCTGGTTCTAACCCTGGTTTGTCCCGGTATACTGTGATAAATCGGTGAACTTTTCCTACAAAAATTGATCTTGTTCTCACTGTAACTGTGTTACCTCGATGCAACCTTGGGCTTCTTACCATTTCTACAATTGTGTTGTCACGGTGCAGGCGGGTATGCCCTGGTTTTACTACGGCAAAGCCTGATGCTACCCAGGTTGCCTACTGTAGCCTCCCGATGTCTGCCGGTCGGGCCATGGTCTTACCCCGGTGTTGAAAATAATAGCAACCGGCTGGAACTGTGGCCATACTGGGGTGAACCAGGGCACCACCAGGCCAAACCCGGAGTCCCAGAGAAGAACCGGTTTGTGCAGGATCACCTCGGTTTTTTTCACGGTGGAGCAATGGTGCCATCATAGGTTGTTCCTGTGTTGCCAAGTTTTATCCAGTTTTTGACATCTGTCCCGGTTTGCCCTGGTGTCTCCCTGTAAGTATCAAACATTTAAATACAACCCGAAAGACTCGCTGGTTTACAGCTGTTTGTCCCTATTTGCCAGGGATGTCCACAGTAGGGCTACAGTAGCTCTAGGGTTCTATTCTAGGGTAAGCCGGGGAGCTAAACTGGGACAGTGAGAACAGAGCTTAATATAAAATTCAAGAATTAAAAGTCACGACAAAATTTCTGAATCAACAGTATCGAGAAGCTGATGAAAAATTTCTATGAAGTCAATTTTGAGGCTAGACTAACATCAAAGTTAGTATTTGAAGTTTAGCAAAACTCTTCAAAAAATATGAGGTTCTTATTTGCCTCTTCTGTGACAGTACAGGCTGGTTTGTGTTTAACCTGGCCGGGAACCCCAAACTGTTTTCTCGCCTTGCGGCTCAAATATCGCTTTATCTGGACCACTTGAAAGATTCATTCAACATTTTTTTTTCATTTCTAGCTCCAGGATAATGGTACTGAACAATGAGCAAGGGTTCCAGGAACAGAACATCAGATATCTGTGTGACGTCGGCCGTAGTACAAAGGGCAAGCACAAATATGGATATATAGGTAATTTACATTGCAGTTCAACCTCATTATAACATGCTTCATAGGTACTATTTCATAATTGTTAGGCCATAAACAGCTGAAACTTTAACTACACCTAACATGGTTCTGTAAAACCCAACGATATGATTATAAATGAGATTGATCCATGCTTGTGCTAGACAAACATAATGAGATGCCCAGTCAAAAGTGAAAGAACTATTCAGATAATGTGAATTGATATATTTTACCCCACGGTTTTATCTGTCTTTGTCTTACATTTTCTTAGCCAGAAAGGTATAGGATTCAAGTCTCTGTTACGGGAAACCGACACACCTTGGCTATCACATTAAATTTGATGTTATCAGTGGCCCTATGGCATACATTCTAACCCAATTATTTACCTTTCACATATTCTCTGCATGGCTGAAAAATACTTGACTGGGACATTATAAGCACCAATACATTTATATATCCTCTTATACTTTAGGCCAGAAAGGCATAGGTTTCAAGTCTGTATTCCGAGTCACCGACACTCCTGAGGTACACTCCAATGGCTACCACATTAAGTTTGACGTGAACAGTGGCCCTATGGGATATATTCTACCACACTGGCTAGATGAAGAACCTGATGTCTCTGGAGAGTAAGTTACAGCAGTTATGTTCTGTTCTATTCTTTCCTTAATTTGACCTTTTCTCCCTCTCTTCTTTTGTCTTCCCGCTTTGACCAGCCGCCGTAGTCTAATGGATAGTGTAGTCAGGAGGTTACAGGTTAGATACCAGGGGCCAGCTGTTCAAAATTAACGACATTGTTAGTTAAAGATTCATTAAATTTACAATGGTATTACACTGTTATTTTTTGTTGAAAAAATGTGAGAACAGGAAGGATTCTCACATTTTATCAATAAAAAATAATAGTGTATTTGCTTATGTAGTCAGCATTTACTTAAGAAGTTGAGGTCTGAACGATGATGTTAAGCTAACAAAGTTTTTAACAACTGGCTCCAGGAGGTTGCAGGTTAGATATCTGGCTGGCACATGGGTGTCATATGGTGAAAAATGTTCATCCTGAGGTTGAAGTCTTAACGATGATGTTAAGCTAACAAATTTTTGAACAAATGGCTCCAGGAGGTTGCATGTTAGATACCTGGCTGGCACATGGGTGTCATATGGTGAAAAATGTTCATCCTGATGTAATAAAGGCAAACCGCCAATAGGGTGTAACACATAATGAAGTAGTAGGACTATGCTGGATTTACTCTGTGATTTTGTAGTTCTGTAATTCAGTTCCCCCTGAATTTCTTGAGAATGAATTTACAGAATGGGACCATATTTTGAATATTGACAAGCTCTAGCTTTATCTATTCTATTTATTGTTTTCTTAGGTGAGCTTAGTGGTGTAGTGGTAGAGTGTCAAACTCAAAATGAAAACTCCAAAATGAGATTGTCCGAGTTCAAACCCAACTCCCACTGATGGTTCGTTATGTCAGTGAGCTCCCGAGTTAAACCCAACTCCCATTGATGGTTTGTTATGTCCATGAGCTCCCGAGTTCAAACCCAACTCCCACTGCTGGTTTGTCATGTCAGTAAGCTCCTGAGTTCAAACCCAACTCTCAACTGATGGTTTGTTATGTCCATGAGCTCCCGAGTTCAAACCCAACTCCCACTGATGGTTTGTTATGTCAGTGATATCCCAAGTTCAAACCCAACTCCCACTGATGGTTTGTTATGTCAGTGATATCCCAAGTTCAAACCCAACTCCCACTGATGGTTTGTTATGTCAGTGATATCCCAAGTTCAAACCCAACTCCCACTGATGGTTTGTTATGTCAGTGATATCCCAAGTTCAAACCCAACTCCCACTGATGGTTTGTTATGTCAGTGATATCCCAAGTTCAAACCCAACTCCCACTGATGGTTTGTTATGTCAGTGATATCCCAAGTTCAAACCCAACTCCCACTGATGGTTTGTTATGTCAGTGAGCTAGACACATTGACTCCCCATGGTACTAATTAATATACAAGAATCTGTGGCTTTGTCTTGACATGACTGAAATAATGTTGACTGTGATGTTATACCATAGAACAAAGGAATTAAATACATGTGTATTTAATATTAAGTTTAGATGTTAGATCTCTTGTGAATAAAATATAAAAGCTTGATCCTTTTGAAGCAGTGAAAACGTTCAAAGGGATGTAGTATGGGCCATATTGCGCAGTTTCGGGTACTGAACCCTCATCAGTGACCCTGTATAAACCGGCAACGATATCCAGATATTAATATACTGCAATTTCAAACATTTACACAAAGTAAGTCTAAATCAAAGATACATGCCTAAATGGGGTCAAATACTTAATTTTCAATTATTTTTACACTCAACATTTCAGTTGGATGACCAAGATCATTTTACCCCTGAAAGAAGACATGAGGGTACAGACCCGAACCCTGGCTGCAAGGTTCCATGACATTCACCCTTCTCTATTGCTGTTCCTGCACAGACTTAGACAGATCACCATAGAAAATAAGGTAAATATAAGAAATGTTTGTCTTTCAATTCACATTTGAACTTCATATGGTTCTGTCCGATCGTTTACAAGAAGTGCAAGTTTTGAGGCATTGTGGTCTCTCTAAATTGTGAAAACAGTAGGTTCACTCAACCACACTGGCATACCTACAAGCTATGAGCAGTTTCAAAATTAATACAATTATTGTATCTTTACGTTCATTAACTTATAGCCCTAGATGTGACATCCCATCTGGGGCTGTTCTGTTTGCTTTGAGGAATTTCTTAAAAATAAATTTAAAAAATTCAGTCCTGATACCCCTAAAAATTTTGAAGTTGACTCATCCATTGATAGCAATGGGAAAGTCCATTCGTCAAAAACAGGTTAAAAATTTGCACATCCATTTGAGCCTTCGCATGAGAAAACCACCAGTTTGAGTTTCAGACCAGGTCTGACACAAACCAGGCTGTACAGTCACATAAGCAGACTAGAAGCTTGATATTTAAGAAGAAAAGGGATTGTACTATCTGTGTAGTGAAACCAAAGGCACTAATCAGCTTCGCAGCTACTGCGAAGCTGATCTGTGCCTTTGTTTTCACCACGGCTCATTTATATTCATGTCATATGTGCCAGTTTGTTAAAAGTTTTGCATTTAATTCAGGTCGAGGGTGGTGTTCAAAGGATGAGGAGATACGATCTTGGTGACAACATTGTAGAGATACGACACAGTGATGGATCTGACCGGTGGCTGGTCATCAAGAAGATGTTGGACGCCTCCAAGATATCACTACAGGCAAAGTCAGGTGTAGATGTAGAGTCCACTGAAATAGCTCTCGCCTTCCCTATGAAACCTTCAGCCCAGAGAACTCTCTCACAGGTTTGTGAACCTTTTTGACTGCAGTCTATCAATCATTTATCATATGACGTTGCTGTTTTCCAGTGGATAATGTCATGTAATAAAAAGTGTAATGACCACATATGTATTAAAATTTTTTGGGGAAAAATGTAATGCCATAGACAACATCTGTAACAACAATGCAAATTTTCATGGAAAATATTTCCACTTAAAGTGATAAAATCATATTTTAAAAGTCATATGATAAAATGGATCTTACTGTCATGGTCATTTCATATGAAATTTATTAAATCACCAAAGGCTTGTTTAATAAATTTCATATGAAATGACCACTCATGTAAGATCGTGTATAAGCAGACCAGCAACATGATTTGAATGTCTGTAAGAGTTTATGGCATTAAGTTAAGTCAAAAAATATTGTGGCAATGAGTTGGCCATCTGTTTTAAAATAGTAAATGTCATTCTGGTGTCCAAATGCATACTGTAAGTGTTGCTTGGTCCAGTTATGCAATCCATGAAAAATATGCCACTAAAATGACCAAAAGCAAGAAAAAATCAAAGTTTATAGAGCACAATCTTTTTCATTACGAAAACTTGCCCATGCAATATATAGCGATTCTTTTAGCTTTAAAAATTGAAAATTGTCAGCTGAAAAATTTTGATATTTTTCTCATTTTTGCCCAAAACAAAGATTGTGGGTACACGTTAGAACCGCCTTGCCGAGGCAGTTCTAACGAGTATCCAAAATCTATGTTTTGGGGCAAAAATAAGAAAAATAGGTATACCCTTGCATACCCCAGTTTTGCTATATAATAGTGGGGTTTAAGGGGGTATACATTACACGGACATGTTTGCGTGATGATTATTTCAATATTACTTGCAACTAACATGACTAAAGGAATTCATTGAAGTCCCTTTTGTGCAATTCAGTGACAATTGTGATCTTTGATTTACAACCTGTAATTATGATGATAGTTTATACCTACAGGTGCTGCCACCCAAGCAGAAAGTGTTTGCCTTTTTACCTTTAAGAAGTTATGGATTCAGGTTCATTGTCCAAGGTAAAATGTTTTGTGCAGGATGTCCATAGTCAGGGAAAAAAGTCAGGGGAAAACTTATTTTTTCAAGGTCAGGGTATTGTCAGGGAAATTTGAAATCAGTCAGGGAAATTTTCTTTTTCAACCAAAATTTTCTTTACTCAAATTATGGACACCCTGTTTTTGTTCATTACCCGGCCTATACAGCATGTTGACTATGCAAGAGTTACATGTATCTTCCATTTATCCTCAGATATCCACCTTGCTGCAAACCTTGCCTCCCTTTTTACACTCTTTCATGAATGGGCCAAATAGGTTAAGGCAAACCTGTGAAATTGTGACTTTAATAGAGATGATTTGCAAATTCTATGGAAGACATACATGTTATTTGAGATGGTGTTTTTCATTGATTGTATATTGTGTAAAGAGGTGTAAATTCTTTGAATTAACTTATTAAGCATCCTATTTATGGGACATAAGCAAACAGAATAGCCCCAGATGTGACGCCGCAGATTCTGGCGTACCTTCTGGGGCTATTCTGTTTGCGTAAGAAATTTCATTGAAAAATGAAATGAGCCGCCCCATGGGAAAACCAACAATCTGCATATGCGAAAACAAAGACGCAGATCAGCTTCGCGGTAACCGCGAAGCTGATCAGCGCCTTTGTTTTCGCTATACGGATAGTACAATTCCTCTACTTTCTAAATCCAAAATTTCAAGCTTCTAACCAGCTTCTGTGACGGTACAGATCACTTTGTGTCGGACCTGTTCGGAAACCACATTGTTGGTTTTCCCACGAGGCTGCTCAAATTTCATTGAAAAATGAAATATTATAAGTGGACTCATTCTAATGATAATGATGGCAAAATCCTTTCGTCATAAATGGGTTAACCATTACAGGTGATTTTGATGTGCCGTCCAGTCGTGAGGATGTTGACAGAGATAGCTCCTGGAACCAGTGGCTTAGAAATGAGATCCATACACTGTTCATTGAGGCACTGGAGGTGTTTAAGGTAAAACTAAAAGTTGAAACATCGCTTGAGAAAACCAAGAATCTGGCCACAAACCAGGTCCGACACAAACCGACCTATACAGTCACAGATGCAGGGGAAGCTTTAAGTTTTGGATTTAAGAAGAAGAGATATTGTACTATCTGTGTAGTGAAAACAAAGGCACTGATTAGCTGTGCAGTTACTGCACAGATGATGTACGCCTTTGTTTTTTTCGCATATGCATGTTTTTTCGCATATGCAGGTTATTGGTTTTCTGATGCAATGGCTCAGGTAAGAATTAAGTTGAAACAAAAAAAAACTTATGAAAATCAGCCACACTTATCCATTTACCATATATACATGACATTAATGTTTTTGTAAAGAAATGTATGCATTTTCATGTTCTGTGTTTGACAAAAAAAAAGAAAAAAAAATTGCTCAATTGACATGAAATGAAATAATAAAAAAAACAAAACAAGCGCAAAGCTATGATTAACTGAGCCACATCACTAGAAATCCGGTCTTTGGGGTTTCCAACAAGGTTTGACACAAACCGGCCTGTAAAGTCTCTGGAGATGGCTAGAAGCTAGAAACTTTGGATATACAGTAGGTTTCAGAATAAAAGTAACGTAATCTCCTTGTGTATAATGGAATTAGCTGTCATTTTTGTTGTATTCTTAATTGGATGTTAGAGCTCCGTGTAAACCAGGCCATTATACAGTTACGTTTTTTTCGATATCAGAAAATTGGTTGGATACAGTCTAGTACGGTGACCTATAATTGGTTTGATTAAATCAAAATCAAAAAACCTGTACTTTTAAATTGAATCATTCAACTTTAATTATGATTTGTCTGGGTGCTTCATGATTT
Source organism: Rugalucina vietnamica (assembly GCA_964017185.1). NCBI lineage: Eukaryota > Metazoa > Mollusca > Bivalvia > Lucinida > Lucinidae > Rugalucina > Rugalucina vietnamica. Next base: position 51,518,157 of record OZ024877.1, read on the forward strand.
ACCCGTTATATTTGGGAGGAAACTTGCTACCCAAAGAAGTGGTCTTCCTTTTCTTACATGCACAAAATCAGATCCCTCTATCGAGATCAGCGGCTGTATAGAGTGGTAACTTGAATTTCTGATATCATACATACTGAACATTCCAGTTGCTAATGCTTCCAATTAAAATTTTACATACAGGGCAAAACATACCATGGACACATAGTCTGAAATCTAATTTCTAGAGCCTCTGATAATTGACTTTCATACTTGGTTATACCACTCAACTGAAATCCTATCACACATTTGATAATTTCTTGGCATTTTAATGTGAAAAGATATTTGACCTTAGTAGTTCAAACTAATGTTACAAACATAAATAAATACTGATAGTACAATCTGCAGGCGGTTTGTGGTGGAAGAAAGCCTATCTTCCAGGTTTCAGGCCAGGTCTGATGCAAACCCTGCTGTTCAGCCACAGAAAATGGCTAGAGGCTTGAAAATTCGAATTTGGGTTAAAGGGATTGCACCATCTGTTAAGCAAACAGAAGAACAGATAAGGTGCATGTTTGATGATATTTGATGAGAACTGAAAGATTTTGTCAGTTCTTCATAAAAATCTATCTTGTGGGTGCTCATTAGAATCACCTCGGCCAGGCGATTCTAATGAGCACCCACAACATAGGTTTTTATGAGGAAATCAGCAAAATCATCTCTTAATTATCATCAAATATCAACAATTATGAACCTTATCTGTTCTTCTGAGCAAATACAAAGGTGCTGATCAGCTTCGTGGTAACTGACCTGTGCTTTTGTTTTCACATATTTTCAAAGCAGATTTTCCCATGACAGCTCCTGTGTTTTCTGACAGTAATTGATTTGACAAGACCAATTTCATTGCCAATTTAATGGCTAATAGCAGTTTGTTAATTCAAATTAGAAAATTTGGTTGTTTTGGTTTTTATTATTATGTACCTGTTGCATTGTGATTCACATTTTGTGTTTGTTTCTATTTCATTTTCTGTTGAAAAGAATGAGTGCTTAATGCTCAGAATTAATGCACACTAAAGATAATATTTAGGATGGTTTCATTGTATTTGAAAGGAAGAGTGATAGACTTATATGAAAGAAGCCAAGCAACTAAATATGTGTACACATATATATCAAAATGTCTACAAAAAGAAGGAATTGTTTTGGGAAGAAAAACTGTCAGGGATATTATTCTTCGCTACAAAGATTCCCATTCCATTATGCGTAGACCAGGATCTGGTCGACCAACAAAAGTAATGAATCCAAGGACATTACAAATAATAGAGTCTTTCATGAAGTCTAATGATGAGGCAACAAATAAAGAAATAAAGGAGCATTTAGAGACACTTGGATTGAATGTTAGCATGGCAACCATCATCCGTGCCAAAAAATGCTTGGTTGGACATACCAGATTCCAGGCTACTGTCAACTTATAAGGCATGTCAACAAAACCAAACGACTAAACTGGGCCAAAGAGAATATAACAGAAAATTTTGAAGATGTCATATGGAGTGATGAGACATCGGTGTGGCTTGAAAGACACAAAAAACGCAGTTATCGTAAAAAGGGAGAAGCCAAGGGCATGAAGCCAAGGGCAAAACATCCAGTTAAAGTTCATGTCTGGGCAGGCATAAGTAGAAAAGGTGCAACTGCAGCTTGTATCTTTGAGGGATCTATGAATGCACATATGTATACCAGAATTCTCCAAAGGACGCTATTGCCTTTTATAGAAAGCAAATTTGGACCTAACCTGGAACATCGTTTTATGCAGGACAATGACCCAAAGCACACAAGTAAGCATGCGAGTGATTTCATGGTGGAAAACAACATCAACTGGTGGAAAACACCTCCAGGTTTGTGTTTTTACATTAATATTCTTCTAATTATATATAACAATTCATTTCACCTAGTAAGATTTTTAGCTCACCTGAGCTGAAGGCCGACAAGGTGAGTTTATAAGATGGTACTCGAGCCGACGTTCATTTGTGCATCCAACAATCTGTCCATTCACACATTCAAACTTGAAGATCTCTGAGATAGCATGCCGATTACAGTCAAATTTTATCTGAAGCATCACTGGGTTGGAGGAAAAGGCATTAGATTTTGGGCAAGACTAGATCCGAACTCTGGTTTCCATAGCAACAGATACCTAACATGAGGTTTTAATGGGAAAACGATATCAGTGCCTTTTCTCTATTTTTTTTTTTTTAACAGATCTTTTTCAGGCTTGCAGGGAACAAGGATAGGCAAAAGAGCTTGGATGAGTTCGAAATTCAGCCAGATCTGACTTTTTTCTGCCGAGTTTATTGCCCTTGTGCATTCCAGTAGACTTTGTATTATTCGACTATGAGGTCACTGTATCACCACCTGGAATGCAATGTACCGGTTTCATGTTAAACTAACAGAGCTGGGAACCAATTGTGAGCTTGGCGATAGAGTGACCTTAAAGTCAAGTTATATGAGGAAAATAGTGTCAGCCTGTTTTCCCACCTATTTTTTCATCAGATCTTTTTCAGACTTACAGGAATCCAGGACAGGCTTAAGAGTTTGGATGAGTTTGAAATTGGGCAAGATCAGACATTTTAGCTGCTCTTGAGTGTTTGAATCAAATGGTGTCAGAGCTTGGATGAGATGGTTCGGCCTCTTCAGACAACAAAGTTAGTTGAACTTGAGCATCTTAAAAAGGGATGTCTCCAATTTTTCGAAATTGTTGTTGATCCAATACTTTACAAAGTTATGTAGACATGCATATTATCTTGCATGAAATTGAATTTCATTCAGGTGGGGCCACTGACTATGGGGTTACAAACTGCCCTTGGATGTCAAAAATGTCTATACTTTTTCTTGGTTCCTTTTTGATCTTGCAAAAACCATGCAGAAAATCTACATGTTGCAATTTTGGCCACATCTGACCTCTTACTCCAGTTAGCTGCCTTGGTTGTCTTTGATGACCTGTTGGTTCTTGGGTGAGCAATCAGTGTCCTTTGGCCTTCAATTCCTCATTATAACATGGCTCACTATAACACAGATTTCAATATAACACTGCCATAATAGTTATATGAGCCGCGTCATGAGAAAACCAACATTCTGGTTTCTGACCAGACCTAATCAAAACCGGGCTGTACTGCCACAGAAGATGGCTAGAGGTTTGAAATTCCAGATCTAGGAAGTAGAGGAATCGTATTATCCATGTAGCGAAAACAAAGGTGCTGATCAGCTTCACGGTTACCAAAGCTGATCTGCGCCTTTGTTTTCGCATGTGCATAATGGTTTCCTCATGATGCGGCTCATATGGAAGGCCCAGGGAGTGCCTAAACAAGATATCGCAGCCTTTCCCAAGCACCCAGGTGGAGATGAAACTCCCACAAAACAAAACAAGAAAATCATGAGTAAATGATAGCAGAAAAACCAGCTCACTCTTCCCCAACCAAGGTAATAAGTCTGCTAAAGCTTAAATTTAAATAGTGAACAATAAATTATGCACAACCAACATGAAGCACCTACTCAAAATAACACAAAGTAAGTCACACAAAAATCACTGCCTTAGATTGGTCAATAGCAAGCTACTGGAGGGTTTAAGGAAATTCCTTTACTGGCGACAAATGGGAGTCTGTAAAACCTGGGCTGGGCTCCATTGATAACCGGGTCATTGCAGGTGAAAAGACGGTCAGATTCTGACCCGGACTGTAACCTTAATCTTTGTCTGTATAATAAGAGCTAGTAACTGTTGATATCTGGTCAATTCCCTTGAGGGTATTAACAATAATTTATGCAACACTTGAATTAGCAGTCCTAGGTCGTCCGTCGTCCTAGGGTAAATCATTTTCATTATCTGATAAAAAAAAATTGTGTTAGGAATCAACTATTTGATCTGCCAGTAATTTTTGATTGCATGTGTCTTTGATACATTCTGACAAAACACCAAAGTGACAAAACACCAATGGCTAGCACAGAACACTGCTGCCTGTGAGTTCATATTAGCTTATGATCTTAATTTGGACAGTAAAGGCTGTTCAGAAAAGCGGATGCCCTGGCTGATCAGAGTCAATGTTTAGTAATTTGTTTTGTAATAGAGCAGGTTATACATTTGGGCATTTTACTCACACACCTTTGTCTGAGCAGAAACCATATGTAGGACTTTAGCAAGTCTGAATCTGAAGTGTACAGGGGAAGTTTTTTTTTTTTTTTTTTTTTTTTTTTTTTTTTAAAGAGTTTTAGTTAAGATTTACCTTTTAATAGATAATAAGGAACTGATGAAGGTACTTATGAGCCGCGTCACGAGAAAACCTACTTTTTGCATGTGCAAAAGCAAAGGCACAATTCAGCTGCGCGGTAACCGCACAGCTGATCAGCGCCTTTGTTTTCGCTACAGAGTACAATCATTCTATTTTCTAATTACACGATATCACACACCTTCCACCACCTTATGTGATTTTACGGCATAGTTTGTGTTTGACCTGCTCAGAAACCCCGGATAGCTCCATAATTAAACTGTAGTTTACAGAGTAAATGTGTAAATGAGCTGTGACGCGAGATAACCTGTCTTCGGGGTTTCCGACCAGGTCCAACACAAACTGGGCTATACAGCCACAGAAAATGGCTACAGGCTGGAAATTTCAAACTTACAAAGTAGACGGATTGTCCTATCCGTGCAGCAAAAAAAAAAGGTGCCGATCAGCTTCATGGTTATCTTATTTCTGCTCTGAAACATTGATTGTACATGTTAAAACCACCTAATTTTGGCTGTTCTGGTAAGTACCGACAATCTAAATTTTGAGCAGACATAAGATAAAAACATATTTTTTTCTTTGCTGAAGTAGAATTTGTACAGCAGTATACCACATAGGGTGGTGAAAAAAATAAATGAGCCAAAGCCCATGTCATGAGAAAACCTGCCTTCTGTGTTTCCGACAAGGTCAGACACAAACCGGGCTGTACAGCAACAGGTGATTGCTGGAGGCATGGATTTAGGAGTTTGAGCGAAATCAAAGGCGCTGATCAGCTTCGCGATAACCGCCTCTGTTTCGCATATGCAAAAAGCAGTTTTTTTTCGCGTTGCGGCTCAAATATATTTTCCAATGTGAGTTCACCACCCATGTAGCTAATATATCCCCTGCAGCCATTAATTTCATTTGTTTCTGACCTTGCTTCCCATGGGACATCTAATGAGCAGCAGAAACAGATATAACCTTGTATTATCAAACTAATCAGGAGAAATTTCACCTAAATTAACCTTTCACCTGAAGTGACCCGGTTATCATTGGAGCCCAGCCCAAAATTGTGCCCAGCCCAATGAGCCCAACCCAGGTTTTACAGACTGCCATGACAAAGGACCTCTGACGGTGGCAATGGGAGCCATAATGTATAGCTGCCTCAGATTTTGATAAAAATAAATGTTGGTCAAATGCTTCTGTTTTTGTATACATGTTTGCTGGTAGTCCATAGTTTATGATATTGGATTGAGATTCTTGTTTCAAAAGAAGTACTGCTTTATTTTTGGGTTAAAATGGACATATTTTGTATTAAACATATAGAAAAATAGAAAGGTATTTATTTAACATTGTTCCCCCCCGAGTCCCAAGAAATCCCTTTGCATATGAATGTATTGTCATATTATACATAATATATGTGAATGGCGTTCTGGGACTCGGGGGGGAACAATACCCTACAGCCCAAAATGTTATCTCAGTACTAGAGCCCAAGTATGTAAAATTGTTTTTAACTTAAAATGAAAAAGAAAACAAAAAAAGCAGTTAAGTTGTATGCCATATATAAAGTACAAAAATTTGATATATACATTTGTTTCCAAAATTAACCCAAATCTGCTTGATTTATAACCACTTTTTATGTTCCATTCCCCAGAAAATGAGGGTACTGTACATTCTGTGGAACAAACTTTTGTAATCATTCTATACTATTATTGTTCACTTGATTACACGGCCAATAACCTCTTGCACCACAAGCAGTAACATTGGTGGACTGTTTTCCTATTTATTTTTTTTTAATATATTAACTTCCAAATCAACAACTTTTCAGTCAGGTCGGTACGATGCCACCACTGTCTAGGTACCATGGGAACTTAAAATGTCTTTGTCATTGGTACAATACAGCAACGTAAAATTTCAAATCACCAACTTTAAGGGTGCTTACACAATTTTCCATTCATTCTCATAAAACTATTTGCTTATTATATCACGTTAGGCATCAAAACAAGAATCTTTCAGTTCTTTAATGAAAGTGATTCTAAAAAAAGGCCCTGGGTCTGATCCAATCGTGGGGAGCCGTGCTGTGCTTGAGACACACTAACCCCCCCCAGAGTACTGGGTACAAGAAGTAATACGTGGCTCAATCCCAAAATGACTGAAAAACTTCCTATTAAAGGATGCTCGGCCATAATCTAATCGAATCAAAAATAACTTTTATGATTATAATCACTTCGACACAACCATTATACTGAAACGAGACACAGGTAAGAAAAGCCAAGTTCTGTTTGCGGGTGTGCCTGGAGTTTTTTCTCTGGGTTCTCATGTTTTCACCCACCTACTGATTGGTCAATCTCATACGAGCTGAAATAATCTTGAAAGGGACATTAAAGTGAATCAGAAAAATAAATACATTAAAGGCCGTGTTGTAACAGGTTTATACAGGTAAATAAATATTCATGCAAGGTTGCTCAGTGTGACCAAGTTTTGTCACAATGGGCCGTGTCTGGAGAAAATGTTTGTGGTTAAGATCAAACTCTAATCAAGCTGTGCAAGACATAGAATATGGATTGAAGTTTTGTTAATTAATGACACAATTCTGAGTAGCTGGCTGGTCATCGCTGATCTGGGTATAATGTTTTGCATATAACAGATAGCAGGTTTTCTTATGAGTTAACAGTGCCTTGTGTAATGTTTGGCAGTACTTAGACAATAATATTATACAGGTAACTGCTAAAGGTTTGTACCCAAAATGTTGACGTTGTAATATTTCAATTTTATTTCAATGGCATTATGCATGTTTATCCCACTTTACACAGTGCTGCATGCACAAAATAGGATACAATAGTGGAATTAAAGGACTACAAGCAAGGAAAAGCGAAAAATTAAAATTTTCTCACATATGAAATTTTGACCCCCACCCCCGCTAAAATCGCCTTTATTACACTATATGGAGGAAATAGTCAAAACTTTTAATAGTTATAGGTTCAGAATACATTGGGCTTTTGCCCTAATCATAAAATACCACCACCAGAACCTTTGAGACATTGTTATGGTACTTTGAAAACGAGGCATAAAACCCCCAAGAATGTCACAGATTCTTTCACCCTGGATTTGGGTGTAACTCCTAAGACATTAAACAGATGATGTTCAGCTCACATAATTCTCTACATAATTCTCTCTTATCCAATCAAAGCATCAACACAGAGACATTAAAAATGCCTTAAACACTATCATAGTGATGAAACAAAGAAGAGGGCTCAATGCTGTATATTTCAATACTGTAAGCCAGGGCTACAGAAAATCACTGATTGAAGCACGGTGGGTTCAGTCAAAGACAGCCATCAAACTTCAACCAGCTACTTAAAACTTTAAATCAAAGCTGTCATTGAGTCGGAGACCTAAACCACCTCTGTGCAACTAAAGCATAGCTATCAACCATAATTGGGTTAAAAACCAGGCATGCAGTCTGCTGCATAATGTCTGAATTATACCACACTTTCTTAAACCATTAAGTTTTTTGAAAAGATCAGAGAAGTTAATGGGTTTCCAATAATTTACTTAAATTTATAAACCAAAGCTCCATAGAATTCATGATTTGAATAACCTTTTCAGACTGACATCAACTCATGGTGTCTTTGTTAAAATTTAGAAAACGCCTTGCTGAGTTTAGGATAACGATAACCTTACTTCAGAAGCCTAGTGGTTAAAGATTTATTTTGACTGTTGAAGTCACTATCTTGGCGTCCAAATGGTTATTTTCCTATTACTTCAATAACCTCATTAAAAAAACACTCATTATAAAACTGTTTCACTTGGAAACATGGTTTCTTTGGTAAAATTTAGAAAACGCCTTGCTGAGTTTAGGATAACAATAACCTTACTTCAGGAGCCTGGTGGTTAAAAATTTATTTTGACTGTTGAAGTCACTATCTTGGCGTCCAAATGGATATTTTCCTATTACTTCAATAACCTCATTAATAAAACACTCATTATAAAACCGTTTCATTTGGAAACAGTTTTTTTTCTCTATGGACTCCAATGATAGCGTTATTACCGTAGCCACTTTTGATCATTCTATAGGGCATCCAATGACTTTTGGCTGTGATAATTTCCACCTTGTTGATTTTTCAGAAGTTGCAAGTTTAGTTTTTTCTCTTTATGGAGGCTTGAAAAAAAGCTTGTGGTTAGAACATGCCACTTTTAAAATGCACAAATTTTAGGACTATTTCTTGTTTTCCCTGAAAATAGCAATTTACTCAAAGCATACATTTGTGATTAAGCATGAACTGCCAAAATAACCAGAGCACAAGGGCAAGACTTTTGTGGAAAAAAGAAATCCACATCCAAGATGCACATTCTTGCACCTTTAGATGTTGAGCTTGGAAACAGATTTCACTTTTGGTTGATATACTGTAATAATTATGAGCTGTCACATGACAGCACAACTTGACTGTATGTGGCAATGTCCAAATTTCCATGCTTAGTACACTAAAGTCAATGGACCATGAGATGTAGGTCAGAAACGTAAAGCAACTGAGATTGAGTATTATGCAATACTGCCACATAATAAAAAGGAACAATGTTCATAAAATCAAACTTGTCTTGAAAATATAGATGAAAATCACTGGACCATAAAATTTAGGTCGAAGTGACATACATTTATTCTCTGTTGAAATGGTGGGTTCTCTCATAATCCCAAAGCATATTGTCTGTAACGAACAGCCGAGCCAAGCCACAGAAACCCCGTCAGTGGAAAAGCATGCTCATCCACCAAGGGTGGTTTATTGCGCTAAATACCTAACACTTACTCTAATCACAAAGTTTCGAGTTTCTAATTTGCATATTACTACCCGCTAATATGCCGCTAATACGTTGCACCAACGTATTCTACAAGGGAGACTATCCCGTTACATTACTTCCCCCTCCGAGAAGACTCGCCCCGAGTCTTGGCCTGGGGACTACATGGGTAAGGCAACTCCGTTCTGGCAGTTGTCATCATCCCACCGCTGCCACCAAATGTAACGAATAGCCGAGTCAAGCCACAGAAAACCCCGTCGGTGGAAAAGCATGCTCATCCACCAAGGGTGGTTTACTGCGCTATATACCTAACACTTACTCTAATCACAAAGTTTCGAGTTTCTAATTTGCATATTACTACCCGCTAATATGCCGCTAATACGTTGCACCAACGTATTCTACAAGGGAGACTATCCCGTTACACATATTGTCCATGGAGTCAGTGGTCCTGAAGACAAAGGCAAAATCAATGAACCATGAAATAAAGGTCACAGTGACCTACATTTATTTTGGGTTCAGACACTGGGTCCTTAACACAAAGCATCATACTCATATTACCCATGTCCCAGGGATAAGGCAAAAATCACTGAACCATAAAATGGATACTACAGCTCTATGCCTCATTGTTTCAGAGAAGATTTTGAGTTTGTTTTTTTTCAATTGCTCTTTTACGGGAACCACCCAAGGATCATTCCTACCAAGTTTGGTTGCTTTTAGCAGAAGCCATTTGAAGCGAATGCTGATGCCCACACGTACAGACGACGGACATCATGGGATCACTAATGATGACATTGTCACTATGTGGCAGACTTTCTTACATGTATTTATATAGATATAAATATCTTTGCTTGTTCGATTTCAGAATCACCAGATATCAACCCAATAGAGAATGTGTGGCATGAATTGAAGGAATATATTCGAGGCATAAGTAAACCAAAAAACAAGGAGGAACTGGTACAGGGAATATCTTCATTCTGGAGGACAGTAACAGTTGCAAAATGTAATAGATACATAAACCACCTAAATCAAGTCATACCAAAGATTATTGAAGTAAATGGGTGTGCCTCTGGCTATTAATTCTGGATGATCTATGCCTTCGGGCATATCCAAAAAACAGGTTTTCATCAAATCAATGTGTTCAGCATTTATACCAGTAAGCCATAATATATTAAGAGCACAGGCAAATCCATTATATATGTACATAAAAACAATGGCTGAAATAACTTGCTTGAAATAAATGTTTAAATGTATGAAGGATATAAATATACTGTAAAGGTAACAAGTAAGCAATGAACAGGAACTGGAACAATCAAAACCCAAACTCCACCCCCGAATCAAAATGGGAAAAACTGAAACTAGAATTTGTTTTTATAGAAAAAAAAAACAGATGTCTCCCCCCTTTTTGGTGTGAGAAGGATCAAAATACTTATAAGACAATTTCTACATGGAATAATGGACCAGAATTGTGGTTCTTGTGCATGACAAATCGTCTCATTGTGCTTTATAAATGTATGCAGTTTCACTGAAATATCTTAAATGGTTTTCAAATTATTGAGCGTACAAGAAACTGTCTGGAAAATAATCAAAGGGAAATAACTTCAAATGTGTGCAAGCCAGAGTTATGGTTCTTGTGCAGGACACATCGTCGTATTGTGCTTTAAAAGTGAATGAAGTTTCATTGAAATATCTTTTAACAGTTTTCAAGTTATAGAGCATATACGAAATTGTATGGAAAATAATCAAAGGGAAATAACTACAAAAATATGTAAGCCAGAGTTATGGTTCTTGAGCATGACATATCGTCTCATTGTGCTTTATAAGTATATGCAGTTTCACTGACATATCTTTAACAATATACAAGTTATACAGCAGACACGACATTGTATGGAAGATAATCAAAGGGAAATAACTACAAAAATATGCAAGCCAGAGTTATGGTTCTTGTGCATGACACATTGTCTGATTGTGCTTTATAAGTGTATAAAGTTTCATTGAAATATCTTTAATGGTTTTCAAGTTATAGAGCGGACATGAAATTGTATGGAAAATAATCAAAGGGAAATAATTACAAGAATATGCAAACCAGAGTTCTGGTTCTTGAGCATGACACATTGTCTCATTGTACATTATATGTGTATGAAGTTTCACTGAAATATCTTCAATGGTTTTCAAGTTATAGAGTGGACACGAAATTGTAACGAAAACAATCAAAGGGAAATAACTCCAAAAATATGCAAGCCAGAGTTATGGTTCTTGTGCATGACACATTGTCTCATTGTGCTTTATCAGTGTATGAAGTTTCATTGAAAAATCTTTAACGGTTATCGAGTTATAGAGCGGACACGAAATTGTGGCGAAAATAATCAAAGGGAAATAATTCTAAAAATATGCAAGCCAGAGTTATGGTTCTTAGCAATGACACATCGTCTCATTGTGCTTTATCAGTGTATGAAGTTTCATTGAAAAATCTTAAACGGTTTTCAAGTTATAGAGCGGACACAAATTGTGATGGACAGACGGACGCATGGGGAAAAACAATATGTCTCCCGACCCTAAAGTGGGGAGACATAATTACAGATAGTCAAAATACAATTAGAACGCTCGGTCAACCGAGTGAGCAGCTCTTTCCCAAAAAGATGGCCACTCAGCAACCTTAACCGAACCAAAAATATAATGAACAAACACAAGGTGCAACGTCACCAAACCTGACACCAAAAACACGCAACACAGAACCACAACAGAACAACCCTTGGAATGGTCAGTAATGAATTACTGGGGGGCTTAAACTAGTTTTACGGGCCCAACCTCACCCTCAGTTTCTGAAGTGGTATAAAACATTTAGTTGGTTGTTCGGTTCGCATGATAACCCTCTAACTCGTCAATGAATCATCACGGTAAACAATTAAATCATGGTGGACTACTATGAAAAAGCAGAGACGAGGACTCAACAGATACAACGTGCTGATTGGCAGATGGAGATCCCTGGTCAGCCAAACAACACCACTGAAAATCTGAAGTTTCTGCTTGTTGGGAATGATAGTCAAAAACCTGACTATTGTGAATTTTTGGAAATCGCATTTTATAAACTGTCCACTGACTGCACAACTACTCTAACTCTGCCACCTTTTTTTGTTTTTATCCTTGTCTTAAAGCATTTTAGCAGCAGATCTTGAAAACAACAACAAATGGCGATGACAGTATAGCAGATATGCTGGAACAGTTTCCAGCCAAAATTTGGCAGGGTCTGTTAGAAGTGATCAAGCGCTCATCTCCACCAGCATTTACAATAATTTTTCTGAAGGCAAAAAAGTGACTGTCAGCCATCTTAAACACAGTGGCTTTCAAAACAAAAAAAGGAAGAAAAAGAAAAAATTCCAGATACTTCATCTACAGCACATTGTAAGATACGCAATAACTTGTGAAAGGAGATGTACTGATAAGGGGTGCATTCTCCCTAAAACTCTAATATGCGGAGATCAAATTTTCATTTGATGTGTATATATAGGGTTTTGAAATTTTAAATTCCAGATACTTTATTTACAGTAACTTGTATGATACTCAATAACTGTGTGAAAGGAGATGTACTGATATGCGGTGCATTCTCCCTAAAACTCTAATATGTGGATTTCAAATTTTCATTTGATGTGTAGGGTTTTGAAATAAGTGTTTAGTTATATGAAGAAATACATTAGCTTGTTTGGGTAAATGTATGCAATTAACAAGCTGAAAAGCAATAATTTTATGGCCTACCCATTATTTTGCATTACAGGACCTTCCACACTTGTATCCATCCCATGTTTATGCATACTAGTATGAATGTCTGGACCACTTGAACCCTGATCAACACCCTAAAATGGGATTTATTATGATTGTGCATGCTGGAGCTGTTTTTGAATAAATTGTGGATATGTAGGGGTAAATTTTGCTGTCTTGCACTTTATTTTTATGTGTGTTTCCTACCTCTACCCAGCATGCCACTTTATTAGCTCACCTGAGCCGAAGGCTCACTAGGTGAGCTTATAGTATAGCAATGGTCAGGCGTCCGTCCGTCCGTCGTCGTCCACAATTTCAAAGATCTTCTTCTCTGAAACCGCTGGGTCAATTGTTCTCATATTACACACACAGCATCTACAGGTAGGGGGAAAGAATAAGTTTTTTTGTTTTGATCGGATAAGAACTCTGGTTGCTATGGCAACTTATGCTTCCCACAGACTTATAATGGAAAAAAGTGAAAATTGCCAATTTTTGCTGTCTTGTTGGAGATTTGAATTTTGTCTATGCAGAAATGTTTCTTGAGTAGTCCTCTACGTTTCATGTGACTTTTGTCCTGATCCTTTATCATGTTTGGTTGCTGGGGCCCATAAACGGCAAATTTTTGAGAAAATATTCAAAAATCTTCTCCTCAGAAACTGTCGAGGGGATGAAGCCTATATTTTGTATTCATGTTCCTGACAGTAGCCTCTACATAATTTGTGTTTTTTATTCCAGTCGGATAAGAACTCTGGTTGCTATGGCAACTTAAAGTTTCCATAGACTCATAATGGGAAATGTAGAAATTGACTATTTCTCCCGTCCAATTGCAGATATTTGAATTTTGTTTTTGCAGAAATGTTTATTGAGTAGTCCTCTACGTTTCTTGTAACTTTTGTCCTAATCCTTTACTTTGATTGGTCGCTGGGGCCCCATATAGGGCAAAATTTCGAAAAACATACAAAAATCTTCTCCTCAGAAACTGTCATGGGGATGAAGCCTATACTTTGTATACATGTTCCTGACAGTAGCCTGTACATAATTTGTGTCTTTGTATACATGTTCCTGACAGTAGCCTGTACATAATTTGTGTTTTTTATTCCAGTCAGATAAGAACTCTGGTTGCTATGATTACTTAAAGTTTCCGTAGACTTATAACGGAAAAAGTGGAAATTGACTATTTCTTCATTTCAATTACAGATATTTGAATCTTGTTTTGCAGAAATGTTTATTGAGTAGTCCTTGATGTTTCATTTATACCAGTTGGACAAGAACTCTGGTTGCTATGGCAACTTAAAAGTTACAATAGACTTATAATGGGAAAAGTGCTAATTGGCTATTTGTTTAAGTTTCATTGCATGTGAACTGAAGGTGGTAAATACAGACAACTAGTCAATGAAGGTATATTAGTATTAAGGTCAAGGTCATTTCAAGATAATTAAATGCTCCAAGGTCAGGCATCAGGTGAGCGTTCTCAGGACCATTGGTCCTCTGGTATTGTAAAGCAGTAGAATAGATGACTGAGGTTCAATTCCAAAGCACGGATGTTTTCAAGCCCCCAAATTTGAAGAAGTTAATATTTGTTTGGGCTTATCCGTCGTTGTGGATGCCTGCATCCATTTGCATCAATATTTGTCATATTGAGAGGTTCTGTTGATGTACCAGATCCATGTCAAAATTAAGTGTTGACCCCTGGTCTAAATCACATTAGCCTGGAGTCATGTAACAGGACAAATCTTCCAATCATGTATGCATATTGTCTTCATTATAATACTAAATCAGACATTGATAGCGGTGTGCAAAACTGTACATGCTATCAAAATTTCATTGCTCTTGCTTAAAAAGAAAAGTGGGTCATTAGGTTATGGCCAACCATTGACAGTGGTATTCAAAACTATAAGTGGTCCAAATTTGGAGGTGGTAACTTACACACAAAATTTGATTAAAGTGTGATGCCACCGGCAACAGACACCAGGGTGAGTTGAATAGCTCTGCATAATCTTTAAAACAGTCAAGCTAAGAAACAGATCAACTGTTTTATAACATGTTGAAAAATACTGCTGTTTTTTTCACCAAATTGGTCAAATCAAAGGGAGTCTACAGCCTCATGATTATTAAGGCTGACATATTAATTACTTTCATTCAGATCATTCCTCTTGGCTGCAATTTGTGTATTTAATGTATATTCAAAATCAACACACATCTACCCACCTCTTATTGCAAACAGGCAATTTCTCATAATGGGGTCCTTTACAAAGACGCTCATTTGCAGTTGCTTTCATATACTATACCTGTACTGATACATGGACAGGTTATGATGGTTACAGGAAAGGAAGACCTTAAAACTGAAAAAAAGCTTTGCTGAGCATGTATCACAGACTTTTCAGACTTACAGACAAGAGCATGTCTGTTTGTTTTGATTTTCAACGCCCAAATTAAACACCCTTTCATGATGATTAGTGCATGTCTAGCAGAATCCAGTACTTGGTACACAATTTCTAGTATGAACCAACAATTTCTCTACCCATGACAGATGTTCAGGGTGCATAAACATCACTGAAAATTATCATACTCAAGCCAGGCCTGAGTTAACAGGGTCAACAAAAAGCAAGCGTGGGTGTCCCTCAAACAGAGGCATTAAAAAAAGCAAGTAGCCCCAAGGGTAATAATTGCACTTGTGAAAATATCTGTAATTTAGCACTTTTGCATATTTTAGCCTAAAAAATGCAAAATTGACCTTGGCATAAAAAAGGCCAAGGTCAACATTTTAACATAACTATGATAGGCCAAGGTCACCATTTTAACAAACTATGATGGGCCTGCGTCCCCGATGCTACATCCTAGTTTCAAGTTCATCCGCCTTGCAGCTCGGGAGAAGAAGATTTTTGAAGGGTTTTACCATATATGAACATGGCTGCTATCTTGGTCATGTGACTTTGAAATTGGAAGCAAACTTAAATTCCCTCATCCCATAGAGGCTGCATCTGAAATCTGACTTCAATTGGCCAAGTAGTTTCTGAGATTTTTAACTCATATTTTTCCTTTTTGTTGCCATAGCAATCAAACAAATAATGGCATTTGGAAAAAAAAATATGTCGTTGATGACTTCGTGGGAAGTTTTATTTAAAATATCTGCAATTTAGCATTTTTGCATATTTTAGCATAAATATTGCAAAACTGACCTAGGCATAAAATAGGTCAAGGTCACCTCAAGGTCATCATGTTAACAAAAATTATGATGGGCTTGAGTCCCAGCTGCTTCATGCCAAGTTACAAGATCACTGACCTTGCGGTTATGGAGAAGATTTTTGAAGAGTTTTACCATAAATGAGCATGGCAGCCATCTTGGTCAAGTGACCTTGAACTTAGGAACACACCTTTGTTCCCCCTAGTCATAGAGGCCCCTCATGAAATTTGACTAAAATCGGCCCAGTTGTTTCGGAGGAGAACTGTTTGAATGTGTGGACAGACAGGCGCATCAACAGATCCACGGATGCCAGCTCAATCCCATACTACAATCTCACCTTAAAAGCTCTCAGCTCAGGTGAGCGGAAATGACAAAGTAATAAAAATGCACAGCCTGCAGTGCATGTATTATTAAAATCAAACATAAATCTTGTCAGGCATTCCTTTTGGAGTCAGGCTGAAAATTCAATGACAAAGTAATGTCATATATTTAGGCTGCTGCACCTTTTCCCACTTTTCATTGTCAATCTAAAACTGCAAATTAAGGTCTAAAAGTAAATAAATATCAAATCCTAATAAAAAAAACTAGCTCTTGATCTTCCCATAATCTAAAACATGCCTGGCAATCATTGGATAATAAACTGTATTTCTTTTCAATTAATATGTACAAGTAATGTCGGGGAAGTAATAATTAAAGATTTAACATACATGTAATTCCATGGAACTTGATCTGATAACCTTACATAATAGAGTTTGGCAGATTACTCTCATTTCAATTAGAGCTAATAAAATTTCAATTTTCATCCAATTATAAAGGTTGTTACATGGTTATTTTTCAAAAGAGCAATTTTCATTTTACATTAGACCAGAAGTTTACATGTGAGCAGGCCGTGTCAACTGCTCCAAAATCGTACAGGTTTGGGAGTGGATAATGTATCAGGTTACACCCCCGTTACTTTTATTTAGAAAGGTACTGTAAGTAGAAAAGGGATTGTACTAACCGATTTTCGAAAACAAAGGCGCTGATCAGCTTCGCAGTGACTGTGAAGCTGATCTGCGCCTTTATTTTCGCATAGGCAAATATCCTGTATCTCATGATGAGACTGTCATATCCATAATGTCCTGAAAATTTCTTTTTTCCTCTAGGTCCATCCAGACTTCAGAAATATGGAGTCAGTGTCGGCTTTTCTTCAGTTTGTACCAATGGAGGATGAAATACTAGATTTCTTCAAACCTGTAGCTACACAGATTCTGAGTAAACTCAGGGCTAGGCCTTGTATCCCCACTCAGCCTAACAGTCAAGGTACTGATAAGATATTACTGTAGATGAGGAGGAGCATACGTAATTATCATGAAATAGTAAATTACTTTAGGGGAGTGCTGGTATATTTCAAATCTAGTGGTCCTGGGTTTATATGCCATAGGTATGACTACCAGGAAGTGTTGGCTCTGTCTTCACATGAATGAAAAATTTTTGACTGGGACATTAAACCTCAAAACATACAAAGTAAAATAACGAATATAGCTCCTGCTTGAAAGTTTTCAAGGAGTTTACTGAAAAAAGTTTTCGATATGGTTGAAGCTATATAATCAGCTTTTGAATGTGACTGATAGTTCAGACAAAATTATAGAGAAGTTGTTGTCAGAAAGTATCAAAGGCGATAGAATGTGTGCAGGGCCATAGTCAGAATATGTAAATAAGAATTTCCTGTCCTGAACCTCAAAAACCTGTGACCTGTTACCCAAAACAAGGAGTCTTCTATAATCTTACTGGCGGTATCTTTTCTTTCTCCAGGTGTTGTATCATGGAAAATCCCATCACAGACGGTCAGAGTTCGCGACCCCTTGGTAAGGGAGGTAATCACTCCTGAACTTCTTCAGAAGCACCTTAACCTCTACTATCTCCATGGCGATGTGGCGGCCATGTTGAATCCAACCTTGACCTCTTGTTTGGGTATCGAGAGTCTGACGTCAGAGCACCTGTTTCAACTGGGGAAGGCTATGGTTGTTAATATGGGGCCAAGATGTGGTGAGTATTATTGTCTTTACAGATCAATTGGCTAACTTCCCTGACAGCTTAACATAGGTTGCATTTAAACCAATGTCGAACTGATTGCGGATTTCGTAAGCGACTTGCAGCTATGTTATTTTGCTATTTATCGTATTATTTTTGTTATGTATTTATACCAGTGCCGAAGATCTTCCAGTAAACACATAAAATTGCCTAAAATGTTTAAATTAATGTAGAAAAACAAACAATTTTCGACTTTGATTTGCTAATTCTACAGTAGTCTCCCCTGATCTATTTATAGACATCTTTGAAATTTTCCATAAAAAATGAAGTATTTTATGATTCTGCGTGTTTTAACATCTAGAATATTTATAATTTGTCATATATACAAGAAAAGATCTAACATAAGTTAGAATAACACAGTCTTGCAGTTCTGTTGAATTTTCATTTTCGACCAAGGGCTGAATATATCCCATTTCCGTCGGTATGGAGAGGTTTAACGGAATACCGATGGAAATATTCCGTCTAAGAACAAAGATGCTGTTCACTAAGGTTACAATGCAGCTGATATGTGTTCCGTGTATGTTTTGGAAAAAAGCATGTTTGGACATGACACATTATTTTTAAAACATTTTTGAACAATGAAACGAACACAATTTTCAATATTTAAACTGCACCTGGATGACTGCTGTGGACTGTCAATTTCTCCTCTTTGACAACTGGTTTTGGGATGTTAGAAACTTGTGAATTGATAAGCTGGTATTTGCGTGGTTGTAACAATAACATAGAAAGATACATTCCAAAATCTTTATTCTTCCACCACACCAGCAATGATCCAATTCAAAAGAAAAAAATCTTGGCTCCGACTGGGTCCCACACAAAACCGGCTGAAAACTCACATAAGCAGGCTAGAAGCTTGAAATTAAGGGTTTAAGAAGAGGATTTGTATGAACGGTGAACCAACAACATGCATATGTGAAAACACAGGCGACACAGAAGTCAGATAGTACAATCCCTCTCCTTCTTAAATCCCAAATTTCAAGCTTTTAGCATTCTTCTGTGACTGTATAGGCCAGTTTTTGTCAGACCTGGTTGGAACCCGAATGGTTGGTTTTCTCATGTGAAGCATTATTTTGCTTTGATACCTAGGTGATGAGGGAGTGATCACAATATCCCGATGGCTAGCCTGTATGTACCGCAGTCTGGACGAGTTTCACCAAGATTCCAGTATACTCGACTCCCTGAGAGCCTTCAGAATGTTGCCCCTGTCGGACGGTGAACTGGTGTCACTGAATGAGAACACTATTTTCTTCCCCATCATGAAGAATCTTGAGAAGCAAAGAAAAAGAGGTAAAATGTGGGTAGGGGTGGGGAGGGTAGAAGGCAATTTGTCAAGGTTTCCGTAAGAATATTTTCTCCTGTGTTGAAATCTCAAAATCGTAATAAAACTGAGGGACTCCAGTTGAATTTCTCAGGGCTATTCCAGTTGAACATAGGTACCACGGGAAGACGGCACTTTAATAAACTTCTATCGTAGGGTCCTTCGTTAGTTAAAATACTTCTGTACATGGTGGGAGTTGGAGAAAAATTGCTTCTATAGGAGGTGGGGTATTTTTTCGTGTTGAAAATCAGTATGCAATCTTTATTATTATAGTGAGAACATTATTTTAATGACTTTTGACAAAAATCACACAATACAGTTCCGTAAAACAGCAATACAAAAATTTACTTGTTCCTAAAAAATTTCCTCTTAATTTACTTACATGTATATCCGTATTAAATTTTGCTTCTGTAGGAGGGTGTTTTATTGAAATGAACGGTTCTTTAGGTGGCTCAGTCGAGATGAAATTCACTTCTTTAATTGGAGGGTCAAAATTCAAAGTGCCTTCTTCCCCCCGTACTTATGTTTTACTGGAATAGCCCTCACAAACAGAATAAACTATCAAAGTAAAAAAAATGTAAATGGACAGTTTGCACCAATCTAATTAATTAATATTTATGAAATGGTTCTGGTCACATAATCTTCGCCCCAGCCCAAAAAATCTTTTTGTAGGGTACAACAAGAATATGACGCAGGGATTCAAGAAGATGACTCTCTGGATTATATTGATACTTAAGTGAATGGATAATAGATATAATAACGAGAGTTGTTACTGCATTTCAAAGAAATGATCATTTACAAACTTAAGATTATTTAACCATGGTTTTATTGGCCATTATGTTTCTGATATTATATTCATTGCTGTGTTAATACATCCAAAATGTTGAATGCCAGCATACTGATTTAGCCGCGACGTGAGAAAACCGGTCTTTGGGGTCTCCTACCAGTCCTGACACAATCCGGCGTGTACAGTCACAAAAGAAGGCTAAAAGCCTGAAATTTCGGATATAAGTAGAGAAGGAATTGTACTATCCGTGTGGCAAAAACAAAGGCGCATATGTTTTCACATATGCAGATTGTTGGTTTTCTCATATTCATTGCTGTGTTAATACATATGAAATATTGAATGCCAGCATACTGATTATTATATTTCTAGACCCTATATTCTACCTACAACAAGATGTTAACAGCCTCCACCCCCTGCTGCTTCAAACCCCAGACAATGAGGTCAACTCTCAGGTCCAGAAATTGTTGGTCAGACTGGGGCTCAAACATCTTTCCCCACATGACATTATCAACCATCACATACTACCGGTACTCAAGTCAGACCAGTGGAAGGTAACTTTATATTGAGCATCAGGAAAACATGTCCGTGAAACCCCACTTTTATATAGAAAAAAAATGGGGTTGCAGGGGTATACCTAATTTTCTTATTTTTGATCCAAAACATACATTGTGGATACTCGTACCGAGGCGGTTCTAAGGTGTACCCACAATGTATGTTTTGAACAAAGCTATTCAAAAATTACAAAAAAAAATTCAATGAAATTGAAAACTCAAAGCACCTGTCCCCACATGACATCAGCAATCATCACATACTACATGTACTTGTTCTTAAGTCGGACCAGTGGAATAACTATAATTTGAGCTGGAGGCAAGAAAACCGGTCTTCAGGGTTTCAGACCAGGTCCGACATAAACCAGCTTGTGCGGCTAGAGAAGATGGCTAGAAGCTTGAAATTTTGGATTTATGAAGAAGAGGGATTGTACAATCCGTGTTGCAAAAACAAAGGTGCTGATTAGCTTTGCAGTAACTGCAAAGCTGATCTGTGCCTTTGTTTTCACATATGCAGATTGTTGGTTCTCTGATGCGGTGGCTCATTTTATTGTGGGTCATCATCGCAAAATAATCTCTTTATGACTGAAATATCGTTGACATGGACATTAAGCCTCAAAACAAACAAAGTAATCACTTTGATTGAGGGGGACAACTGGTAGTTCAAGAAACTATTAGCGAGACTGGGCCTCTAAATCTGTCGCCATCTGACATAAACCATCACATACTACCAGTACCCAAATTAGACCAGAAGAGTTGAAACAAGTGTGCACTGTGTACTGATAACCTGCCTTTAGGAGGAACAATGTGAGCAACTGACCATCCCTATATGACCTTAACTGTTGACAGTGGACATAAAGAATTAAAACAAACAAACAAAACAAAAGTACCACATATATGAACTTAATTGTTGACAGTGGACATAAAGAATTAAAACAAATAAACAAAATAAAGTACCACAGATATTATAAGAAATAGTATGTGATAAAGACTAAACATTTAAATCCTATTTGCAGAAGAAGTCCCGAGAAGTTCTGATATCCTACCTGGTATACATCAAGGAGCAGACGGACAAGAAACCCTCCGTCTGTAACCTTGATGACCTCAAGGACGTTGCCATGGTGATGACCAATCAGGGCTGGAAGAATCCAAGCCAGGAACCAGTCCATTTCACCTGTCTCTATGGTAACAGAATTGACCTGTTGAAAATGTTTCCAGGTAAAGTATGACTTATCATCACGACTTTTATATACTTTGATTTTCATGTATTTGTCATTTCTACTTCCTGAAAGCCCACTTATTATACACAGCTGGCATGGTTTCTTTGCCTAACTCATGGCAAAAGCCTTCTTGCCAATAATGACCCCCCCCCCCCCCCACTCCCCCTCAGAAGGGTCGGGAGACATATTGTTTTTCCCTGTGCGCCTGTCCGTCTGTCCGCGCATCCGTCTGTCCGTCACAAATCGTGTCTGCTCGATAACTCGAAAACGGTCAAAGATATTTCAATGAAACTTGATACACTTGATAAAGCATGATGAGACAATGTGTCATGCACAAGAACCATAACTCTTGCTTTCATATCTTTGGAGTTATTTTCCTTTGATTATTTTCCAAACAATTTCGTGTCCGCTCTATAACTCCAAAACCGTAAGAGATATTTCAATGAAACTTGGTACACTTATAAAGCAGGATGAGATGATGTGTCATGCTAAAGAACAATAACTCTTGCTTGCATATCTTTGGAGGTATTTCCCTTTGATTATTTTCCATACAATTTCGTGTCCGCTGTATAACTCAAAAACCATAAGAGATATTTAAATGAAACTTGATACACTGATAAAGCACAATGAGACGATGCGTTATGTACAAGAATTATAACTCTTGCTCTTGTTTTTTGGGGGCTTTTTCCCTTTCATTATTTTCCATATAATTTCTTGTCCGCTCTATAACTAAAAAAGGGTAAGAGATATTTCAATGAAACTTGGAACACTTATAAAGCGCAATGAGAGAATGTGTTATGCACAAGAATTATCACTCTTGCTTGTGTATTTTTGGAGTTATTTTAATGAAACCTGACACAATTATAAAACAGAATGACAGGCTGTGTGATTCACAAGAACTATGACTCTTGTTTGCATATTTTGGACATGCACTTAGAAAGGGGGGAGACATCAGTTTTCACATAGAAAACAAATTCTAGTTTTTTAATTGTTTTCCTCGGGTTATGACTGCCTTGGTGTTGCTTGATTCTACTTGATGCCCAAAGTCCTCTGATAGTGCGCAGCTGGCACAATTTATTGCCTACATTAACGCAAGATGGAAGCCTTCTTGTCAGAAATGTATTTTTGTGTTGTTAATTATTTTCATCAGGTTATGACTGGGTGTTGCTAGAGTCCTGTTATCTACCAGATGCCCAAAGCCCACTGATAGTACGCAGCTGGCATGATTTCTTTGCCAAACTCGGTGTGGAAGGCTTTTTATCAATAAAGGAAAGGGAGGAACACCTGAACAAAGCAAATATTGTAAGTCATGTAATAAAAAATGAGCCTTTCCATAAGAAAACCAATAATTGGTTTCCGACCAGGTCTGACATAAACCAGGCTGTACAGTCACAGAAGCAGGCTAGAAGCTTGAAATTTTAGATTTAAGGAAAGGAGGGAATGTACTACCTGTGTGGCAAAAACAAATATGCTGAAAAGCTGTGCAGTTACTGCACATCTGATCTGCACCTTTGTTTTTGCCTGTGCATGCTGTTGGTTTTCTTAGGCAATGGCTAAAATATGCTTAAGCACTACTACTTATTGTCACTCAAGCGAGTCAAATCTTGTGTCTTTGATTTTCAAACTAAAAACTTCATATTTCGGCTAGGTGCTGTCATTGTACATCTTCTCTAACTGTTTGATATGTAGATGATTAATTTGGATGTATTGGTTTTCTTAATCTGAGCCACTGTATACATACATGTATGAAACTATAGTTTCTTTACTTCTCCCTAGGGCCAGTCACCTTGGCAAGCCTACGAGAAGATCTGGCCACCGCTGGACGAGTTTATAGTCAAAGACTACTACAGCCCTGAACTAGAGGCCCTGATCCAGGAAAACAAAACCCCCGTCGGGGATGGCTACGCGTTCCAGATGAGAAACTTATGTACGCTGCTGGACCAAATGTGGGAAGGTCGGTTCAGTCGTTACTGTGTAACGCAGGTGTTGGACAAAGATGGGAAAGCTTTGAAAGAGACAGAAACATCGTTCGGTCTTCTGCTACGTTTGTCAGCCTGGCTGCCGGCAGTTCAGACAAGGTCGGTAGCGGAAACGGACGGGAGTGTAAGACAGGAACAGGAAGTACTTATGAAGCCGCCGGCTGAGTTGTATATACGATCAGAAACGGTTCAGAAATATCTGTCACAAAAAGTGCTCTACTTGGACGTAAAGTTGTCTATGAACTCATTCTACCAGTTTATGGGATTGAAGAACTCAGTTACCATAGAAACGGTGAAGGATTATCTCCTCTCATGGTGCAGCAGAGACAAGCCGGAAGAGCCAGCAAAGTTTTGTACGTCCCTCAAACACATGAAGAACATTTACTCGTATCTGAGCAGCGAACTGAAGCGGCAGGAATTTCAAAACTTGTTACGAGACAAGTCTGTGTATTTTGTGCCAGACAGAGTTGCAGGGAAACTCTCGCAAGATGAGGAAGTGGAAGTAGCTGGCAAAATGTTGCATCGTGGGGAGATCTGGCTTGAGGATCCGACGAGACTGTTCGACAAGTACAGATCACTACTTGAAGAGTTCCATTCGGAGATCTGTCGTAAACGAACAATACTGTTATTTTACCGTGACAGACACGATATCGTGGAACTCTTCAAAAGTGAGGGAAGAATAGACATTGCTCCAAAGGTTGAAGAATACTTAGAACTATTAAGCCTGTTGTGTAGCACAACCACACCAAAAGACAATCCCACATTTGCAGATGTTTTGTGTATTTTCACAACGATTGGTCACGCCATGGTTACCCCGCCGAGTGGCATGCCAGACGAGCAGACGGCAATGATGGCTCTGGAATCAATGAAACAAATGGTCAAGAAGAAAGTGGAAAAACAAAAGGTAAACACTAAAATTTCCAGAGACTAGATAGGAGGTGTTTTTAATGAAAGTTCTGAGATATTTTTGTTTGTTCCTCATAATAACCTGTGTTGTGTACTCATTAATATCGCCTAGCTGAGGCAATTCTAATGAGTTGGGTCCACCTCAGTATCTGAACCCAAATTGACTTATTAGAAGGTCTATGTTGAACATCAGTAGATACTTGTTTGTATCTTTATACCCCCCGCAAAACGAAGTTTTAGGTGGGTATACTGTTTTCAGCCTGTCCGTGATTCCATGATTCCGTGATTCCATGATTCCATGATTCCGTGACTCCGTGATTCCGTCATTCCGTCAACATTTTGACATCTTTGCTGAATAACTTATGTAGTTTTTGCCCGATGTTCTTCAAATTTTCAACACACCTGCACCATTAGACAACACATGTGTGATATGAATTTAGGGGCCAAAGGGTCAGTTTTGCAAGAGTTATGTGACTTTTTAATCCTATTCATAGAATGTTTGCCATAGTGCAAATAGTGCATACTTTGTGAAATCAACTCCTCCTACAGCTTTCAATATTCTCTTTTGATACTTTTCAGATATGTGCCAGAGATATTTAAGATATGCATGAAGAAGTATAAGGCTGAAAAAATAAATTTTGACAAATTTACAGCATTTTGAACTTAGCCAATTTTCGATAATTGCCATATTCAACAATGGTTGGTAGTGCATAGTTTGTGAAATCAACTCCTCCTAGGGCTTTCAGTATTTCTTTTCAATACTTTGCAGACATGTTCCACACATATTGAAGATGTGCATGAAGAATTATAATGATTAAAAAATAATTTTTGACAAATTTACAGCATTTTTCAACATAGCCATTTTTTGACCATTGCTTATATACAATAATGGTTGGTAGTTCATAGTTTGTGAAATCAACTTCTCCTAGGGCTTTCAGTATTTCTTTTTAATACTTTGCAGACATGTTCCACACATATTGAAGATGTGCATGAAGAATTATAATGATGAAAAAATAATTTTTGACAAATTTACAGCAATTTTTAACATAGCCAGTTTTTGACCATTGCTTATACAATATGGTTAGTAGTGCATACTTTGTGAAATCAACTCCTCCTAGGGCTTTCAGTATTTCTTTTCAATACTTTGCAGACATGTTTCACACATATTGAAGATGTGCATGAAGAATTATAATACTGAAAAATTAATTTCTGACAAATTTACAGCATTTTTTAACATAACCATTTTTTGACCATTGCTTATATACAATAATGGTTGGTAGTGCATAGTTTGTGAAATCAACTCCTCCTAGGGCTTTCAGTATTTCTTTTTAATACTTTGCAGACATGTTCCACACATATTGAAGATGTGCATGAATAATTATAATACTGAAAAAAGTGAATTTTGACAAATTTACATCATTTTTCAACATAGCCATTTCTTGACCAGTTCTTATATACAATAATGGTTGGTAGTGCATACTTTGTGAAATCATCTCCTCTTAGGGCTTTCAGTGTTTCTTTTAAATTCTTTGTAGATTTGTTCCAGATATATTTTAGATGTGCATGAATAATTTTCATGCTGAAAAAATAATTTTTGACAAATTTACAGCTTTTCTTTAACTTAGCCATTTTTTACCATTTCTCATGATAAACAATAATGATCATAGTGCATACAGTGAAATCAACCTCAAGCTTTCAATACATTGTTTTAATATCTTATAGACGTGACTGGCATACTGAGGATGTACATGAAGAATTATAATGCTAAAAAGATATCTTTGACAAATTTTCTGCGTGTTTGACTATAAAAGAAGTTATTGGCCAGCTTCAGATAATTTTGCAGGGGGTATACTGAAAGCCTTGCTTGCAGCCAATTTCTAGTTCGAGATTGTTAATGATAGAAATTGAAGGGGAAAAAAAAGAAAAGAAAACAAGAATTAGAAAATTAATATTCATTAAATTTGATTGCAGGTTAATTGTACTAGTCAATGCATGTAATTTTCAGTTTTAAGTAGACCTTGCTTGTGTTTACTTGTTACCTAGACATTCAATAGTTCAGTGTCTGCTGTTGCAGCTATACTTCAAGAATATAATTCTTTATTTTTGGTCACAGGTATTTCCCACCAAGAAGCAGGTGTGGGTTAGTCTTGAGGATACCCCGATGATTGCTGACAATAAGGAATGGGAGAAAATGTTTGGCGCCAAGAAAGGGGTTCATTTCCTCGATCTTGAAGATAGGTCAAAGCCTCAACATGGGAGGGTTGGTCAGCGGAGAATTATATCAAGACGTAAGTTTGACTTCAAACACTTGATAATTTCAAATCCATGTCTGTGACAGTTACGTCTGCTTATTCTGACATTGGAGGGAATATTGATGAATATTGATACTAGATGTTGAATGAAATCTTATCTTTGAAGGTACTTGTATGTTATAGAATCGGGCGCAGTTATGACTAATTTAGCCTTGATTGAAGCATGTCTGCAGTTACAGCTATACTTCTAGATCGTGTTATTACAAAATTATGATCAAAATAAGCACATCCATCCAGCCCCTACCTACCTTTATTATGGGGTGCAATATTCAAATGGATTTCATACTGACTGAGCTCATCTGATGCCATGCCTGCAGTTGCAGTTATACAAAAAGCTCCATGACTTAAATAGATTTATTTTATGCTTTGATTTCTAGACCAAGACCAGCAAATCCACCCAGATCATATCAACATTTTCATTGAGGTGTGTGGTGTGAAGAAACTTAGCGAGTCTATTAAAACAGATGTCACACCTGAGCTGATAGAGCCGTGTCTGCAGTTGCAGTTATACTTCTACAACATCATACCAGCGATACAGAGGTTTCTCATGGTCAGGTTTAATGACATTTATGAGGATCTTGTGGAAGCCAACACAAGGGCAATGTTGGCTGATGCCAAGTTTTTTCAGGTATATTAAAGGTGTCTGCAGTTGCAGTTATAGTTAATTTAGGAATGTATGCAGTTGCTGTTATACTGATATACCATCAAACCTGTCATATAGAGGTTTTTGACATTATATTTAAGATCACAACCCGTACAAGGGGTTGAAAATATAAGCAAAACAGTAAACATCACCTGTAACATAATACATATTAAGAGCAAGATAACTTAGTTTTGCTCTTTTCTATAGCAATAACTTCATTAATCGTTCCATTATTCTAGGCCTCAAAACTGGATGTGACATACCGACTATCCAATCTGAAGGAGGATACATTTGAAGTTCGAATGGAGAAGTGTGTCATATCGCCCCCGACATTCTACTTCCACAAGAATCACCTGGGTTCGCAGTCGGACATTATCCATGAGATAGCCAGACACTTCAGTGGAAATGATGCCAATTGTTATGCCTTATTGAGGTAAAGTGATCCGCGACACACAACAAACTGTATTCAGGGTTCAGACCAGGCCCTGAGGTTATAAAACTTTTTTCATGCTCAGCTCAGCTGAGACTAAAATTTATCCTGCTCATAAATGTTAAAATGCCAACAGTTGTTGGCATTTTAACATTTATTAGCAAGATAAATTACAGGCTTTTGAAATCTAAGTCTTCAATTTTAATATATTTGGACTATTTCAGTATTTATGAGCAGTTGAAATTTCATGCTCAGCTGAGCTGAGTTTGAAAGAAGTTTTATAACCTCGGGGCCAGGTCCAACACAAACTTGGATGTCAAGTCACAGAAGGCTAGGTTCTTTAAATTTTGGCAAAATCAAAGGCACTGATCAACTGTGCAGTAACTGTGTCTTTGTATTCGCATTGGCGAAAAGCTGATTTTTTCATGACACAGCTCATATTATCGTTGAAGTCAAAAAATCTCAGATGCCCAACAGAATTTGATTTCGCTAAAATGAAGTTGAGTAATAGTTAAAAACAACTTATTTTCCATTAGTCTCACAGAAAGTTCATGGGCATTATTTACACATTCTTGAAGGCAAATATTAGCCACATGAGAAAAAAGACGCAGATCAGATGTACAGTAACTGCACAGCTGATCAAACCTTTGTTTTCACTACAAGGATAGAATAATTGCTCTTCTTCTGAAATCCAAAATTTCAAGCTTCTAACCTTCTTATGTGACAGTGCATCCCGGTTTGTGTTAGTTCTGGTCGGAAACCCCAAAGTCTGGTCATGTGTCACGGCTCATAGAGCAGACTCTGAATGGTGAGGCCCTGGGTTCGATTCCAACTGGGAGCACACAGGTTTGTCCTTAAGCTAGGCATGTTTACTCCCCATACTATTGCTTAATACCCAGGAAGTAATAGCTCCTTCCAGATATGTTTAAAAAAATGTTGACTTGGATGTTAAACCTCAGAACAAACCACCAAAAACCTGATAGTCATGACTGTCACTATGTATTCCATAGGAGTTTCCTGACAGAGTTATCCAACATTGTAAACAACACAGCAGACGACACTGTGACGGAGTTGCTCCAGCGGTACAATGCGGACCAGCTGCAGATACCTGATGATGAACTGTGGGCGGTAGAAGCCCCGGTCATACCAGAACCTGAGCCCGAACCAGGTATGTTAAAGTATTTTTTTTTTCTCAAAATTGCTAAACTTTGTAATCAACAAAACAGATGACACCGTGACTGAACTACTCCAGCGTTACAATGCCAACCAGCTACACATCTTAGATGATGAATTATGGGCAGTAGAAGCCCAAGTCATACCCAAACCGAAGCCCCAACGAGGTGTCATATGTGGTTGTAGAATTGCAAAAAATGATCTTAAATTGAGCAAGACTACTCAACTTAGAATTCACTATTATTTGCTAATAAATTGGGAAATAGAGAAATGACTACCGTAAAAAAGTTGTGTGAAAATTCCTAACTTACAGTAACGTCTAAATCTGATGTATTTACAGAACCTGAGCCAGAGCCAGTAGAAGAACCAGCTGCTGGACCAGCCGGACAAGGAAAGAGTGGAGATGGCGAGTTCCAACTGAAGTCATGGCCCCCTGTGGCTAGTAACCAGAACCCTAACCAAGTCAGGAAAGGTACTGTATGAGCCGCGCGACACAAGAAAACCGGTCTTCGGCCTGTACTGCCACAGAAAAAGGCTAGAAGCTTGAAATTTTGGATGTAAGAAGCAGAGGAATTGTACTAGCTGTGTAGCGAAAACAAAGGCGCTGCACAGCTGATCTACGTCTTTGTTTTCGCATATGCAAAAATCGGGTTTTCTCATTATGCGTCTTGTGTATCTGTTTGTTTTAAAAAGATTACAGTTTTTGAATGTTGCATTACATTTGGTGCTTCTGTAGAAATTATCTTCCTGTCAGCCATTGTCAGTTGATAGCAAATGAATGTGCACAAACTACTGGTTAAGAGCATGTGGACAGTGGGGTTTGGTTAACTGACCTTAATTATCTAAATATCTTTATGACCAAAATCATGTCAAAGAGTCACATAACACAAATCAAGTAAGCCTTCAGTCATTTGCGATTTTTGGAATCTGTGAAAGAAACTGAAATATTAATCACATGTTTTATCAGACTTTCTTATGTGATTCTATTTCTTCTGACAGAGAAAACAGACCGCCCAGCCTCTAACATCTGGCCACCACCAAAGTCCAAAGACTACATGAGATCCGTCAGAGACCTACCCGCCAATGTCAAGGTCGGCGAGGCAAAGAAGGAAGATGGAGCGGGCACTAGCGATGGTTCCCAGCTCCCTGACAACAAGGGAGATAATCACAAGGGAGAGAATGAAGGGAAAAGAGAGCCAGATAGCAGATCGGAATCAGAGAGTAGTAAGGGCAGAAATATAACATATAGAATGGAAGGTGAACACAAGGGCACTGATTATTTTGAAAACCGCTGCCTAATGCTCTCCGCTCATGGCTTTGTGGGCTTATAGTGCACTCTGTTTATAGCTTTATTGTGCACTAATTGTTTTGAAAACTGCTGCCTAGTGCTGTCTGTTCATGGCTTTGTGGTCTTATAGTGCACTGCATGTATAGTGTTCTCGGCTTATAGTGCACTGCATGTATAGTGTTCTTGGCTTATAGTGCACTGCATGTTTAGAGCTCTGCTCATGGCTTTATGGTCTTATAGTGCACTGCATGTATAGTGTTCTCTGCTCATAGTGTTATAGTGCACTGCATGTGGCCTTATAGTGCACTGCATGTAGCCTTATAGTGCACTGCATGTACAGTGCTTTCTTTATAGTGCACTGCTTGCGGACTTATAGTGCACTGCACGTGGCCTTATAGTGCACTGCATGTGGCCTTATAGTGCACTGCATGTGACCTTATAGTGCACTGCATGTGGCCTTATAGTGCACTGCATGTATAGTGCACTCTGCTTTAGTGTAATGCTGATTTCCTTTTATTGCCTTGTATGTGGTGTTGTGGTGAAAGTGCATGTCTTCTTGGAAGGTGAACACATGAGCACTGATGGTTTTGCGACTAGCAACCATCTGGGGCTATTCTGTTTGCTTAGAAGATTTTTATCGAACAATGAAATATAAATTCAAAATTACTTTTGATGCCCCTTAAAATGACAGTGGACTCACCCAGATGATAACTATGGGAAAGTTCATTCATCATAAATGGGTTAATAGTTTGATCCTGGGATTTCGAGTCTTTATGATGAGGCCAAGTCTTAATATGACTTTAGTATGACTTGAACCATTAGTTGAATGCAGAACCCAACCACAGCAATTGTATATGACATTACAGCCACCGCATAAGAAGACAAACAACATGCATAGGCAAAAACAAAGACGCAGATCAGCTGTGCAGTAACTGCACAGCTTATCAGTATCTTTGTTTTCCCTTACACAGATAGTACAATCCCCCTACTCCATAAATCAGAAATTTAAATCTTCTAGCCTGCTTCTGTGACTGTACAGTCTGGATTTTGTCAGACATTATCGGAAATAAAAATTGTTGGTCTTCTCATATGAAGGCTTATAAATATACTTTAAGACTTAAGTTTAGCAATTTTTTCATTCATCATTAGTTTCAAAATCAAATGTTTGAAAACTTTACATACGCTTTTAATATGTCTAATGATGCTCAAATTCATGTTTCGAGACGAGTTTGTGTGATTTTCTCACGTCCACGAGTTACTACGTTACGTTTAAAAAGATCATGCAAATCACGTGCCCAGCATTCCACGTGCATCTCAAGTTATCAATTTTTGCCTTGTTTGATTGGTAAAAGTGTCATAACAAATAAACCGGAATGACTTTTGAAAAATTCCGTGAGGGGACGCCGTCATCGCCTGACGTTAAACCAGCGTAACACGAAGATCAATATGCTCAGTGGAGACATGAAGAAAAAGGAAGCCAATTGGAATTTCTAAGCTTGCTAGAGTACGAAACAGTGTTCTAGAACCATATTTCATTAGCTGATAGCGTCAAAAACCGGCATCATGACGCCAGACAGCGTAAGGCTATCATGATATAGAGCAATGTCAATTTGACGCCATAGTGACGTAATCGATTTTTAGGCAACCTTCGAATATCAGGTTTGATAATTTGCGGCATGGAAAGATGGATTTGTATTGGAACAGCTGACAGGAAACAACCTGCCTGGTGCGAACACCGTGAATATCGCCGTTACGGTTTTGGTCCTGTAAACGTTAAACGTAAACGTGCAAGACTAGACTTCACATCACATCAAATCTTATAGGCCTACTAAGTGAATGTGTTCTCGTAAAAGCGAAATCGCATGTCATTTCAGCAATTAAACACATATGGGTTCACCTCGGGAGAAAGACCAGGGAACAAAATGACGTCAGTTACGTCAAACACCGGGGGCGTTACCTGGTACCACAATGGAACCAAATCTCTACGATCATGGTACTGTACTCTTTTTGAGCACAAGAAGATGTTAAATGAATGTTTTGGGAATAAAAAGTTTACTTTTCATATGCCGAGAAACAATGTGAATTTTGAGGTGACACACCTGTAAACTTTGACGTAGCGTAATTACATCCGGAATAGATGGCTTTCCGGCAAAAAGTGGAAATTGTAGTTCCTTAAGGATTAAATACTGATGGGTTAAAGTGTTTTGTTCAGTTCATATTTATACCAATTTGCAATTTCGAAATCAAATAAAAATTGCTAAACTTAAGTCTTATAGTATATTTTATGCACTTAGTGACTTGATACTAAACTGCTTCTTGCTTCCACTGTGACTGCTTTCAGCTAAACCATGCTAAATCTTTCACAATATATAACGCGAGTAAACTGGTCTTCAGGGTTTTTGACCAGGCCTGACACAAACCAGTCCGGCAGTCACGGAAGAGGGCTAGAAGCTTGAAATTTCGAATGTAACAAGAAGAGGCATTGTTCTGTAAGTGTAAAAATAAAGGTGCTGAGCAGCAGTGCAGTTACTGCGACGTATATGTTACTGCTGATGATTTTACAGTGTATCATAAAAATGCATTGCTTTCACCTCGCATTTCTTATGAAATCAAATTGTACTGCTTATTTTATCAAAATACACTGCTTATTAGATTATATTGCACTGCTTATGCTTTCTAAATGCATTTCGTCTATATGAGCTTATGCTTTAACAATCAACATGCTGCCTATGAAATCAAAGTGTACTGCTATTTTTTTCCACATATTGCTTATTAGGTTACAATTGACTGTTTATGCCTTTACAACATATTGCTTATGGTATTTGTTTCTCAATATTCTACTCTACAGCTTCATCTCCTCTTTACTATTGTTATTTTTATTCTGATTTTAAAATATACCTCAAACATTTATGAGTTTTGACATGTCCATAGCTATTGACAGAGATGAAAAGCAGTGATTCAAACTAATCTGTAGTCAGGCTAATAAAAATTCATGCTAACATCTTTTCCTGTAGAAAAAGTCAGAGGATGTTAAAATGTTTACTGTAGTTCTACAATACAAGAAGTTTTGATTACTCAATCACCGTTTCTGAAAATGATATGCAACAACAACAATAACGTGTTTTATGAAGCAATATTGAATTCGTAGCTTGTCCTTTTTGTGGGGCAAATTAGGTTTAACTAGAGGAATTTCATTGAAAAATGGAATAAAAATTAAAAATCAAACCCATAAAAATATAGATAGACTCAGGGAGGGAAAAGTCCTTTCATCATAAAAGGGTCAAAGTCTGTCTCACACTGCTTAATTTTGTTCCAGGAAAGCGTAAACTTTCTGAAAACCAAGGCAGCGAGCAAGAAGTGAAACGGCTTTCTTCAGGGGAGGAAAAACCAGGTCAGACAGAGGTCACAGGCCATGGTACAGGTCAAGGTCACTCAGCTGTCAAAGGTCAGGGAACAGCACAAGGTCAAGGTCAGCCTGTCAAGGGTGAAGGTCATGTGAGGCCTGAAGGTCAGCAAGGTCAACCACAGGCTGTTGAAGGGGAGATGGAACAGAGAGGTAAGTATTTCACACAAGTCTTTGCTCAAAAAAAAAAAAAAAATCTGAGTTTCCGACCAGGTCCCAAGGTTATAAAACTTTTTTCATGCTTAACTCAGCTAAGCATAAAATTTAAACTACTCATAAATACCAAATATATTTAAATTGAAGGTTTAGCACTCCAAAGCCTGTAATTTATCCTGCTCATAAATGTTAAAATGCCAACAGTTGTTGGCATTTTTAGCTCACCTGAGCCGTTAGGCTCACAAGGTGAGCTTATAGGATGGCCATGATCCGGCGTCCGTCCGTCGTCCGTCGTCGTCCACCATTTTCAAAGATCTTCTCCTCTGAAACCGCTTGGCCAATCAAAGCCAAATTTTATATGAAGCATCTATAGGAAGGGGGAACCAATGTGTTTATAAATAATCCAGGTCACATGACCAAGATGACCGCCATGCCCATATATGGTAAAAACCCTTCAAAATTCTTCTTCTCCGGAACCACTGGACCAATTTCAACGAAACTTGGCATGAAGCATTAGGGTCTAGAGTACTACAATGTGTTTATAAATTATGACCTTTGGATGACCTTGACCTATTTTACGGCAAGGTCAACTTAGGTCGCCCATGCATTTGAATGGGGAAAATTGTTAAAATGTCATTTGAAAGGCAAATCTTGCAGGAAATGGGCAAATGGACTAAAGGTAGGTAATTCTGAAAAAATTTGGACCCCAGGGGTTGGTCTGCCCCCACCCCAGGGCAATATACATGTATATTACAAAAATATTCAAAGATCTTCTTCTCTGAAACCACTTGGCCAACCAAAGCCAAATTTTATATGAAATATCTATGGGAAGGGGGAATCAATGTGTTTATAAATAATCCAGGTCACATGACCAAGATGGCCGGCATGCCCATATATGGTAAAAACCCTTCAAAATTCTTCTTCTCCGGAACCACTGGACCGATTTCAACGAAACTTGGCATGAAGCATCGGGGACTAGAGTACTACAATGTGTTTATAAATTATGACCTTTGGATGACCTTGACCTATTTTACGGCAAGGTCAACATAGGTCGCCCATGCATTTGAATGGGGTAAATTGTTAAAATGTCATTTGAAAGGCAAATCTTGCAGGAAATGGGTAAATGGACTGAAGGTAGGTAATTCTGAGAAAAAATTTGGACCCCAGGGGTTGGTCTGCCCCCACCCTGGGGCAATATACATGTATATTACAAAAATATTCAAAGATCTTCTTCTCTGAAACCACTTGGCCAATCAAAGCCAAATTTTATATGAAGCATCTATAGGAAGGGGGAACCAATGTGTTCATAAATAATCCAGGTCACATGACCAAGATGGCCACCATGCCCATATATGGTAAAAACCCTTCAAAATTCTTCTTCTCCGGAACCACTGGACCGATTTCAAGGAAACTTGCCATGAAGCACCGGGGACTAGAGTACTACAATGTGTTTATAAATTATGACCTTTGGATGACCTTGACCTATTTTACGGCAAGGTCAACATAGGTCGCCCATGCATTTGAATGGGGAAAATTGTTAAAATGTCATTTGAAAGGCAAATCTTGCAGGAAATGGGCAAATGGACTGAAGGTAGGTAATTCTGAAAAAAATTTGGACACCAGGGGTTGGTCTGCCCCCCACCCGGGGGCAATATACATGTATATTACAAAAATATTCAAAGATCTTCTTCTCTGAAACCACTTGGCCAATCAAAGCCAAATTTTATATGAAGCATCTATGGGCAGGAGGAATCAATGTGTTTATAAATAATACAGGTCACATTACCAAGATGGCCACCATGCCCATATATGGTAAAAACCCTTCAAAATTCTTCTTCTCCGGAACCACTAGACCAATTTCAACGAAACTTGGCATGAAGCATTGGGGACTAGAGTACTACAATGTGTTTATAAATTATGTCGTTCAGATGACCTTGACCTATTTTATGGCAAGGTCAACATAGGTCGCCCATGCATTTGAATGGGGAAAATTGTTGAAATGTCATTTGAAAGGCAAATCTTGCAGGAAATGGGCAAATGGACTGAAGGTAGGTAACTATGAAAAAAAATTGGACCCCAGGGGTTGGTCTGCCCCCACCTCGGGGCAATATACTACAATGTGTTCATAAATTATGACCTTTGGATGACCTTGACCTATTTTACGGCAATGTCAACATAGGTCGCCAATGCATTTGAATGGGGAAAACTTTTAAAATGTCATTTAAAGTGAAAGTCTTGCAGGAAATGGGCAGTAGGACTGAATATTTATGATTCTGAAAAACCCAAACACAACAATCGTATATGGCATTAGAGCCACCACATAAGAATACAAACAAAATACATAGGCAAAAACAAAGGCACAGATCAGCTGTGGAGTAAATGCACAGCTGATCAGCATCTTTGTTTTCACTACACAAATAGTACAATCTCTCTTCTCCTTAAATCCGAAATTTTAAGCTATCAGCCTACTTCTGTGACTGTACAGTCCGGTTTGTGTCGGACTTGATCGGAAACCAATATTGTTGTTTTTTTATGCAAAGGCTGATAAACATGTTGTGACTTGATACTAAACTGCTTCTTGCTTCCACTATGACTTCTTTCAACAAAACCATGCTAAAGCTTTCACAATATTTAACGCGAGAAAACTGGTCTTTGGGGTTTCTGACCAGGCCTGACACAAACCGGTTTGTGCAATTACAGAAGAGGGCTAGAAGCTTAAAATTTTGGATGTAACAACATCTTCTCTGAAACCGCTTGGCCAATCAAAGCCAAATTTCATGTGAAGCATTTATAGAATGGGGGAATCAATGTGTATAATATGAAATAGGCACACCTAATGGGCAACCAACCAATCTATCAGGATACCGCACGCTTGAATTCATGATTTTTGTGTGTACATTAGTTTGCCTTGTTTTGTTGCTTAACCAAATGAGCAACTTTGGTCAATGGTCATATCTGTGCATCAAATTTCCTTTTGTAAACATAACTTAGATACCTTTACTTACAAAAACGTATGGCTCTCATCATTGAACACTGAACAAAATGGACTTTCAAACTGGTTTACATGACCAGATTACGGATATGCACCATATGCACCAGAAGTTTTCAACAAGGCATCAATAAATGTATTATTAAATAACCAGTCTGCAATTCTATAGCTTTTCTGTTCCAAGACACTTATAGATCTCTTAAAAAATTGTAAATTGAGCCTATACCCCACCAGGCCTCCCATTTATTTTACTTCCCATTTTAAATTCGTCATCAGTGTTCACAGAAGCCATGTTTCAGTTTTGTTTGCATTCAGGCTGAACAGTACAGTCAACCATTTTTCATTATTACAAGACAGGCCACATTTTTTGGATACTTGATGGTTACAAAAGCGTTGTTCAACAACACATCCTAGTACTTATGTCTTAGAAGCAGGATTTGAACTACAACCTTTCTATCGAGCTAAGCTACATGTACAAGTACATGTATGTCAACATAATGGAAATGATTTTGGGTTAAATATCTGGCACAGAGTCACATGTACAAACTGTATATAAACACAGCAAGTATATGGGTGTGTAGAATTTATTCTTTTAAAATGTAACATTTATAAATTTGAGCCACATGAGAAAAACAGGATTTTTGCAAATGTGAAAACAAAGCCGCAGATCAGCTGAGTAGTAACTGTACATCTGATTAGCGCCCTTGTTTTCGCTACACATATAGTACAATCCCTTTTCTACTTAAACTTTCTAGCTTCTTTCCTTTTCCTGTAACTCAACAGACCGGTTTGTGTAAGACCTGGTCGGAAACCCTGAAGACCAATTTTCTGGTGTCATGGCTCATTTAATAGTCTATTACATTTCTGAAATATTTTATTTAACAGAACTCCTATATGGAAAATGTTGCCAAGCATTTTTCAGTGTCTCACTTTTCTATTTAAACTAACATTCTTGAAGTTAAGTTTTAATATTTAAGTGACACCTTCACAGGTCTGCCAATTTAATAAATAAAGTGCATTTTCTTAAGCTAAAACAGACAACTTTCACATGAAAAAGAAGCTGGTATTTGCTAACTTTTACTAAGAATATTTGAAAAACAGTAAAGTAGTTTGATGATTCAACTGTAGTAATTGCGCTTTGACAAGACAGAATCCTGAATGAATGAACTTGCTGGCAAGATGGGGAGTCTCAGAATTGAATCTAAATCAGTCCATAATGTTTATGCTGACTGGGCATAAATTTCTCTGGTAATGTGTTAACAATGTTCCAGTTTCCATGGTCAATGATGCATTTGACACTGGTCAATACTGTATTCCCACTTAAAAGATCAAACCGTAAATAAATCTGAAACAGATTTAAACACCTCTAATAAATTACATGAAACCTTATCAAGGAAAATGCATCAACTTCTATAAGAGTAAAGTGTCTATAAATTCAATCTATATTCATAATAATTAATTCTGTAAAAGATTTCATATTTTAGCAATTAAGATGGATATTCCAAAACTTTATACTTATGATTAAGTTTTAAATCATAGATGTATAAGTACACATTTATTAGATGCATATTTGCTTGACTTAATGTTTTACATTCGCAGACAATTGCTGTGTTATTAGGATGGTCAGATACATGTATATACAAATCAATCTGAGGCAGTTATTACCATCCTGTATACCTGTGATTCTTACAGTGCAGACTGATGCAGCATTTCACGACACATGACACGCAGTCCAGTGATTGGAAGCTAAATGATCCATTGGGATTCAACCTACAGCAAAGAGGTCATTGTCTCTCTGTAGGTATATGCCTCACGGTAAGTTGCACTAAAATCAATCTGGCTTCCAAACACTACACTCCATTTTGTTATGATGGAATGTTGCATCAATCTGTGCTTAAGAAATTTGGTTGCATCACGGATATACAGGGCTTTACCAGTATATTTTACTGAGATCTGTTCTTGGATCAGGGGAAGCGGAATATGAGGAAAGAAGTATCTTCATGACCAAATCTTCATGAATAACCATACTGTACTTCAACCAAGCATTCTTAAAACCTACCTTTTTAGCTATTCACCTAGTTCAAAAATGTATCTGATATTGTTTTCCCATTGCATTCCTCGATCCCTAAAAAGTTCAACACAAATTTTGAAAATCAGTTGACAAAATCATAACATTATAGTACTGAATAGCAGTGTTAACCTTGCATTTTACATGCACTGGTGGGAGGTACTTTAAAAATTTAACAAGAACGCTGCGGAGGTCGATATCGCACCTGCACTGGGCAAAATAACTAAAAACCTGAAATATAGGTCGAGGGGACCAGGTCAAGGTATGTTCTGAAAGGGTACGAGGGGACCAGGTCAAGGTATGTTCTGAAAGGGTATGTCAAGGACATTTACTATGCAAGATTTCACATTCACAGCTATCACAGGTGCAGAGAAAACCAAAGTTTTACATAAAAATTAACAAGTCAATGGACCATGAAATATAGGTCAAGGTCAGCGGGTCAAGGTGCATGCTTGACGGGTATGTCAAGGACAATTACTATGTAAGGTTTCACACTCACAGCTATCACAGGTGCAGAGAAAACCAAAGTTTGACATAAAAATTAACAAGTCAATGGACCATGAAATATAGGTCAAGGTCAGCGGGTCAAGGTGCATGCTTGAAGGGTATGTCAAGGACAATTACTATGCAAGGTTTCAGACTTGCAGCTATCACTGATGCAGAGAAAACCAAACTTCGACGTAAAAATTAACAAAGTCAATGGACGGTAAAATAAAGGTCAAGGGCACCGGGTCAAGGTGCATGCTTGAAGGGTATGTCAAAGGGTATGTCAAGGACAATTACTTTGCAAGGTTTTCATATAAGCAGGTACGATAAAAATCAATTATTTCAGCACAGGACTTCTGTTGTGAGAAACATTCCATCTAATTTTCAGGATGGAGCCTAATTCAAGAATGTTTTTGGAAATAAAATTAATTTGTGAATACAGTTTGAAAACTTTTGCATGTCAAAACATTTGGAAAGCAAATTTTATGCATGTCAATCACTAAATTTTATTCTACTCTGAAAAAAATGGTGGTTTCCAGTGGAGGGTTTAGGGAAAGAGTAAATCTTGGGTCATATAACTTGAGGAGCACTTACCTATGAAATTATGACTTGTACAATAACAGAAATTAATGCCCCTCCTGGTCCAAAGGTCACAGTCCAGGACAGCACCATGAATATCTACAGTTGCTGAAAATAATAATTGTTATATATAATCGATTCAATAATATTGATTCTTTTTAAAGCTATTACTTATTATTTATATATATAATCAAAGGGGAGTAACCTTGATTAATATATATTTCTTTTCTATGTTTCTACAATTTATTATCTAGAACTTTGTAGAAGAATGTCATTGATTATTTTTATCACTGTTATATAATTTAGAAGTATAGAAAATTCTATGAGCACTTTGTGGATAATTCCAGATGAAAATGGAGTGAGTGTTTTTTTTTACCATAAGTTAAAAATATATTTGGACTATGTATCTCGAAGGGTCTAGTGGACATTCGTTTAGTCTTGATGGTCGTTGCGGCCTTGAATTCTTCTCTGGAGAATTCTAAATTCTCTTTGGAGAATTTAAAAGAACTTTCGTTTAGTTCGTTTCTTTTCTAGAGAAAAGTTTATTATATCATTCTCTAGAAACCTGTAGAATTTCCTTAGATGTATAAATATAGGTCCCAATTCAGTCTTAGGTATTCAGAAATTTGAAGTGATTTAAAGTATATAATTTTGGTTGTTTCACTAGTGTTTTGGATTAGAATAAAAGTGTGGATTAAAATATACATGTGCTCATATTCTGGTTACTGGATTGTGGACTTACATTTGAGGGACAAGGACTTATTTGACATTAACTTTGTAAGTTATTTATTTATTTATTTACTTATCTGTTTGTTTGTTTTTATGTATTTGCAGCATTCATTTGTTTGATTAAATATTGTTAAGTTTAAATTACTTGGTTGTTTTTCGCTGTACCTGTCTAGTTACGCTAGGTCGTAACAGATTTTGGGGGCTCTGAGCCGGGATTGAACATTTTGTGCACCTATTTTATTCTGAATTTGAAAAGATATTTATTGTTTGTCATACCAGCAAAAAGCAACCATGTTATTCAAACTTGAAGATTTCATTGCTGCGCCTTCTCAAGAGCTGTTAAACCTGGCCAAAAAGAGTGATCTTTTAGACATTGCTAGTCATTATAGCATACCTGATGTCAAAACATCTATGTTAAAACGTGAAATTAAGAATGTTATCATTCAGTTTCTTGTTGATGAGGAATTTTTTGAACCCTCAGCTACATCTCTAATTATGGTCTCACAAACCGACATACAGTTGAAAGAGTTAGAATTAAAAAGGCATCTTGAACTGGAAAAATTAAGATTAGAGTTTGAAGAAAAAAGAAGGGCAGATAAGGAAGAAAGGGAAGAAAAACTTGCAAGAGATAAAGCTGAAAGGGAAGAAAGAATGCAAAAAGAAAAGTTAGCATTTGAAGAAAGGGAAAGAGAAAAACAAAGAGAGTTAGAAGAAAGGCTTGCAAAGGAAAAAATAGATATGGAAGAAAGGGAAAAGGCAAAGCAAAGGGAAATGGAAGAACGAGAGAAGGAAAAAACACAGAGAAATGTTAGAAAGAGTAGAACTTGAAAAAGAGAAAATGCATTATGAGATAAAAATGAAAGAGCTTGAATTAAGCAGTAAATCAATGCCTCCTGTGTCTTTTGATCCTAGTAAAGTATTTGATGTTACAAAGCATATCAGGCTCGTTCCTCCATTTCAAGAAAAAGAAGTAGATAAGTACTTTTTACATTTTGAGAAGGTAGCAGAAAATTTGAAATGGCCAAAAGAGCATTGGACCTTGCTTCTACAGAGTGTTGTTATTGGTAAAGCTCGAGAAATTTACACTCAGCTTCCACTTGATCAAAGTTCAGATTATGACACAGTCAAAAATCTGATTCTTAAGGCTTATGAGTTAGTACCTGAAGCTTATAGGCAGAAATTCAGAAATTGTAGGAAAGAACATGACCAAACCCATGTAGAATTTGCTAGAACTAAGGAGCAATTATTTGATAGGTGGTGTTCTTCAAAGGATGTAAAGTCTGATCATGCAAAATTAAGACAGCTCATGCTTGTTGAAGAGTTCAAACGATGCATACACTCTGATGTCAAATCTTTTCTTGACGAAAGGGAAGTAGAAACTTTAGATGTAGCAGCTCGTTTAGCTGATGATTATACTTTGACTCATAAGAGTTCTTTTATTGACAAAAGGCTTATTTACAAACCACATTATAAGAAGCCATATTATAGAAAACCTCCTTACAAGAAACCTTTTAACCCTCAATTTAAACCTAATACACCTCAGTCAAAACCATTTAACCCTCAACAGAGAAATAATTCTCCTCAACCTAATCCACAACTACAAGCTGGACTAACAGCTGATAGTTCCAGTCCTTCACATAATCCTAAAAATAAAGATACTAGTGAAAACAAAGGTCAAAGATCCTCATACTCACCCCGGCTGTTTTGCAATTATTGTAAAGGTGACGGTCACGTCATTTCTGAATGTGAAACTTTGAAAAGAAGAAAAGAGAGACAAAATCAAAATAATTCTAGACCAACAGGTCTTACTTCTTTAAGGTCAAAACCACAGTCGATTATTCAGGATGAAAATCCTATTTTGGCCAAAACGTCTGCGACTGATTGTATTATGGAGATTTATGAACCATTCTTATCAGAAGGTTTTGTGTCACTTACTAGTGATTCTGCCCAGTCTACCCCTATTAAAATCTTACGAGATACCGGAGCTTCTCAGTCTCTTATTTTAGCAGATACCCTGCCTTTTTCCGAGAAGACTTCAACTGGGACAAGTGTCCTTATTCAGGGAGTAGAGTGTGGATTTGTTAATGTACCGCTCCATAACATTTATTTGTCTTCAGACTTAGTTTCTGGTCCTGTGGCTGTAGGTATTAGGCCTTCTTTACCTTTTAAAGGTGTTCACTTGCTATTAGGCAATGACTTAGCCGGAGATAAGGTTGTGGTAAACCCACTTTTGACCAATACACCTTGTGAGGATCAATTGCCTGATCCCATTGAGCAGGAAATTCCTGATCTTTACCCTTCATGTGCCGTTACAAGGGCTATGGCAAAAAAAGTCAAATTGAATGATGGGATACAGGATATTGACTTAACTGACACTTTTATAGGTCAGTCTTTTCATGATGAGATTTCAAAATCTCTTTCTCCAAGTCAAACTGACTTCAACAATCAAAGGTCAGACAATGACCTTTCACCTTCAATTTTTGACCAAGGTCACGACCAAATGTCAAGGTCACAACTTTGTCAAGAACAGCACAGTGATCCTGAAATCTCGCCTTTATTTGAAAGGGCTTTAGATGAAAATGAAATTTCTCAGGTTCCTGTTTGTTTTTATGTCAAAAATGACATCTTAATGAGAAAATGGCGTCCTCCTGATGTTTCAGCGGAAGACGAATGGACCATAAATCACCAAATTGTGGTTCCTAAGGCTTATCGTCCTGAAATCTTAAACTTGGCCCATGAAACTCCCATGTCAGGTCATTTAGGGATAAATAAGACTTACCACAAAATTCTCAAGCATTTCTACTGGCCAGGATTAAAATCTGATGTTTCCCAACATTGCAAATCCTGTCACACTTGTCAAATGGTAGGAAAACCTAATCAGACTATTCCAAAAGCTAATTTACAGCCTATTCCTGCATTTGATGAACCATTTAGTAGGATTATCATTGACTGTGTAGGTCCGTTACCCAAGACTAAATCAGGTTGCCAATATCTCTTGACTATAATGTGTGCTTCAACACGTTTTCCTGAAGCAATTCCACTCAGGAATATCAAGACGAAAACAATAGTTAAGGCCCTTGTAAAGTTTTTCACACTTGTAGGTCTTCCAAAATCAGTCCAATCAGATCAGGGTTCCAATTTTATGTCAGGAACATTTCAGCAAGTAATGCATGAACTTGGCATTAAACAATACAAGTCATCAGCTTATCATCCTGAAAGTCAAGGTGCTTTGGAAAGATTCCATCAAACTTTGAAGAACATGATCAGATCTTACTGTTTTGACACCGAAAAAGATTGGGATGAAGGCATACATTTGCTATTATTTGCTGTCAGAGAGTCAGTACAAGAGTCTCTTGGGTTCAGTCCGTTTGAACTTGTTTTCGGACACACTGTTCGTGGACCTTTAAAACTTATGAAAGAGAAGTTTCTTTCAAGTAATGACAGTCCTTTGAACTTACTTCAGTATGTGTCTGACTTCAAAACTAGATTGTCAAAAGCTTGGGAAGTTGCTCGGTCCAATCTTAAGTCAGCTCAGAGCAAAATGAAGTTGCATTTTGATGAAAATGCTCAGAACAGAAATTTTGACCCTGGAGACAAGGTGATTGCTCTTTTGCCCATTCCTGGCAGGCCATTACAAGCTAGATATTATGGTCCATATACTGTTGAGAAAAGGTTAAGTGATGTAAATTACATTGTTAACACTCCTGGGAGGCGCAAGCAAAAACAATTATGTCATATTAACATGCTTAAAAAGTACATTGATAGGGATAGTGATAATGATAGTTCAGTTATTTCCTCAGTAAGCATAGTTAATTCTGTCCCT
Organism: Rugalucina vietnamica; assembly: GCA_964017185.1. NCBI lineage: Eukaryota > Metazoa > Mollusca > Bivalvia > Lucinida > Lucinidae > Rugalucina > Rugalucina vietnamica. Next base: position 51,563,015 of record OZ024877.1, read on the forward strand.
CATGAACAAAATCAGACAGACTTTGAAGAAATGAACTCTGTGAACTGTGAACCATTATCCTCAAAACTCCAGAATTCTGACATTCTGCATGACCTCGATCAGAAACTGTCACATCTAGATCCGGACAAGAAACATGAACTAAAACAATTAATTCTTGAATATGAGCACTTATTTCCGGACATTCCATCCAGAACCGATAAAATCTACCATGATGTAGACATTATTGAAGGAGCAAAACCGGTGAAACAACATCCGTATAGACTTCATCCTGAAAGACAACAATATCTCAGGAAAGAAGTTAAGTATTTGCTGGACAATGACTTTATAGAACCTAGTCAAAGTGAATGGAGTTCTCCTTGTATACTTGTGCCAAAATCTGATGGGACATTTCGAATGTGCACAGACTATAGAAAAGTAAATTCTGTCACAAAAACTGACACATTTCCCATACCAAGAATTGATGACTGCATCGACAACATTGGTCACGCCAAATATGTGACAAAATTCCATCTATTGAAAAGGTTTTGGCAGATTCCATTTACAGACAGTCCAAAGGAGATTTTAGAATTTGTTACTACAGAAAGACAATTTCGAAATAAACTGAAAGCGCTGAAATGTTGCTTGGTTCGCTTGGTTAATAGTTTGATTTTCGGTCTGGATGGGTGTAAAGCTTACATCGACGATGCCATCATCTACAGTGAAGAGTGGAAACAACACCTGGAGATCATCAGAGAATTCTTCAAAAGACTCAGTGATGCTAAACTGACAATAAACTTACCGAAAAGTGAATTTTGCCATGCTAGTTTGACATTTCTAGGACATATTGTTGGACAAGGTCAGGTCAGACCTGTAGAAGCCAAAGTTGAGGCTATATCAGATTTTCCTGTACCTACAGGAAAACGGCAACTGATGCGCTTTTTGGGTATGGCTGGTTATTACAGAAAGTTCTGTAATAATTTTTCAGTTATAGCTGAGCCTTTGACAAACTTACTTTATGATAAGAAGGTCAGGTATGTTTGGAATAAGGCTTGTCAGAGTTTTTTGTTCTGTTTGGGCCATACTTAAAAGTGTTTCAGCTCTATTTACACTGTTAATCTGAAAAATAGACTCCATCTGAGTATTAGCTAGAGCATAAGTCTCATGTTGCAAGAGCACAATCTTGACATTAGACACATAAAAGGTAGAGATAATATAATTCCAGACACCCTTTCAAGAGCTTGACAGTTTTGCCTTGTATGTTTGCATATGAGTATTGCAAAAGAAAGTTTTATTTCATAAAACTTTCTTTTCATTGAAGAAGGGAAGTGTTATATATAATCGATTCAATAATATTGATTCTTTTTAAAGCTATTACTTATTATTTATATATATAATCAAAGGGGAGTAACCTTGATTAATATATATTTCTTTTCTATGTTTCTACAATTTATTATCTAGAACTTTGTAGAAGAATGTCATTGATTATTTTTATCACTGTTATATAATTTAGAAGTATAGAAAATTCTATGAGCACTTTGTGGATAATTCCAGATGAAAATGGAGTGAGTGTTTTTTTTTACCATAAGTTAAAAATATATTTGGACTATGTATCTCGAAGGGTCTAGTGGACATTCGTTTAGTCTTGATGGTCGTTGCGGCCTTGAATTCTTCTCTGGAGAATTCTAAATTCTCTTTGGAGAATTTAAAAGAACTTTCGTTTAGTTCGTTTCTTTCTAGGAAAAGTTTATTATATCATTCTCTAGAAACCTGTAGAATTTCCTTAGATGTATAAATATAGGTCCCAATTCAGTCTTAGGTATTCAGAAATTTGAAGTGATTTAAAGTATATAATTTTGGTTGTTTCACTAGTGTTTTGGATTAGAATAAAAGTGTGGATTAAAATATACATGTGCTCATATTCTGGTTACTGGATTGTGGACTTACATTTGAGGGACAAGGACTTATTTGACATTAACTTTGTAAGTTATTTATTATTTATTTATTTATTTACTTATCTGTTTGTTTGTTTTTATGTATTTGCAGCATTCATTTGTTTGATTAAATATTGTTAAGTTTAAATTACTTGGTTGTTTTTCGCTGTACCTGTCTAGTTACGCTAGGTCGTAACATAATATCAACTTATTATGATCTACATATTGAATTTCTACATCAAGTTTGCTTATCCTAGTTACTTTACTTCAGTTTTGTGTTCATAAGGACAAGCAACAGGTGAAAGAATGTTTGTGTTCATTGTAGTTTGGCATTTTATAAACCTGTTTTTCAAAATTTCCTGATTTTGGCTTAAATTGAAAAATTCCCTGACTGATGTCAAAAATCCCTGACAATTCCTTGGCTTTGAAAAAAGTGATTTCTCTCTGACTTTTTCCCTGACCATGGACACCCTGAATAAGTATTTGCAAGAAAGACAGAAACTTTATTTGTCTTACCCAAGGCTAATTTAGAACACCTCAATGACCATGGATTCATGACCACACTGCTGGTTTTTTACCTGAAAATAAAACAGTACATGTATACAGTTCAAAGAAACAGTAAAACTTATTCAAATGAAAGTGTTTTTTTTTTTTTTTTCTAATTCAGTTTAACGTCCCTTTCAAGATTATTTCAGCTCATATGAGACGGGCCAATCAATAGGTGGGGGGAAAACGGGAGAACCGCGAGAAAAACCACCTGGCACACCCGCAAGCAGAGCTTGGCTTGTCTCACATGTGGCCAGAGCGGGACTCGAACCCACACCAGACACAGCGGTGAAATGATCGAGTGATTAAGAAACATGGAGCCACCTCAAATGAAATTGACCATAGTGTCAGACAATAGAGTATTGGCAGAACAATTTCATATGAAAAGCGGTTCATATTCATCTTGTCAACTTTTTTAGGTGTTCATATTCATCTTGTCAACTCTGTTTAGGTGTTTGTGACATAAATAAATTTGATTTGATTTGACTTTTTTTCCATTTATACTGCTCATAATCATTCCTTTGTCTCACCACTGTGTCCAGTGTATGTGGGTCCAAGCCCCCTTTGCCTTGGGTAGTGTGCTTATGGGTGTACAAAGTATTTTGTCTTAGAGTACTTCAGTTTTCGCCCCGCCTACTGATATGCCCATCTCATATGAGCTGAAAGAATCTTGTAAGGGCGTAAAAAGTAGGTTTAGAAAAAGAGAACAAGATGTTCTTGAACATTTATGAACTAATTAAGTTCAGACAGGCAAGCTCTTTGACCAAGTGGTAGGGGTCTCCAATTGCCTGGGATCAATACTATTGTAAAAGTTCTGGGATGTTATACAATATTTGGATTATTTGCAAGATACTCTTACAATATTCATGAGACATAAATTTGTAAAAGTGCCTCAATCTCACTTCATTCACAATAAGTTTGTTAAGTTTGTTTTGTCACAAGATAGACAAAAACAAAAGTAGATGAATATGAGAAAGTCTGCATCTACTGTCAATAGGTATTGGAAAGGCACAGTACTAATTTCCACCAAACCGATAACGTGATGACGTAGCAGGGCTGAAACGGTGTTGCTATAAATAGAAACGGCTCATGGGATAGGTAAATCGCACCTCAGTAGCGCCATCTGTATCGCACAGCAGTCATGAAATTGGCTATAATTGATCATGTTGTTAGATCAATTACGTATTTTGTGCCCAGGCCGTTATCATAAATCCTAAACGTAGCATAGAAATGCACTGCAATTTAATTCTTTTTAAGAAAAATGAAGGTATTGTTAAAACAAGCGTGGCTAGGACGGATATTTTAACATCCACCGCCAAGAGCAAGCAATCCTATCTCATTTTCTTGTTTAATCGTGCATTCAGCTTCAGTTTCTTTTCCCCTTGTATCTTTCTGGGCTGTTGTTTCGCTTCCTATTGACTTGATCTGTTTCTCAGAGAAAAAAATTCATTGCACAGTGAAGTTGAAAAACGCGATCAAATCGCACATTTCACCTTCCGCCATACATTTGTATATTGTGTAATTTGCATTTCCTTTGAAAATGTCAAGCAGTGTTTCCCACAATGCAAATGAAAGTTGAACAGAAAAGCGGAGATTTTTTTCTTGCTTCTTTTACATTGCGATAATACATTTCACTACTAGTAGTCACAAGCTCACAAAAACTGTTTTAATTAATAACTTTGTCATAATGCAACATTCTTTCATTGATTATGCATCTCTTTAGACAGATGCTCACTCATATACGCCCTTAAATCTTCCGCCATTTGTGATTGCATGTAGTTATTTAAATGCAGTTGCAAAGATTTATTGTGCTCCTTAGTGTTTTGGGTGCGTTGGCTGATATTTAAATATTTTATTAACATTCATTTATATATCGAGCCATACCACCACGATCGCTGATTATCAGGTACATGTTAATTATTATTTATACGAGTCCATGTAATCGTTGATTAACTCCTGCTGCTAAGTCGGCATGTTCTCTTCGCACTGCTTGTTCTAATTATAGAACAAATATCTGCGCGGGAAGCCGGTGAAATTAGTCACATGTGTTTCCGAAACCTATTGCCGATGCAGGCTTTCGCCTTCATAGGCTTTTGACAAAAATAATTACCCAATTATTTTCAAAACTTGAAACAGTTTTGCATCAATTCATTATTGCCTTGGTAAAGAGATGTTTGCAAAAGTGTCATAGAAGCCAGGCATACTTTTGATTTACTAATATTTGCATTTGATTGTGTAACCAGAACTTTGAAATATTGGGGGTGGCCCTAGTGGCCGAGTGGTTAAGAGCGCTGATATTTTATTATCGCACTTAACCATTCAAGCATCTGTGTGGGTTTGAAGAAAAAAAAAAAAAAGAAAAGAAAATTGTCAGCTTTAAAAATTGAAAATTTCATCAGAAACGCTTTGATATTTTTCTTATTTTTGCTAGATTGTGGGTACACATTAGAACGCCTCACCGAAGCGGTTCTAGCGAGTACCCACAATCTATGTTTGGGAGCAAAACTAAGAAAAATAGGTATGCCCCTGCATTCCCCAGTTTTTCTATACCAGAGGACCAATGGTCCTGTAAACGCTCACCTGAGACCTGAGATATATGCATGTACCAATAAACTTGTTAGACTAGAATGGTACAATGCATGTATATAACCCTAGGGCAGGGCCAGAATAACTCCTGGAGTCAATGTCTTTTTTGAATCATAAAAATTCAGTCCATTTGCCAATTAAATGCAAGTTTTGTCCTTCAAATGACATTTTAACAATTTTCTCTATTCAAATGCATGGGCGATCTAAGTTGACCTGGCCGTGAAATAGGTCAAGGTCATCCCAGTGTCATGATTTATATAAATTTTTTAGACCTCCGTTCCGTAATGCTTCATGCCAAGTTTCAAAATCATAGGCCTTCTGGTTCTGAAGAAGAAGATTTTTAAAAAATTTTGCTATTTATAGCCATGGCAGCCAGCTTGGTCATGTGACCTTGACCATTTATATAAACTTTCATTTCCTCTTCATAAGGATGCTCCACATAAAGTTTGGCTTTGATTGGCTCAGCAGTTTCTGAGAAAAAGCTGTTTGAATATTATGGTCATCTACATGTATATAGCTCCGGGGCAGGGGCAGACAACCCCTGGGCCTAAAATATTTTCATAAGCATACATCTTCTGTCCATTTGCTCATTCCTAGCAAGTTTTCTGCCATTACATGACATTTTCCTATTTTTTCCCATTCAAATGCATGGGCGTCCTAAGTTGACCTTGCCATAAAATAGGTCAAGGTCATCCCAGGGTCATGATTTATATAAACTTTGTAAAGCTCCATTCCCAGATGCTTCACACCAAGTTTCAAAATCATAGGCCTTCTGGTTCTGAAGAAGAAAATTTTTAAACGTTTTTGCTATTTATAGCCATGGCGGCATTCTTGGTCATGTGACCTTGACCATTTATATAAACTTTCATTCCCCCTTCCCAAGGATGCTCCACATGAAGTTTGGCTTTGATTGGCTTAGCCGTTTCAGAGAAGAAGATGTTTGAATATTATGGTCATATACATGTATATAGCCCCGGGGCAGGGGCAGACAACCCCCCATGGGCTAAAATTTTCCATTTACCGTAATCTTCTGTCCATTTGCCTATTCCCAGTAAGTTTTACCCATTAAATAGCATTTTACCATTTTTTCCCATTCAAATGCATTGGCGACCTAAGTTGACCTTGCCGTAAAATAGGTCAAGGTCATCCTAGGGTCATGATTTATATAAACTATGATGGGCTCGCGTACCCGGTGCTACATACCAAGTTTCGTGGAAATCGGCCCACTGGTTCTGGAGAAGAAGATTTTTAAAGGTTTTTGCTATTTATAGCCATGGCGGCCATCTTGGTCATGTCACCTGGACCATTTATATAAACTTTCGTTCCCCCTTCCTAAGGATGCTCCACATGAAGTTTGGCTTTGATTAGCCAAGCGGTTTGAGAGGAGAAGATCTTTGAAATTGTGGACGATGGACGGACGACGACGGACGGACGCCGGAGCATGGGTATACTATAAGCTCACCTGTGAGCCTTCGGCTCAGGTGAGCTAATAAAAGTGGGGTATGAGGGGGTATACTTTTCATGGACATGTTTTCCTGATGATTAATTTATTATATAATAGGCAGATTTAAAACCAAGACTTTTAACTGTCGTTGTTTAAAAATCACTCCGAATCTATCAGAAATGATACAGGGTCGGTGGTGCGGCTTGTTGGCGAACTGTCTTATCTCGATTGTTTACAGTATTGCTGCGTATTGAATTTGGACTGGTTTAGCCCTATCTCACTGGAATGCGACAACTGGAGACTATTTCGCAACAAAGATTGACAATATAAACACAACTTTCACCGTTTCACGTTGCAGTCTCATTGAACAGACATTTATGCTACAAATTCGCAAATTTCGGTCTAATTTTGAAAATAAATCTTGCGACTGTCATGCAATAGTCGCACGACTTTCCCGGGAATGTAGCTTATTTTCATTTTAATTTGTACGACAGTTGCACAACATTCGTGCGAGTGCTGCACGACATTCGTATGTCGCTTAGTTTTATTTTCTCACCAGATAGTTGTGAGGTTTTTCGCATGTTTTCATAAGACTGTCACGCAACCATCGTGAGACACTCGCAGGACATTGTTACGAGTGTCGCGAAAATTTGGCATTGTAAATTTGCCAAAATTTCGCGGCGACAGGTTTGCGACACTTGCACGACTGTTGCACGACATTCTTGCGAAATATTTTGGAACAACTTTAAAAAATTTGCATAAAATTTTAAAACATGTTTAAAACCTTAGGGACCAGTTGGCGACAAGCTCACGACACATGAATATTCTCATGACACTCGCACAAATGTAGTGCGAAAGTCCGCGACAAAATTCGCATGCCAGTGAGATACTAGGTTTTCTCGTATCGGATCTTTTTTCGATGTAGGCGATGGACAATCTACAGATGTAAAACAAAACCGGCTCAAATTTTACTGCATTCAACCTAATTAGGACTTTTCCAATTAATGTTTGTAAGCATAAGATTTACTTCACGTATCCTTTGAGAACCACTAGATGATCGATCACTGGTCCTTGATCGATCACTTGTCGTCTTACGCTACCCCACCCACTGGTGGCGGTGGTTCGGATTGTTTTTAATCTGTTAAATTTACACCTTCTGTATGTTAGAGACTATAAATATTTAGTTGACGATGTTTAACATGTGCAATGTCCACCTACTCGCAGTAAACAAGGTGCAGATCCAAATAATCATAGAGGAAACCGAATCAGGTAGTGGTGAAATTTCGAGTCCTTCTTCGCTTGACAAAGTTATAAATCTTTGAGACAACTAAACACTGAAGTGCTAATCAGCGGTACCAAGTAATTTCATACCGGTTCAGGCTGTTAAACAGGGCTTAACATTGGCTAAGTCAGCATGAATGAATTAGTTTCAATGAAGCATTTCCATGCATTTCAGAAGCATATATCTCATTTCAACTGCCTCCCGCCATCCAACTAGCAAAGAACGATTTCTGTTGCTATGCAACAATTACGGAGAGAATGAACCACAGCTTGTAAGAGGAAATATAATGATAAAACGAAAGTAAAGAAAAACAGGTTTTGCATTTCAAACGCAGTTTCGAGCGTATGTATGTTCTTGTGTAATTTTAACTATCACAAGTCTAGCATATTTTTATTTGTAAGATTAAATGATTTCGCTTGGCGGAATTCGACTGCGGTAAAAATTTCCGGAAGTTGAATGACTCACAAAAATCGACGTCTTCCTACTGCAAAACAGAATAGAACAGAACAGAACTTCTAATCGTAAAGCAACCAACACCTCGTTGTTGTCGCTGCGCGACAACAACTCGGTTGGTTGGTTGCTATAAATAATCAAGGTCACATGACCAAGATGGCCGCTATGCCCATATATGGTATAAACCCTTCAAAAATCTTCTTCTCCGGAACTGGTGGACCGATTTTGAAGAAACTTGGCATGAAGCATCGATGACTCAAGTACTACAATGTATATATAAATCATGACCCTGTGATGACCTTGACCTATTTTAAGGCAAGGTCAACATGGGTTGCCTATGTATTTGAATGGGTAAACTGTTAAAATGTCATTTGAAGGGAAAAACTAGTATGGACAGTATATTGATTATTCTGAAAAAAAAAATGGCCCAAGGGCTTCATCTGCCCCTATACTGGGACTATTTTCTATAACATTTGTATATACAGCAGATCTCAGGTGAGCGTTTACAGGACCATTGGTCCTCTGGTAACATTTGTGAGCAGGATAAATTTTTGTCTCAGTTGAGCTGAGCATGAAAAAGTTTTATAACCTTGGGGCCAGGTCCAACATAAACCACGCTGTACGGCAACACAAAATAGCTTATCAACCATACAGCTTACTTGCAGCTTGCCATTATTGGTAAGGGAAAGTGTGATAGCCTAGCGGTTAGAGTGTTGAACCCCATACGGAGAGGTCGTGGGCTGGATGCCCCCATCCCGACTTGACTGGAAAATAGTAGACTGGGATGTTAAACCATAGCCAGACCATTTTCGATAAGACATAACATTTATTCCCAGGCCCTGTGAAGAGCCCATCAAAAGACAGAGAGGGTCAGGGGTCAGCAACAGCAGCAGGGGAAGGGCAAGAAGCTCCAGGGACCCAGGGCACACCCCATCCCCAGCCAGAGGGTAGCAGGAAGAGGTACAGGTCCTACAGTGGACATACAGCATCTAGTCCTAAGAAACAGGCACCACTACAAACTGACATGGGTAGGTTATGCTGTGTTATATTGTTTGCCTGTTTTCAAAAGAAGAATGCTGAAATTCTAATTCATGTACTTTGAAGAGGTGCATTCCACAAAAGAAAGCAAATTAAACTCTGAAATAAGTATTCAGATCGATAAAAATACATGTTTCAATTTTATCCACATTGTAAATGTCTTGTGAAAATAAAACTACGAATAAAAGGGGTCCAAAGTATTTTCTGTTTTAGTTTTCCAAACCATGCTGTATCTAGAGTATTTATAGATAATTTACTAGATACATTTAGGAAATGGAGTGTCTGATGGCCCAGGCTGGATGAATCTGTGAATCATTTTACATGTGTTTGTGAAATGCAAAAAAATGTAACTAATCAAGTTTTTGAATTTATAGTGTATTGGCGCAATATGGTGAAACAGATTCAGCTTATTTTAAAAACAAATAAACTCACTAAATACTGTCTGAACTACAAAAATTAAATTGAGACTATTCACTCTTAAGCCTTATAATTCTGTTGAAACATAACACCCAATACCCTAAATGTAATTGAATGCATTTCTTACATTTAGCATGTTTATGTTCAAGAAATGGTTTGTGTTATTACAGGTAACCCAGTGTGGACTCACCTGGCGTCGGACTACACCTACGACGAGCTGGGCCTTGGTAATGATCTCCCTTTACCAGAAGAAGTCTCCCTGGAGGAGGAGTCAGGCGCGACTCAGGTTTGTATCTTTTAAACTGATTCCATTGAATATCATATGTGAATAACTTGTAAAGGTTTTCGCATTAGAATAAATGTTAATATTTGGTTGTTATTATAGATGTGTTATGTTTTTGTTATTTTCATCATTATTCATATATATATATCGGAAAGGAATGGCTTGATCAGTTACATCAAGTATTCTTTGGTTGGTTGATATAAAGTATTTTGATTGGTCGAACTCTGGTATTGTTGAATTCAAGTCTTCATTGATTGGTAGAAATTGATTATTCATTGATTGGTGGAAATCAAGTATTATTTGATTGGTGGAAATCAAATATTATTTGATTGGTTGAAATCTAAAAATTTGATTGGTAGAAAATGAGTATTCTTTGATTGGTTGAAATCAAGTATTATTTGATTGGTGGAAATTAAGTATTATTTGATTGGTTGAAATCTAAAAATCTGATTGGTTAAGTATTTATTGATTGGTTGAAATAAAGAACTGTGATTGGTTGAAATCAAGTATTCTTTGATTGGTTAAAATCAAATAATCTATTCTATTCAGGTTGGATACTGGGGAGAACTCCTAGTCTACCAGTACCTCATGGCTCAGAAAGCAGTCGGGAACATCGTAGACGTGATCTGGTCGAATCAAGAGGGAGAGAGAGGCAACCCATACGACTTTGAAGTTCATTTTGCCGATGAGAATGGAATTCAGACTGACTATATCGAAGTAAAGAGTACTATGTCCGACTCAAAAGAGGTGTTCCCGATTTCAGTACAGCAGATAAAGTTTGCTGATGAAAAGAAGGATAATTTTCACATCTATCGTGTGTTTAATGCAGGTCATCCGGAAAAGGTCAAGTTGATACGTATACATGATCTCAACCTGAGATTGTCACAAAAGCAGGTCAAATTGTGTATGATGATTTGAGCTGTGACTTCAGGGGTTCCGTCTAGGTCTGACATAATCCGGCCTGCACAATCACAGAAATAGGCTAGAAGCTTGAAATTTCAAGTTTTAGAAGTACTGTCTTTCTAGCAAAAACAGAGGTACAGATCAGCTGTACAGTTACTGCACAGCTGATCTGTATCTTTGTTTTTGCATATTCAAATAGCCGTTTTTCTGATGATATGGATGATTTGTCTGAAAAAAAGACGCAAAACTGATAGAACATACATTTAAATCAGGAATCAGTCAGAACCACTTTAATAGCATGTCAAGATAGGGTCTCTTTAGCTTGATGTGCAGATCTGGATTTAGAAACAGCTACTTAGATAAATTGACTACTGTGTTGTCACAAATCTGTCATATAGATATAATATTTTGGTGTGATAATTTCTAGGTTACAATGAAAATGTGACTATGTACATGTATTTGTCAGATCTCAGCCATTGTTATACAGACAGAGATTTTTTTTTTCCACTGCCTGTGCTTACTTTCAGAGTACATTTGTTTGGACAGCCAAAGATTTTCTGTCTTGCTGTTTATTAATAGGAAATTTCAAATCAAGAGAAAATTGTTCATGATTATTATGTTGTTGATAGTGCAAACTAGTTCTAGATACTTTAGTTAGTGCAGATTTCATTCGATTGCAGTTGGTGGAAATTAGTACCAAAGATGATGAAAAATTTATTCAGTATTGAACAATTTGAGATAATTTTGAAATTTATGTGCCATGTTTTGCATTCATTCTCTGACATCCATCTTACATTTCTTGCATTCTAAATACTGAATCATTTTCATGTTCAACAATCAAGTACACATGCCACTTTTGTTTTACAAGTTACACTCTAGAGAGCTGTGATGCGAGAAAACTGTTTTTTGGGATTTCCGACCTGGTCTGACACTTTAATAAGTGGCCTATACATTCACAAAAAAGAAAGCTAGAATCTTGATATTTGGGTATAAGTAGTGGAAAAATTGTACTGTACGTGTATCAAAAACAAAGGTGATGATCAGCTTCACAGTAACTGCGAAGCTGATCTGCGTGTTTGTTTTTGTATGGGTGTATATCCGTTTTTCTCATGATGGGACTCACAGAAATGTAGGCAGGACCAAATGCAAACATATGGCTTTGTGCCCAGCAAAGAGTCAGATCCCCTGAGCATTGTGAGCATTGACTCAATCCAATCACAGAAGATCAGATCAGGGGCCAGTTTGTTCAAAACTTTGTTAGCTTAATTACCTGAACTCGTTAAGTAAATACCAACTACATAAGCAAATACACTGTTATTTTTTGTTGATAAAATGTGAGAATCCGTTGCATTGTATTTGTAATATTCATGTTTGAAATTTTGATGAATCGTTAACTAATGATGTCGTTAAGTTTGAACAACTGGTCCCAGATAAGGGAGTATTTCAAGAGAATGATGATAATTAAGGGCTCATGTTCTCAGAATCATTTTCATTATGCTCATTAGTCTTTTCACTAAATAAATTCAACCAATTGTTTTAAACATCACCAAGTGCAAATGATACATTGAACGAATCATGCTATTTGTTGATTTTTTGTCACTCTGGTACACGTGTTGAAAGTAATTGGGATTTCATGAATTATGTGCATATTCTGCTCATCACCAGTCAAATACCACACATTGTTGTTTTATATATCACATAATGTACCGTCGTTGATACATTAAATGAATCATGTTTACCCGGTGTTGTTGATATTTGTCACGCAGGGACTCGTGTGCTTTGTGCTCATCACCAGTTAAGTACTACACATTGTTTTATACTTCTACAGAATGTAATTCAAGCATTGAATGAATCGTGCTTATTGTTAATTTTTGTCATGCAGGGACTCGTGTTGAAAGTATTTGGATACATTAGGATTTCATGAATTACCAGCAGTTAAGTACTACACATTGTTGTTTTATACTCCTACAGACAGTAGGCTGGACCAGACATTGTTGTAAAATCATTTTGCAGAATAAAAGATCAGAAAATCAAGTGATGTTTTCATATCTCGACTACCACACAACACATCCGTTCTCCTATAGATGCATTCAAAATGTACCGACACAATGTTTTTGTCTTTAGCAACACATTTTTCCCACTTTACCTGTAGTATTATCAAATTGTCAAGAAAGCAGTGGTGCCTTCCCATTAGTTGACTGGGACTAGAACGAATCTATGATGAGGTTGAGGCCGAGAAAAGGAAATCATCTCTGGCAAGTTTTCAGATTATTTAAGTCTCACAATAACATCATCACACATTGTTGCACTTTGTTAACTAACCTGAGCTGTTATAGTATATACCCATGCTCTAGCGTCCGTCCGTCCGGAAATTGGCAAATAGACAGGATATTGATTATTCTGGAAAAAAAATGACCCCAGGGCTTCATCTGCCTCTTTACTGGGGCTATTTTCCATAATTTTCAAACATGTTTATTGGTATATAAAGCAGATCTCAGGTGAGCGTTTACAGGAACATTGGTCCTCTGGTTTAGTCCTGTTACCACAACCATGTTTTGTTTTGCTCCCCTAAAGCTCGCATCTGATTTTAACAAAATTGTTGCAATTTAGACAATGGGGATACTTCACCTTTCCTTTCATATTTCCCAATGAGATAAAAATGATATTGACTTTGCTGTTGTTATACAGTAGCTTTCAGAAAGTGAAAAAGTAAGCAAGGACCAGGTACGAGTTAAAGAAGAGCAAACTCCTTGGTTTTTTACTTCTGGCCCTGAGGTAATAAAACTTTTTTCATGCTCAGCTCAGCTGAGGCTATTATTTATCTTACTCATAAATTGAAACCTGAAATTTCAGTTTATTTGGGTTATTTCAGAATTTATGAGCAGTTTTTAAGTTTTCTGCTCAGCTGAGTTGAGCATGAAAAAAGTTTAATAACCTTGTGACCTGGTGAGGGAGTTTGGATAACCATGACATTCTTGAAAGTCTATCATCTTAGTTTGCTTGGCATGTTCAGTATTCAAAATGTTGACTCTAAATCTTGCAGATCGAAATGCAAAGCATGCAACTAGTACCTCAAATAATCTGAACTTTGATGAATCGTGGGAAAGAGTGATAAAGCATGACAAGAACTTGGAATGTAAGGAACTACGAGCTAAAAATCATAATCATTAATCCTCCTGCAATGACGCATCCAGATTGTTATGATCTTTTTAGCTCACCTGAGCCGTCAGGCTCACAAGGTGAGCTTATAGTATACCCATGCTCCGTCGTCCGTCCGTCCGTCCGTCCCTCGTCCACCATTTTCAAAGATCTTCTCCTCTGAAACCGCTTGGCCAATCAAAGCCAAATTTTACATGAAGCATCTATGGGAAGGGGGAACCAATGTGTATATAAATAATCCAGGTCACATGACCAAGATGGCCGCCATGCCCATATATGGTAAAAACCCTTCAAAAATCTTCTTCTCCGGAACCACTAGACCGATTTCAACCAAACTTGGCATGAAGCATTAATGGCTCAAGCACTACAATGTGTATATAAATCATGACCCTATGATGACCTTGACCTATTTTACGGCAAGGTCAACATAGGTCGCGAATGCATTTGAATGGGAAAAATTGTTAAATTGTCATTTAAAGGAAAAATCTTGCAGAAAATGAGCAGTAGGACTGAATATTAATGATTCTGAAAAAAATTGGGCACCAGGGGCTCATATGCCCCCACCCCGGGGCAATATACATGTATATCTCCATAATATTCAAACATCTTCTCCTCTGAAACCGCTTGGCCAATCAAAGCGAAATTTTATGTGAAGCATCAATAGGAAGGGGTAACAAATATGTATATAAAAAATCCAGGTCACATGACCAAGATGGCCGCCATGCCCATATATGGTAAAAACCGTTCAAAAATCTTCTTCTCCAGAACCGGTTGACCGATTTCAACGAAACTTGGCACGAAGCATCGATGGCTCAAGCACTACAATGTATATATAAATCATGACCCTGTGATGACCTTGACCTATTTTACGCGAAGGTCAACATAGGTCACCAATGCATTTGAATGGGGAAAACTTTTAAAATGTCATTTAAAGTGAAAGTCTTGCAAGAAATGGGCAGTAGGACTGGATATTAATGATTCTGAAAAAAATTGGACCCCAGGGGCTCATGTGCCCCCACCCCGGGGCAATATACATGTATATTTCCATAATATTCAAACGTCTTCTCCTCTGAAACCGCTTGGCCAAACAAAGCCAAATTTTAAGTGAAGCATCTATAGAATGGGGGAATCAATGTGTATATAAATAATCTAGGTCACATGACCAAGATGGCCGCCATGCCCATATATGGTAAAAACCCATCAAAAATCATCTCTGAAACGAATAGACTGATTTCAAGGAAACTTGGCGTGAGGCATCGATGGCTAAAGTACTCCAATGTATATATAAATCATGACCCTGTGATGACCTTGACCAAGTTTATGGCAAGGTCAACATGGGTTGCCTGTGCATCTGAATTGGGAAAACTGTTAAAATGTCATTTGAAGGAAAAAGCCAACAGGAAATTGGCAAATGGACAGAATATTGAAGATTCTGAAAAAAGAAAATGGCCCAAGGGCTTATCTGCCCCTGCACTGGAGTTAAATACCATAATATTCAAACATGTTTATTGGTATATGCAGCTGATCTCAGGTGAGCGTTTACAGGACCATTGGTCCTCAGGTTTACCTTTACTTTGCTCTTGTGTGGTCTGGGCAATTTATCACACTTTCTCAAGATACAATTGCCCATCAGGGTTATCATGGCAAAATGATTGGATGCCAAAAATTTTGTCACAATTCCCCTGATCATCCAAATTCCTCCATGCACTCTCGAGATTGGTTCCACATCCACTTACGCTCACCACAATTCTTGTATCTTTGTTTTTGAGGTTTAATGTCCCAATCAACAATTTTTCAATCATTGTCTGGACGCGCCATTCCTGGATATTAATCAGTACTAAGGTAGAAAATTTGCATTGCTCAAGGACACAACCGGCGCTCTCTGGGATTGAATCAAGAATCTCTTGATTTGTAGTTGGATGTTCTTCCACTAAAGCCACTGCGCTCCCCACACTCAGACATGACTGAACCTTCGCATCTGACAGAGACCAGGCTGTACAGCCATATAGACAAGCTAGAAGCTTGTAATTTCAGATAAAGTATACGCATCATATTATCTGTGGAGCAGAAACAAAGGTGCTGATCAGCTATGCAATGCAGCAGTTTTCGCATATGCAAATTGTTGGTTTTCTGATGCAGCGGCTTATGTAGTGATGATTGTAGCAAGTGTAAAGGCAGCATTAGTGTATCTTTCTAAAAGACACAATACAGATGTACATGTACCTGTATGTTTCAAATTCTCATCAATAAGCCAACATGCTCTCTTTTGTTTGAATTGATGCTTAACATCCCAGTCAACAGCAATGGTCATGTCAGGACGTTGCCTATATTTTATGTGAATTTTACCCAACATCAGGATGTCAGGCACCCAAAATGTGCTTTATAAATATAACCACCCAAGCAAATGCTCTCTTTTAGATACCTGTAATAGACATCCAAAACTTGGTTTCAAATAAAAAGGAACAATTTTCTAAATATTTATCTTTATTCCAGACACAATGTGAATACTTCAATAGTTATTTGATAACCAAACATTAAAAATAAAACAAAGTCCTTAACTTACAAGCTCAAAATATCACCAGGAAATTCTATCAGAAGTGTTTTTCTCTATCTCGGTATCTTACTCGAGGCCTTGGGACATCAAGGGCAGACAGTAGTTGACAAAACCAACAATTTGGATTTCAGACCAGGTCTGACACAAACCGGGCTGTACTGTCACAGAAGACAGCTAGAAACTTGAAACCTACATAAGTAGAAGAGGAATTGTACAATCCGTGTGGCGAAAACCAAGGCGCTGATCAGCTTTGCAGTTACTGCACAGCTGATCTGCGTCTTTGTTTTCGCATATGCAAATTGTTGGTTTTCTGATATGGTGGCTCATTTTGTACAAGCTGCATCATGAGAAAACATGTCTAGGGACTGGAAGAGCAAAGCTTTTGAAGCTGTTCTGTGCTTAGTTCTATGTACAGCGAGGATCCAACTTTTTCATCTAGGCCGCAGAAAAAGATAAAAGCTTTTCTTTGATCCCACATGGCGAAGACGGGTTCTGTCATAGCACAGCTCATACTATCGCCTTAATATGAGCCGCCTCATGGGAAAACCAACTATGTGGTTAGTGGTTACCGAACAGGTCCGACACAAACCAGCCTGTACAGTCATAGAAAAGAGCTATAAGCTTGAAATTTCGGATTTAAGTAGAAGAGGAATTGTACTATCCGAGTAGCGAAAACAAAGGCGCTGATCAGCTTCGCGGTTACCGCGAAGCTGATCTGCGCCTTTGTTTTCGCCTATGCAGATTGTTGGTTTTCCCATGGGGCGGCTCATATGTTGACAAAGGGAGCAAACTGTGTGATAAATACTTTTTATTCTTAATCAGTGGCAGTGCAGTTTTAATATATCATCTAATGCCTAACCAAGACAGAACCGATATGGACCTAGGGTACTTTCGGATGAGTAGAAGCCCATTTTTTTCTCAAGACAGTTGAAAGTGTTCATATTTTGTGATACTATGCAATCGAGCAGGCACTTTATTCACATGCATTTGTTCCCGTGAAATATGTTACTCTTAAAATTCGACATTTATACATTCTCACTGCCCTACACAGAGCAAATTTCTCCCAATCCTTTAGCCACAAACCCTAGATGTTCTTAATTTAGCTAATTATGACGAAAATTTCCCATTTACTAAACATAACTATGATAGTCGTGTGATTTTCTGTCCCTGCTTGAATGAAATCTGCCGGCTCTTTAGGTAGGACCACTTGTGGCGCTTGTAGTAATACAGTATAGACATGATGGTTCCCATCACGAATAACATCTTGATTCCCAGCCGCTTTCGCTTGTCGTGTTCCGGCTCGGCGACCCACGCGAGGAACGTCGTAATGTCCTTGGCTAGCTGACTCTGGGTAGCAGGAGTACCTGTTAATTGAAGATTAGGAAGAGATGTAATGATAAGTTATACCTGTATTACGATTTACAACCTCTCTGGAAATCAAACAGTAGAGGCCATTCAGTGAAACCAATGACGCTTTTTGAAATGTTCAAAATTTTTGCTTTCACTTAGCAGGAATTTTAAACACGGGTACCAACAATGTGACCATAAATAACTAACACCCTACACACCCTGTATAATTTCTGCACAGAGAGGGAGCCACTTTCAAGTGAGCCGCCCCATGGGAAAACCAACAATCTGCATAGGCGAAAACAAAGGCGCAGATCAGCTTCGCAGTAACTGCGAAGCTGATCAGCGCCTTTGTTTTCGCTACACGGATAGTACAATTCCTCTTCTACTTTATTCCGAAATTTCAAGCTGTGCTTGTACAGGTCAGTTTGTGTCGGACCTGTTCGGGAACCACATTGTTGGTTTTCCCACGAGGTGGCTCAAGTATAACACAGTTTAAGTTCCAATATGTACTGAAAACCCTGTTAAAGTTGCAAAATTAGAGTAATTCTCTTTGGTTCCATGTTGCCAAATCTAAAGGGTCACTGACGAGGTTCAAGTACATGTAGTCGAAACCATGGTATGGCCCATCCCATTTCTCATCAATATGTTCACTGCTCTAAAAGGATCTCAGTTTTAATTTTTATTTAATTATTCATGTTGGTATATCTTAATTTTAGTGCCTCACTTACAGTTAAGGCTGAATGGAGCTGAATAAAGCCACCACTTGCAGGGTACTTAACCTATGGAAAGGCTAGAACTACATAGTGTACTCAGAAGAGCAGTTTGAAATCTGTGTTCTCTCTCACTAAGGTCCAGAAGTTATAAAACTTTTCTCATGCTCCACTTAGCTGAGCATAAAATTTGAACTGCTCATAGATGAGGAAATAGCCCGAATAAATTGAAATTTCAGGTTAAGATCACCAAAGCCTGTAATTTATCCTGTCAATAAATGTTAAAATGCCAACAATTTGAGAAGGATAAATTGAAGTCTTAGCTGAGCTGAGCATGAAAAGCATTTTATAACCTCGGGACCAGATCTTTATTCATAGTCCCCTACACCACCCTGTTCCTCTCTGAGAAACACAGCTGAAAAAGTATTTATGCTGAAAAAGTATGAGTATACTAACCATCCTCGTATTCAATGATTTCATTATACAGAGCTTGAGCCATACCAATAGCTCCCCCGGGGAAGTAGGGGTTGTAATGCTGCCCTTCGGCCATCTGTATACCAGCTGGGGGATCACGGTACCCGGTCAACAATGCAAATAAGTAGTCCTGTAATGATTAACAGAATGAATTGGTTGATAATTTTATTACACAGTGCTTGGACTATGCCAATCAGGGCAATGTATGCTTATCATATGGCATCACTCTTATTCAGTAAAATTATGTTAGTCATCACCTATGTGGACAATAACAACAAACCAAGTCTGAAAAAAATACATGTACATATAAACTTTGAAGGCAATAAAAGCAAATTTAAATTGTGTCATATGATAAACATAATGAAATATTATGTTCTTATTAAATGTCCCACAAACATTGTTTAAGCCATACATAGATATTGACTCAATTCAAAGGCCTACTTGAAAGAAGTGAGAAGTCTAAGATCAAACTCATGACCCATTTTTAGCAAGGTGAGTAGCTTAACCACAGCCCAATATGAGCCGCATCGTGAGAAAACCTGATTTTTGCCTAGGCGAAAACAAGGCGCAGATCAGCTTCGCGGTAACCGCGAAGCTGATCAGCGCCTTTGTTTTCGCTACTGGGATAGTATAATTCCTCTTCTACTTAAATCCGAAATTTCAAGATTCTAGCTCTTTTCTGAGCTTGTACAGGCCGGTTTGTGTCTGACCTGGTCGGAAACCCCGAAGACCGGTTTTCTCGCGTCGCGGCTCATATGTTGTTGGAATGACTGGATCAATCACACTACCCCTAGCTAATAAATAGGTAAATAGGTCAACCATTATGCAATGGAAACTTTCTTTTCCTTCAGTTACTGTTAACTAGAAATTGGCTGCAAGCAAGGCTTTCAGTATACCCCCCGCAAACTTATCTGAAGCTGGCCAATAACTTCCTAAGTCAAACATGCAGAGAATTTGTCAAAGATATCTTTTCAGCATTATAATTCTTCATGTACATCCTCAGCATGCCAGTCACATCTATAAGATATTATACGAATATATTGAAAGCTTGAGGTTGATTTCACTGTATGCACTATGATCATTATTGTTTATCATGAGAAATGGTAAAAAATTTAAGTTAAATAAAAGCTGTAAATTTGTCAAAAATTTATTTTCCAGCATGAAAATTATCCATGCACATCTAAAATATACCTGGAACAAAATTAATCTACAAGGAATTTAAAAGAAACACTGAAAGCCCTTGGAGGAGTTGATTTCACAAAGTATGCACTACCAACCATTATTGTATATGAGCAATGGTCGAGAAATGGCTAAGTTGAAAAATGCTGTAAATTTGTCAAAAATCACTTTTTCGGTATTATAATTATTCATGCACATCTTCAATATGTGAAGAACATGTCGGCAAAGTATTGAAAAGAAATAATGAAAGCCCTAGGAGTTGATTTCACAAACTATGCACTACCAACCATAATTGGTCAAAAAATGGCTATGTTATAAAATGCTGTTAATTTTTCAGAAATTAATTTTTCAGTACATGTATTATAATTATTCATGCACATCTTCAATATGTGTGGAACATGTCTGCAAAGTATTGAAAAGGAATACTGGAAGCCCTTGGAATAGTTGATTTCACAAAGTATGCACTACCAACCATTATTGTATATAAGCAATGGTCAAAAATGACTATGTTAAAAAATGCTGTAAATTTGTCAAAAATTACTTTTTCATCATTATAATTCTTCATGCACATCTTCAATATGTGTGGAACACGTCTGCAAAGTATTGAAAAGAAATACTGAAAGCCCTAGGAGAAGTTGATTTCACAAACTATAAATACCAACCATTATTGTATATAAGCAATGGTCAAAAAATGGCTATGTTGAAAAATGCTGTAAATTTGTCAAAAATTATGTTTTCATCATTATAATTCTTCATGCACATCTTCAATATGTGTGGAACATGTCTGCAAAGTATTGAAAAGAAATACTGAAAGCCCTAGGAGAAGTTGATTTCACAAACTATGCACTACCAAAAATTGTTGAATATGGCAATTATTGAAAATTGGCTAAGTTCAAAATGCTGTAAATTTGTCAAAATTCATTTCTTCAGCATAATACTTCTTCATGCATATCTTCAATGTCTCTGGCACACATCTGCAAAGTATCAAAAGAGAATATTGAAAGCTGTAGGAGGAGTTGACTTCACAAAGTATGCACTATTAGCACTATGGCAAACATTCTATGTATAGGTTTAAAAAGTCCCATAACTCTTGCAAAACTGACCCTTTGGCCCCTAAATTCATATCACATATGTGTTGTTTAATGGTGCAGGTGTGTTAAAAATTTGAAGAACATAGGGTAAAAACTACTCCAGTAATTCAGCAAAGATGTCAAAATGTTGACAGAATGTCGGAATCACGGACAGGCTGAAAACAGTATACCCCCCTAAAACTTTGTTTTGCAGGGGGTATAATAAAAACTTTGTTTTGCAGGGTGGGGGGTATAATTATATGTAAATGTATTCGCATGAAAAAAGAACCTACATTTCCACCATGTCTGGCTTTCGTGATGTAGCTGAGGTCGGGAGGTAGGGCTCCGTTGTTGGCGGCTCGAGCGGCCTCGTCATTCTTGTAGGGGGCCGGGAACCTGTCGGACAGCTTGCCGGGACGCTCATACATCTCACCTTCCTCATTGGGGCCATCTACGATCATAGCCTGGGTGAAAAAAAAAAAACATACAAATTAAAATTGGTCAATTTACACAGTCTGGCATCAAATCGTTTTCCATAAAAACATGATCCATCAAAACAAAAACTTATAATTAAATGTGCACTTAAGCTCATCTCTATTGTACAGACCTGCCATTTACCAAATGAAAAAGGCAAATGCCTGAAATCAAGAAATATAAATATGAGACTGATAAAATGAGTTTTGCATACTCATTTGAGCCGCCTCGCGGGAAAACCAACAATGTGGTTTTTGAACAGGTCTGACACAAACCGGTCTGTACAGTCACAGAAGCAGGCTAGAAGCTTGAAATTTCGGATTTAAGAAGAAGAGGAATTGTACTATCCGTGTAGCGAAAACAAAGGAACTGATCAGCTTCGCGGTAGAAGCTGATCTGCGTCTTTGTTTTAGGCATATGCAGATTGTTGGTTTTCCCATGAGGCGGCTCATTTCATTGGAATTGTAAACATTTCCCTATTTTCATCCAACAAACCAGGGTTGGCATAAAACCCGGGTTTTTGTATTTTGCCCAACCCGGGTGGGTTTATGGGTTTAATGTGGGCGGTTCTTTGGGGTTTTATGGGTTTAATGAATCAAGCGGTTGTAACCTAATCTATAACAAACTTTACAACATTCATAATACTGTAGGCAAACAGTGCAAAACCAGATTAAACAATCGAAAGAAAATTAAAAGTAATTAAAACTGAGTAGCCATAAGAGCAGAGATTATACACAACACATGACCGATGTACATGTATTTACCAACCTCGATAGCATTTCTGCTATTGTTTAATTTTGGTGACAAAATTTTTGGTTGATTACATAGTCCCAAAAATTAGGAAAATAACAGTAGCAGTGTTACCTGTGATTTTAGCGCCTTTGCGCTGTTATTGAGCAATTATTACCTGCCTATTGAATTTATTGCAAACAGTGAATACATTTTAATCCTGTTATTGGAGTTGTTTCTTTAATTGACTGATTCACTCACTAGAACAGATTTTCACAGTTAACTTTTATAGCAAAATATGCAAAGCTAGTTCTACGCTATCATATGTTAAGGGGAAAAGAAGACATTGACTGGTAAACATAATCAGATGTGTGACAACTGACTTTACTACATGTCTTATGTAGTTGTAGATACATTTTACCTAAACCGGCCTCGGTAGCTCAGTAGGTAGAGTGTCCGCTCCGAGATCGGGAGGTACCGGGTTCGATCCCGGGCCGCGACATACCAAAGTCGTTAACAATGGTACTAGTTGCTCCCCGCTTGGCACTCGGATTTTCGGGGTAGGGCTAGGACTGGTCGCTCCGGTGTCAGTATAATGTGACTGGAGGTGGTATCAGGTAAAAGTGTCTGGGATCTGATACCACAGTGAGGCAGCACTATAAAAGTGAGCATTGAGCTCCCTGTCACAACCAGACACCGTCGTGATATGACAGATAATGTTGAAACCCGAACAAACAAACAAACAAACATTTTACCTAAAGCATGCATGTGTTTTATGCTCATGGTATATTTGCATGAATATCTCACTATTGTCATTTTACTAAATTATTCAAATATATTGTATCATTTATAATATTTTACACACTATCAGCAGGGAAACAAAGATTTACATTACCATAATTTCATAAAACCCAAAGTGGGCAATATAACCATAAAGCCCAACCCTGGTAAACCCGGGTTTAATGGGCTGGGTAAACCCGGGTGGGTAATTTCATGCCAACCCTGCAACAAACAAGCCAAGACAAGTGACATACCTCTTTTGCCTCAACCTTCGCCTCAGCTTCTGTCATAATTTCCCCGACCAGGTTTCTGTAGCACAGATAGTTCAAACTGTGACACGCAGCGCATACTTGTTTATACACCTGGTAGCCTCGTCGCATGCTAAAATGGTCAAATAAAACATATTCTTTAAAGACTGATTACGGATCTGCTGCGTTACCAATCATCAGAATAACGTCCGTGAAATGTGTACCCCCTCATATCCCACTTTTATACGTACAACTGGGGTTTACAGGGGTATAGTTATTTTTCTTATTTTTGCTCTAAAAATAGATTGTGGGTACTCATTAGAACCACCTGGCCGAGGCGGTTCTAACGTGTACCCACAATCTATGTTTTGAGCAAAACTAAGAAACATATCAAAAATATTCTCATGCAAATTTTCAATTTTTACTGGTGAAAAATCTCTGTATATTGCATGAGCGTGTTTTCATAATGCAAACAAGCTGCGGATCAAGTTATCATGCATGGTTATTATAGTTTTTAAGTCACTTTCTACATTCCTGTTTAAAGCTGATTGTCAGTTTGGCATGAATTGAATTTTTTTTATCTTAATGTCAACTAGAAATTGGCTGCAAGCAAGGCTTTCAGTATACCCCCCGCAAAATTATCTAAGGCCAATAACTTCCTTTAAGTCAAACATGCAAAACATTTGTCAAAAATATCTTTTCAGCATTATAATCCTTCATGAAAATCCTCCGTATGTCTGACTCATGTCTGTAAGGTATTAAATAATATACTGAAAGCTCAGGGAGTAAAATTATTGTTGATTTCTCTGTACACTGTTGATCATTATTTATCATGAGAAATGGTCAAAAATTGGTTATGCTAAAAAAAAGCTGTAAATTTGTCAAAAATAAATTATTCAGCATAAGAATTATTCATGCACATCTGAAATATATCTGGAACAAGTGTGCAAAGAATTCAAATGAAACAATGAAAGCACTAGGAGGACTTGATTTCATAAAGTATGCTCTACCAGCCGTATTGTATATTAGCGATGGTTGAAAAATGTCTAAGTTGAAAAATGCTGTAAATTTGTCAAAAATTATTTTTTCACCAATAAAATTCTTTATGCACATCTTCAATATGTCTGTAACATGTCTGCAAAGTATTGAAAAGAATTACTGAAAGCCCCAGGAGGAGTTGGATTTCACAAAGTATGTACTATCAACCATAATTGAATATAAGCAGAAATGGTCAAAATTGGCTAAGTTTAAAAAGCTGTAAATTTGTCAAAACTAAAATTTTCAGCATAAAAATTCTTCATGCACATCTTCAATATATCTGGAACAAATCTGCAAAGAATTAAAAAGAAACAATGAAAGCCCTAGGAGGAGTTGATTTCACAAAGTATGCACTTCCAACCATTATTGTATGTAAGCAATAGTCGAAAAATGGCTAAGTTAAAAAATGCTGTAAATTTGTCAAAAACTATTTTTTCAGCATTATAATTCTACATGCACATCTTCAATATGTCTGTAACATGTCTGCAAAGTACTGAAAAGAAATACTGAAAGCCCTAGGAGGAGTTGATTTCACAAAGTATGTATGTAAGCAATAGTCGAAAAATGCCAAAGTTAAAAAATGCTGTAAATTTGTCAAAAATTATCTTTTCAGCATTATAATTCTTCATGCACATCTTCAATATGTCTATAACATGTCTGCAAAGTACTGAAAAGAAATACTGAAAGCCCTAGGAGGAGTTGATTTCACAAAGTATGTATGTAAGCAATAGTCGAAAAATGGCAAAGTTAAAAAATGCTGTAAATTTGTCAAAAATTATTTTTTCAGCATTATAATTCTTCATGCACATCTTCAATATGTCTGTAACATGTCTGCAAAGTACTGAAAAGAAACACTGAAAGCCCTAGGAGGAGTTGATTTCACAAAGTATGCACTACCAACCATTATTGAATATAAGCAATTATAGAAAAATTTGCTAAGTTAAAAATGCTGTAAATTTGTCAAAAATGATTTTTTCAGCATGACAATTGTTCATGCACATCTGCAATTTATCTGAAACATATCAGCAAAATATTAAAAGGAAACATTGAAAGCTGTAAGAGGAGTTGATTTCACAAAGTATGTACTTTCAGTACTATGGCAAACATGTTATAGGAAGACTTAAAAAGTCCCATAACTCTTGCAATACTGACCCTTTGGCCCCTAAATTCATACCACACATGTATTGTCTGATGGTGCAAGTGTGGTGAAAATTTGAAACAAATCAGGCAAAAGCTACTCAAGTTATTCAGCAAAGATGTCCAAATGTTGACGGAATGACGGAATCACGGAGTCACGGAATCACGGAATGACGGACAGGCTGAAAACAGTATACCCCCCTAAAACTTCGTTTTGCGGGGGGTATAATAAAAGCCTGCAAGGTCAGCGCAAAAGCATCAGGTTTATGTGTACCATTTATACATTTACATTTAACATGTTTAAGCAGATACATACATGTACATGTATAAAAAATGCATACTACAACTGCACATACATGTACATGTATCTTAAGACCCGTTCACACATTCACGATTTTCTCTACGATTCACCACGATTCATTCCGATTTCTCATGGTCAGAAAAATTGGAATGGATCGGGATGAATCTTGGCGAAAAGTGGAAATATTCATTGTCACTACGATTCCAGTAAGAATGTCCATGGTGTCTGTAAGGTATCGCTACAAATCAATGACGATTCATGATGGCAAACCTACGGTCAATGAGGATTGACCACGGTGGCACAACGAATGCTCAATGTGCTTGTACGGTTCGATACAGTACTAGTACGATTCAAGGCGGTAGCTCCGTAGCGAAACCGTGGATGATTCATAGGACAACCATACACAATTCGTGGTGAATCGTGGGTATTAGTGGTGTTAAACATTCCACAACTGGCTACGATCTCTCACGAATAGCCGCGAATATAGCTACGGTGTCAGTACGAATCATCACGATTCCGCTACGGTTGCGCTACGAATTAGGCCACGCCCAATAACCTCCACGATTGTTTTTAACAGTTTAAAACTTTCACAGCACTACCGTGGACTTTCCCGAATCATCACGATTCCACTACGAATCACCATGGTACACGATTCTACAAATCGTGGCGAATCGTAGCGGCACCATAGCCAAAAATCGTGAATGTGTAAACAGGCCTTAAGTGCAAAACTAATCAGTCTGATCAGTGACTGTTATAAAAAATTTTTCATGCTCAACTCAGCTAAGCATGAAATTTCAACAGCTCATTAATACAGAAATAAACAAAATTGGTAGAAAATTCAGGTTCCTGTAATTTATCCTGCTGATAAATGTTAAAAGGCCAACAGTTATTTGCATTTTAACATTTATCAGCAGGATAAATTTTAGTCTCAGCTGAGCTGAGCATGAAAAAAGTTTTATAACCTTGGGACCAGGTCCCAGAAGACCCCTAAGTATAACCTTCACACAATTATTTTACTTACGGGGCTTGACAAGATAGATGTAACAAAAGGTTGCCAGTACACGCCACACCCACCAGCGTTTCCAAGGCCACAGCATAACCTACCCCACTCCCCCACCACAGAAAGGGAAAATCTTACCTGTCATGATCAAAAGCACTGAACATGCCATTATGTGACCAGGGAAACTTTGGAGGATGTAATAACAAGTCGCCACACTCAACGGCATTTTCCAAGGCCACAACGTATCCTATCCCACTTTCTCACCCCCACCCCACTGCAGTAAGAGAATCTTACCTATCATGATCAAAAGCACTGAACATGCCATTATGTGACCAGGGAAACTTTGGAGGATGTAATAACAAGTCACCACACTCGACAGCATTTTCCAAGGCCACAACGTATCCTATTCCTCCTGCAGTCAAGGTACCAAGGGCTGCCAATGCCTGCAACAGATATGACAGAAGAATTGAGCTGAGACCAAACCCTGCAAAAATCTTCTTCATTGAAAGATGATTAACTTTAGAGCATACTGGCATATTAGGTTATTTCTAAAAAAATCATTATCATTCTATAAATCCTAATAAATATCAGAACTAATCATTTTCAAAGAAATTATCGCTTAATTTTTATCAAACTTGCTTCAAATCTACTAAAAGTTGTAAAACCTTTATATAATAGCCACTACACGGACAGTACAATTCCACCTCTATAACCAAAATTTAGGATTCTGGCTTTCTTCTTAGGGTGTATAGGCTGGTTTGTGTCCGATCTGGTCGGAAATGTTGAAGCCCAGTTTTCACGCATCGCGGCTCTTTTGTGTCAAGGTTTGTCTGACTAGATCAGCCCTGTCGTGAGAAAACCGGACTTTTGCTTATGCGAAAACAAAGGCGCAGATCAGCTTCGCAGTAACTGCGAATCTGATCAGCGCCTTTGTTTTCACTACACGGATAGTACAACTCCTAGCTTTATTTAACTGTACAGCCTGGTTTGTGTCGGACCTGGTCGGAAACCCAAATTGTTGGTTTTCTCACGCACAGGCTCATAATATACTCACCGCTTTCTTTCCTTTGGAGGCATTTCTGATCCCTGAGAATGATCTTATCTGAAACAAGAAAAAGTAAACCTGGCTTAGTTTGCATTTTTACTATGGTCCTGTTACAGGAATAATCATGGAAAGGGACACTGGCCCTATTGTCTCAAAATGGGTGTTGGGACAATTAATCAAAATAATAGAAAACTATTGGTATAATGCTTCTATCAGTAGCTACATGTACATGTATCTTTAGAATTTTCCAAGTCGACATTAAATACATGAGTGTATTGTAAAAGTGAAAAAGTAACATTAAATGAGTCGCCCCACTGGAAAAACAACAATCTGCCAGTGCTTGCACTAACTTTTTGGGCCAGGAAGTCATGACTTCCACCCTTTAAGATTTGGAAGTCACAGGCCCAAAATCTGGAAGTCATAGATTAGTCGCGGTGCCGCATGTCTAAATTACTCGCGTGCGATGTGTCAAGTGTGCATGCACACATTTAATTATTTTGTAACTACATCCTATATATAGAACACTTCCAAGGTGAAAATTCTGTTATGGTTCTATTTGTCTATGTTTTAGTGTCATTTTTGTACTGTTTGCACCAATAATGCATGTATTCATATGTTTAGTGTTCAAAGTTCATGTAACTTAGTGGCCACCTTTAGGGAAATAGTTTCTCAATTTGCTTGGGGTATGTATTCCTTGTACCAGTTATGACTTTAAATAGATTATTTCATGAATATGTGAAAATTATTATTAATTTACATATTTCATTTTTTATTTTCATTTATTATTATACATTTTAATCCTTATTAGTAGATCTATCTTATTTTATTATTGTTATTATTATTATTAGTGTCTGGTCAAGGTATTGAGTTCCCTAGATAGTTTGCTGAACAAGAAAAAAAAATCTTTTAATTTTTTTTTTTTTGTTTTGTTTTTTGTTTTTTTTTCTACAACTTGCTTATTAAAAAAGTTTTGAAAGAAAAAATCCACCAACACCTGCCTTTCATATATGTGACAATAATAAAGTGGAAAATATCTCAGTTCAAAAAAAAAAAAAAAAAAAAAAAAAAAAAAAAAAAAAAAAATGCAAAGGTGAGATGCTTCAAAAATGTGTATTGATTTCCTTCACAGTATTGATATTCAGCCTAGAGTGGACTATTCCCTATTGCAGTTTTACCCAATATTAATGGATTAGTCCAATATACCTGTCTTACGGCTGTATTCTCTACCTGCACTCGAGGCATACTCCACTCAAACTCATTCAGATAATCTGATCAGTCACTCGTGTGAGTGCATAACTGTTCGATTTGGTATGCACATGTCCCACTCACACTCGAACTCAACTCAAATTTCGAGTAAACGTTGAGTGGAGGCGACACCTCACTCGAGCGCTACTCGAAAATTTTTGGACCCTTATTTCTCCACATTTTCTTCAAAAAAAGCCCAATAATAGCAGATTACAAACATCACCCGGACCAAGATTGATGCTCGGGACAAATCTTTTCTTGAGAAGGCTCGCGAATTCTAGAACAGATTTCGATTTTCCAAAGGCATGTCATTTGCGACTATTTTGAACATGAAAAGCAATTATCCATATTTCAGGTAAGCGGTCAACATTGTACATCCAGATGCAGACACATTTGTGCTTAACGCTAGATATCGTTGTCACAGACTCACTCCGTCCACCTCCACGCACAACTATCTACTCACCCACTCACCCACCCGCCACAGAGAGAGAGAGAGAGAGAGAGAGAGAGAGAGAGAGCGAGCAACACAGAACGAAAAATAAACAAACAAGCAATAAAGAAGGAATGAGTATAAGCAAATACGATACCATGCGTGCACATTAAAATTAGATACAATGCGGCGTCTAGTCAGAGTCTTTGCTGCTAATTTGATGTAAGAATAATAACATCAAATGCCCATAAGATTTCAAATTTCTTTGTTTTATAATGAAAATCTGACACTCCAGTGAGTGATGGTTGAGTGACTGTTGTGCATACCAAATCTATACTCCACTCACACTCAATTTAATCCCACTCGACTCATACTCCAGCCATACTCTCGCGAGTTGAGTTCGAGTTTGAGTTTGAGTGACGGAAGAGAATATAGCCGTTAGTGTCTAGCAGTAAACTTTTGATCACACTTGACCTTGATCTGTTTATTGTTTTGACACAAATTTCTCTGCTCAGCAGTTAAAATAAGACACCTTTACACCCTGAAGGCATGGACTCGCTGTCACTAATCCCTAATTTAAGAGTTTTAAGATGGATTTCAATAGGCGATCGCTACTGACAGCCGGCTGTCAATAGCGAATGTTCGCTATTGACAGCCAGCTACACATTTTATTTCAATACACTGAAATAGGTAAATTTTCATTTCTGACCATACGTCGCGTGCCTTGCTGCAGGACGTAGGAGGATTTTTGTGGAAGTCAGCTGACGTCTGCTGTGTCATTTTTCGACGTACAGGAGTCATTTCAAGACGTAAAAACGCCCAAAACGTCCACTAGTGCAAGCACTGATCTGCATAGGCGAAAACAAAGGCGCAGATCAGCTTCAAGCTGATCAGCGCCTTTGTTTTCACTACTCAGATAGTACAATTCCTCCTCTACGTAACTCCAAAATTTCAAGCTTCTAGCCTGCTTCTGTAGCTGTACAGGCCGGTTTGTGTCTGACCTGTTCGGAAACCACATTGTTGGTTTTCCCATGAGGCGGCTCAAATGTTGTTGCAAAGTATATTCATTGTATCACAAGAATAGGTCTGCTTTGATTTAGACTTGATTGCAGTGTGATTCACTTTAACAATACTGAGTCTTCACTAGAATAAATTTCTTTCTATGCTTGGTGCAAGGGTTTTTTCTCTACAGTAACACAAAACTGGGTCCTATTTCTGGTGCCAAAATTTTTCCCAATTAGCTGAAAACGTTCCCAATTGACCTGAAAAATTCCTAATTAACATTCAAAAATCCCAATTTTAAAGGTAAACTTTGTGCCACAGGGCTCTCATTTGCCGAAATTTGGGGCCGAAATTCGGCCCCATTCCCAATGCCAAAAAGTGTGTTTTTTTCCCATTCGAAAGTTAAAAATTCCCAATTGCACCAAGACTACTTGGTCCCAGAAAATTGCATTTATCTTCAAAGCAAATTGTATTTAAATACTTGATTACTGTGAGAGAACTCCATGTATTCTGTTAATTGAACAAAAAATACTTCCGATCGAAATATCATCTTGTTAAAAATCTTGTTGGGAGATGGCTGATTTTCGCCGAAACGATCTATTGGTCGGGACCGGTAGACTGTTCCGGTTTTATACTGACTGCTAGAGTAATTTCCCTTCTACGCGAGAGCGAATCGCATTGCTTTCGAAGCGATATCGATACTGATTTGCCAAATTTGACAGCAAGTATCGCCGAGGTACACTACAAATTTATTATTTTTTTGTGCAGTATGAAATGAACTCATTTAATTCTGATAAATAATGGAGACCAGGAGTTTTCTTTGTTAATTTATGAGTATTATTTTATTCGTACCCAGATAGATTTTGCACAGTACCGTTCGGCCATTCCTTCTTGTAAGGCCGTTGCAAAAAAACGGTCTGTGAAAGAGGCAGGAAACTTGTTATACATTTCAAAGAATAACTTTCTTCACTTTTATGACCCAAACTACTTAAATTTCTTAAACTTTAACAAAGCTATTATGCTGTGTCTTAAATGACTATTCCACTGACATTATCACAACAATAAAAATGAGTTTACTTGCAATGATCATTATATTGTCTGCCTCTTTATACTGCTCATCTTCGTTTGTTTGCCTATTTACTATTTTCCCAATTTTAACCCAAACACCGCTAATTTTCCCAATGCCAGGGGCCCTGGCCCCATTCCCAAAAATGGTAGTGACAGCCCTGGTGCCAGGACAGGTTTCAACCTAGCCAAGAATTTTAGGGAGAAGTTTCTTCACTTCTTAAGAAAATTTGAGAGAAGTTTGGACCTGAATTTCAGGTTTTAAAATATATTCTATACATTTTTTTTTTTTCACTTCGCCCTCAGCTGAAAATAGGGAGAGGTTTGATCAATTAGGGAGACTGTTTCTACCTAATCGCCCTGTAGGTTATTCGCTGCAGGAACATACATTTGTGTTTCATCAAAAAACACAATATATATACCAGCAAGCATTAATATTTTTTATAATGATTGAATTCTCGGTGAAACATACATGTACATGTAAAAATGGCATATTTTCAATGTCTTTATCCATGCAAGCATGAAAGCTTTGTGTAACATTCGCAACACTGCAGTCACACTAATGTGTATCGAATCTAGTGCATATCAAAATACTAAAGGTACATAACCAGTTTTTATGCAAATGTAGGCGGACAAAAAAAGTCTGATGGGTGATTTTCACAGGTCAGCTTTGAAAATGGTTGGTTTACATACATTTGGAATTTCGGATGAATTGACTGAAACCATAAAAAGTTATCTCAAGTTAAATCAACTTAAATGACAAGTTGCGTTGGCTGTTGAACTCAGTAATTTATAAATTTTGATCAAACATGATAAAAACCTCTTCATAAATCGTTTGTTAAAACTTAAACTCATTTTAGACCATCTTATTGCCTTTTATGATACTTAAAATCAAGCAGAGACAACGTAGATTGACATCTGCTTTAGTGCCATATCCGGGTTATTTTGAGGCATGGAGATTGTAAACAATAGCTGAGTGAGAGTCTACTGATGAAATCTAACAAGTCAAGCGTCAAAATGAATTTTTGAAACCTGATTTTTTCTCAGTTTACGAACCATTGGGTATGATACCATGGTTTTGACAGCTACTAAATACAAGTCAGGCTTTAATTTAACAAGATTATCGGCACGACAGGAAAATCCTATGTTTTATGTATTAAATGTTTAGAAAATTATTTGGCATCTTATTATTTTATAATTATTATGCAATTTTTTTTAACTCAAACAGAAAATTATCCACACAGGAAATTTAACTCTTTAATCCACACAATTATTATTTTGTTGAAATAAGCCTAATTGCCTGTGCAATAACCTGTCAAGATCAGTCATACATATCAACGAGTAAAGGGGGATGTAATTATCAAAGCCGTCATAATAAAAGAATGTGGTAACAGGAGAACCCGGCGGTGCACTCTTAAGTTTTTTTTGACCCCATGCTCGTTCCACGTTTTTGAAAACACCCCCCTTATGTCGCAAAAACAAGGACTTCCTGGAGCATTTTTACCCCCTTTCATCGCAAAAACAAGGACTAACTGCTGTAAAAATACCCCCTTTCACGCGAAAACAAGGATATTTGACAGATTTTATACCCCTTTTATCGCAAAAACAAGGACAGCCTACTGTCAAAATAACCCCCTTTTCAGAAAAACAAGGATATTGTACATAATTATTACCCCCTTATTTCGCAAAAACAAGGACAACCTGCTGCCAAAATACCCCCTTTTTTGGCAAAATCACGACATTGAACAAAGTTATCACCCCCTTTTATCGTAAAAACAAGGACAACCTACTGTCAAAATACCCCCCTTTTTTTCGAAAACCAGGACATTGTACAAAATTATCACCCCCTTTTATCCAACCAACTAGTAAAGTCAAACCCACCCACCCCACCCACCAACTCCGACAATCGACGTCCATTTTAGTAGAGCTGTCATTGGTTGGGCATTTGACATATCGATATATCGATGGGACATATACCGATATATTGATATGTATCGATATAATACTTAATTTTTCAAAAGGTGTTTGAAAGCAACTTTTATAGACCCTTATTGTCATTTTATGCTACTTTTAAACACCTTGTTTCTTTTAAGGTCAACAACAAGTTTAAGATAAAGTTTCAACTTAATTTCAAGGAAGTGCTGTCAACAGATGATAATTACACCATGACTATTTATTTCATTCAATTTGGCAATCATAAATCAGTATAGATCAGGAAGAAAGAACATTAACATCAAATTATGACAGAGTTTGACTGCATTTTTGTGGCTCAAGTTTGGCTCAAAATTACTTGGCAAATTCACTTTTAAAAGCAAGATCATTATCCACTGAATTTTTATTCCTTGACAAACTATTTGAAAAAAATGTGTGAGTACTATCAATTGGTGCTTATCTGATGCTTTGTCATTTATTGCTCTCTGGGGATCCAAAATGTTCATACTGTGTGCAATTTGCAATAGTTATTGAATATTGATACTAACCAACCAATGTTATCTGTCTAAACAGCCAGCATATTTTTGTGAGAAGTTTCACTTTACAATATCGATATGTATCGATATGTCATTTTCTATATCGATACAGCTCATCTGCATTGATACATCGATATCGTCGATATCAATGACAGCTCTACATTTTAGTCAGTTTTGGAGCCGAGAAAAAATCCGACACAAGATGGAATATCCTCGTTGATTGGTTGATTTTATATGCATCTCATCATTTATTTGTTGATTTTAAAAAATCATTGTCCAATAGAAAAACGTTTTATAAAATTTGACTGGTTTGGTTTCCACAAAAAATTACGGAAAGTCCTCCCGTTCCCGTAAGCGTAAACGAAAACACCATTTCTGTGGGAAACGCGGAGGGGCGGAATTAAAATACCCCTAAACGCGGAGGGGCGGAATTTAAGTACCCCTAACGCGGAATTAGAATCAGATAAAAACACCCCCTTTCCATCGAAAAATGCGGCGAGTGATTTTAAACACCCCTAAACGCGGAAATACAGTGAAATGAAAAACACCCCTAAATATGGAAAACGAGGAACCCGATCTGAAATTACCCCCCTTTTTCTCGAAAACGCGGTCCGCGTTTTGACCTCAAAAGTACCCCCTTTTCCGCGATTTTTGGAACAAGCATGGTCCCAAAAAAATTCAAGAGTGACACCACCGGGCAGGAGAATTAGCGTTATGGTTCTGCTTTTTCAATGGTTATATATTTTCCCCACTTCAATGGACATCAGATAAAAATAATCACATCAAATTATTTATTTATCCTTTAATATATTTATAATCATGAAAATTAAATCACAGAAAATGTTTCAAATCCACTTAAAACATTATTTAATGAAAATTAACAGTATAAAGCATTTAAGTAAGCTTCAAAATTCTCATACTCCCGTCATGCTGATAACCAATACCTATAGCACAAGCTATCCGCACATCGGGCTTGTCGATTACGCAGCTTATCGTGCAGATAAGAGGCGTTACCGGCCCGATCGTGCGGATAGACTCAGCCTTAATTTCTTTAAAGCTTACAAATCCCATTCTTGTCAAAATCCAAATTCATACCATACTAGACGAATTGCCTTTTTTTTTATAAAAGTATGGAGTCTATCGAATGCTAGAATTATGGCTTGTGTAACTAGTCTGTTCTGACAGTTTTACGTAACACGCGCGAAAATAGGTTACGAAACGGTTTTTCCCGAAAGCCCAAGGACTTTTTTCTTGACCTTTCAAAACAAACACATTTTCGACTCGCCTTGTAGGAAAGAACCTATCAAAGTGAAGCAAAATCATCAGCTAATGTTATAGGCACTGGCATTTTTCATTTTCCACTCACCTGCTGCACAGTTAAAGGAGTATTTAGTCTGAACAACGCATCTTTCGATGCACGTCCGACAATTGCGGCCATTTTCTCTCCTTAACCACAAATGCAAGCATACGGAGAATATGGTGCAACGATATACCGGAAAAATATGGTAATTGGTCAACTCGTACCCGAGTCAATTCGAATTTACAGACAACTCGCCCCAAAGACAACTCGCTACAAAGACAACTCGCCACAAGAACTCGCCCCACTTTCGGAAGACAAATCGCCCCACTTTAGAAGACAACTCGCCCCACTTTAGAAGACCACTCGCCCTTCTTTAAAAGACAAATAGAATCCATCATGGGTGTCCAGTGGAGATAGGAAAATCCCAACCCGAGGGTCCACCCGTTCCAGTGGGAAACGAGGCTCGCCGAGTTTCCCACTGGAACGGTGGACCCGAGGGTTGGGATTTTCCTTTCTACACTGGGCACCCATGATCGATTCTTTTTCTTACATACTCCGATTTTATCCTTTTACCGGTAACGTAACCTGGTACCGTGCTTTAACCCTTGTGACGTTGTGCATATTACGGATGTGACGTCAAATGTAAATAAATCGTTGTCAAAGTCAATAGTGATGTAATTTTTATTTGTTTTTATTTTAAATCGAGCTTGATTCAAGAGTACTCGCTGTGAAAAACATCACTTTTGTCTAGTTTTGGTGAACGCCATTGCTGCAAGCAGTAGAAACGATCGAATTATATCTCGTGCTTTTCTTATCTTGCATGAGCAACCAAACCAGCAGTGTAAGATCGATTTATCTACCACCACTAAAATACCGGAATTTTTCTATCTTTATGATAGAGGTATGTAAGAAAACTCTCCCCACTCTCTTAGACCGCCCCTCTTTATTCTTCCTATAGAATTCGCTCCATAACCAAACTAATGTTTTTGTTATTCATTAACCGTGTTGCATTTTCGGTGCTTCTACTCCCTACACTCATCACTGCACGTTGTCTGACCGATACATTCTTGGCAAAATATATACAATTAAAACATGTTCTTTTCCCTAGTATTTAAAAAACTGTAAGATATGAATGATTAAAGATAAACCATTAAACACTAAAATATAAACATTCTAAAAATTAAATTATTTTAAAAAATCATTAAAAAATCTAAAAGTCATACAACGCAACAGTAGTGAGTGAACAAAAATCATCAACGGTCATACTTGGCGAGAAACCGTGAGGTTCACTCAACCATCATTATAAAATTTAAAATTCCTACTACGCAACAGTAGTGAGTGAATATTAACGGTCATAATTGGCGAAAAGCCGTGAGGCTCACTATTGAGTGAATAATTAATGGTCATAATATTATAGGTGGAAAGCTGTGAAAAAGGACAGAGACCAGTAATTGTAACGTAGCAAGCGATTGGCCGAAAGTGTGGAGGGATCTTTATCCTTGTAAGGAACAGTTTATTTGCTCTGAGCAGCCCAAGTTTCGGACCAAATGTGACATTTTATGGGTTAAACTCGAAATTATAAGACACAGACCGCTATTCATTGGTGCCTTCTACAGACCTCATGAAGATGATTTAGAAAGTCTCAAAGAATTACAAAATTCTATCAGCCAGGTGAGGCAGCAAAGTGACAATGTGAGTAGGTCTCAGCGGGTGGTGATTGACGGGGAGGAGTCGGAGTCCATACCTGTGACATCTGGTGTCCCCCAGGGTTCAGTTCTGGGTCCGATTCTCTTCCTCGTCTACATAAATAATCTGCCCGAGGAGGTCTGCTCCTAGGTGAGATTGTTTGCAGATGATACGGCTCTATACTTCACAATGGAGAGCAAGGACGATAGCAATGCACACCAAAACGACCTAGACATTCTATCAACATGGGAGACCAGGTGGGACATGGAATTCAACCCCTCCAAATGTCAGGTGGTACATGTGACGGGCTCTAAGTCTAAAAGACCAATCAAAACTGACTATATATTGCATGGACAGGTCTTGGAGTCCGTCACCTGTGCCAAATATCTGGGAGTTGATATCTCCAGTGACCTCACCTGGAACTCCCATGTTGACCGCATAACAGGAACTGCAAACAGGACCCTTGGTTTAATTCGCCGCAACATCAAGACAAAAATGCCAAGAGTACGTGAGACTGCTTACAATACCCTTGTCAGGCCACAGCTTGAGTACGCCTCGGCAGTTTGGGACCCCAACACGGACAAACTGATCTACCAAATATAACAAGTCAAGCGTAGGGTCGCTCGCTGGACAGCCAATAACTTTTGCAGACAGGCTAGTGTCCCGTAACTAAGATGATTGAACAACTAGGATGGAGAACATTGGGAAGAAATACAGAAATGCAAACAGGCCAAAAGCTGAATAGTTTGTATATACAAGGCAATCCTACCCAATGCTGCAAAGTACACGGAGAGCTGGCATTCGGCGATGTCTGTTTTATGAGAACAGCATATTGTATAAGTAAATAAATAATAGAATACATTATATGTGGCATTCATTAGTGATTTGATTAATTTTCAATGATTTAACAAAAACAAAAAGTAGAACGATCATATGATAAAAATATACATTGACACTTATCAGTCTTCGGTAAAAATGATACATGTATAACACAACCTCTCTTTCTTTCTATTACCAAATCATTTCTAGCAGAGAATAAAATTAAAGAAGGCCAAGAAAAAGTCAATTAATGACACGAGCCATTTTTCACCTATTATAAGTGTGCCAAACAATAAAAAAAATAACAATGTATAGGCCATACTGAGCGTGATCTTTAATTGGATTATCTGCGGTACTTATTAGGTTTGAATTTGTTTGTTTGTTTGATTTGATGCTTTACGTCCCAGTCAACAGCAATGGTCATGTCGGGACGTTGACTCCATTTTATGGGACTTTTACCCAACATTAGGAGCTGTAATGAAAGGCATCATTTACAAAACTGAATAACAATTTGAAACAAGATTAATTTTACCTGCAGCAAAAGAAAAACACAAAACACACACACACACACACACACACACAAAAAAAAAAACACAAAAAAAAAGAAATAAAAAAAAAATAAAAAAAAAACATAGCATTGTCAAAATTCTGACATATAATGATATGAAATCGGCGTGTTTCTGTCAAATATTTCAAACTAATTAAAAGAAATTTCACGTACCCATTTAATGAGACAGAAAATGGCAATGCCACGAAACTGACCAAGTTCTTAACATCTATTTGGAGCCGGCGCATTCTATATCGCTGCATTTTTGTATTACTGAAAAACAATATTTCACATAAAATGGCAATCCAATCCAATTCAAATATCGCTGTAGTTTTTTATCACTCTAAAACAATGATAGAAATAAAAATGGCGATCCAATCTATCTATCTATCTATCTATCTATCTATCTATCTATCTATCTATCTATCTATCTATCTATCTATCTATCTATCTATCTATCTATCTATCTATCTATCTATCTATCTATCTATCTATCTATCTATCTATCTATCTATCTATCTATCTATCTACCTACCTACCTACCTACCTACCTACCTACCTACCTACCTACCTATCAAAATAAAAAATATCGGGTTTTCGATTCTCGATTTTTCTATTTTCTTTACCTGAAAACTGAGATCTCAATGATCAGACACTAATCAGCTAATCGATAACTGGCGTAATCTGTCGATGTTGTCGATTTTGGCAACTATTCGATAATTGCTACGAATACACGTGTTTGTGTATATCTGTACTTGGCAGTTCTAATTTATTGTAAGACGATTTTTTTTTTCAAGTTTTCTAACATAATTACAATCTTCTTCTTCCACTTAAGTTCATCCCTCGGAAACCCGGGTATTTTCGAACTTGTGCTGTACTTAAAACGACTTTGCTGGCTACATGGTGGACTTCTGAAGTAGCAGCTTGAACGTCTCTAAGCTTGGCGCTGAGACAAACTGCTGTGGAAGTTGGTTCCAAATCCTGATGGTGTGATTGTGGTACAAAGAACTTCATGTTGTGTCCTCTTGTAGCTCTGGCTGTGATAGGGTTCAAGAATGGTGTCGATGGAATACAGACCAAGCCATACACAATTCTGTAGAATAGTGTATCCTTGACATATCGCCTCTGTTCTTGAAGGGTTTCACAGCCTAGTTCATTCATCATTGTGGTAACGCTGCTAGTTCTGTCGTAGTCTCCCTTAACAAATCGGGCCGCGTGTCGTTTGGAGCATTTCCAGTTTCATAGTGTTGTTGTTTGTGTCAGGGTCTCAGACACAGGAAGCATACTCCATGACTGGGCGGACTAATGACTTAAAGCACTGTTCCTTTACCGGTGGTGGACAGTCTCGGATGTTACATCTTATGGTGTTAAGACTGCTTGTCGCTTGCTGACAGTATTGTCGACATTTTGGTTCCAGGAGTGATCTGAGCTGATGGTGGCGCCGAGATACTTGGCCTGCTTGACAGTCTGTAGATGCTGTTCATGGACACTGTAGTTGCAGATGAAGGTATTCATTTTGTTAGTAATGCGTAGCACCTCGCGTTTGTCTTATTGAACTGCATCTGCCATTTGTGCTCCCATTCTTCCAGTTTGCATATGTCATCCTGGAGTATGTCTGGTCTTCTGTAGTTCTGATTATTCCGTAAAGCAGGGAGTTGTCAGCAAAAAGTCGCAGGGATGAATCAATATCCTCTGACATGTCATTGATATAGAGTTATAGACCAAGAAGATTAGAGGTCCAAGCACTGTACCCGGTGGGACGCTAGATGTAACTTGAGTGAAGCTGGAGTGGGTTCCTTCCAGAAATACTTTTATCTATCTTCTGATACTGAGTCGATCAATATCTGATCATCACCTCAGGTGTGGGGTGGGTGGCTAAATTTAGAATTTATTCAAGGGAAAATCATTTGGCGTGGACCATTAAAACTATTTACAAGATATACAAATGTAGATCAGAAGTATACTAAAACGCATGCCTTAAATTCCTCAATGGTCTTGGATGAGACCATTGAAGAAGGGATACTATTCCAAACCGGAATAGTTCTGGGGAAATGAATTTTTCAGGGCATCACTTTAGGAAAATGGTCTTGTGTATTGTGATTCATGCGATGCCCGAGTGCGCCTTAGGTTAAGTGCCGGGGTCAGGTATTTGTCTTTATCAAGAGACACTGTACCGGAGTGTATCTAGTAGAAGAAGGTTAAGGAGGACCTCTTCCTGCGGGACTCCAGGGATGGCCACTCAAGATCGTGTGGCACATCACAGACGCTACTCCTGTTCCGCCATCGCCTGCAGGTCCACCTGGCTGCTGTCTTCTGCACTTTGTCTACCTATTTTGTCTCAGTTTCATTATAGGGATACCAAATAGGACAGCTCTGCATACTCACGTTGATGTCGAATTAATGTTTTCATTGTTTTGTATGCAACTTCCTTATTATGCTTAGGTGCCAGTGCCGGTATAAACGACCTCCGATCGAAATGACTCACAGGCGAAACCTATAGGAACTACCTCGGCCTCTTCCAATCTGATTATTGCGTGCGTTCGTAGTTTTTTCCAATGGTAAAAATGGTACCATTGGTAGACAAATTCCGTTCAAAGTTTTACCAATGGTACCATTGGTAATACCATTGGTACCAATGGTACCAATGTTACCAACATACGGCAGCAAATGATGCAGACAGAATACAGCGTGGGTAATTCTACCAACGCGGGAAAAGTCACGTGATTCAATATGGTGAGCCTAAAATACATCACGAATTTCGTAAATAAGCAATACTTT
This sequence comes from Rugalucina vietnamica, assembly GCA_964017185.1. NCBI lineage: Eukaryota > Metazoa > Mollusca > Bivalvia > Lucinida > Lucinidae > Rugalucina > Rugalucina vietnamica. The sequence goes on from OZ024877.1 coordinate 51,604,465, forward strand.
TGTCATACATGCAAAGTAAATGTTGTAAAATAGCAGAATATACGCGAAGTAAATAAGAAAGACAAAAACAAGTGAGGTGTATTGATCAATATGGTAAAAATTCCACCATGTGATCTACCAATGGTAGCAGAAAAACTTTCAGGGTTTTCTGGTTACCATTGGTAAAAATGGTACCAACAGTACCATTGGTAGATTTGCAGATTTTACCATTGGGAGAACCCCGAACGTAGCTATTGATTGGGCGAGGCGAAACAGCCCGGGCGAAATGAACCAGAGCGAAACAACCCGATACCGCCGGTGCGTTCCTTTACCGGAATGGGCCTGATTACCGGAATGGACTACCGGAATGGACATTTATATGTGTCCTTGAATACTTTTCATTTGGTTTTTCAGGACAGATTGGCCTAGAATATACATAGACGGTGATAAGTTCGAGAATCATGTGGTTTAAGTACATTTAAATTGTGTTCCGTACGGTTGGATAGCCTAGGTCATGTGCCCATATATACTTATATAGGTCCGTGTCACACTGCCAGCACATTTTACTCATTTCTACTTCTATTCATCCCTGTGTTTGCTATAGAATTCAACCACTGGTGATCTCTATATTTATTTATCAAAGAAACCTCTGATCAGTGACCCTACCCCGAACCCACCACTGAGCTACCCTAAACCACCATGGAAAGTCAATTTTGCTAAATTGAGATGAATTTTATTTTATGCAAACTATTCATATGACTACAGAAGCACGTTAGATACAGATTAAATACATTTAAAGCACCCAAAGCGATAGCATAATGTCCATTCCGGTAATTATGTCCATTCCGGTCCATTCCGGTAAAGGAACGCACCCGATACCGCTGTGCCGGTAATACCGACTATTAGTAATCTTTTCTACGGAGTTGTATGTTTCAGGTAAGTGGAACCGAAAGTAGAAAAAGATGCTGCTCGTTATTGATGATTGAAAAATCTCATTTTCCTTAGTCTTCTTATGTTTTTTTTTTAACGTTATTTGAATTTTTTATGTTTGGTATCTTTCTATGTATATGGCGGAACCTTCGAAATTCGGGGCAATTCGAAATTCGTGGTAATTTATGTTTATCACAGTTTATCTCTCTATGTGCTCTCAGAAGTTTTTTAACAACAGTTGAAACCTAGATGTTTGCACTTTAATGGTATGAAATTTGTATCTGAACAACATTGTTGGGCAAGTTTACAGGGATTTATATTTTGTGGACTCATCTTTTCAACAATGCACAAAGGCAAATTCTTAATAAAATAAGAACCTAAGATTAAACTTGCCCCAAATACAAACCAGGCAGGATAGATTAATGCAATTACCATGAGTGCTTTGGGGATTTCCAGCTCTACAAATTACTGAAACTCAGGTTGTTCTGATCCCACTGGATAATTTTAATTTGATCTTTTTGTACTACTACACCGAATTTAGAAAGGACTTTTCGTCTGGATGAAAATGCTACCTCAGCATTTCTATTGAAGGATAGTTCTGTTGAAATATGAAAGTGACAGATTTCTCAATTTTGTATTGGTAGAGCATATTTCACTGCATGTGTAGAAGAACTGTACTGAACCTGAGATTTAGGAGAGAGCTGTTCTTTATGACAAAACATTAACTACACCGAATTTCGAAGGTACCATCATACTGCTGCTCCCTCTCACGAGGATTATTTGCTGATGAAAAAGAAAAAGAAATGCGTCAAAGAACTTAGAAGATATAAATGGGCCACAACGTGAGAAATTGTACCTTCGAACAATTTATGATTATTAATAAAACAATTTTACTTTGAATGTATAATGTCTTTAGAGTCTGTTGGTCTTTATTTGACCAGATTATTCACATTATTTTGTGAGTTTTGACCAATTTACTACATGAACCCTACAGACGTCATTGTCCAGAAAAATGACATCATAGTTGCGTATTAAATTTCTGCATGTTAGCAGACTCTACAAAACTCGATGCATTTGCTTAAAACTGTTTAAGCACCGGTCAGAACCTATTTTAAGATAGAATCTTATCACCCTTACAATCAGTCTGTTGATATCAGAAAACAGCATGAGTTGTTTGTAAATAACTTGGTCGTAGATGTTAAGGCGAATCCAAGAGATTTTTTATCGGTACATAAATACTCAGAAAAAAGATGTTCAAGGTATCCCCCCTTTGAAAAAGCGAAATGGAAGTGGTCTTGCTGAATCAGATTTTGAAAAGGCTGGTGAATTCAATGGTCAGTTTACGGATGTGTTCACCAAAACTGAACATAGCCAGGTCCCTCTTTTGAATAGAAAAGCCCCGTTCATGGAAGACATAGTGGTATCTAAAGAAGGTGTAACAAAACTTCTCAAAGGTTTGAACCCGTCGAAAGCTTTAGGCCCTGATGAGCTTCATCCCAGAGTCCTTAAGGAATTGGCATCTGAGCTAGGTCCTGTTTTTGCACATCTTTTTCAATAGTCAATAGACTTGGGTGAAATCCCCAAAGAATGGTCTTTAGCAAACATTTGTCCCCTGTTCAAATAGGCTGACAGGTCTCTTGCTTGAAACTATCGTCCAGTTTCCTTGACCTGCGTACCCTGCAAACTTTTGGAACATATAGTGTGTTCTAATATCATGTCTCATTTGGATCATCATAATCTTTTGTCAGACAGCCAACATGCATTCAGGAAATCCCATAGTTGTGAAACTCAGTTAGCTTCAGTGATTGGTGATTGGGCAAAAATCTTAGACAATCAAGGTCAGGTTGATACATTTGTCTTGAATTTTGAAAAAGCTTTTGACACTCCTCCGCATCAACTCCTTAAAAGCAAATTGTTCAGTTATGGAATTGGTGGAAAGACAATTAAATGGATTGATGCCTTCCTTTGCTATAGACAACAAAGAGTTGTGCTTAATGGCGTTAAATCAGACTGGGCTCCTGTTGTATCTGGTGTCCCACAGGGCACCGTTCTTGGCGCCTTGTTGTTTTCGTTGCGTATAAATGATATCACCACAGATATTGAATCGGAAATCAGACTCTTTGCTGATGATTGTGTCTATTATCGTGAAATTAAGAATGTGGAGGATACAGTGAAACTTCAGAAGGATATTGATCGATTAGGTAGTTGGGCCCGGAAATGGGGTATGAGATTCCAACCCGTCAAGTGCAACATGATGCAGCTGACGAATAAACGTACTAGTAAAATTCAGGCTTCTTACAAGCTTGAGGGTACTGTGTTGGAAAATGTTGAAAGTATCAAATATCTTGGTGTAACAATAACTAAGGATTTAAAATGGAACACTCACATCAGCAATGTGTGCACCAAAGCCAATAGGACCCTTGGTTTTTTGAGACGAAATCTGTTTTCTTTTCCCCAAGATGTGAGAGAAGCTGCCTATAAAGGTCTGGTGAGACCTATTCTTGAATATGGTAGCTCAGTTTGGGACCCTCATTATGAAAGTCTGATAGATGATTTGGAGAAAGTGCAAAAGTGATTAACTTTGAAAGTAATCGATAACAGGTCTGTATGGCACAATGGTTGCCATGGCAACATGCATGATACAAATAACGTTGCGGCTAGGTTTGTAACTAGGAACTATACATATGAAAAAGGTAGTATGACTGACATCCTTAAAAAACTAAAATGGGAATCCCTGCAGAAAAGAAGGAAGGATGATAGAATCATATTGCTTTACAAAGGTCTAAAAGGGAGAGCAAAAATACCCACGGATGACCTTATCCCCAAAAATAGGCGTTGTAGGAATCAACACTCCTTGGCATTTCAGATACCTTCAGCAAGTACAAATGCCTATTTACACAGTTTTTTCCCCCAGACTATTAGAGATTGGAATGAACTCCCTGATTCTCTGATCTCCTCTGCTGAATTGTCAGATGATTATGTGTCTAAATTAACTTCTCTTGTGAGAGCTCGGGACTAATCCCCTCCGGTCAAGCCCCATCCCCCCTGGTGTGGTATTGTCAGTTTGACATTTCACCAGTGAAATATTCTGATTCTGACATTATTTTGTCTATTTGTATGGCGATATGGTTGCCATGGTTACCATTTAGAGATAGATATAGGGAATGTAAGAATATTATGGGCAATAACAAGGGCAGATAACTCCAAATATTGAAAATAAATATGTTTGAAAACTCGTTCACGTGGTAGCCCAGTGTTCAAATATTACAAATACAGTGTTATTTCTTAAACATGTATTACATGATTTTTTTCACTTTTTTGCCGCTTTCTACTAGTGACGTCAGAATGTCCGGAGGTACATTTTGTCGTGTTGTGGTTTAAATAGAATCCAACATTGGTGTTCTGTGGTGACAAGAAAATTCAAACGAGGATCCAGCATTCCAATTGGATATGAGGCATGCTGAGTTTCCCACTGGAACGGTGGGCCCTAGTGTTGGAATTGTTCCTGTCTCCACTGAACACCAATGATCGATTTTTTTTCTTACATACTCCGTTTAAGTTCCTTTTACCATGAACATCACCTGCTACAGTGCTTTGCCTCTGGTGATGTTGTGTATATTACAGAAATGATTGTCAAATGTAAATAAATTGTCAAAGTCAACAGGGATGCTACAGTTTTTATTGTTTTGTTTAATCTAAAGCGGACATGAATCAAGAATATATGCCAAGAATTAAGACACTGGCTATCCGCACGACAGGGAAATCGAAATATTAATGTTAAAAATGTGTAGAAATAGATACATTTTAAATTGCTAAATATTATACACTGGCTTCAAAACTGAAATAGAATATATTACCCATGCAGGATTTTTTTTACTTTTTAATTAAAAAAAAAAAAAATATTTTGCTGAAATTGGCTCACCTGTGAATTTACCTGTAAAATCAGCCATGCGTATGCGTAAATGAGAAAGTAATTATCTAAACCTAAATAATAAAAGAAAGTGGTAATCAAAAAGAATAAACATCCTTTGATTTAAACAATTGAGTATGAAAGCATTTCAGTAACACAATTAAAAAAGCATTTACGAACCTTATATTTTTCTCCGCTATTAGAATTCTTCTCGGATTAAGTTTACGTCAGCTGGAATAATCAAAACAAATTAGTATTTCTAATTTTCATAATTAACAACAATGTAAATTTCGAATGTATTTCAATAGCTAAACACATAATTAATTTATTTAATGGCAAATTAATAGTCAAATACATACGTAAGCTTGTTAGCAAATCTGATACTCCCGTCGTGCCGATAGCCAATACCTGTAGCATTGGCTATCCGCACGACGGTCGGGCCGATAACGCCACTTATCGGCACGACCGTCGTGCGGATAAGCAGTGTTATCGGCACGACCGTCGTGCGGATAGCCTCAGCCAAGAATTAACACAAAATTTGCCTAGTTTTAGTGAACGTCATTGCCGGAAGCTATTGCTTTGGCTAAAAATGATCGAATTTAGTCTGAGCAACTAAGCTGTCAGTGTAAGATAAATTTGTGCACCTGGTCCACTACTAAATACTGGAATCAATATATCAGAATTTTTTTAACAGAGGTATGTAAGAAACGTAGATTCAGACCTTCAGCTGCTGTTGTTTGCAATCTACATATATAAACAGTAGCAACCACCGACCCTTCTGAAGACAATTCACCAACACTTTTGTTCAAACTTAATGACTTCAAACTGATAATTATAATTGGTGATAATACATTTACCATTATTACAATCACGTTTTCACCGACAGTCTTATTAATTCCATATTTATTTCAGATCAGCCACGATAACCCTTAAATAACAGTTTCATAGTCTGCAGAACTGGTTTACCGTTACAAAATCAAGTTTCTCAGAGCAAAAGGTAAGTAATGATCATTTGAGTCTGTGCATGGAGAAAACCAACAATTTGGGTTTCCGATCAGGTCCGACACAAACCGGCCTGTACAATCTCAGGAGCAGGCTAGAACCTTGAAATTGTGGATTTAAGAAGAAGAGGTATTGCACTATCTATGGAGGGAAAACAAAGGCGCTGATCAGCTGTACAGTACATGTAACTGCACGGCTGATCAGCGCCTTTGTTTTCACATATGTAGATTGTTGGTTTCTAATCAAATAATGCACATGTTCGTCAAGATTGACTCTGTTTCTTTCAGTAACATTTTAAATAATTTAGCAACACATTAAAGTTCGGCCAGGTTCCCTCAGTCGCTTCATATTAATCAAATTCGTAATTAAGAATCAATCTCGTGCAAGTAGTTATTCATAATTAGTCATGGTTACCATCAATGATTATCAGTTACGGCAATATTGTCTTCAGAAGTGTCGGTGAATTGTCCCAATATCGTTTGTGAATTGTCTCGAAAACCGTGTCTTGACATTTATATCTTCTTAGGTTTAATATTATTAGCTCACCTGAGTCATTAGGCTCACAAGGTGAGCTTATAGTATACCAATGCTCCATCGTTGTTGTTGTAGTTGTCATTGTAGTTTTCATTGTTGTCCACAATGTGAAGCATCCTTAGGAAAAGGAAACGAAAGTTTGTATGAATGGTGCAGGTCACATGACCGAGATGGCCACCATGGCTACAATTTCCCTACAAATAGCAAAAACCTTTAAAAATCTTCTTCTCCAGAACCGGAAGGCCTATCATTTTGAAACTTGGCTTGAAGCATCAGGTAATGGATCTCTGCAATGTTTACATAAATTATGACCCTGGGATGACCTTGACCTATTTTACAGCAAGGTCATTTTAGGTTGCCAATGCGTTTGAATGGGGAAAATTGGTAAAATGTATTAAGTTGGGGGAACTTGCTGGGAGTATGCAAATGGACAGAGAAAAACAGATCTGAGGTGAGCGTTTACAGGACCATTGGTCCTCTGGTTGCTGTATCATATGTATCATTTCAGAGATAACTGCTAACAATGGGTCTGCTCTCGGATCCAAAGAAGCGGGCTAAGATCGTGGAAGCTGTTTCTAAATATAACAACAGCTTGTGTGCTGTGGCGTACATTGTTGGTGTGTGCTGGTTCCTAGCTTTAGCATACCAGCCAGTCAATAACAAAACTTATTTCTCGGAAAATGCTCTGCTTCCAGGTAACGTATTCACATGAGCTGGGACATTAGAAACAGGTTTTTGGGTCACAGGGTGTTCCAACTAAGTCCCGCACAAACCAGGCTGTGCAGTCATAGATGAAGGCTAGAAGCTTGAAATTTTGGATTTAAGTAAAATAGTGATTGTACTATCTTTGAGGCGAAAATAAAAAGGCTGGTCAACTTTGATGTTACTTCACAGCTGATATGCATCTTTGTTTTCGCATATACAAGAATCTGATTTTCTCATGACACAGCTCAAATATCTGTGACTGGTCACTATTATATTTGAGCCACTGCATAAGAAAACCAACAAAATGCTTGGGCGAAAACAAAGGTGCAGATCAACTTCGCGATAACTGCGAAGCTGATCAATGCCTTTGTTTTCGCTACAAGGATAGTACAATTCCGCTTTGTCTTAAATCCGAAATTTCAAGCTTCAAGCCTGCTTCTGTATCTGTACAGCCTGGCTGGTGTTGGCCCTGGTCAGAACCCAAATTGTTGGTTTTCTCACGCACATGCTCATTTTTCAGTAGCATGTCTGATTCATATGATTCTTATGAATCAGACTTGGGATCAATCGTCACTTCAGGTCCATTTGAGCCGCCTCATGGGAAAACCAACAATGTGGTTTCCGAACAGGTCCGACACAAATCAGGCTGCACAGTCACAGAAGCAGGCTAGAAGCTTGAAATTTCGGATTTATGTAGAAGAGGAATTGTACTATCCGAGTAGCGAAAACAAAGGCGCTGATCAGCTTCGCGGATACCGCGAATCTGATCTGCGTCTTTGTTTTCGCCTATGCAAATTGTTGATTTTCTCACGAGGCTGCTCATTTCTTTCATGAAGATTCTTCTTCTTCATAACAAAAACTTGCCCATGCAATATACAAAGAATTTTTTTCAGCAATAAAAACTGAAAATTTCATCAGAAAATTTCAATATTTTTACAATTTTCGCTCAAAACATACATTATGGATACATGTTAGAACCGCATCATTGAAATTAGGTATATCCCTGTAAACCCCAGTTTTTCTGTATAAAAGTGGGGTATAAGAGGTATACATTTCACAGACATGTTTTCCCGATGTCTCCCGATTCAAGATGATCATTTGTCAATTAATGCACAGGAACATGGTGACGGGCTAGGATACATGGTGACGGGCTAGGATAACTGACCAACCAGAAATAAACATAGGTTGTTGAACATTGCTGTTAAGCACTAGCAAACTCAAAACTTAAAGGAATAGGGTCAAAAAGTTCTATAGGAATGCTTTACATGAAAGCCTCTAACAGTTTGCAGTAAATTTCATGAAAATCAACCAATATATAACTACATATATAAGAAATTTACAAAGTATTAAAATTTTGATGGTTCCAATCCAAAACGAGGCTGTGAGGGTATGACATCACTCCCTTACAGTAATAAAACAATAAATATCAACATTTTCCATGCCAGTAAAAGTAAGAGAGTTGTCAAAATACTTTGCATTCACTGCATGAGATCATATTGATCAGTTTTCTAACTTGGAAAATAAGCCAACTGCTGTAAATAAGTATTTTTTTTTATTTTTGGCCATGTGACTAGCAAAACAAAATGGCAGCCGCCATAGGCAGCCATTTCAAAATGTAAAAAATGTTCATATCTTCAAAACCACTGATACGATTTTGCTGTACATTACAGGTGTGGTGGAGAGTGGGTTTTTCTTTGACTTCAGTGCTGATGACTACCTTACAGAACTGAAAGATCTGCTGGCCAATGATACAAGGTACTGTATGAGCCGTATCATGAGAAACCCGGATTTTTGCCTATGCGAAAACAAAGGCGCAGATCAGCTTCGCAGTTACTGTGAAGCTGATTAGCGCCTTTGTTTTCGCTACACTGATAGTACAATTCCTTTTCTTCCTAAATCGGAAATTTCAAGCTTCTAACATTCTTCTATAGCTACACATGCCGGTTTGTGTCAGACATGGTCGGAAATCCCAAAGAACAGTTTTCACGCATCACGGTTTGTATCAGTAAATTTCGTCAAGAAAAAACATGGCTAAATAGAGCCACAACACGAAAAAACTGATTTTTGAGATTTCCAACCAGGTCCGACAAAAACAAGCTTGTATAATCTCAAGAAAAAGGCTAGAAGCTTGAAATTTTGGATTTAATGAGGAGTGATTCTATTATTGTATGGCGAAAACAAAGGCGCTGATCAGCTGTGCAGTTACTCAATATTAACATAGATTTAAGATGTGGAGTTTTATAGAAACTGCTGTTATTCACAGCATAGCATAATGCATGAAACGAAATTGTAAGTATATGTAGGACAGAGAAGAAGTGGAATGAAATTCAAACATTTTTTAGAATCACTTCCAGTCCAAAAAATAAAATGGTTGCATGTCTATTATCTTACAAATATCCAATATGTAAATTTTTAGGGAGCTCTTGAATTTGTAAACAAATAATTGTGTCGTATAAAAAGCTTATAGAAAGTAAATAAAACGAAGTCCTCATTAATGTTAACTTTAATTCTCAAGCCAACAAATTATGTTAGAATATGCTTCCAAGGTCATGTATAATGATGTCATATCATGCATAATCATGGTGTGATTTTCTTGTATGTCCAGAAAAGTTCCCCGAGACTGGGTATACAACAAGTTCCGTGAAGCCGGATTAGACACCTACCTACAGAACTATTCTATCAAATATCCTCTCAATATAGCTAGGGGACAGGTAAAATATTGTCTTATTCTTTAGTGAGCAGGAAATTTCTCTGTTATTTGATATACAACAAATTCCGTGAAGTCAGACTATACGCCTACCTACAGAACTATTCTATCAAATATCCTCTAAACATAGCTAGGGGACAGGTAAATCATAGTCTTATTCTTTAGCCAGAAGGGAATTTCTCTGTTATTCGGTATACGACAAGTTCCGGGAGGCAGGACTGGACACCTACCTACAGAACTATTCTATCAAATATCCTCTCAATATAGCTAGGGGACAGGTAAAATATATTCATAAGGAATGTAATGATATTGCATCTGCTATTTCAAAGACCCTTTTGAATAGGAATGAGTTTTGAAATCACAGTGCCTCATGAATATGCTGTTAACAGTAGGTGGCATAGAACAGTGAAAACAACTGTTTCAATGAGTATTTTAGTGGGGTATGTGTATTCCTTGGACCAAATCCACTTGGGCCGCTTTAGTGAACACATCACAAATGTGGGATGAATTTTAAGAAACTAAGATGAAGATTCTTCATGCAAAAATATTCATGTCATTTGATCCTCCTCCAAAATAGAAATTAATGCCTTATCTAATGTATAAGTTCCATATAAGCTGTGAAAAAGCTTAGAATTAAATATAACACATTTTGCTGCATTTAACACTGTAGGTCAGTCCTGTTTAAAATATTTACGGTATGTTGAGTGTGCAAAGAGCAACTCATACAGAAGTTTTTGACCGAAGACTTCGGGTCTTTGTTAATGACCATTAGGATAACATGTCCATGAAATGTATACCCCATTAAACCCCACCTTTATATAGTAAAACTGATATTTTAGGTAGTACCTGGACAGAATGTTTACGGTATCCTGAGAGCTAGAAGAGCAGCCCGTACAGAGGCTATAGTGCTGTCGACACCGTTCAGACCAAAGACCTCGGACCTTCCTCAGACAGTTGGCGGTATCGTTATGATGATAGGGCTGGCCAAATACTTCAGGCGTAATTTTTTCTCGTGTTGTTCTTTCAAAATATCTTACAATTTTGGCAACCCTGATGGACTTTTCCTCACATTTTTAATGGCATTCAGTATCAAACCATGCATGTGACATCTCCATATTTTGGGGGGGATCTTCCTATCTTTGAGGAATCTCCCTATTTGAAATTACATATTTTTCCCTATATAATATGTTACACACCTCCCTATGTGGATTTTCAGACCCCCCTATCAAAATTAAAGAAAAAAATAAAATACTTTGTTTTATCATTCTCCCTATTCGCAAAAGACAATCTCCCTAATTAAAACCACAAAGACCGGTTTTCTCGCCTCACGGCTCATGTGATGGTTATTTTTTCCAGGTCAGCCGTACTGGAGTAAGGACATCATTTTCCTGGTTAGTGACCATGAACAGATCGGGATGCAGGCATGGTTAGACGGCTACCATCAAGTTGATGCCAAGTGTAAGTTTGCAACTATTAACCATTATTGTTGTAAAATTCATTACAAAAACACGCCCATGCCATATTCAGGGAATTTTTTTCAGAAGCAAAAATTTAAAATTTCATTGGAAAAATTTTGAATTTTTAAATATTTTCACTCAAAACATACATTTTGGGTACACATTAGAACCGCCTCACTAAGGCGGTTCTAACGAGTACCCACAAGGTATGTTTTGAAGCAAAAATAAGAAAATTAGGTATACCCCTGGAAACCCTAGTTTTTTTTTTATATAAAAGTGGGGTTTAAGGGGGTATACATTTCACAGACATGTTTTCCTGATGTTTTTGGCACATATATTGTACACCATAAAAGTTCTTTTGAGCAGCGTCATGAGAAAACCAACAATGAGGTTTCCAAACAGGTCCGACACAAACCAAGCTGTGCAGTCACAGAAGATGACCAAAGGCTTGAAAGTTTGGATTTAGAAAGGAGAGGAATTGTACTATCTGTGTAGCGAAAGCAAAGGCTCAAAGACACATACGGACCTTTGCAGTCACAGATGATGACTAGAGGCTTCAAATTTTAGATTTAGAAAGGAGAGGAATTGTACTGTCTGTGTAGCGAAAACAAAGGCTCTGATCAGCTTCGCAGTCAGCGGGAGAACCCCGAGAAAAACCACATGGTACACTGCAAGCAGAACTTGGCTTGTCTCACGTGGCCAATGTGGGACTCAAACCCGCACCAGACACTGGTGAGATGATCGAGTGATTAAGAAACCTGCTGTCCATGGGGGCCGCTTAAACAATTTTGATTTCTGAAAGTATAGGATAATAATGTTAAAGACTTTAGAGAAGGCGCAGTTGACTTTTATTTATGTCATGAGTCTAAGTGGTCATTCTTAGAAATGAGTCTTTTCAGAACTTTGTGATAATTGAGCCGCCTCGTGGGAAAACCAACAATCTGCATATGCGAAAACAAAGACGCAGATCAGCTTTGGGGTAACCGCGAAGCTGATCATCGCCTTTGTTTTCGCTACTCGGATAGTACAATTCCTCTTCTACTTAAATCCGAAATTTCAAGCTTCTAGCTCCTTTCTGTGCTTGTACAGCCTGGTTTGTGTCGGACCTGTTCGGAAACCACATTGTTGGTTTTCCCACGAGGCAGCTCAATTATTATTTTGCATATAGGTTTAAACCTTACGGCAGAACATGGCATCCCATCTGGGGCTATTCTGCTTGCTGAAAGGAATTCCATCATAAAATCAAACAAAATTTTGAAAATCACACCTGATGTCTCTTATTATAAAATGAAATTGGACTCCCCCAAATGATAATGATGGGAAAGTCCACTTATCACAAATGGGTTAATGGAGCAATGACAAAATTTCCTTCAAAATAGCATGAAATATGTACCTAAACTTTTCTCCCCTTTTTCCTTAGACCACAGGTCATTTACACTCAATACTCAATAATGTATACTGATTACTGAAATAAACCCCGTTTGCCCCAAATACTTGTATACTTCGTCAGCTAGGATCACTAAGTTTTGGCCTTTTAAACTGTTTTATGGTTAAAGAGCGTCAATGACCAGTGCTTAGACATAATCTAATCTGATTAGCCTATTTCCAGATATTCTGCCTGGTGAAATGGGAGGGCGGAGTGGTCCGATACAGGCTGCCTTAAATCTTGAGATCCCCGAGGGCAACATCAAATACTTCAACGTGAAGATGGAGGGGCTCAACGGACAGCTGCCAAACCTTGACCTAGTTAACTTAGTTGTACGGTTGTGTAAGAAACACAATATTGATGTTGGACTACATAATAGGGTGAGTGTAGTGCAGACTCAGAGAATACAACTTTAATGAGCTGAAAAGTCAGAAAACCAAAAATTTGTGTGAATGGAAATCAAGAAAGACTGACTCCTAGTATAGGGGTGGATGTATATGCTGATTATTTCTGCAATCCTGCATAAGATGATTTCTTTGTTCAAATTTACTATTTCATCTGCTTGAATGCTAAGTTGCACAGTTGGATAATTAGATCTTGGAAAGTTTGCACTCAAATAATTGAATATTCTGGTTGTGTGAGTACCAAACAGAAACCATTAAAGGGTTATAGTCTACATTGGAATTAGGATTTTTAACCTCATACGTTACAGAAAGACTTTATGCATACCAAACGATTGAAGGGTTCCAGTAAATGCTTCAAATTAAATTTTTAACGTAATATACAATCAGACATAAGTTAAGCATCACATGAACTTATTGTGTAATAACTTTTTTAATAGGTGACATTTCTTCACCATGCATGTTTTGAAACTTAGCGTGATTATTTAGGAGTAAAGAGGTATTGAACAACTGCCAATGCCATGTGAACATTTGTCGTACTGACCGGATGCATAACCATACCCTCCATGAATTCAAAACACAAGTTTGCTACATGTTCTGTACCTTGCTTTTTACGGACCCGCTTTACACGATGTAGAGTGCTTTATGATCTAACTGCAACTTCGAAACCTCTTGGAATATGTTCCAGAATTAACTTGACAAAACTATTTGACTTGTGACATTTATGAAATTTGATAAATCAATGATAATTGACAACAAATCTTGATACACCTTAAGGCAATTGACAATGTAAACATACCCTAGAATAGCCCAGAAATTTAAAATGTCCAAATCGCCAAAAAAGTGTAAAATGTTAATGCAATTTTGTTACAATGTCAAATCCATCCTAACAACCATGAAAACACGAACTGATATCTCTGATATCAAAAGTTATGAAAGGTTCAGGAATGGCATGTTACATAGTGAAAACTTAATGTTTACATAACAAGCGAAAAAGTTTGGATGGCTATTCATGTAACTTCCATAAAACATTGAGTATAACAAATTGCCTGTTGTATCTTGTTTATTTTTAACTCTACTTTATTTTCGAGCTTATACAAATTCAAATCGAATAATTACTGATGAATTATACAAAGTCTAAGGGCATACCCCCAAATTAGGGGTAAGTGTATAAATGGCCCCATAGAATCGAAGCGATTGGGGCAAATGGCATTCTGGCAGTTCTAACAGATCAAGAAAGGACACTGGTAAAATGTCGTCACAGAATAATTGTTGTTATGAAGTAATTGTTGCCTCAAAACTGTCTCCAGAATAATGTAATAGGGTGATGCTTAACTTATGTCTGACTGTATATAATACAGAAAGACCTGTACGAGTACCAAACTGAAACTGTCAAAGGGTTCCAATACACACTGGGGACTATGCTGAGAATGATGTGGACCCAGGCCACCGGGGTACCGTCTGGTAATCATGGCATGTTCCACAGATACCACATTGAGGCTGTGACCTTGGAAGGGGTCAGGAGGAAAAAGAGCGGGAAAGTTGGGATAGAGACAACTGGAAGGTATTTTAATGTGCCTAAGATATTCCATATTCCTAAATAAATTGTAACCATTAATCCACTAAACAAAAATGGTAGTCCTTGTTCATTTCTGACACATTTGCCCAATACATAGAGGATATTCAAGTTTTTGGAGTGAATATGAGTTTTATTTCATTGAGTGAAGTGAAAAAATTTTATATTTCATGAGTGCCGAAGGCACGAATGAAATATATAATTTTTCACTTCACGAGATGAAATAAAAGTCATATTCACGACAAAAACTTGAATTTTCTTTTTATTATATTGCATGTAGTCATTGTAACGTTGCGCGCTAAAGCATATGACGTCAAAATCTTAAATGACGTCATTACGTCACGTCATTACGTCGCTATTGTGTGTGAACGTTCATAGCGTCAACAATAGCATAGATTATAAAATTTAGTTATGTATAAATTAGAAATGAAACGGTGGAATCGTAATTTGCGTATTCCCAAATCTTATATTTTCACATGTGAAAATATAACTTTTTTATATTTTCACATGTGAAAATATAACTTTTTCAAATATTGGTTATATTTAATACATATTTCTCTATATTTCATCACTTGCCATATAATAAATTTAATGACTTAAGAGAAATTTGTACTGTAAAATTCATAAACACTGCATTTCGCTGTTATGTGATTTAAAGTTACTTCCTTTTGTAGACAATAAAAAATTTTCAACTAGACAAAACAGGATATGATAGATATCATTTATGTATTTCAGGGTTGTTGAAGGCATATGCCGAAGTTTGAACAATTTGTTGGAGAGATTTCATCAGTCGTTTTTCTTCTACATTCTGCCTGCGACAGAGAGATACGCCTCCATCGGAGTGTACATGATACCATTCGCTATCATGTGTCTACCCTGCCTCATCAAAATATCCTTTTAACTATTGATATTTTAATTTTATTATATAGGTTACTTATGAATAAAAGAATGGTCTTATTATATACTTTTTTTGTACGACTAACTAATTCTAATTTCTAAGAACGGATATTTTCAGAAAAAAAAAAGAGCTGCAGTATGCCCAAAACAAATGATTGTCGGTACACATTTAATACAATCGCTTCACTAAGACATAACAGATGTTTGTATTCATGAATGGAAACCCAAGTTTTAAAATTCAAAGCCTCATGCCTTGTAAAACAGGTCTGTAATTTGACCCAGGGTTTGTCCTGGCCCTGTCTTCATATGCAAAGATTACAAAAAAAGAAAATACTAAGACAGTTTCGGCCTTAACCATTGCCAAGCCATTTCCCTTTGGGTTAGTCGATCTGTGTCCAGGAAACAAGTCAGTGATGAGAAAGAGGCTGAAACTGAAAGAGAGGCTGAGGATGACCTGAAAGGGGAATCCCAAGACCAAACTGAGGCTAGAAGGGAATCCCATGATGAGAAAGAGGCTGTGACATCAGGAGAGAAAGGAGATAAGTCAGGGGAGAGAATTGGAGTTGAGAAATCAAAAGAACTGAATGCTGAGGATTTGGATAGACTGGAGAATGAAAGGGAAGAGGAAGAGGAGGAGGCCTTTGAACAGGTAGATGTGGTGTGGGGGCGGGGGGGGGGGGGGGGGGGGTGGAAGAGTTTGGAGTTTTGGACTATGTCAGAAACAAAGTAAAGTGCAGATTTTAGAATATGAATTCTAAAATAAGTTGTTTAACCAGGCAAACCATATAATAGGTTACAAGTCTAAAATTGAAGTTGGCTTAACAATTCAGGTGTAACGTGAAGACGAGCCAAGCCACAGCAAACCTTGTCGGTGGAAAAGCATGCTCATCCACCATGAGTAGTTTACTGCACCATATGGTAGAACACCGGTAAATAAAATATCACTCCGCCCTCCGCCGTACCCCACGAAAATAGTGCATTTAAAAATTTCATCCACACGTTTGGTGCTGAATAGTGAGAACGTTTCCTACATTCTGTGTGAAATCTCGCATTTACTACAAAGTATCACCATAATACGACATGTTAGTGCACAAATCGCCATGCCAAAACGGACTATATCTCATCCGATGCTTCTGTATGTACACTACCCCCTACTAAAAACCGGACCATTCTAGAGTGTAAAATTCACCCATAGGTATATTGCAAAATGGAATACCGGAAAATCGAGATGGTCAACCCCCCTCAGTAGTGGCACCTTTGGGTAGGGGTGTGGCTGGGCTATCACGTTAGAGAAGACCTTTTGGTCATGTCATGTTGGGTACTAGCTGGGTGTGTCACAAAGTGAGGGAATTTGCATTGCGGCCTATGGGAGATTTTTTACCGGTGTTGGACCATATATGCAACACTTAATAATATCAGAAACTACCAAATGAGCCATCGAGTGAGAAAACCAACAATTTGAGTTTTCAACCAGGTCTGACACATACCGGCTTGTACAGTCACAGAAGATGGCTAGAAGCTTGAAATTTTGGATTTAAGTTGAAGAGGGATTCTACTATCTGTGTAGCAAAAACAAAGGCGCGGATCAGCTATGCAGTTACTGCACAGCTGATCTGTGGCTTTGTTTTCGCCTATGTAGATTGTTGGTTTTCCCATGCGGCAGATCAATTTGCATTTTCTAAAGCACACAGTCACACAGGCTTTTGTTATGTTTCTAGTTATACCCCCGGCATTTATGCCGACGGGTATATAGCTTTCGCTTTTCCGTTCGTCCGTTCGTATGTTAGTTAGTTAGTTAGTTAGTTCGTTTCTTCGTTCGTAATTCCGGAACGTTCGTGGAATTTACGTCAAAGTTTTGGTTAAAGTTTCCCTAGAGGTGTATATCTCATGAACCAATGGTCATAAACCATTCATATTTGGACCATAGGTACCCTATAGGGTTTGCTTTGTTTCCATGAGTTCGAACCCCAGGGCCCATGCCCGGGGGTAGGGCTGGAGGTCAAAATCTAGGTCACCTTTAAAATATGCTATTTACAATTTTAATGGTCATTCTCTAAGTCCATATCTTAACAAACAATCATAGGGATGTATTCTTATTTAGTTCATAGATACCCTTTAGGGTTTGCTTTCATATTCCATGCTCGGTACCATCTCCAGGGGTGGGGCTAGAGGTCAAAATCTAGGACTAATTTATAATATGATAAATACCATGATAAGTTTTCTGTAAGTCTATTTTCTTGACATCCACAAAGTCTTGTCAGAAAGCATTCATACTTAGACCATAGGTACCATGTAAGGTTCAGACACTAGGGTCCATGTGCGGGGGGTGGGGCTAGATGTCAAAATCTAGAACTTCTTTAAAAATTGCATTTGCTGTACTTTTCTTTACCACCATGTTTAGAAATGATTTGTACATGCACCGAAGGGACTCTATAAGGTTTGCCTTGTTCCTAATAACATTAGACTCTAGGGTCCATGCCGAGGGTGGGGCTAGAGGTCAAGATCTAGGACATCATTTTTTTTTTTTTTTTTTTTTTTTTTTTTTTTTTTTTTTTTAATATTATTGAAGAATGACATTCTACTTTACATCTAGGACCGAGGACCTGACCCTCAATGTCCGCGATCAAGTCCTAGATTGAGTATACACTGAAACAATGTTATAAAGAGGCCACTTTTCAAACTCATTTTTTGTTTCTAAGCCAAGTTCAAAATTGCACAATGTTTTGCCAAAAGACGTGTCTTTCAAGTAAGTAAAGTTCCAAAGTGTTAAGAAATAATTTTCTTTTACTGAAGGCGTTTTTGGAGTAAAAATGCAAAAATCAATGTTTTTAAATAAAAAATTGGATACAGCACACCATTTATTGAAATTAGGAACGGGTGTCATCAAAGGGGTCGTTACGGCTCGGAAAAACATCAAACATTCGAATTTTCTCTACTGGTAGAATTTTTATGCATTTTTAAAAATCGCCAATTTTGAGATTTTTTGAAAAATTCATAAATGTGCCTCTTAAACATGTTGACCCCTGTTAAATTCACTTGATGAGGCCTGGAAATGAGAGATATAATTCGACTGAACTGTTTTTGACCATTTTCGAGGACCAACATGTCAAGGCTGCCGCACACTTCCGGTTTCAATGCCAATTTTTAACGAACAAAATAACAAAATTTGTGGACGATTTTTTTAATTTTCAAAGTTTATCAGAGTCTAGTATTTGACCTAAATAATCGCTGAAAATTTCAATGCCGTGCTGCTGATAATAACGCAACTGGAGAAGAACAAAGTTGGTATGCAAATTGCATACAAAAGCTGAATTCCTGTTATTCAGGTTGTTGTCTTCTTGCATGTGCTAAACAGAAACGAAGATTCTTATTGCAGCAACACTTTTGACTTAATTTTATCTTGCATCATGGCAGTCAGTAGCACTTTCAAATAAATTAAAATGTAAAAACACAACGTCATAATATGACATTTAATTTGATGTTAATAAAGTGTGACTTTTTGAAATAGGGTACCTTTACACATGCTTCGTCTGTGTGAGAAGTATCACGCATTTTGGAATGCAGAAACTCACAGAGCCACTGTTAGACATTGGTTTATTCATATGATCATGAATTTTAATTGATCGTTTTTTACTTTCTGAACTAGAAGACAAAATATGAGGTGGCCTCTTATAACTTTGTTTCAGTGTACAAGTCAGCTCTGTATACTGTTCTAAAATAGATCTGTCATTCTACTACACTCCCCCCCCCCTTCCTATGGTTTTAGACAGTGCTTTTTTTGCAAATACAAATTTATTAGATGTACTTGTTGAGGGCGCTCTCTTTCATCAGGAATTGAGGTTCAGTGAACATGTCTGGATTGGAGGGTGGTGGGCTAACGGGTGGGGGCATTGGAGGGAGCTACCAGCCGGGGGTATACGTGCCTCTCAAGGCACTTTTTCTAGTTAAATCTGAAATAGTTTTTCATATTTTTAGGAAGAACGCCCAACTGGCTTCATGTCCGTCCTACCTCTACTGTTCAGCAGTGTGTTGATGGCTCTACTGTGTTACACTGCACCAGAAATCCTTGCAGATTTGTCGGGGTCCATGAAGATGAACATTGAAGATGGGGTATTCTATGGCGTACTTGCTCTGTTCACCGCTTCATTGCTATTTCCCAAAATGGTGGCTAGGTACTGTTAATTATCCAAGTTCTGACTGTGTTCATTGCTTTTCCCTCTGATTTTTATCTTGACAAATGCAAGATGTTAACTGGTTTGTAAAATTTGTAGACCCTGATATTCTTCTTACGACTGTCTAAGCCGATCAGCACTATTAGCTTATGTGAGAAACACATAAATTTGTTCAAACTTCTATTGGTCTCTCACAATAATGTCAATCTTAATGTGATGAAATTCTATAGCCAAATTAATTAGACTCTCTCATGGAACTTTGTTGATGAAATCTTTCTAATTTCAGGAAAACTTCAGACGATAAGAAGCTAGCATTTGACTGGGTGTTGCTAAAGTCCATTACCCTGATATTCCAGTCTCTAGTCCTGTTTTCACTGTCATTGATGAACATTTCACTGGCGTTCTTCTTAGGGGTGGTTATTATACCAGTCTCACTTCTAGTTCATCCCACAAAGAATAGGTGAGTACAGGTCAACCTCATTTTTTCATATGTCGCTGTTTTCCAGTGGATAACGTCAGTCACATAATAAAAAGTGTCATGACCACACTTGTATTAACACTTTTGCGAGAATATGTAATGTCATTGATGACGTCCATTACAACTATGTAAATTTTCATTGAAAATATATCCAATTTGAAAGCGATAAAATTCTTTTTTGAGCGTCAAATGATTAAACGAATCTTACACTCGTGGTCACTTCGTATGAAATTTATTAAACGAGCCTTCGGCTAGAACTAATGGGGAGGTGAGAAGGCTTGTTTAATAAATTCCATATGAAATGACCACTCTTGTAAGATCCTCTACACTGAAAAAAAGTTATAAGAGGCCACCTCATATTTTTTCTTCTAGTTCAGAAAGTAAAATACGATCAATTAAAATTCATGATCATATGAATAAACCAATGTCTAACAGTGGTTCTGTGAGTTTCTGCATTCCAAAATGCGTGATACTTCTCACACAGACGAAGCATGTGTAAAGGTACCCTATTTCAAAAAGTCACACTTTATTAACATCAAATTAAATGTCATATTATGACGTTGTGTTTTTACATTTTAATTTATTTGAAAGTGCTACTGACTGCCATGATGCAAGATAAAATTAAGTCAAAAGTGTTGCTGCAATAAGAATCTTCGTTTCTGTTTTGTACATGCAAGAATACAACAACCTGAATAACAGGAATTCAGCTTTTGTATGCAATTTGCATACCAACTTTGTTCTTCTCCAGTTGCGTTATTATCAGCAGCATGGCATTGAAATTTTCAGCGATTATTTAGGTCAAATACTAGACTCTGATAAACTTTGAAAATTAAAAAAATCGTCCACAAATTTTGTTATTTTGTTCGTTAAAAATTGGCATTGAAACCGGAAGTGTGCGGCAGCCTTGACCTGTTGGTCCTCGAAAATGGTCTAAAACAGTTCAGTCGAGTTATATCTCTCATTTCCAGGCCTCATCAAGTGAATTTAACAGGGGTCAACATGTTTAAGAGGCACATTTATGAATTTTCCAAAAAATCTCAAAATTGGCGATTTTTAAAAATGCATAAAAATTCTACCAGTAGAGAAAATTCGAATGTTTGATGTTTTTCCGAGCCGTAATGACCCCTTTGATGACACCCGTTCCTAATTTTAATAAATGATGTGCTGTGTCCAATTTTTTATTTAAAAACATTGATTTTTGCATTTTTACTCCAAAAACGTCTTCAGTAAAGGAAAATTATTTCTTAACACTTTGGAACTTTACTTACTTGAAAGACACGTCTTTTGGCAAAAAATTCGTGCAATTTTGAACATTGCTTAGAAACAAAAAATGAGTTTGAAAAGTGGCCTCTTATAACTTTTTTTCAGTGTATATAACACTATCTTTGGTGTCCATAGAAGACCATGTTATATGTGAAATCATGTTTAATATTAGAATCTGTTTGAAGCCATGATATGGCCATCTTATATTTAAAATGTTTAATGTTTAAAATGTTGGAGTTGTAAAGTGTTTAAAATGATATTTTGAATTTAAAACAAGGTTTACCATCATATTTCATTCCAGATTACTCAGCTTGCTGCAGAAATTCCTGTTACTTCTCACCTCCCCTCTAGTTCTACTCTACGCAGCTGCCGTCATTGGGGGTCTCGGAGAAAAATACGGGAACTATTCTCAGTTGCTCATTAATTCCTGGAACGCACTGAGCAGGGGACTACTTTTATCAATGGTGGATAGATACTTCTTTGGGAGTTGGCTCTTTTCACTGTTTAGTTTTGCAATTTTGCCTAACTGGCTTACACTTTGGGGAATATCATTTTGTGAACTTGAATGATGAACACTTTTTCTTTGAACAAAATTTGTGTACCATATTCATTCTAATTAGCACACATGCTCCAATAAGCGCACACCCTGGTCGTTTCTGAAAAATTTGCACATAAGCGCACACTACTCGACTAAAATATTGATATTTTTACCAATTTTACACATTAATACCTCATTAAAACGTATCCTTATATGATCAAACAGTATTTCGCGACAATTTGAACCCTTATACGACATTATCATTGATATTTTTGACATGGTAATTACAGCAGTCTATATGTGGTTTTCATTCGTATCTTAACTTTAAGATATTTTGAAAAGTTACGGTAAGCACACTGTGCGCTAATTAGAAGGAATACAGTATTTCCTTTTTAGGTTTTGTACTTTTTGTATTGTTTGTGAATTTTTGCTTTAATCAGCAATTTGCTTATACCTTTTTGAGTCATTTTGTACTGCCATAAATTTTGTTATTGGTGCACATGAGCATATATAATAGTGCTGAAACTGTTATTTTTATCACTTTTCAGGCCATTTCATCATAAAATAACCGCCATGGTAGCATTGCACATACAAAAAAAAAGATATTGATGATGATGTGGGGGAAAATGGTGTTTACAGACCATGTTATTCAGTATGTAGTTACTGCACAGCTGATATGCTGCTTTGTTTTCGCATAATATTATGCACATTGTTGGTTTTCTGACATACATATGATACCATCGTCATCATCAGGGAGACTTCAGTAAATTAGTGGTAAAAGTTGCAAAATTTCTTAAAAAATGTACCACTTTTGGAACAAAAATACAAAATCTCCCTGAAATGAATAGGGAATTTTCCTTTATATTCTATTCATTTTTCAAAAAGTCTCCCTGAAATGGAAAAAAAACCCCTCTGATTCCTCTTTCAAACTCATCACATGTATGTTCTGATGCACTGCAGCGGCTCCAGTCTGTCAAACGTACCATTGTAATGAATCTCAGATGCTTGTACTTTTCTTAACATGTGTTGGAACACAGTGTATATCCGAGCGTATGCAGAACAGACGGTTACGGAACGGACAGACGTTTACAGGAGCACGCGCTTTTTCGCGCCAAAAATGTTTTGTACAGTTTTTCATCAAAAACTGTACGCTTCGAATGTATTGTTATATCGGCCTTGCATGTCCATCTACTATCTTCCAAAACACCATAATTTCCGGCATGGAAGCCTTGTAGTTTACGCAGAATTTTGTTGCTTAGCAACAAAAACATTACGGAGCGGAACAGTCTACAGATTCGTGTATGTTACGGGGCGGAACAGACGAATCAGCATACGGAGCGGTCACAGACGACCAATAAATACTACATGAACAACACTGTGATGTCAAATATAACACTTTGCGGCAACCTTCTGTATTGTAGCACTCGAACGTGACCAGATGGAATACACCTGGTGACCTGGATCAGCATCGTACATGTATCAGAATAGCATCGACTATGTTGTGAAAACAAAAAGTTGTTTGGGGGCAAACAGCAGATCAGAGAGAGAGAGAGGGGGGGGGGGGGGGAGAGGTCCCGATAGCTCAGTGGTAAAAGCGCCCGCTTCTGGGGCGAGATGTCGTGGGTTCGCCCAGGCCGCGCCATATCAAATGCGTTAAAATGGTACCAATGGCTTCCTTGGTGCTCAGCATCACGAGGCAATCACGGCTTTTCTTCTCCTTTAAATATAGTATCACTAATAGTGCATATCTAACAATAAATTCTAAAATAAAAGACTGAAAAAAAGTCTGAAAAGGTCCGATAATAAGACTCATGTCTGTTTTAACCGGAGGTCTATATGGAAGGCTGGCATTCGTGCTGAATACGTTAGTAATATAGAGACCCTAGAATTTCGGTCAAAGGAAAAGGTTCCCTGTTTGCATACTCAGTCCTTAAGCAAAGTCATCAAGCGAACACCCACCTCCGTACACACCGGCGGGAGTACTCTCCAAAGCATCGGTCATATATTCCAAAGTCTTTCCATATATGAATGATGCGTGAGAATCAGCCAAGACGCCGCAAAAGGGAGCTTGCGGCGGGAGATAAAATCTTTGGCGTGATTTGTAAGCATATATGATTCTGTCATGCATCTTACTTATTTGATTTACTCGCAGTTTATTACTATTTAGCCATGCTTGTGCATATTAACACGATGAAGCATCGGAATATGAACATGATGAAGCATCGATTGAATCCATGTTGTTATGACGTACGCCATAAACATTTATTAAAGTAAGGATTTAGAATTTTAGATGTCATGACAAAAACCTGTCGGGAAATGGCTTCCGCTGCCTGATTACTCATTGAAGTGCTAGTGTCGTCTAGCTGTGACAAGGACACAATACGGACTGTCAGCCACTAGCTAGCTGAGATCCACTGTATACTGGCCGATTGAGATGGCATAGTTGTTCATGACACTGCACTTGGGTTAAAATTGTTTGATTTCTTATTTTATTGTGAGCTAAAACATGTTTGTATCTTACATTTCTACTATACAGCGTCTGTTTCTATCCTTATTCTAAAGCTCGCCTACGTCTGTTCCGTTTCGTATGGAAATGCGTCATTTCGTCTGTTCCGCTCCGTAACAAACGACTGTACCGCCCCGTAACCATGAAATTACCATATGCTTCAGAAAAAAAACAAATCTTGGCTATTTTTACTGGAAAACATATAAAATATCAGGACATATTTAACTACATACGGACTAAATCCAAAAGGTTGACAATGGCTTATTTTGCAAGCAATCTCGACACACAGCCAAAAAAAAAACAAAATATGCCATTTTTCACACGTCTTGGGCAGTTATGGCGAACCCCCTGAAAAATCATTGTGCTCTTGAGCACAGACAACTAGACGGGTATGTATGCAACACATCTGCTCTAGTTTGGTCTCAATATTTGCATTAGTCACTTTAAAAGAACGGAAAAACATTTTTGGCGCGAAAAAGCACGTGCTCCTGTAAACGTCTGTCCGTTCCGTAACCGTCTGTTCTGCATACGCTCGGATATACACTGTGTAGAAGGAGAGCACAATGGCCTAGTGATAGAGTGTAGGTCCTGGGTCGGAATCCTATTTCTGGGGTTGTATCTTGAGCAAAATGCATATACTCATTGTTTTAGATGAGTACCCAGGAAGTGTTGGCTTTGTATCATGTGTATAGACAGTACTGAAAATATGTCCACTGGAACATAAAGAATCAAGTGCTACAATTTTGATGTACATGTATACTGTGAAATAAAAAGAAAAAAAGTTCTTTTTAGGCCAAAAAAAAAGGAATGTTTCCGGTAACCCGACCGACCCTGTCAAAAACTCCCCGACTCTAATATTTTTTAACTGCTTCTTGCATGTAGAATAGAGTGACTGGCTCTTTCATGTTTTTCACATTCCTTGTTATTGATGAGTGTTTGTAAAATTTAATATTGTGAAGTAACATTTGTTTGGTTAAGAGAGTGACATTATGAGAATTTTTTGCCATTTGAGACTATTAAAAGAGCGCTTACAATGTACATGCTCTGACCAGTATCTACATGTATGGGTCACTGTATAAGAAAAGCAACAATTTGGATATGCGGAAACAAAGACACAGATCAGCTGTGTAGTTACAGCACAGCTGATCAGCATCTTTGTTTTTGCTACACAGATAATAAATCCCTTTTCTTCTCCAATCTGAATTTCAAGCTTCTAGCCTACTTCTATTCTTGTACAGCTCGGTTTGTGTTGGACCTGTTCGGAAACCCAGTTGCCGTTGTTCTTATGCAATGGCTCATATGAGCTGGATGCGAGAAAAACGGTCCTCTGGGTTTCCGACCAGGTCTGTAACAAACCGGCCTGTACAGTCAAAGAAGAAGGCTAGAAGCTTTAAATTTTGGAAATAGATAGACTATCCCTGTAGTGAAAACAAAGGAGCTGATCAGCTGTGCAATTACTGCACAGCTGATCTGCGCCTTTGTTTACGCATATGCAAAAGTCTGGTTTTCTTATGACGCGGCTCATTTTATACTCGCTTCCTACATAGGCCACAACACTTTCTATTGTTAAAAGTTTCTACACAGCATTGGCTATAAAGTCATAAGCTGATCGCAAACTGATCTCATGGTAATGCTCAAATATGTGAAAGTATGATAGAAAAAAAAGAAGAAAAAAACAAAGCTATTATGGGTTTATTTGAATCCCTTTGAAACAGAATATATACTGAGAGGCAAAAGAAAGTATGCACCCTCCTTGTTACAAGCTTTTTTGTGAAAAGGCCAAAATTAGGCATTTTAATTCTTAGTTTGACTGCATGATGTGCAAAGAGATGTTTAAAACTGTGTTAAATTTGTTCAGCCTTTGACCAGGTTTGGCTTTCATTCTATGGCATCAAGCATTTCAGACACCAGGCGCGGGGGTGAGGCTAGAGGTTAAAATCTAGAATACCATCAAAAATTGCCTTTTCTGTTTTCTAAAGTCTATATTTTGACACCTGCTTATTAAGACAGCATTGATACTTGGACCATCGATGCCCTGAAGGGTTAGATTTACTTATAGAGATGCTTTTTTAGCTCACCTGAGCCGTTAGGCTCACAAGGTGAGCTTATAGGATGGCCATGATCCGTCGTCCGTCCGTCGTCCGTCCGTCCACAATTTCAAAGATCTTCTTCTCTGAAACCGCGTGGCCAACCAAAGCCAAATTTTATATGAAGCATCTATAGGAAGGGGGAACCAATGTGTATACAAGAAATCCAGGTCACATGACCAAGATGGCCGCCATGCTTATATATGGTAAAAACCCTTCAAAAATCTTCTTCTCCAGAACCGGTGGACTGATTTCAACGAAACTTGGCATGAAGCATTGATGGCTCAAGCACTACAATGTGTATATAAATCACGATCCTGTGATGACCTTGACCTATTTTACGGCAAGGTCAACATAGGTAGCCAATGCATTTGAATGGGGAAAACTTAAAATGTCATTTAAAGTGAAAGTCTTGCAGGAAATGGGCAGTAGGACTGAATATTAATGATTCTGAAAAAAATTGGACCCCAGGGGCTCATATGCCCCCCACCCCGGGGCAATATACATGTATATTACCGTAATATTCAAACATCATCTCCTCTGAAACCGGTTGGCCAATCAAAGCCAAATTTTATGTGAAGCATCAATAGGAAGGGGTAATCAATGTGTGTATAAAAAATCCAGGTCACATGACCAAGATGGCCGCAATGCCCATATATGGTAAAAACCCTTCAAAAATCTTCTCCAGAACTGGTGGATCGATTTCAAAGAAACTTGGCATGAAGCATCGATGGCTCAAGTACTACAATGTGTATATAAATCATGACCCTGTGATGACCTTGACCTTTTTTTACGGCAAGGTCAACATAGGTCGCCAATGCATTTGAATAGGGACAACTTTTAAAATGTCATTTAAAGTGAAAGTCTTGCAGGAAATGGGCAGTAGGACTGAATATTAATGATTCTGAAAAAAAAATGGACACCAGGGGCTCATCTGCCCCCACCCCGGGGCAATATACATGTTTATTACCATAATATTCAAACATCTTCTCCTCTGAAACCGCTTGGCAAATCATAGCCAAATTTTATGTGAAGCATCTATGGAATGGGGGAATTAATGTATATATAAATTATCTAGTTCACATGACCAAGATGGCTGCCATGCCCATATAAGGTAAAAACCCTTCAAAATCTTCTTCTCGGAATCTGGTGGACCGATTTCAAAGAAACTTGGCATGAAGCACCAATGGCTGAAGTACTACAATGTATATATAAATCATGACCCTGTGGTGACCTTGACCTATTTTAGGACAAGGTCAACATAGGTCGCCAATGCATTGGAATGGGGAAAACTTTTAAAAAGTCATTAGAAGTGAAAATCTTGCAGGAAAGGGGTAGTTGGACTAAATATTAATGATTCTGAAAAAAAAATGGACCCAAGGGCTCATATGTCCACACCCTGGGGCAATATACATGAATATTACCATAATATTCAAACATCTCCTCTAAAACCACTTGGCCAATTGAAGCCAAATTTTATGTGAAGCATCTATAGGATGGGGGAACCAATGTATATATTAATAATCTAGGTCACATGACCAAGATGGCCGCCATGCCCATATATGGTAAAAACCCTTCAAATATCTTCTTCTCTGAAACTGATAGATTGACTTCAATGAAACTTGGCGTGAAGCATCCATGGCTATAGTACTACAATGTATATATAAATCATGACCCTGTGATGACCTTGACCAAGTTTATGGCAAGGTCAACATGGGTTGCCCATGCATTTGAATGGGAAAAACTGTTAAAATGTCATTTGAAGGGAAAAACCAGCAAGAAATTGGCAAATGGACAGAATATTGATTATTCTGAGAAAAGAAAACGGCCCAAGGGCTTCATCTGCCCTTGCACTGGGGTTAAATACCATAATATTCAAACATGTTTATTGGTATATGCAGCAGACTCAGGTGAGCGTTTACAGGACCATTGGTCCTCTGGTTTGGTTTGTCAGTAAGAGCACATTTCCAATGTTGGTTGTTATACCCCGGGCATTTATGCCGACGGGTATATAGTTTTCGCTTTTCTGTTCGTCCGTTCGTATGTTCGTTCATTCGTTCGTTAGTTCGTTTCTTCGTTCGTAATTCCGGAACGTTCGTAGAATTTATGTCAAAGTTTTGGTTAAAGTTTCTCTAGAGGTGTATATCTCATGAACCAATGGTCAGAAACTATTCATATTTGGACCATAGGTACCCTATAGGGTTTGCTTTGTTTCTGTGAGTTTGGACCCTGGGTCCATGCCCGGGGGTGGGGCTAGAGGTCAAAATCTAGGTCACCTTTACTTTGGGTCAAAGTTTTGGTTTAAGTTTCACTGGTGGTGTATATCTCATGAACCAATGATCAGAAACCATTCATATTTTAACCATAGGTACCCTATAGGGTTTGCTTTGTTTCTGTTAGTTTGGACCTTGGGTCCATGCCCAGGGGTGGGGCTAGAGGTCAAAATCTAGGTCACCTTGAAAATGTGCTATTTACAGAGTGTTTTTTCATCTCTAAGTTCATATCTTAACAAATACTTATAGGAATGTATTCCTGTTTGGATCATAGATACCCTTTAGGGTTGAATTAAATTACATGGCACCAAACTCTAGGGGTGGGGCTCGAGGTCAAAATCTAGGACACATAAAATACAGTAGTTACCAAGATTAATATTCTGTGTGTCTATATCTTGACAACCATGTATTAGAAAGCGTTCATGCTTACAACACAACATAGGTACCACATAAGGGCTAGGCCCACTGGTCCATGAATGGGGTCGGCCTGGGACCTGAGGTCAAGATCTAGGACTTTTATTTTTTTTTTTTTTTTTTTTTTTTAAGAATTTAAGAATGACTCTACTTTTTTTTTTTTTTTTTTTTTTTTTTTTTTTTTTTTTAAGAATGACATGATACTTTCATGTCAATCTAGGACTGAGGACCTGACCCAAAATGTCCGCGCTTATGTCCTAGATTGGGTATACACGTCAGCTCTGTATACCACTCTAAAATAGATATGTCATTCTAAAACTACACTTCCTCATGTTTGTATGTAAAGTACTTTGCACTGCTTATTTCTAAAATGTACTTGATGAGGGTGTTGTCTTTCATTGGTGATGTGAGGTTCAATGTCAGGGGTGAGCATGTGCCGGGTTGTTTAGGTAGGGGGTGGGGAAGGGGGCTTGGTGGTTTCTAAAATGTACTTGATAAGGGTACTGTTTTTCGTTGGTGATGTGATGTTCAATGTCAGGGGTGAGCATGTGCCGGGTTGTTTAGGTAGGGGGTAGGGAAGGGGCTTGGTGGCTACCAGCCGGGGGTATAGGTGCCTCTCAAGGCACTTTTTCTAGTTTGCAAAGCCCCTGGCCGTTTTAATGCTATGAAAACTGTACACAAGCTTATGAAGCTAACAAAACTAAAAACACACAAGCACACCACTGAAGGCTCATGTGAGCTTACAGTATACCCATGGATGATGCTCTGGCATCTGTCATCGTGGTCGTCCACAATGTTCAAATATCTTCTCTGAAACCACAGCCAAACTTCATGTGGAGCTCCCTTAGGCAGGGGGGACCAAAGTTAGTATAAGTGGTTCAGGTCACATGACCAAGATGGCCGCAGTGCTCATATAAGGTAAAATTCTTTTAAAAAATCCTCTTCTCTGGAACCTGTGAACCGATTTCAATGAAAGGACGCAGGTCAATCATAGTTTGTGTAAATCATGACCATGGGTTGACCTTGTCCTGTTTTACATCAAGGTCAAATTTGGTCACATAGGCTTTTCAATGCAAAAAGTGAAAGCATAGGATTTTTTGGGAATTTTTAGCTCACCTGAGCCAAAGGCTCACAAGGTGAGCTTATAGGATGGCCATGCTCCGGCGTCCGTCCGTGGGCGTCCGTCGTCGTCCGTCGTCCATCCACAATTTCAAAGATCTTCTCCTCTGAAACCACTGGGCCAATCAAAGCCAAACTTCATATGGAGCATCCTTAGGAAGGGGGAACGAAAGTTTATATAAATGATCCAGGTCACATGACCAAGATGGCCGCCATGCCCATATATGGTAAAAAAACATAAAAAAATCTACTTCTCTGGAACCGGTGGACCGATTTCAATGAAACTTGGTATGTATCATCGGGAACTCTGGCCCATCATAGTTTATATAAATCATGACCTTGGGTTGACCTTGACCTATTTTACGGCAAGGTCAATTTTGGTTACATAGGCTTTTCAATGGAAAAAA
Organism: Rugalucina vietnamica; assembly: GCA_964017185.1. Taxonomy (NCBI): domain Eukaryota; kingdom Metazoa; phylum Mollusca; class Bivalvia; order Lucinida; family Lucinidae; genus Rugalucina; species Rugalucina vietnamica. The sequence goes on from OZ024877.1 coordinate 51,635,246, forward strand.
GTGAAAACATTGAATTTTGTAGCCCGTGACCTGAAAGTTGGTAGATACAGACAACATGTTGAGGTAATGAAGAGATGTGAGTACTAAAGGTCAAGGTCATTTCTTGACCTTGGCCAAAGGTCATTTACAAATGAAATGTTAAACTTAATTTTCTCAGTAACCGCTCAACAAATCAAAGCCAAATTTTTTTATGTAGTATCCATAGGATGGGGAAATGAAAGTTAATATAAATAGTCACGGTCACATGACCAAGATGGCCGCCATGGCTATAAATAGCAAAAACCTTTAAAAATCTTCTTCTCCAGAACCAGAAGGCCTATGATTTTGAAACTTGGCATGAAGCATCAGAGGGAGGAGCTTTACAAAGTTTATATAAATCATGACCCTGGGATGACCTTCACCTATTTTACGGCAAGGTCAACATAGGTTGCCCATGCATTTGAATGGGGAAAATTGTCAAAATGTCATTTGACGGGAAAAACATTATGGAAACGGGCTAATGGACTGAATATTTATGATTCTGAAAAAAAAGGACACCGGGGGTAGGTCTGCCCCGGGGCAAGTCTGCCCCCACCCGGGGCAATATACATGTATATTACCATAATATTCAAAGATCTTTTTCTCTGAAACTGCTTGGCCAATCAAAGCCAAACGTCTTGTTGAGTATTCTTAGGAAAGGAGAAGGAAAGTTTATATAAATGGTCAAGGTCACATGACCAAGATGCCCGCCATGGCTATAAATAGCAAAAAACCTTTAAAAATCTTCTCCAGAACCAGAAGGCCTATGATTTTGAAACTTGGCATGAAGCATCAGGGAGAGGAGCTCTACAAAGTTTATATAAATCATGACTTTGGGATGACCTTGACCTATTTTATGGCAAAGACAACATAGGTTGCCCATGCATTTGAATGGTGGAAAGTTAGTAAAATGTAATTAAATGGGGGAAACTTGGTGGGAATATGGAAATGGACAGAAGATTTATGTTGATGGAAAAAATGTCCTCAGAGGGTTGTCTGCCCCCGCCCCCGGGCTATATACATGTATATGACCATAATATTCAAAGATCTTCTTCTCTAAACCACTTGGCCAATCAAAGCCAAACATTTTTGAGGAGCATCGTTAGGAAAGGCGAGTGAAAGCTAATATAAATGGTCCAGGTCATATAACCAAGATGGCCGCCATGACCATAAATAGTAAAAACCATTATAAATCTTCTTCTTTAGAACCAAAAGGCCTTTGATTTTGAAACTTGGCCTGAAGCATCAATGAATATAGCTCTACAAAGTTTGTATAAATCATGACCCTGGGATGGCCTTGACCTATTTTACGACAAGGTCAGCTTAGGTTGCATATCCCAGTTCTCAGGTGAGCGTTTACAGGACCATTGGTCCTCTTGTTGTAGCCTGTGACCTGAAAGTTAGCAGATACAGACAGCATAATTATGAACATTAATACGGAGTTAATGAAGTTGTGTAAGTGTTCAAGGTCAAGGTCATTTCATGACATTGGCCAAAGGTCCTTCACATATTAAATTTAAAACTTAATTTTCTCAGAAACCACTGACCAATCAAAGCCAATTTTTATGTGTAGTATCCTTAAGAAAGGAGATGCAAATGGTTTGGTCCAGATCACATGACAAAGATGGCTGCCATGCCCATATATGGCAAAAACCCTTAAAAATCTTCTTGGTGGCGTTTTATCGTATTTGCTTGATGGTTTTACTGCGCTTGCGCGGCGCTCTTGGTGTATGCACTGCGTTTCCATGGCGTTTGCATCGCGCTTCCACGGCATTCTGGCACTGCGCTGTCGGCTTGTAGGCAAAACAGAAACTTAAGTATCACTCATAAATTTGTTATTATGCTTTCAAGATCCTCTAATATCAGCTCTGGCATCAGTCTGTGAATATGACCGTGCTGAAAACGTCTAGCTGCCTTCAACCATGGCCGGACGCCCCCAAAACATTGTACGTCTTTGCGCCCTCCTCCATCTGCGTCTTTGCAGAACTAGGTGGGCAACATCAACAGCAATTTGTATTTGCTGCGTCTGCATATTCGCAAGTAGTAAACCAGCTTCTTGTTCGATAGACATACATGTAGTGAAAGTAATTCTTGAATGTGCATCTTATTTATATAGGCTTTTGTCATATTTAAAATTTGCATATCTTTTTATTAAACTCCATTGTACGCGGTAGAATAGATCCACGCGAGCGCAATGAACGCCGTGAAAACGCCTTGTAAACGCGGTAGAAGCTCAACGCGAGCGCCGTGATTACGCCTTGCAAACGCCACAGAAGCGCAGTAATATAAACGACACGCCGTGAAAACGAACGCCATAGACGCACTGTATATGCGCGATGTAAACGCAGTGAGTTCGGGATTGACGCCGTAGCACCTCCGTGGAAACGCCATGAGCTACCGAGGCGTTTGCAAGTTACGATCTCACTGCGCGCCCGTGGAAATCCTGGCGCGTTGATGAATTTCTCACTGCGTTGCTATGGCGTCCTCACGGCCACCCCACGGCACTCTTATTAGAACGCCGAGTGACGGCGTTTGTTTTGAGCATGTCTAAAAGAAACGCCGACCACTGTCGTTCTAGGATTTCCGACTGCGTTCGATAGAGTTCGCACCGCGTTGCTACGGCGTTTGAACCGCGCTCACCTCGGCGTTCTGCATTTTTGTAGAACGCCGCGAGAGCGCCACCCTGGTGTAACAGGGGTTTTACCTACAGCGAAACGTGACGTGATCATGCAAAATGGGAGTGTCACTGTAGACAAAATCGTGTACGCGAAAACGAGGAATATTATACAAAAGGACGTATGTAGCAGTTGGCTAAATTATGGCGAATCAACGACCGGGTGTATTTTTGAGAGTGAATTTAATTACAGTTATTGAAAGTACCATAATTCAGTTTTGAATTGTTCAAATAACTTGCGCTAGGTTCTTTGTATGTTATAAAAACGATAAATTATCTGAAGGGTCTGTGGCATGAGTAATGTAATACTGATCTTGTGCAATGCACTATCGAACACATTTTTTCGCTGATAAAAGAAGTTGTCTCTTCAGAAACATGAGGAATTGAACGAGTTTTAAATAATAATATTGTGGAATTGTTAATATGCGTGGCGTTTGCTTATAAAAGCTTACGGTAAGTATTTGAATCACAAGTAAACGATCGCTGATTTTTCTTCTTGTTCAAACAATTAAAAAGGTACCACCACAGAAGTATCGCCTTGGAACGATCAGAAATATAAAATTAGTGGCGGGCTTAAATCGATTTCACAGGTACCTAACCTCACCCTTAAACAGCAGTCACACATTAGCGTATAAGTGAAACGCGCGCCGGGCGTGTTGAAAAATTGCAAAATTCCACATACGCCAGACACACGTCGGAGACACGTTCAAAACGCGTTACGAGTACGTTGTGAACGCTTGGTCATACGGGACTTTTAAAGACAGCCAGGTATCGGCAACTGGCTTGAACGTTAATAGGGAATTACAATGGAACCTGTTGGTTTTATGGTAATATCTTTAAAACTAACCGATGGATCATTCCTGTGCAAACATATGTTTTTCCTTATTACCTCCCAAACGTCCTGATATAAGTTTTATGAAATTTGGATTAGTACTTTTTGGACCTTTTTCATCATTTTTGTTCAAACCTAGGACTAATTAAACATATAGTGAAATTTCTGTATGAAATGGGTTCACTGTTAGAAAACCGGTCATAATTCTTTTAATAATGTAAATATTTCTTCTGTGCAAACGGGGGCATATGCGCAATTAAATGGCGAACACGCTGATATGAAATTTGTATAAATAAACAAAAAATAAATATAGCCTTTTTGATATCCAAGCAGGCAAACCATTTTATTTTTCATTTATTTTTCGACGCTTCGCATCTAATCGCTGTTATTGATTTTAATGTCACTATCTTAATAGTCTACAGGTAAATGCAGGTAAGCTCGTACCCTAATCCATAATCCATTTGATTGACCGAGTTTTATTTATTTATTTATTTATTTATTTATTTATTTATTTATTTATTATCGTGCTTATGCAATATGTTTAAATAATATACATGATAAAATGATAATTTTAGATTATGTTTCGTCAAAAGCAGTATACTTTATCAATTTCACAAATATTTTATGTGATAAAAAAAGAAATATAAGAAAGGTAGTATAATTAAAGAATAACAGTCCTGAAAAATATCATTCATTTCATAAAGTTTTGAAAGTAAACTGACATTGTGATAGCGCATCTTTAACTGTCAGGTGTGAACTGGTAGCCACTGACTGTAGCACGCGTGTCTATAATTGATTTATGACATCAACTATTGCCCTTTCAGAGTAATGTTATTACAATAAGAGGTGATTGTGACAGCCTATCATCACATTTTTAAAAGAATCAAAATTAATAATTTTACAATAGGACCCCAAATAAATGGCAAGATTATATTTTACTAGTCTTCCCCTATGCTAAGTCAGGTATGATGCTTAAGTTATATTTTTGTGACTTTTCTCGAAAAGAGCCTCTTTAATTGATGATGTAAGGACAAAGAATACAACAATTCTTGAATTTTATGTTTATGGGTTTAGATAGATAGATAGATAGATAGATAGATAGATAGATAGATAGATAGATAGATAGATAGATAGATAGATAGATAGATAGATAGATAGATAGATAGATAGATAGATAGATAGATAGATAGATAGATAGATAGATAGATAGATAGATAGATAGATAGATAGATAGATAGATAGATAGATAGATAGATAGATAGATAGATAGATAGATAGATAGATAGATAGATAGATAGATAGATAGATAGATAGATAGATAGATAGATAGATAGATAGATAGATAGATAGATAGATAGATAGATAGATAGATAGATAGATAGATAGATAGATAGATAGATAGATAGATAGATAGATAGATAGATAGATAGATAGATAGATATTTATTTATTTATTTATTTTTTTTTTTTTTTTTTTCATTTTTGTTTTTCGTTCATTATTTTCTTTGTTCAGAGAGAGAGAGAGAGAGAGAGAGAGAGAGAGAGAGAGAGAGAGAGAGAGAGAGAGAGTGTGTGTGTGTGTCTTTTTTTCGAAAATCACAGTATGCTTTTGATTGCTGCATGTTTCATTACAGAAACTTGCCCATGCAAAATGCAGATTTGTTTCTGCTGTAAAAATTCCATGGAAAATTTTTGATAGTTTTCATAATTTTGTTCAACACATTGATTGTGGGTACACGTTAGAACCGCCTCGCCGAGGCGGTTCTAACGACTACCTACAATCTATGTTTTGGGTCATAAATAAGAAAAAGAGGTATAATCCTGTCAACCCCAGTTTTACTATATAAAATGGGGGATATACATTTTACGGACATGATTCTATAATGTTATTTTCAACAATTTAATCATCATTCCAATATTTTATCAAGGACAAACTTGTTCATTCAAATCGACTAAAATAAAGAAGCTAATCATTCTGGTTTGTAGCCCTTAATCCGTTAAATTACCTACGCGTGTCAGGTATATGAAACTATAAAATGAGCCGCATCATGAGAAAACAAGATATTTGCCTACGCGAAAACAAAGACGCAGAACTGCACAAGTGATCAGCGTCTTTTATTTCGCTACACGGATATTAAAATTATTATTCTACTTAAATCCGATAGTTCAAGCTTCTAGCCTTGTCTATGACTATACAGCCTGGTTTATGTCAGACCTTGTCGAAAACACCGAAGACAGGTTTTCTCGCATCGCGGCTCAAATCTGCGCAAACATTTACCTGAGGGCACGTGTCTGTTATAAGGTATAAAGGACGCATAATTTATATATGTACCAACTTGACGCGCCGCGACACAAACTGTATATAGATTCTCCGACCAGGCTGGATTCAAACCTGTTGCTCACACACAGAAAATGGCTGTGTGTGTGTGAAAAAAAAAAAAAAAAAAAAAAACCAATTGCGAGTTTGTTTTTGTGCCGCTCAGGAAATTCTAGTTTACTATACTTGTTTCAAGAAAACCGCATATTTTGAAGAATTAAATTAAATTATGATATTTATTTTAAATTGATTGAAATTGTGCTTTTTCTGAATATTCGCATGTAATTTGAATGATGGTATTTGGATTATTACATGCGCTTTAAGCCTTAACTGTGGCTAGATTTATAAAGTGCACATGTACATAGCTTTGCGATAATTTGCATACACACATACGAATACATACACACGCTCATTATAAAATTATCAAATACATGTACGTGTCTAATTCATTCAAAGTTTATTTGTTTTCAAGGTTTAAAGTATTTGGTGAAATGAGCAAATTAATTTAATGTAGCGAAAACAGAAAAACTAAAATTTTCCAAGAAGCGACCTGTCTTAATTTGCCACTGCTTATATTGTCGCATTTGAAGAAGGTAAACCTATCAATATCTGCAACCTTCACATTAGACATTTATCGTATGCGCATGTATCCTTGACAACAGTGACTATATTCTAAAGGTATTATACAGGTATAGTTGTCAGGTTTACTAACGAAGGGAACTCTGACAGGTAGTATCGATTTTCCCAGAAAACGCAGTTAATTCCCCTTTTTAGCGATTTACCTGTAATTTAGCGAAACAATCCCTCGAAGTTGAACATGGTACGTCCGGCGCGCGTCGCTGTAGTTCGCTGAAAATCGTCGCGCGTTTCGTGCGCGTTTGGGATCAACATGCTTAAAAATTTTCTAGAAGCTCGGCGTGTCCCGTGCGTGTGACTTGTATGTTTCGAATAAGTTCCACGCGCGTTACAGGCGCGCTAAATACGCTTCGAGCACGTTTGGCGCACGTCCTAGGCACGCAAGTGTACGCTACATGCGTGTTCCAATTTTATGAGATATTGCTTCAACAGCAGTCATACATTAGCGGATAAGTGAAACGCGCACCGGGCGTGTTGAAAAAACGCAAAATTCCACATACGCCAGACACACGTCGGAGACACTTTCGAAACGCGTTACGAGTACGTTGTGTACGCTTGGTGTACGTCCGGCGCGCGTCGCTGTATGTCGCTAAAAATCATCGCGCGTTTCGTGCGCGTTTGGGATCAAAATTTTTTTAAACATGCTTAAAAAATTTCTAGAAGCTCGGCGTGTCCCGGGCATGTGACTAATACGTTTCGAATAAGTTCCACGCGCGCTACAGGCGCGTTGAATACGCTTCAAACGCGTTTGGCGCACGTTTGAGGCACGCCAGTGTACGCTCCATGCGCGTTCAGATTTTATGAGATGTTGCTTCAGTAGCGTGCCCCAAGCGTGTGCGGCGCGCGTTGAACGTTCGCTGCGCGTCCATAGCGTGTGCTTAGCGTGTCTGGGACGTAAGACCAACGTACTCTAAAACTTTGAGATTTTTTATACGTCCGGCACACGCCTCAGTCGCGCGCTGATGTGTGACTGCTAAAACGAGTTAAAGGTACAAATTAATTTTTATACGCCCAAAATCTTCAGCGTGTTGACATTTTTCATACGCCCAGCGCGCGTTTGGGTTATACACTAATGTGTGACTGCTGTTTTAAGTAGCGTGCCACAAGCGTGTGTGGGGCGCGCGTTGAACGTTCGCTGCGCGTCTATAGCGTGTGCTTAAAGCGTGTCCAGGACGTAAGACAAACGTACTCATAAACTTTTAGATTTTTTATACGTCCGGCACACGCCTCAGTCGCGCGCTAATGTGTGACTGGTAAAGCGAGTTAAAGGTACAAATTATTTTTTATACGTCCAAAATCATCAGCGTGTTGAGATTTTTCATACGATCGGCGCGCGTTTGGGTTATACGCTAATGTGTGACTGCTGTATAAGCTTCTGCAGTGGTTCACAACATTTAGTTAGTTGTTCGGTCCTCGTGGTGAATCTCTAGCTAGTCAATGAATCATCATGGACAAACAAATTAATCATGATAAATACCGCGATGAATAAAAAACGAGGTCTCACAGATATAGTAAGCTGCCAGACGATGGAGATCCCTGGGCGCAATATAACTTACTAACTCCGGAGCAAAAGAAAAACACCAGTTGAACTCAAGTGGGCCAAGCAACAGACAAGAAGCTCCGGCCCCAACCACCTAAAATGAATAGCTTTATGTCGGGGCAATCATAGTCTGACGCCCGACCCACCGGCGTGTAATTAAAAAAGGCAGCATAGTTATCAATCATGATTTGGGTTAAAAACTAAGTATGCAGACTGTCGCATAACAATTAAGTTATATCCTATACGTCTGTAACGTGTTATGATTTTTCTGAATTGAAAAGAAAAATCATTCCTACTTATAAGTTTCTTGAATTTGTCACCATAAAATTCTGGTTCCGAAAGGCCCTCGCGTAAAAGGGTCTTTAGCCCACCATTAAATTTGGAAATCAATTCATACACATGTAGTGTCTGCGATAAAATTTAGAAACTGTTTTTAATACCGATAGCCCTGCTGGAGAAGTTTAGCTGTTAAACATTTATTTCGCGAATTGAAGTCCGCAACATGATTGCAGACTCTAGCAAACCTTATAAGTTGCGAAATACACCATAAGAAGCGCGGCGAGGAACGTCACCATCCAAAAACGGAAAGTTTACTACATCAAAATCAAAGTCATCGCGTTTATCTTTAGAAGAAACAAATCCACAAATATCATAAGGTAGTATTTTTGAGTATTGTCACCTTTCAACCACTTAGGTGAACTTTTTAGCGTCATGACTAGATGGCGATGCTGCTACATTGTACGCTTAAAAGTTCCGGTCAAGCATAGAACGTTGTCAACATACAAAACGTAGCAGAAACAAATAAATAACTTCCTACTTCGTTACCAGTAGAAGAAACTCCCCCGTTCGGGAATCAGTGACCTTTTGTGACCTTTGTCAACATGACAGGTAAATGTTACTATAATTAGTAAATTGATGCTCGAACGGGAGCTTTTCTGTCATTTTTATAGTACCCTTACAAAACGCAAAAAATGTGTCACAGTTTTTGTTTAATCAAGATGAAACTTTGCAGGCTTAAAGATGAATGATATATCTAACTTTCTACCGTGTAGAATTTTTTTATTTTGTTTTGTTAAAAAGTTATTAAATTATGAAAATATGATTTTTTTCTAATAACACTGATTCCAGATCGGCAACGGAAATTGTTTATTGACGCCCAATCTGGAATCAAACTTTAATGATAAAACACTTGTATTCCTGTTCGGGATCACACAACAGAATATAGTGTGGAATACCTTGAATTGGCTTCATTTGTTAAGCATGTGTATTGTCTCAAAACATGATATAAATGGATTGGGAAAAAAACTGTGCTGATTTAGTGCTATAAATGTAAATGCACATGCATAAATTAGTGTACACGCTTTTTCAAATATTAAAACAAAATCCTAAACAATGATAACAGAAATTTGGAATATTGGAATACAATATTTAATTGCTGAATCTTGTTTTGGAATCAGTGGTTGTGTCTTAATGAGACCATAGTTTTCTTTTTACCTGTGCATGATTATAAACACTACCAATAGTCAAAATGGCTGGTCGTTTTGGAAAAAGATGTGGGACTGCTTGTTTGCATCAAGAATGGAATATTGACAAACAAGATTATTTAACCGATGTTTCCTCGGAAAAGCTATTCTTGAACCACAGACTGATGGTTCCATAGAAAGGTACAAGTAGGCAATGATCAGGAAAAGGCGCAATCCACTCCAAAAACTGAGGTGGGAAAAAAACTAAATTAAAAATCAGGCACTAATACCATGAAAACATATCATAAGCCGAATGAGCAGCAGTTACCTAAACTTAACAAAAAATATGATAAAATACATAAGGCGCAAACAGCACAAAAAAAATAAACACCAAGATATAAAACAAAAAGAACCACCACAGAAGTATCACCTTGGAACGATCAGTAATATAAAATTACTGGCAGGCTTAAATCGATTTTACAGGTACCTAACCTCACCCTCAGCTTCTGCAGTGGTTCAAGACATTTAGATAGTTGTTCGGCTCTCATGTTGAATCTCTAGCTAGTCAATGAATTATCATGGACAAAAAACTAATTACATAAAAGAATACATAGACTTAGAAGGTATACTTAGTAATAGTTAATAACAGTAATTCTCTCTGGTGTCATTTTGCCAGGCTTATAGAGTCACTGATTAGGCTTTAGTCACTTAAACTGTGGTATGGCCCTTACCCTCTCATATTAATATGTTCACTACATGTGAGCTTACAGGATTTCATTTTTTTTTCAAATCTGATCATGTGGTTTAAAAGAAGACCTGTTTCTTGGTGCATACAACTGTTTTCTATAACATGTATAATAAGATAACAGTAGACCAAAGTATTTTCTTTTTCACTTTGCAGAACCAACAGCAATTTCATTGACTGAAGTCCCAGTAGTTTTCTTTCACCACTATGGGTCATTCGTTTGGTTACATAATGATCCTAATTATTCAGTCATATCAAAGCTCAAGTCTAAAAGCTTGCCTCTAATAATGATTTTCCACAGATAATTTTTGTGTAGAGAGCTATAGGAAAATTATTTTCTTGTCGAAATCTTGATCTTAATTTGTCCTAATCAGAAACCTGCAAAAAATTTGAAAATCTGTGAACAGAATGATGTAGTGTTAATAGCCAAAATGAAATTTGAATAGGGATTTTGCATTGTCAAGGGAGATAATCGATGATCATGAAAATACTTACTTTTTGAAAATTTCTACTTGACCATGAAGATTGCGTCAGAGGTGTAAAAGAAAATATTTACCCGGTAATCTTTATTGAAATGAAAATATCTGCGAAAAACTATTATCAGACACTAGAAAATACACTTTAGATCATTTTATCATAATTTCTCTATTTGTAGCTTGCTCACATGTGGAAAAAAGGCTTGCCTATACCCTCGGTAGAGGAGAAAGGGGAATTATTATGAAAGATACTATAGAATAAAATATAATGGGTTGATCCTTTGGAAGCTTTAAAAACATTGAATGAGATAGTATGGACCATAGTAGGATCTGTCTACAAAAACATTGACTTGCTTATATCTTTGAAAGTAGACATCTTTCTTAAGAAGCGACAAAGTTCTTATGTCCTTCTTAGATGGAATACAAGCAAATTCAGAGAATTTATGTCCCCCACCTTAATTGTTTAGTTACACAAATATATCTGACAATAATGTATATCCAAATCACATGCATTTACTTCATGTCACAGTGTCAAACATTAATCTGAGGATTATATTCAAACCACATGCAAATCTTCAAATCATGGTCAGGACATCTGTACAGTTTGAAAAGAATCAGAATAAAACTGAGGGAGGAGTTTGCACACAAGGTACACAATGTCCATTCACTTTCATTGTATAAATGCCTGAAAAACGACTAAGTTCAAATTGCGAAAAAGTGTCAAAAATTAACCTGAGGATTATATTCAAAGCACAAGCATATCTTCAAAGCATCATCAAGACATCTGTAAAGTTTCAAAAGAATCTGAATTAAAAACTGAAGGAGGAGTTGCGCACACAAGGCACCCACTGTCCATTCACTTTCATTGTCAAAATACCGAAAAACGACTAAGTTCAATTTGCAAAAAAAGTGTCAAAAATTAATCTGAGGATTATATCCAAACCACATGCACATCTTCAAAGTATGATAAAGACATCTGTAAAGTTTCAATTAATCGGAATAAAACTGTAGGAGGAGTTGCGCACACAAGGTACCCTTTGTCTATTCACTTTCATTATCAAAATGCCCGAAAAATGACAAAGTTTAAATTGCAAAAAAAGTGTCAAAAATTAATCTGAGAATTATATCCAAATCACATGCACATCTTCAAAGCATGATGAAGACATCTATAAAGTTTCATAAGAATTGGAATAAAACTGTAGGAGGAGTTGCGCACACAAGGTACCCACTGTCTATTCACTTTCATTATCAAAATGCCCGAAAAATGACTAAGTTCAAATTGCGAAAAAAGTGTCAAAAATTAATTTGAGGATTATATCCAAACTACATGCACATCTTCAAAGCATGATAAAGACATCTGTAAAGTTTCAAAAGAATCGGAATAAAACTGTAGGAGGAGTTGCGCACACAAGGTACATACTCCTATAGGGGGACGGAAGGACGGACGGAAGGATGGAAAGCCAAAAACTATGTCCCTCCGCTTTTCTTCGAAAAGGCGGGGGACAAAAAGACAATACAGGGTCAGAAAATTTAATTGCAAAGTGTGTGGCCATGGAACAAATATACAGTTTGAACAATCCTGCTTTGGTAGCACCAATGTCTTTCATTAAAAATGTATTACAATAGCAGGAATCTCTACGTGTTTGCATTGATATGAATGGATTAGTAGGGCCCTCTGGAAGTTACCCAACAGTGTCAAATTGGTTGGCCTCACAAAGCACTCAGCCAATACCATTCCCTTTGTCTGACTGCCAGCTAGAGTTTGTGGTTGGTGGTGGGTAAATCATGACAGATCACGAGTACCCACAATGCATGTTTTGTAGCCAAAGAAAAAACAAATAGGTATACCCCTGTAAACCTCAGTTTCACTTTATAAAAGTTGGGTATAAGTGGGTGTATATAACACGGACATGTTATCCTGATGGCAGTGATGGGCGAGCAGAACTTGACTTGTCTCACATTGTGCCTTGTGAGGAGATTGAATCCACACTGATAACAGTGGTGAGATGATCGAATGATTAAAAGAAGTATTAAAATCAGTGACCTCCAACACTCAGTCGCAGGGCCATTTTTTAAAGGTTTAAAGTAGTCCCATTCAAAAAAATTTCAGACATTTTAGAACAAAACTGACATTTTCCTGTGTATCAAGCAGTACTCTGGAGACCTATTATGTCTTATTCAAAGACACAACACGACGTCCCCAATGGGAGATCAAACTTCGGTCCTCTTGATTCGGTGTCCGACACTCTACCGCAAGGCCAGCTCGCTCCCAATGAATAGATGAACTGTTACCCCTATGAAACAGTTTATCACATGACATGAAACAGTTCATTGAAACTGTTGAAAAACAGTCCAAAATGTTTAATTATTGCCCTTTAGATAGTATGTTGTTGACATGTCATTTGTTTTAATTTTACAGACAACACAGACTCTGAAATGTTTCTGATCAGGAACTACTGATTCCAAATTAGGAATACATCTGGTTTTCAATGGCTCCAGATTGGACGTAGTAAACAATTTCTGTTGCCGATCTGGAATCAGAGTTATTGGAAAAAAATCATATTTTCATAATTTAATAACTTTTTAACAAAACAAAATAAAAAAATTCTACACGGTAGAAAGTTAGATATATCATTCATCTTTAAGCCTGCAAAATTTGATCTTGATTAAACAAAAACTGTGACACATTTTTTTAGTTTTGTAAGGGTACCATAAAAATGACAGAAAAGCTCCCGATCGAGTGTCAATTTACTAATTATAGTAACATTTACCTGTCATTCTGACAAAGGTCACAAAAGGTCAATGATTCCCGAATGGGGGAGTTTCTTCTACTGGTTACCATTGGACCTTTTGATAAAAATATAATCGAATCATCTACCGAGAGTATTTTTGAAAGTAAAAAAATACTGTTATTATATTGAAAATACTATATTTTTAACTCTTCAAATAAGATACGCTTTTGGCTTTTGTTCGTCGTGAAATATAAAAAAAAAAAGAGATGGATATATGCGTTCGGATCTAGTAACTTCACGCGGAACCATTCAGTCGACGAATACAGTGTTATACTGTGAGGGGATGATTTTTTTTTTCAAAATAACATTATTATTGTTATTTAAACGCACCGCTTTATTTTCCTGGATTTTGTTGGACGTCCACTAGGATTTAACGCGAAAATCAAAATTATATGACTTCTGACTGCCACGATAAAAAAAAAAAAGCAAAAAAAAAAAAAATTTTTTTTTTTTTTTTTTTTTTTTTTTTTTTGAAGAAGAAGAAGAAGAAGGTAAATAGAGGATATTTGCTTTCTTGAGGTGAATACCAAATATATTTCATCGAGTGAGTTGAAAACATCAGAATTTTCACGAGTGCGCAGCACGAGGATACAATACACGGGCATTTTCCGATTCGCAAGGCAGTCGGTGAAAATGCAAAAACCAAAAAGTTTTGAAAACACAAATAACTTTGGTACCACATTGTTCCTTACATTCTAACTAAGAAAATGAATACCCACACTTTATGTTTTCGTTCATAAATAACGGAGTTATAGGAGTTTGAATTTCTGAAGTGAGACACATTTTATGACGTCAAGTAAATGGAAACGTCAGAAGAAATCCAAAATCTACAGTGAAGATATAGGCTGTTATCATATATTTCCTGTAAAATACGTTCTTTTTACATATGCGATACAGGCGCAAGTCCTATGCACGTATCGGGACACCATATCTCGAAAGCTGTATCAGTTCAAAATTTGTCAAAATCCATATCTCCCTAGGGAGATATGGACTCATATCACACCCCCATATCACACCCCAAATCTCGAAAGCTGTATCAGTTCAAAATTTGTCAAAATCCATATCTCCCTAGGGAGATATGGACTCATATCACACCCCCATATCACACCCCAAACCTCATATCACATCTCACGTGACCCCCACATTCGGAGCGCTCTGTTCTATTCAATAGTACGTTGTAAATTGTTCTCAATTTATAAATCAAATTTTTGTATTTGAATTTTCTGTATTAATGGTTAAATGTTATTGAATAAAATTTGTGACCAGAATTTTTTTTTTCATTCTTTCTTTTTTCCACTTGAAATTATGTTGGGAAACATTTTGTGCATTGAACTGTATCAAACACTTTTTTTTTCAATAAAAATATATGATAAAGAGATCATGATATGGCAATTTTCATATCATACCCCGTATCAACCCTCGACTTCCGTATCAGCCCTCGACTCCCATATCAGCCCTCGGGCCTTCGGCCCTCAGGCTGATATGGGAGTCTCGGGCCGATACGGAAGTCTCAGGTTGATACGGGGTATGATATGAAAATTGCCATATGATAATCTCTTAATATCAGTCACTAGTGACTTTTTGATATCAGTGGGATTTGATAACAGTGAAATTTCATATCAATGAAAATACCAATTTTATAAAGTTTTGATATACATTGCTTTTCACTGTAAAGTATAAAATAAAGAAGAATATGCGTTTCCGAATGCTTGCCAAAGGACAAAGTCAAATCAAGAATCCTTTTGCCTCTGGGTATGATATCGTAGAAAATTTGTCGTTCCTCGTCAATATAATGTCATAAATCCTATCATCTGTCGTTGCAGGCTGTCGTCATCAAGACGACAGCCAGCTGCCTGCAACGTGTGCGTATCGCAATACAACCACAAGTCATGTATCCGCAACGTATGATTGAACAATGAAACCTGATTTATGCCTGACGTAATCAAAGAAATGGGGCGTCCGTGTGCGTAAATTACGACCGCTGATTTTTTTTTTCTCCGTTACAGGTATGACCTATGGCTACAAGCCGATAGTTTTTTTGTTTTTTTTTTTTCGAATCAAAACAAACATCCATATTTTAGACCTGCGCCGTGTGCTGGAAACGAACATCGCGATGAAAGCAATCCGTTGTTAGTTGCGTCAGGTAAGATAAACAATCAAGACAATATCCTAAAAACTAGCATCTGAGAAGAAATCCAGGAAACAAAAATTGAGTTATAAACATCTATAAAATACACATTCGCTTATTTCAGCACATCGGGTAAAAATACTCGGCTAGTGCCAGCGGGATTCGAACCCCGACCTCTCGATCCGGAACCCGATGCTCTTATCTCCACCTTGTTTTTGATCGCGATTGTCACCTGGTTAAAATATTTGGTGTACTCATGTGAAGGGCTGTTCTTTACACATGTTACACCTAGATCTATATTCCTGTGAAGTTGTTCGTTTAAAAAACTAGGATGCAGTAGTCATGGTAGTTGCCCCACTATCCTTAGAAGAAAAGCCCAGAGATGTCCATCACTCCAGAGAAACGTCTACTAGAGGCGGCACGTCGCTGTGACGGTGCAGCTATAGAGGTGATAGCCAAGGCGGGCCGGACTAACCTTGACGCTGTTGACCAGGTAAATATATTCAAATTAGAATGCGTCCACGGACATATTTTAATTATGTTTGACCTGGACGGTACACCATAAAATATAGTAAATACAATACACAAAGTTTTTAGAGTCCAAGTTTCATAAAAATGCTTCGACAGGGCAGCCTAGAAATCCACACAGTCTGGTTAAAGATATAACGGTGCATTACGTGGGTAGATGCATTCTATACACGAAGACTCTGTGACGCCGTAATAATGCATCTCGTCAAGTGTAAACTGCTTCGGATGAGACTTTAAACTGTGGTCACGTCTCCTTATGATCCCTTATGGCTTTAGCTGTTGAGTTAGACGAAAACCATGGTTACGAAGCAACATTAACTATACACATTGATATTATGTATGCACGTACATAATTGAGCCGCCTCGTGGGAAAACCAACAATGTGGTTTCCGAACAGGTGACACAAACTGACCTGTACAGTCACAGAATAGAGCTAGAAGCTTGAAATTTTGGAGTTAAGTAGAAGAGGAATTGTACTATCCGACTGGCGAAAAGAAAGGCGCTGATCAGCTTCGCAGTATCCGACTGGCGAAAAGAAAGGCGATGATCAGCTTCGCAGTAACTGTGAAGCTGATCAGCGCCTTTCTTTTCGCCAGTCGGATAGTTCAATTCCTCTTCTACTTAACTCCAAGATTTCAAGCTTCTAGCGTAACTGCGAAGCTGATCTGCGCCTTTGTTTTCGCCTATGCAGATTGTTGGTTTTCCCATGAGGCGGCTCATATGTTTGTTCTTCAGAATGGTTCAACAGCCGTCCACTTCTGTACCAAGTCAGCTGATCTAACGTCACTCGCCGTCCTGTTGGAAAATGGCGCCAAAACAGATGTACATGACAAAGTAAGTATTACCCACAAGGATGTTTTTTTATTTATTTTTTTTTTTTTTTTTTTTTTTTTTTTTTTTTTTTTTTTGTTTTACCTTCCAGTCAACAGCCAGGCACGGTCATATCGGGGCGAAGCGTTGGCTCCGTGATTTTCTGGGATTTCTACCCAATATTGGTGTTATGACACGCAAAATTGAAGAAATTCAGCTACAACTCGGACATTACGTTTCACCAGCTTAAGATGTTATTATTTTGCTTCATACTGCGATATTACTTAATCGTGGGTTTTCAATTTCAACAATGACCCACTTATGGTGTAGAACAATACCCTTATTATTTAAACGCTGTTTTGCACCCTTCATTAAGTATTTACACTGAAAAAGTTTTACGAGCATCAGATTAGCAATAAAATAAGATTTAAAGGTCCGTTTTATGTAAGAAAATTGTTCAAATATCAATATATCTTGATCATTTCTCGTGATCTTAAGGAGGGCGTGTAATAAATTCGTGACTTGGCATGGTGTATTGACGCAGCGAAAGCGATCGAGCTGTATATTGCATTTTCTCATACTTTGGTTTTAAAATTTATATATTATAAATATGTTGTTAGAGCACATGTAGAAAAATCGAAACGGATGATGAATGACTCACACTTATCCCCGCAAAGGTTTCAGTGAATACATAAAGAACTCATGAGAGCATTTGCAGTATATAATTAACATTAGAGTCTTCCTTTATAAAGATTAACATAAAATACATTTGTTTTAACAATCATCTTGTGACAGAACCTTCTCCAAACACTTAATCATGATAATTTTGTCGAATTATGAAGTGGTACATGTACTTTTCAGACTTAAAATTTAATTCAAATACGAGAATTTATCATACATCAATGAGACCAAAGACATATACATGTATAGTCTAGATTTCTCACTAATACAATTTTACAGTCTGGTATGGTTGCCCTACACCACGCCGCTATCAAGGACTATGTGGAGACTATGGCCTTGTTGCTCTCATATGGTGCTAATGTGAATCAACAAAACAAGGTATTACTAGGATGGTGAAAAAAATAACGTGTACAGGATCATCAAGTACAGACAGAACAGAAATCACTCCATCAAGATGAAAATGGGACATAAAAATTGCAAATAGACGAGCTATGCTTTTACGTATATAGTGTAAGCTTAGATGGCTGTGCACCTCTTTTCCTAAACGTGATGGTCACTCACAAATATACGTTTACACACAAAGAAAAGTTATGGCAGGTCCATCAATCTAAACAAAATTCCACTGCGCTGGTCACTGGTCTTTGGAGAAAATGTATGGGCCCTAGTGCTTTTCTTGTTACATTTGACACACGTCATGTCTTTCTAAAAGCGGGTCAAGAATATTTTGTTTCTTTTGCATTTACAGAAAAACGGTACGACAGCCTTGCATTACGCCACAAGTAACAACCACAGACGGGCGGCTGACTTTCTTCTGTTCTGTGGTGCTGACTACTCGCTGAAAGATCAGGTAAATCTTTTTTTTTTTTCTTCTTCTTCCTTCTTCTTCTTCTTTTTTTTTTTTTTTTTTTTTTTTTTTTTTTTACACACGACTCACATTTTTGCGTCTCGTCCATTGTCATCCTTTCCAATAGATGAATCATAAGAATAACGTCACATGAAAGAAAAAAAGGAAAAATAAAAAAAAAAAAGATGTTTGCCAGTTTTACCGTTTTGGTTCGTACTTATTCTAGTCTTTGTAATAGAATAAAATTTGTGATCTATCTTCTTGTTAAATTGAAAGCGTATGATATAAATGAGAACATGGAATAGCAGAATTTTGGTGAAAATTCGTAATATTTCAGTCACATTTGACCTCGATTATTTTTTCTTCTCCAGGAAGGACAAGAAGCCTTCAAGCAAGGACTGAGCGACGCGATGCGTATGGAGCTCAGATTTGTACATGAAGGGTATAAGACAGGGTAATGTGGCACATTTCCTTTTCATTCAAAATGTCACTTGATATTTTAATGGTTACATGTCTCACATGCTGTAAGTCTCTCGATACATTCATTGTTAGGGAAATAATTGACGGCAACCACGGTGATGGTGATAAAATTTCATTCGTCCGTTAAGCTATGCACAAAATAATGTTCTAATTTATTCATATATTCAACATAACAGCTGTCAAAGAAAAGTCAAGGAAACGAATTCTCGCTTGACATCTATCTTCAGAGTTTTTATTTCAGACAGATACAATTCAGTGGTAAAATGCTTCGACCCAGCTGTCAGTACCAGTTTACATCCCTAGATCTAACCATAAGCAATAACGACTCTAACAACCGCAGCACGTGTTTCTTCTGCCGCCGAGTGACACTCGACTACGTCCGCTCTAACGTCAAAGACGGCAGTGAAGTCATAAGTGACGTGTTTCAGTACCTCGTCAGTCAGCCGAGTGATTGTGTGACTATAACACTGCCCGGTTACAGTCATGACGAACATTTTGATGAGGTTGTTGTGAAAGATCATATCGGCAATGTTTACAAATGTTCCAGATGTCTCAAACAGGATGGAGATTCTAAGGTATCAACTAGAGAAACTATCAGGAAAGGAAGTAGCATAATACAAATGAAAACACTATATTATAGGTCTTAGCAGTGATGTGTCTCACCTTTCGACGCTTTGGCTGATATACCAAAATACAAAAACAAAACAGATACAAAAATATTGCGTGTAAGATAATAAGCTTATCGGGGGTTTGATATACAAAAACAAATACATGCTGTTTGGACTTTTGAATTCACCAACAGCATGTTAAGGGTTGATGACATATGTCTTTAGGTACTCTAAAGGTACTATATGAACCACTGCAGAAGCTGAGGGTGAGGTTAGGATCCTGTAAAACCGGTTTAAGCCCGCCAGTAACTTTGTGTTACTGATCGTTCCAAGGCGATACTTCTGTGGTGGTTCTTTTTGTTTTATGTCTTGGTGTTTAATTTTTTTTTGTGCTGTTGGCGCCTTATGTATGTTTTTATATTTTTAATTAAGTTAAGGTAACTGAGTGGCCACCTATTGGGAAAATAGCTGCTCATTCGGCTTACGATATGTTTCATGGTATAAGTGCCTGATTGTTAGTTTGGTTTTTTCCCACCTCGGTTTTTGGAGTGGGAATCTCTTTCTGATTGCGCCTTTTCCTGATCTTTGCCTACTTGTACCTTTCTATACCAGCTTTTAGAACATATGCTGGAGGTAATAGTATAATCTAGCTACATTTTCCTTGCAGACAGTGTATTACTCAACGACTATTCAACTGTTCTCAGAAAATGAAGGTCAAGGTCATTTTATGGTGGTAGCTGTAGGCAAAGAAGAACAATTCATTGCAACAGGAAAACAGCAGATATTACAGTCAAGCGTTGAAGAAGGATTTGAACTAGGGATTCCAGAGAAATGTTTGATGGCTGGAACTAAAGTAATTTTAAAGGTAAAGATGTATTGACATTTTAATTATGACTGAAAGATATCAAGGAAGTTTAGAAACAACTCCTAAGTAAATATGCACCTATAGAAACATGGCAAAGAAAAGGTCCTAAAATTCATTCAAATGATTGATACAAGACATGTGAACTAGCAAATAGCATTTCTTATAAATAATATACAGTCCATTCTTTGTATCCACCAACAGCCTTAAAAGAATTCATCAGATGGCAAGCATACACCAGATTACCAAGTACCTAGTTCTATATATACAAATAATGTACAAGGGTGCAGAACAGACTAAACTTTTCAAAAGTGGTTTATTTCTAAGGTTTCATACACTTTCAATATTGTAGGTTCTACCAACACAAGATCGCACATCTCTACTATCAACATATGACATACATTCTGCATCCAATTTCTACGAGGTTGGTTTCTCCTCGCGTCAGTTACGACCTCTTAGACTCAGTTTACCACTGCCAAACAATCTCGCCCCTGGTTCAGAAGTCATTGTGTGTCATGCTGAGGCAAATCAGATTTCAGATAAGCCTTGGAGCATTGTGTGTTATCAGAGAGAAGATGGGGCTGGTCAAGTAACTGTGACAGAACCTACAGTTGGCAGAGGAACGTAAGTCATGTACGACCGTGACAGTGGTTTAGTTAGTCAATAAATTATCAAGCATCTTAAAACTTGTGAAACATTTTCTTACATTGTATATACTGAAGAAACAGAGAATTACAAACATTTCAATATACTGTTACTGAGTATGTGTGTAGATTCAAATGAAAAAAAAATATGTTTATGTGTAGAAATTGGAAAAACACATCTCCAGAACTAGACACCTGATTTTTTTCTGAAATGTTATTGTTTGTATATTTAGAAAAATATTAAATGACAGTCCACATTGTATATTGAAAACAAGTGGCACACTAACTAAACCAAAAGGTAAATGCCTTTCAGGTACATGAGATAGTGGAGGTTATTAATAAATTCCATAGCTTTGATTGATGAAATAGGCTTTGTCTGAAAATTCTGTTTTGTTAGATCTTTTACATACGAATAGTTGATGGACACCATCTTTTTGCAGATCCATTGTACTAGGTGTACCAAAGAAACCAAAGAAAAGGGAGTGTGAGCTAATTCACAAAATAAAACAATTGCTTTCCTGGTTATATGATACAGTAGCAAGAAGGCTAAAACCATGTGTGTTCTCTGCTTTGACTAAAAGTTCTGATGGACAAAATTTCCGTGTTCTAGTCATTTTAGGTGAAGAAAGGAAACTGGAAAATTTGATCACAAAATTTAAAGAGGAAAACTTTCAAACACAGCTCACACAAACAAGTGGTACACTAATGGTGAAACCTTGTGATAATTTTATCCTGAAACTGGAAGGAACTGACCTAAAGGTTCAAGGAGACAATTTGTTCAGGATTTCAGCCCAGTCGAAACGCATCAGTCAGCATGAATTCTTGGTGTTTTCAAGGCAGTTTGATTTCATTCAGTTGCTGGTGTTTAAGCTGAAAGCAGACCAGAATGTGGATATGAAGATGTTAAAAAGGTAGGTCATGTGCAACTAGAAATTGGCTGCAAGCAAGGCTTTCAGTATACCCCCCGCAAAATTATCTGAAGCTGGCCAATAACTTCCTAAGTCAAACATGCAGAAAATTTGTCAAAGATATCTTTTCAGCATTATAATTCTTAATGTACATCCTCAGTATGCCAGTCACATCTATAAGATATTAAAAGAATATATTGAAAGCTAGAGGTTGATTTCACTGTATGCACTATGATCATTATTGTTTATCATGAGAAATGGTAAAAAATTGGCTAAGTTAAATGAAAGCTGTAAATTTGTCAAAAATTAACTTTTCAGCATGCAAATTATTCATGCACATCTAAAATATATCTGGATCAAATCTACAAAGAATTTAAAAGAAACACTGAAAGCCCTAAGAGGAGCTGATTTCACAAGGTATGCACTACCAACAATTATTGTATATAAGCAATGGTCAAGAAATGGCTATATTGAAAAATGATGTAAATTGTCAAAAATCACTTTTTCACTATTATAATTCTTCATGCACATATTCAATATGTGTGGAACATGTCTGCAAAGTATTGAAAAGAAATACTGAAAGCCCTAGGAGGAGTTGATTTCACAAACTATGCACTACCAACCATTATTGTATATAAGCAATGGTAAAAAAATGACTATGTTGAAAAATGTAAATTTGTCAAAAATTATTTTTTCATCATTATAATTCTTCATGCACATCTTCAATATGTGTGAAACATGTCTGCAAAGTATTGAAAAGAAATACTGAAAGCCCTAGGAGGAGTTGATTTCCTCAAAGCATGCGCAACCAACCATTATTGTATAAGCAATGGTCAAAAAATGGCTATGTTAAAAATTGCTGTTAATTTGTCAAAAATTATTTTTTCATCATTATAATTCTTCATGCACATCTTCAATATGTGTGGAACATGTCTGCAAAGTATTGAAAAGAAATACTGAAAGCCCTAGGAGGAGTTGATTTCACAAACTATGAACCACCAACCATTATTGTATATAAGCAATGTTCAAAAAATGGCTATGTTGAAAAATGCTGTAAATTTGTCAAAAATTATTTTTCATCATTATAATTCTTCATGCACATCTTCAATATGTGTGGAACATGTCTGCAAAGTATTGAAAAGAAATACTGAAAGCCATAGGAGGAGTTGATTTCACAAACTATGCACTACCAACCATTGTTGAATATGCCAATTATCGAAAATTGGCTAAGTTCAAAATGCTGTAAATTTGTCAAAATACATTTTTCAGCATAATACTTCTTCATGCATATCTTCAATATCTCTGGCACATGTCTGCAAAGTATTGAAAAGAATTACTGAAAGCCCTAGGAGGAGTTGATTTCACAAATCATGCACTACCAACCATTATTGTATAAGCAATGGTCAAAAAATGGCTATGTTAAAAATTGCTGTTAATTTGTCAAAAATTATTTTTTCATCATTATAATTCTTCATGCACATCTTCAATATGTGTGGAACATGTCTGCAAAGTATTGAAAAGAAATACTGAAAGCCCTAGGAGAAGTTGATTTCACAAACTATGAACCACCAACCATTGTTGTATATAAGCAATGTTCAAAAAATGGCTATGTTGAAAAATGCTGTAAATTTGTCAAAAATTATTTTTTCATCATTATAATTCTTCATGCACATCTTCAATATGTGTGGAACATGTCTGCAAAGTATTGAAAAGAAATACTGAAAACCCTAGGAGGAGTTGATTTCACAAACTATGCACTACCAACCATTGTTGAATATGCCAATTATCGAAAATTGGCTAAGTTCAAAATGCTGTAAATTTGTCAAAATTCATTTTTTCAGCATAATACTTCTTCATGCATATCTTCAATATCTCTGGCACATATCTGCAAAGTATCAAAAGAGAATATTGAAGGCTGTAGGAGGAGTTGATTTCACAAAGTATGGATTATTAGCACTATGGCAAACATTCTATGTATAGATTTAAAAAGTCCCATAACGCTTGCAAAACTGACCCTTTGGCCCCTAAATTCATATGACACATGTGTTGTCTAATGGTGCAGGTGTGTAGAAAATTTGAAGAACATCGGGCAAAAACTACTTAAGTTATTCAGCAAAGATGTCAAAAGATGTCAAAATGTTGACGGAATTACGGACAGGCTGAAAACAGTATACCCCCTAAAACTTAGTTTTGCGGGGGGGGGGGGGGGGGGGGGGGTATACCCATGCATACCCCAGTTTTGTTATATAAAAGTTGGGTATAAGGGGATATACATTTCACGGACATGTTTTCCTGATGGAGAGGGTTAATGTCATTTTTTGGTGGTAGCTATAAGTCGGGAAGAACATTGCATCTTTGATGATTTTGTACTTAAATTTGCTGTTATAATAGCACATTTTCTGTTAAATCTATCTAAGTCTTATTTTATAGAGAAAAATGTTTGGTTCAGATAAATATTGAACTGAGGATGGAATCTGCCACTGTTAAAGATGTCCAACCTTCATTTACAGGTAAAGCCATATGAGCCACCTCGTGGGAAAACCAACAATGTGGTTTCCGAACAGGTCGGACACAAACCGTGCTGTACAGCTACAGAAGCAGGCTAGAAGCTTGAAATTTTGGAGGTAGGTAGAGGAGGAATTGTACTATCCGAGTAGCGTAAACAAAGGCGCTGATCAGCTTCGCGGTTGCCACGAAGCTGATCTGCGCCTTTGTTTTCGCATATGCAGATTGTCGGTTTTCCCATGAGGCAGCTCATACGTATAATAGTTATAACTACATGACTCTCATTCATTTTCTCTTATAAACACTTGCGAAATTGAATCAGGTTAATTTTGGCCTCAAGTTCTGTATACAGAGAGTAAGTTTTTATTTTTCTGCAATAATAAACTTCACTGATTGCATTTTTCAAATAGAATTTTGCATGCTAGAAAGCCTTTACATGTCATGTATGTTAAGTACACAGAATTATAGATGATGGTAAAGTACCATTAGCACAAAAACATTAGTAAGAAAATTACTAAAATTAACAGTCAAATTTTTATGGGTAACAATCACATTTTCAGGTACAAAATATCAAAATATTGTTTATCACATACCCTACCTCATAGCAAGTATATATTAACACATGTATGTACTAATGTACTAAATTACGCCTAACTAGTTGGCAAATGTAACCGTAATTTGTGCTACTTTTCAGAATTTCCTGACTCAGTTTTTCTGTGTGAACTTGCGGCAGAAGTTGGAGAGGAATGGTTCCTACTCGGGGTCAGCCTTGGACTGGGTTCCAGCTTCCTGGAGACAATTCAAAGACAGAATGATCCTGTCAGAACCAACCAGACAGTGAGTACATCACACTTACATGAGGCGGTTCTAACATGTATCCACAATCTACGTTTTGAGCCCAAACAAGAAAAATATCAATATTTTTTTCCAATGAAAAAATATCTGTACATTGCATGGGCAAGTTTATGAAATGTTAAGTCTTTTGGCATATTCCATCTTTCTTTTACAGTTGCTGTACACTTGGCGCGCTGAAAATGATGGGGTACCAGACCTGGGAATGACAAAGCTTATACATGCACTAACAGTCACTGGGAGAAATGATCTAGTTATGTTACTCAACAGGCGCATATCAAAACTGTATGTCAGATTCTTGTTTTATTTTATAGCAAATTGTACCTTTCTGATCTCCCACATATTACATTTTTCATATATATACTGAACAATAAAAGAAACGCAACAATTATATTCCACTAAACTTTGAGCAAACTATGATACAATCAGAAATAATTGCATTTTCTGCTTCTACATTAGATATCAGGCTTCTGAATGCAAGAAACAGATTTTCATTTTAATGAGTATTTATTTGATGCCGACCATGGGTATGCTGAAATTAATAAACCAAGCAGTGCGCATGCGCAAGCATTAAAATAATGGTACAATTTAAATCCGCTACAAACCCCCATTCAAAATCACCATGTACCACTCAGCTGATAATTCACATGTTAAAGAAATAAAATGAATAAAATTGAAATTATCCCCCTTTCAATTCAACATATAGGGATTTTGGTGGTTTTAATTACAAGCTTGTGTGTCGCGGAACATTATTTCTTTTTCATGATTTTGAATTAGGGAGCAGCTGACATTGTTTCTTGATGATTTGGAGGATCAAAGCGTGCGCATGCGCAGAGCAAGTCTTTCCCAATTTGCAATACTTAAGCCGACAAAAAAATTCTCATTCAATTTTTATCGAAATGAAAATCAGTTTTTTTAATGATATACCCTAATATCCCATGAATGGAATCATTCTGCAACAGACCTGAAATTATCAACGTTTTATCCCTAAACTCGAAAATCCTCAATGGCCTATTGTTGCGTTTCTTTTTTCGTTCAGTATACTTATCCTTACTGGCTAGATTAATGCAACATCAAAAGACATGTGATAAAATGGCGTGAGGTAATTGGAAGCCATATTCATAGTGGGCAAGAAAATACAGCGATGAGGTCATTGTCTGGCAATTCCATCTGGCTTCCAATCACTGCATTCCAGTTAGTTACATGTCATATGATGTTGCATCAATCTGGGAGGTAAGAAATTTGGTTGCATCTCAGGTATATAGGGTGGGCTCTGCCTATAAATGAGCCATGTCATGAGAAAACTGGTCTTCAGGATTTCCAATCAGGTCCAACACAAACTGACCTTAATACCAATAGATGATGGCTAGAAGCTTGAAATTTCGTATTTAGGAAGAAGATGAATTTTAATATCTGTGTAGCAAAGAAAAAAGCGCTCATCAGCTGTGCATTTACTGCACAGATCAGCTGTGCCTTCCTTTTCCCATAAGCAAAAATCCAGTTTTCTCATGACATGGTTCAAATGATAGTGGTTAATTGAATTATATGCTTAGCATCATAAGATTTCAAAAGACTGTGGGTGTTGTTGTTTAAAAAGGTAGATAGAACTCAGACTGTCAAACATATGCAAAATACATTTTCTCATTCTTACACATTACATGTAGGTTGGTTGAAAAGCCTGGGGAGAGAATTTCCAAGTGGGCCAAACAGTTGTTGGCAGGACTGGACGATGTTGATTCCGGAGCCGCCGATTCAGACACTGTTACAAACTTTGATTCTCTGATAGATACAGAAACAGGTACATATACAGTACAAAATGTGCCTGTGTGTGAGAAAACCAACAATTTGTGTTTCTGACCAGGTCCCACACAAACCAGCCTGTACAAGCAAAGAAGATGGCTAGAGGCTTGAAATTTTGGATTTAGAAAGAAGAGGAATTGTACTATCTGTGTAGCGAAAAACAAAGGCGCTGATCAGCTTCGCAGTTACTGCGAAGCTGATCTGCACCTTTGTTTTCGCCTATGTAAATGGTTGGTTTTCTCATGCAAAGGCTCAAATAAAAGATGCTTGGCTAGTGAGTGACTTTTTAATGAATTTTCCCTATTAAATCTGAATGGTTTACTGGTGACATGCCAAATTGACAATACATGTATATGTACTCCACCAGATGAGTGAGACCCTATTATTATAAACATTGACTCCCTCATAGCTAAAGAATCAGGTATAAAGTTGCCACACAAACTTAAAAAAGTTGCGGCTGAAATTAAAGCTATGGAACAAAAATTCAAGTAGCTGCACAAAACTAAATATGCTGTCAAGAGATGCAGTAGCACAAAATTAAAGATGCTCTACAGCAGCCCATAATTAAGGCCTGGTTTCCACGGACAATTTTTCTTTGACAAAGTGGGTTTGTTGCAGTAAAATATGCTTGTGTAAACTCAATTCTGTGGTGAAGTGTCATTGTCAAATATCTGTGACAAAGGTGAGCTAGCTAAGTAATATAAGTAATCTTTGCTGTGTGTGAATGCAAACTCACTGCCAAAGTTTCTGTGACAAATAATCTTTGTCTAAGAAATATTGTCCTGGAAACCAGGCCTTAAGTTACTGAGCCGCGCCATGAGAAAACAGGATATTTACCTATGCGAAAACAAAGGCGAAGATCAGCTGTGCAGCTGATCAGCGCCTTTGTTTTAGCTACACGGATAGTACAATTCCTCTTCTTCCTAAATCTGAACGTTCAGACTTCTAGCCATTTTCTGTAACTGCACATGTCGGTTTGGTCAGACCTGGTCAGAAACCCCGAAGACCAGTTTTCTCGCATCGCGGCTCTACTAAAAGTTGCTGCACAAAATCAAAGTTACAGTACAAAATAAGAGATACAGTAGCATAAATTCTAAGATGCTGCAGTCCAAAAATAAACACACAGCTGATCAGCATCTTTGTTTTCGCTACACAGATAGTACAATCCCTCTTCTTCTTAAATTTGAAATTGCAAGCTTCTAGCTTGCTTCTGTGACTGTACAGGCCGGTTTGTGTCTGACCTGGTCGAAAACCAAAATTCTTAGTTTTCTCATGCAAAGGCTCAAATGTAGTTCCAGATCCATCTAGTGACCAGTTCTTAGTGAGAGTATCCCAGATAATTGGCCCACAGACAGATATACTGCCTCTACTTGGTGTAGGAAATAAAACCTTGACCGCCATGCTACAAACCATGTCACCTAGCACAGCCATGTTAAAGGTACTGTAAATTCGGAAATTTTCGCGTTACTTTTATTTCCAGAATTTTCTGTTTCAGAATTATTAGCGAGTTCTACTTCGGGAGTGAGTGTCCATGTATTTGATAAAGTTTATAGCGACTCTTTATTAGCGAGAACTTTGAATTCGCGAGGCAACCAATTCTCGAATATTAGCGAAAATTAAGTTCTCACGAATATTTCCTGATCTACTGTATATAACAATCTCAAACTTTTAAAATCATGGTCACATAACTCATAGCTGATGTATGGTTAAGCATGATATATGGTTAGCATGTTACAGGTTTGTATGTCCTGATAGCTAGTTTGAATGTTAAGGTAATTGTACTATGTATCAAAATAAGTTTGAATGTAATTCTCTATCCAACATTTATGTATGCATGGCTTGTAATAATGGGTCATGATTTATATATTATATGGTGTTGGATGATTTCTTTTTTCAACTTATCATTATGAAAACACTTGCCCTTACAATATATAGAGATTTTTTGAGCTTTAAAAAATGAAAATTTTAAGCTGAAAAATTTTGGATATTTTTCTTATTTTAGCTCAAAATATAGATTGTGGGCGATTCTAATGAGTACCCACAATCTATGTTTTGAAGCAAAAATATACTCTGTAAAAGAGGGGTATACAGGGGTATACAGTACACAGACATGTTTTCCTGATTTCTTCAGTGCCTCATTCAGTGTCGGAGGAAACATGGAGATGATGCAATAAAATTCTTAGATGAACTTTTGGAAGCACTCACTGTCACAAAGAATAAGCTCGCAGCAACAGAAATTATGAAACTATTCAATAAGTGGTGAGTCAAAACACACAAAACTATTCAATAAATGAGCCGCCTGGTGGGAAAACCAACAATGTGGTTTCTGAACAGGTCTGACACAAACCGGCCTGTACAAGCACAGAAAAGAGCTAGAAGCTTGAAATTTCGGATTTAAGTAGAAGAGGAATTGTACTATCCGAGGAGCGAAAACAAAGGTGCTGATCAGCTTCGCGGTTACCGCAAAGCTGATCTGCGCCTTTGTTTTCGCCTATGCAGATTGCTGGTTTTCCCATGGGGCGGCTCAAATGGTGAGTCAAAACATTGTTACTTGTATGGACATTACTGTACTGCAATCCTCTTGAACCCTAAACTAAATGTTTGATCTTCTGCAGAAGCTTAGGGCAAGGTTAGGCCCGTAAAATTGATTTTAGTAAATCTATGTTACTCACAATTCCATGGCAGTACTTCTGTTGCTGTTATTTTTTATTTATTTATTTTTTTTTTTTTTTTGTTTCATGTTTTGGTGTAAAGTTTTTGTGCTGCTTTCACCCTTTTGGACATTGCGTCTGGTCAAATGCACCACCCTTTTGGACATTGCGTCTGGTCAAATGCACATACATCATTGACGTCACCATTAAAATTTCTGTTTTCAGGTTGAAGTCGTCTGCTACAGACAGGAAGTCAAAATCAAGCATGACTGCATTCTGTGAAAAATTCCAACATTTGTGACTTTTAAATAAACACGAAATGAGATACATTCCATGTGCTTATGATTTATTTATAATGGCAGTTTTAACAGGCTTAATTTAAAGGACCAGTGTAACATAAAAAAGAAATAGCCAACCAGATATAAAGAAAACTGTTTACAATTTGAAATTACCCACACTTTTTCCATTCAAAGAGTATCGTAGTCAAAGTTGTCATGCACTTTACACCCATGGACCTAATTCATACAGTGTGGCAGTTAATGAGTTTGTTTGTTTGATTTGTGACTTAACATTCCTCTCAACAGCTATAGTCATGTTGGGATGCAGCCTCTATTTTATGAGGCTTTAACCCAACATTAGGATGTCATGACATCCAAGATGTGCTTTTAAAATATAACCACCTAAGAAAAAACAACTAATGTTAAATTGTAGAGATGGTTTGACTTTACCTCTTTTATCATAAATAGTCATTGTTATCTGGTGGGTTATGTCAGGTTATAAAGTGTTAAGACCACAATTGTTTTACTACTATGTAGGGACTTTGTGGAAGTTCAAAATTAAATAACATGTATAAAATAACCACTCGTGTAGGATCCACTATTTCCCAGGCAGTCTCGGAACTTCTGAGTGGTAAACCAGTAATGCTATGGTCAGTCATTCGTAAATAAGCTTTCCAAGGAGACACAAGAAGTCCATTTATTTCTCACAGCCCTAATGGACAGTGATCAAGGTGTAGCAGTTTGATTTTTCCACCCTGCACCTTTGTTTTACATAAAACAAAAGCAGATGATTTCTTATGACACAATATGCTACATAATATCCATTTCAAGTGTGGACATCACAAACATTAATGGCTGTACTTCATTTTGTTTACAAGCATCTGTCAGCATCATATATGGCACCGTCCATTCAAGTTATTATCCAGTTATGTAAACGTGTGTCACTTTTTGAAATCCTGACTTTTCCTTCTTGCTCTATCAACTTCTATTACCTGCAAATGAAGTACATGAAAGTTTTATTCCATTTGTGATAAATTTATATATATTCCTTTTGTATGTATTCTCCTTCTCAGAAGCACCTCTTGCGTTACGAAAGTCTTTAATTTAGAACGTCTGAACTCAAAACTATCTAAAACTCTATATACAATGCATAACTAGATTAGTTTCACATTTGAAATAGGGATTTTATCTGCTGTTTTAATTCATGGAACACCTGTACTTGGGTTTAAAGCAATGAAAATGGACAAGCGCTTCAGAAAGTCATTTGAGCCACTGCACCAAAAAACCAACAATCTGTATATGCGAAAACACAGGCTCAGATCAGCTGTGCAGTAACAGCTACAAGGTTCTTCTACTTAAATCCAAAATCCAATTTTTCAAGCTTCTAGCCTGCTCCAGTGACTATACAGGCTGGTTTGTGTCATTTCTAAGACGAGCAACAACATCAGAAAACCAACAATCTGCATGTGCGAAAACAAACTCTGTTTTTGCTGCAAAGAAAGTACAATCCCTGTCAAGTATTCTCGTTAAATCTGACATGTGACTTGTTCAGGCCGTTTTGTGTCAGTCCTGATTGGAAACATCTAAGGCCTGTTTTTCTAGTGATGTGGCTCATTTATAAGATGTGTCACTGTACCAAGGGATCAAATATTGAGAAACAGTACCTGTTTAACCTGACTTTCAGCAATTTTCTTCATTTCTTGTTTAAGGTTTCTAGATGTTGGTAAATCCTGTGAAAGGGAAAACATAATCTTTCATTTCAAATCTACATGTATCAGTGTCGGGAAATAAACTCCCCGTTTGTTATCATTTGTGGTATCATCTTATGATAGTTTGTTCGTACTGCATATAATTTCGGATGTCACACATTGCTATATTTAAGATAAAGAAAAATATATTACATATATATGCTATCATATGCGGCATAGTATAATCACTGTTATTTTCTTTCTTTGAAACATGTGTCAGCATTTAGAACACTTAAGAATGTTAATGTTTCTGAAGTGTTCTCAGTGACCAGATCAAGACATTGGAAAATATATACAGTCATACAATCATTTATGTGCGCTGCTTATGATAGGATATGTAAAATATTTCACAAATGTAGGACTCACACAAATGGCACCACTAATTTTCCGAACTTAGATTAAGTCCGAAATGTTGAATTTATGTGTGACGTCACCATTGTGAACACAAATGATAGCTTACACGGAGTTTGTTTCTCGACAGTTTCTATGTTGACGCTTAAATTTTTTAAGTTTTATCAAATCAAACTTCTCCATACTAGGTGGCCACTGCCAATACCTGATTTTGGTCTTAGTAACCTAAGAGAGTGCTGACAATTACAAATCATTTTTATGTTCAACTCTGCACAGCATGAACATAATCCAATCCTAAATGTCACAAAGCAACAGTTTGCTGGATAATCATTGTGTTTAATATTAAAAACTAAAAAATTCATTACTTTGACTATTTTGTTTAATTGTTATTTAAACTTCATGTTCAGCTATGCTGAGTATTTTATATTCAAGGAAATAAATTACCTTACCATAACAAAAAGCTTGGTAACTTTAAATAATCTTGTTGAGCAGGACAGGAATATTGGATCATCTCTTGTCACACCATTGTCTATCAGGACTTGGTCTACTATCTCTTGTAATTTCTGTAAATTATAATAGAAGAAAACTCTTACTAACATGAAAATGAATTACGTCATGAGAAAAATGGCTTTTTGCTTATGCGAAAACAAAGATGCTGATCAGCTGTGCAGTAACTGATTAACAATCAGTCTTCATCCAACATTTGAAATTTCCAGCTTCTTGTGTGACTGTACAGTCCGGATTGTGTCAGACCTGGTAAAAAAAAAAACCCAAAAAGATGGGACTTCTCACGTCACAGCAGCCGGCTCAATCAATCTGATTGAACAGGATTGAAAAATTGGCTCATCTCTGGTAACACCATTGACTACATGTTCCCCCTCGGACATTTGCCCCCCTTTGAAAAAATGTTGTGTGCAGACATCAGCCCCCAAAATGGTTGACAGAGTTGGACATTTGCCCCCTTATTAATATCCATACCTACTAGGACATTTGCCCCCTCCCATTTAACACCTAATCAATGAATTTAAAATTTGGTGTACAATCATTAGTGAAATGTAAATGTCCACTTTTATACATTTGATGAGGGGGCAAATATCCACCCCTTAGATGAGTAGGGGGGCAAATGTCCTGACATGCCATTTTTTGGGAGAGGGAACATGTCTGTCCCCCTTTAAGATCAGAACTTGGTCTACAATTTTTTGTAACCTCTGCAAGTTATCAAAGAAACAGATTCACATCACCTGCAATCATAACATTTGAACCACCTCGTGGGAAAACCAACAATGTGGTTTCCGATCACGTCTGACACATATCAGGCTGTACAGTCACAGAAGCAGGCTAGAAGCTTGAAATTTCGGATTTAAGAAGAAGAGGAAGTGTACTATCCCTGTAGCGAAAACAAAGGCGCTGATCAGCTTCGGGGCGCGAAGCTGATCTGCGTCTTTGTTTTCGCATATGCAGATTGTTGGTTTTCCCAGGAGATGCTCATTTCTAAGACTGAGGGATACATGAACAAATGCTTGGTATTGTGGATTCCATACAAAGTCACTAAC
Source organism: Rugalucina vietnamica (assembly GCA_964017185.1). Classification (NCBI taxonomy): domain Eukaryota; kingdom Metazoa; phylum Mollusca; class Bivalvia; order Lucinida; family Lucinidae; genus Rugalucina; species Rugalucina vietnamica. Next base: position 51,668,969 of record OZ024877.1, read on the forward strand.
CCTCTTATGTCTCTCTGATCTGGATTCCGTCTTGATCGGCTGACTGAGAGAGATGGGACCAGTGTCTGACTCCCGACGTAATTTCTTAACCTGCCTTGGTAGGGGGGTACCTGTTTGACTGTGGCTGATCTCAGATCTGTGGAAAATAATTATGAAAATTTTACCATGAGCTATACAGTTGTAAAAAGTGTAAACTTCATTGGAGAAATTTTGATATTTTTTTGCATTTTTGCTCAGTACATTGATTGTGGGTGCAAATTAGATGTTGGACTGTTCTAACGAGTGCCCACAATTTATGCTTTGGATAAAAAATAAGATTGTATACAGCTGTAAAACCCCATCTTAACTTTACAAATGTAGGGTTTTAGGAGGTATACTTTTTATGGACATGTTATCCTGATGAGAACAACTACTACATTGTACTCAGATCAAACAGTAGTTTTACCCAGTATCTCAAGACTTTAAACAGCTTGATTTTGAAATGGTAAAGAAGTGTGTGAAAATCACCTTCTACGTGAAGCAGAGAGATGATGAGATGAACTAGGCTGTGAGAAACTGATTGAGTGAGCGGCAGACGGATGTGGTGTTGAAAATCGCCGTCTGCTCTCCGCTGGTTGGATAGTTGCCAGGGGTGTGGAAGAATCAGACAATCTACTAACCTTGGACCTATTAAAATATTTTTTTGTGTGTCAATTTTGTTAGAAGTAAGAAAGAATATGTTAAGAAGATAATCCCTTTGAAAAACGAAAAACTAATACTTTTCTAACAAAAGGTTTTGTATCTTGAAAATCGTATAAATGAGAAACTGTGTACATATGTGTATAATATTTTCATATACAATACCAGCCTTCTTAACACTGCAATTTTACTAAATTCTAACAGAACTGTTGCTTATTTTTGTAGGTTTATAATATCAAATCTCAAAGTCAAGACTGATATGGTATTTCCTGAAGCGGCCATACAACATGATCTGACCAATCAGATCAAGGTACTTAAGTAATTGTGTATATCTCACAAAGTAAAACTTACTTCACATTTCCTGACTTTTGCAAACGAGGTAAATTTTCATCCAGCATCATCCTATTTGACTTCTTTCTAGGTGACCTCCTTAGTTCTTGTGTCCCTACACCCGACTGCCTCTGTTTACTGGGCTTTGGAAATAATACAGGACCAGAGATGCAGGAACTGGAGGTGTCGTCTTTTACCCAACGGTCACGGAGTTTATTCATGTGGTCGTTCATCCTCTCACATTTCTTGCTTGTGTTGTAGCTGCGAGGCAATAATTGAAACTTTTTATATGAATTCGTAGTGCTCAGAAAACCAAAGCAGACTATTGTTAAGGTGTTTTAAAATATCAAACCCAGTAATGCAATTGTTATATGTCAGAGTGGTTTTATGAGAAAACCTGTCTTTCTGGTTTCTGACAGGCTAGAAGCTTGAAATTAGATATTAAAGAAGAAAAGGATTGCAGTAAATGCACAGCTTATTTGCACATTAGTTTTCTCGTAAATAAAAGCATGTTTTCTCATGATGCAGCTGCTTTCACATACAAAACTCTACCTAAAGCAATGTCCAACTGGACCAAAACACAATTTAGGCTGTATCAAGCAACAGAGGTTGATTATAGCTTCGAAATTTCAAGCATTAGAGGTTTGTACCAAGGGCTAAAAACATGAAAATGCCACATGGCAGCATTCTACATACTTTCATGTTTCAGTTCAATATTTAAAATCAAGAAAAATAGAAAAAGTTCACTTGCTAGATATCATGCGTCTCACTGTTGGCATTCTCTGGCAATCCTGCTCTACTTAGGTCCCCTCCAACCAAGTGAGTTTTCCTTGAATGATATCTACTGGAAGCCTGCAAAAACAACAAAATGAACAATCTTTACAGTTACATGTAAAAACAAAAAAATATGAAAAACAGTTTGTTCGATTTTTTGTGGTCACAAGGCTAGTTTCTTACAATTTCTTGCCAGAATCACTACTTCCAGTCATCCATCTCTAATGAGGTCACCATCCAAATCAATTTGGATGTACAGCTGGATCACTTCAATACTAACCAGAACAAGGCAACTCATCCAATGTGCAGACAAGGGCAGGGGCAGATCCAGGATTTCTTGTGAGGGGGTTCAAATCTCTTTAGAGGTGTTCATTTTCATAGTTTTACCAATATTTTATCAAATTTCTCCATGGAAAAGAAATAATTTGGTCACAGAGGGGGAGTTCGAGCAAATCACCAGAATCCCCTCTAAATCCGCCACTGAAGTGATGTAACAAACTACACATTTTTGGCCTGAACAGATCAATTGACAAAGAAAACTTACAGGTCTTCTGACTGGTGAGAGGTTTTCAGCTGCTGCTGAGCCATCAGGGTTAAAATATTTCAGGAAATCTTGTATATCTACTGTTCTTGTGGCTATAAGAAGATATAAAACCATTAAATTGGAGAAATTTGATTAAAAATTGAAATGTATTAAGCATTCATAGTATGTTAAAACATTAAAACTTCTCACAAGTATTTACAGCTGATACGAACTGATGAGTGCATTTTGATTTAAAGGCAACAATTAAGGTCATATGAAAATGGCACCTCAGTTTAAAGTCTCATCCCAAAGACTTGGAGTACTCTATTTTTACATAGTGAAACTAGAGTGTACAAGGGTATACATTTTTTCTTATTATAGATCATGGATACTTGTTCCCATTATAAATGTTTAGAGCAAAAATGTTAGTTTTTAACCGTAATTTTTCATTTTTTAAAGCATAAAAAATCGCTCTTCATTGCATGTGCTTATTTTAGTAATGCTATTCATCCACTACACAAGCTGCGACATAAGAAAACCGGTCTTTGGGGATTCGAAAAGTTCTGACACAAACCGGTCTGTAGTCATAGAAAAGGGCTAGAAGCTTGAAGTTTTGGATATCAGTAGGAGAGGAAATGTACTATCTGTGTAGCAAAAACAAAGGCACTGCACAGCAGAACAGTGTCTTTGTTTTTGCATAGTCAAAATGCCGGTTTTCTCATGATACAGCATACATAAGCATACCATTGCAGGTCTGTATTGGTGAGGACATTGGCATGCTCTCTGTTGATCGTATCCTTGACAACGACCTCCTCTGAGACTCGCAGTACTGCTGGATCTGTCTCTCCGCCCAGTCTTGTGGGTTCAATGAAACTTCTGAAACAACCAAAAATTATAGTAGTATTCTACATCACAATGAATAAAGAAGCAATGTCAAACCTCAATGATATCAGCATGCATTCTGTTAATCATTTCCTATACAACCTTCTTGTGAACAGAACAATTTCAGATACAGTAAACCATTATTTTTTTATTTTTTTTTTTTTTTTTTTTTTTTATATATATATATATAAGCTAAGTCAAGAAAATCAACAATATGCATATGCGAAACCAAAGACGCAGACCAGCTTCATATAGTAACCGCAAAGCTGATCAGCGCCTGTTTTCGCTACACATATAGTACAATCCTTCTTCTTCTTACATCCAAAATTTCAAGCTTCTGTGACTGTACAGGTGGCCAGTTTGTGTCCGACCTGGTCTGATACTCAAATTGTTGGTTTTCTCACGCGATGGTTCAACTGTAAATTACCTGACATTATTTTCTGTAGTTGTACTTCTGCTGTATCCTGTGACTCTCCTGCAGCGGGCAGAACCTCCGACAGCTTGGCGAGAAATTTCTTCCGTATTTCAATCAAACAGGAGTTCAGTTCAGTCACACTCAGTACTGTTGACAGATTAGCCTTCTTTCTAGAATCTAGAAAACCAAAACGCCCTACACAGTTTTTCACAAAGTGCCACATCATAACAAATAAACTTCATGCTTATGCAATGAAAAAAGATAGAGATTAGCTTATTCACTCAAGCATTCTTACTATCACGGTAATACAAGTTCACGAGTAATTTTCAATTGAAATGTCCAACATTTGATGCCTAAAGGCTAACATTTGTCTTGTGGCATGAACATATAGCACTATAAACACAATTAAAACAGAATGAATAATCACAAAAATGTTATCAAGAATTATACTTGTAAGCTTAAGACTGATACGTCATAACTGAAAATTCAACTACTTTCACTTAATAAGTAAACAAGTCAAACATACCAATTAAATTCTGTAGATATGTATTCTGCACTTTCATCAGATTCATGTTAATTTCCCTCAGCCCTTCCCAACTCATCACCGGCAGTTTATCAATCTCCACCTCCCCTCCCCCTCCCCGGGGCCTCACCATCATCTGCTCACATATTGTCCCCAAGATGTCCCCCTTACTGAGCTGGTATGGGGACTTAAGGAGGTGGGCGTAGGCTGTGAAGCTCGATGAAACCTCGTCAGTGGAGTTTTGAGGAGAGTTGTCAGGGGAGGTAATAATGAAGTAGAGAAATTCATAGTTGTCTTGGTAGTCTTCTTCAGGTTCTGGAAGGAAGAAACTAACTGACATAAGAGATGTATAGCCCAACAACACAATTTCAGGTCATATAAAGCAGTGTCAATTACTTCATCACGAAACCAGGTCCGTGTAATGTATACCCCTTTGAACCCTTCTAAGTACTTTTATATAGCAAAACTGGGGTATGCAGGGGTATACCTATTTTTCTTATTTTTGCTCTGAAACATAGATTGTGTGTACTCGTTAGAACCGCCTCGGCGAGGCGGTTCTAATGTGTACCCACAATCTATGTTTTGAGCAAAAATAAGAAAAATATAATTTTTTTTCAGCTGAAAATTTTCAATTTTTAACGCTCAAAAAATCTCTGTATATTGCATCAATTTTGCATGGGCAAGTTTTCGTAATGTTTATCCATACTTTTTCTTGGCTAGTGTCCCAGACAACAGTTTACCGGTACCTGGTGCACATTCTTTCCCCCATTGTCTGACAACTGCTCTTCCTGAAGAGCATTGGAAGAAAAAAGAAGGGATGCAAAAATATTTTCACGAACACAAAGTCTTTGAAGACAATTAGTCATGCGCTACTACCCCTAGGTCTGAAAAAGGAAATACTGACATATCTGTAGATTACGGGTTTACCAGAGGACCAATGGTCCTGTAAACGCTCACCTGAGACCTGAGATATATACCAATAAACTTGTTTGACTAGAATGGTAATATACATGTATATAACCCCAGGGCAGAGTCAGAGCAACCTCTGGAGTCAATTTCTTTTTTAAATCATAAAGATTCAGTCCATTTGCCAATTTACTGCAAGTTTTGCCCTTCAAATGACATTGTAACAATTTTCCCCATTCAAATGCGTGGACAACCTAAGTTGACCTTGCCCTAAAAAAGGTCAAGGTCATCCCAGGGTCATGATTTATAAAAAAACTTTGTAGAGCTCCGTTGCCTGATGCTTCATGCCAAGTTTCACCAGAGGACCAATGGTCCTGTAAACGCTCACCTGAGATCTGCTACATATGCCAATAAACATGTGTGAATATTATGGTATTTAGCCACAGTGCAGGGGCAGATGAAGCCCTTGGGCCATTTGTTTTCAGAATAATCAATATTCTGTCCATTTGCCAATTTCTATTTTATTTATTCCCTTCAAATGACATGTTAACAGTTTTCCCCATTCAAATGCATTGGCAACCTATGTTGACCTCGTCGTAAAATAGGTCAAGGTCACCACACGGTCATGATTTAAATATACATTGTAGTACTTGAGCCATCAATGCTTCATGCAAAGTTTCTTTGAAATCGGTCCACCGGTTCCGGAGAAGATGTTTGAAGGGTTTTTACCATATATGGGCATGGCGGCCATCTTGGTCATGTAACCTGGATTATTTATATATACATTGGTTAACCCATCCTATAGATACTTCACATAAAATTTAGCTTTGATTGGCCAGGTGGTTTGAGAGGAGAAGATGTTTGAATATTATGGAAATATATATGTATACTGCCTCAGGTGGGGTCATATGAGCTCCTGGGGGCCAATCTTTTTCAGAATCATTAATATTCAGTCCTGTTGTGCATTTCCTACAAGACTTTCACTTTAAATGACATTTCAAAAGTTTTCCCCATTCAAATGCATTGGCGACCTATGTTGACCTTGCCGTAAAATAGGCCAAGGTCATCACAAGGTCATGATTTATATACATATTGTAGTACTTGAGCCATCAATACTTCATGCCAAGTTTCGTTGAAATCGGGCAACCGATTCTGGAGAAGAAGATTTTTGAAGGGTTTTTACCATATATGGGCATGGCGGCCATATTGGTCATGTGACCTGGATTATTTATATGCACATTGGTTCCCCCTTCCTACCAGAGGACCAATGGTCCAGTAAACGCTCACCTGAGATCTGCTGTATATAGAATGATATAGAAAATAGTCCCAGTATAGGGCCAGATGAAGCCCTTGGGCCATTTTTTTTTTCAGAATAATCAATACAAGTTTTTCCCTTCAAATGACATTTTAACAGTTTACCCATTCAAATACATAGGCAACCCATGTTGACTTTGCCTTAAAATAGGTCAGTCATCACAGGGTCATGATTTATACATACATTGTAGTACTTGAGTCATCGATGCTTCATGCCAAGTTTCTTCGACATTGGTCCACCGGTTCCGGAGAAGAAGATTTTTGAAGGGTTTACACCATATATGGGCATGGCAGTCATCTTGGTCATGTGACCTTGATTATTTATACACACATTGATTCCCCAATTCTATAGATGCTTCACATGAAATTTGGCTTTGATTGGCCAAGCGGTTTCAGAGGAGAAGATGTTTGAATATTATGGTAATATACATGTACATTGTATAATGCCCCGGGGCTGGGGCAAATGAGCCCCTGGGGTCCAGTTTTTTTTTCAGAATCATTAATATTCAGTCCTACTGCCCCTTTCCTGCAAGACTTTCACTTTAAATGACATCTTAAAAGTTTTCCCCATTCAAATGCATTGGCGACCTATGCTGACCTTGCTGTAAAATAGGTCAAGGTCATCCAAAGGTCATAATTTATAAACACATTGTAGTACTTCAGTCCCCAATGCTTCAGGCCAAGTTTTGTTGAAATCGGTCCATTGGTTCAGGAGAAGAAGAATTTTAAAGGGTTTTTACCATATATGGGCATGGCAGCCGTCTTGGTCATGTGACCTGGATTATTTATAAACACATTGATTCCCCCTTCCCATAGATGCTTCCTATAAAATTGGGCTTTGATTGGCCAAGTGGTTTCAGAGAAGAAGATTTTTGAATATGTTTGTAATATACATGTATATTGCCCCAGGGTGGGGGCAGACCAACCCCTGGGGTCCAAATATTTTTCAGAATTACCTACCTTCAGTCCATTTGCCCATTTCCTGCAAGATTTGCCTTTCAAATGACATTTTAACAATTTTCTCCATTCAATGCATGGGCGACCTATGTTGACCTTGCCGTAAAATAGGTCAAGGTCATCCAAAGGTCATAATTTATAACACATTGTAGTACTTTAGTCCCCGATGCTTCATGCCAAGTTTCATTGAAATCGGTCCAGTGGTTCCGGAGAAAAGAATTTTGAAGGGTTTTTACCATATATGGGCATGGCAGCCATCTTGGTCATGTGACTTGGATTATTTATAAACACATTGGTTCCCCCTTCCTATAGATGCTTCATATAAAATTTGGCTTTGATTGGCCAAGCGGTTTCAGAGAAGAAGATCTTTGAAAATGGTGGACGACGGACGGACGGACGGACGCCGGATCACGGCCATCCTATAAGCTCACCTTGTGAGCCTAACGGCTCAGGTGAGCTAATAAATGCTTCACATAAAATTTGGCTTTGATTGGCCAAGCGGTTTCAGAGGAGAAGATGTTTGAATATTATGGAGATATACATGTATATTGCCCCGGGACGGGGGCATATGAGCCCCTGGGGTCCATTTTTTTTTCAGAATCATTAATATTCAGTCCAACTGTCCATTTCCTGCAAGACTTTCACTTTAAATGACATTTTAAAAGTTTTCCCCATTCAAATGCATTGGTAACCTATGTTGACCTTGCCATAAAATAGGTCAAGGTCATCACAGGGTCATGATTTATATACACATTGTGGATCTTGAGTCCCTTATGCTACATGCCAGGTTTCAAGATCCTAGGCCTTTTGGTTCTGGAGAAGAAGATTTTTAAAGGTTTTTACCATATATGGGCATGGCGGCCATCTTGGTCATGTGACTTGGATTATTTATAAACACATTGGTTCCCCCTTCCTATAGATGCTTCATATAAAATTTGGCTTTGATTGGCCAAGCGGTTTCAGAGAAGAAGATCTTTGAAAATGGTGGACGACGGACGGACGGACGGACGCCGGATCACGGCCATCCTATAAGCTCACCTTGTGAGCCTAACGGCTCAGGTGAGCTAATAAATGCTTCACATAAAATTTGGCTTTGATTGGCCAAGCGGTTTCAGAGGAGAAGATGTTTGAATATTATGGAGATATACATGTATATTGCCCCGGGACGGGGGCATATGAGCCCCTGGGGTCCATTTTTTTTTCAGAATCATTAATATTCAGTCCAACTGTCCATTTCCTGCAAGACTTTCACTTTAAATGACATTTTAAAAGTTTTCCCCATTCAAATGCATTGGTAACCTATGTTGACCTTGCCATAAAATAGGTCAAGGTCATCACAGGGTCATGATTTATATACACATTGTGGATCTTGAGTCCCTTATGCTACATGCCAGGTTTCAAGATCCTAGGCCTTTTGGTTCTGGAGAAGAAGATTTTTAAAGGTTTTTACCATATATGGGCATGGCGGCCATCTTGGTCATGTGACCTGAATTATTTATATACACATTGGTTCCCCCTTCCTATAGATGCTTCATATAAAAATTGGCTTTGATTGGCCTAGCGGTTTCAGAGGAGAAGATCTTTGAAAATGGTGAACGACGACGGACGGACGCCGGATCATGGCCATCCTATAAGCTCACCTTGTGAGCCTTACGGCTCAGGTGAGCTAAAAATCATAGGCCTTCTGGTCCTGGAGAAGAAAATTTTTAAAGGTTTTTGCTATCTATAGCCATGGCGGCCATCTTGGTCATGTGACCTGGATTATTTATACAAACTTTCATTCACTCTTCCTACGAATGCTCCACATAAAGTTTGGCTTTGATTTACCAAACGGTTTCAGAGAAGAAGATGTTTGAATATTACGGTCATACACATGTTTATAGCCCCAGGGCAGGGACAGACAACCCTCTGGGCCAAAAATATTTTCATAAACATAAATCTTATGTCCATTTGCTCATTCCTAGCAAGTTTTTGGCCATTAAATGACATTGTCCTATTTTTTCCAGTGGCCTAAGTTGACCTTGCTGTAAAAAAGGTCAAGGTCATGATTTATACAAACTTTGTAGAGCTCAATTGCCTGATGCTTCATGCCAAGTTTCAAAATCATAGGCCTTCTGGTTCTGGAGAAGAAGATTTTTAAACGTTTTTGCTATTTATAGCCATGGTGGCCATCTTGGTCATGTAACCTGGACCATTTATATAAACTTTCATTCACTCTTTCTAAGAATGCTCCACATAAAGTTTGGCTTTGATTGACCAAGCGGTTTCAGAGAAGAAGATGTTTGAATATTATGGTCATACACATTTATACAGCCCCGGGGCAGGGGCAGACAACCCCCTGGGCCCAAAATATTTTCATAAACATGAATATTCTGTCCATTTGCTCATTCCTAGCAAGTTTTTTGCCATTAATTGACATTTTCCTATTTTTTCCCATTCAAATGCATTGGCAGCCTAAGTTGACCTTGCCGTAAAAAAGTTCATGGTCATCCCAGGGTTATGATTTATACTCCATTGCCTGATGCTTCATGCCAAGTTTCAAAATCATAGACCTTCTGGTTCTGGAGAAGAAGATTTTTAAAGGTTTTTGCTATTTATAGCCATGGCGGCCATCTTGGTCATGTGACCTGGACCATTTATACAAACTTTCATTCCCCCTTCCTAAGGATGCTACATATGAAGTTTGGCTTTGATTGGCCTAGCAGTTTCAGAGGAGAAGATCTTTGAAATTGTGAACGGACGACGGACGGACGACGGACGCCGGAGCATGGGGGTATACTATAAGCTCACCTGTGAGCCTTCGGCTCAGGTGAGCTAATAACACAGATAGATTGCTGTATTTGCACAACGAATTTGGTCGCAGATCTGTTACTATGCAGCTTATTTACCCTTTCATACCCTATGTTGTATACCAAAAGTTTTCAATTGTCAGGTCATGACCTCTGTCATGTATTCTGGCATACTGTTAAATGCATTTCTGAACCAGGAAATGTCACATCCATCATGAGAAAACCAACATTTTGCATATGCAAGAACAAAGGCCCAGATCAGCTGTGCAGTAACTGCACAGCTGATCAGTGCCTTTGTTTTTGCTTCACATGTAGTACAATGCCTCTTCTTCTTAATTCAGAAATTTCTAGCTTCTAGCCTTCTTAACTGACTGCACAGGCCGGTTTGTGTCGGACCTGGCCCGAAACCCGGATTGTTGGTTTTCTCAAGCAGAAAAAAAACTTGATTACCTTGTACAAACTGTATATCAGCCATAATGTTGTGTTTCCATGTGTTCGTGGAGAGATTGGTGTCTTTACACATAGGTAACTTCTTACTCTCAGGGTACAGTAATATTACCTTGTACAAACTGTATATCAGCCATAATGTTGTCTTTCCATGTGTTCGTGGAGAGATTGGTGTCTTTACACATAGGTAACTTCTTACTCTCAGGGTACAGTAATATTACCTTGTACAAACTGTATATCAGCCATAATGTTGTCTTTCCATGTGTTCGTGGAGAGATTGGTGTCTTTACATAGAGGCAACTTCTTACTCTCAGGGTACAGTAATATTACCTTGTACAAACTGTATATCAGCCATGATGTTGTCTTTCCATGTATTAGTGGAGAGATTGGTGTCTTTACATAGAGGCAACTTCTTACTCTCAGGGTACAGTAATATTACCTTGTACAAACTGTATATCAGCCATGATGTTGTCTTTCCATGTGTTCGTGGAGAGATTGGTGTCTTTACACAGAGGCAACTTCTTACTCTCAGGGTACAGTAATATTACCTTGTACAAACTGTATATCAGCCATGATGTTGTCTTTCCATGTGTTCGTGGAGAGATTGGTGTCTTTACACAGAGGCAACTTCTTACTCTCAGGGTACAGTAATATTACCTTGTACAAACTGTATATCAGCCATGATGTTGTCTTTCCATGTGTTCTTGGAGAGATTGGTGTCTTTACACAGAGGCAACTTCTTACTCTCAGGGTACAGTAATATTACCTTGTACAAACTGTATATCAGCCATGATGTTGTCTTTCCATGTGTTAGTGGAGAGATTGGTGTCTTTACACATAGGTAACTTCTTACTCTCCGGGTACAGTAATATTACCTTGTACAAACTGTATATCAGCCATGATGTTATCTTTCCATGTGTTAGTGGAGAGATTGGTGTCTTTACACATAGGTAACTTCTTACTCTCCGGGTACAGTAATATTACCTTGTACAAACTGTATATCAGCCATGATGTTATCTTTCCATGTGTTAGTGGAGAGATTGGTGTCTTTACACAGAGGCAACTTCTTACTCTCAGGGTACACTGCTAGTCGTGCTAGAAGACCTGTCTGTAAGACACACATCAGGGGCCAGTTGTTCAAAACTCTGTTAGCTTAACATCATCGTTAAGACCTCAACTCGTTAAGTTAATGTTGACTACATCAGCAAATACACTGTTATTTTTTGTTGAAAAAATGTGAGAATCCAAAAGGACCTTTTTTCAACAAAAAATAACTGTATTTTTAATACATGTATTGCCATTTGAAAGTTTAATGAATTGTTAACTAACGACATCGTTGTTCAAAATTAACGACATCGTCAGTTAACGATTCGTTAAAATTTCAAACATAAATTTTACAAATAATCTGTTATTTTTTCAGCAAATACACAGTTATTTTTCGTTGAAAATGTGAGAATCCAAAACAATTGCCATTTGAAATTTTAATGAATTGTTAACTAACGACATCGTTGTTCAAAATTAACGACATCGTTAGTTAACGATTCGTTAAAATTTCAAACATAAATATTACAAACTAGAAAAAGTGCCTTGAGAGGCACGTATACCCCCGGCTGGTAGCCCCACCCCACCCCTAAGCCCACCGCCCCCGACCAAGACATGCTCAATGACACTGACACATTGAACTTAAATTCCCAAAATAAAGAGAGCCCCCCCCCCCCTAACAAGTACATATTAAAAATTTGTTTTTGCAAAAAGCAATGTCTAAAACATTTGGGAGGAGGAGGAGTGTAGTAGAATGACAGATCTATTAAAGAGCAGTATACAGAGCTGACTTGTATACTCAGTCTAGGACTTGATCGCGTTGAGGGTCAGGTCCTCGGTCCTAGATGGAAATAGAATGTCATTCTTCAATAATATTAAATAAAAAAAAACAAACAATAAAATTAGATATTCTAGATCTTGACCTCTAGCCCCACCCTGGGCATGGACCCTAGAGTCTAATGTCATTAGGAACAAGGCCAACCATATAGAGTGCCTTTGGTGCAAGTATGAATGATTTCTAAACATGGTGGTAAAAAAAGTACACAAAATACAATTTTTAAAGAAGTTCTAGATTTTTACCTCTAGCCCCATCCCCCGCATATGGACCCCAGAGTCTGAACCTAACACGGTACCTACGTTCTAAGTATGAATGCTTTCTGACAAGACTTAATGGATGTCAAGAAAATAGACTTACAGAAAAGTTATCATGGTATCTATCATATTATAATGTGTCCTAGATTTTGACCTCTAGCCCCTACCCGGGGATGATACCCAGCATTTGGTGACATTGAATATGAAAGCAAACCCTATAGGGTATCTATGAACTAAATAAGAATACATCCCTATGATTGTTTGATAAGATATGGACTTAGAGAAGGAAACATTAACATTGTAAACAGCACATTTTAAACATGACCTAGATTTTGACCTCTAGCCCCATCCCTGGGCATGGACCTTGGGTTCCGAACTCATGGAAACAAAGCAAACCCTATAGGGTACCTATGGTCCAAATATGAATAGTTTCTGACCAATGGTTCATGAGATATACACCTCTAGAGAAACTTTAACCAAACTTTGACATAAATTCTACGAACGTTCCAGAATTACTAACGAAGAAATGAACTAACATACGAACAGACCAACGGAAAAGCGAAAACTATATACCCGTCGGCATAAATGCCGGGGGTATAATAATCTGTTATTTTTTGTTGATAAAATGTGAGAATCCTTTGCAATGCAAAGGATTCTCACAGCAAAGGATTCTCACATTTTATCAGCAAAAAATAAAAGTGTATTTGCTTATGTAGTCAGCATTAATTTAACGAGTTGAGATCTTAACGATGACGTTAAGCTAACAAAGTTTTGAACAACCGGGCCCTGGTCCCTTGATAATATGACTGTGTTTTGTATACCACTCCATAATAGTTAAATCCCACTTTTATCTGGTAAAACTGGGGGTATAGGGGTACACCTATTTTTCTTATCTTTTTCCAAAACATAGATAGTGGGTACTCGTTAGAAACCTCTTAGCGAGGTAGTTCTAAACTGTGCCCGTATTTTGTATATTGCATTGCCCAACTTTGACGTCATTTTTTAGGACAATGACATCCCTATGGACTGGTTCATATAGAAAATATGTCATAAGTCACAAAATAACAAATAATTAAGCCAAATAAGACATATAATACATTTAAAGTAAGAATGTTTTTCTTATACTCATACACCCATTATTTTGATATGACTGATATCTATTTTGATATGACTGATATCAAGAGTTATCATGACTTAGTACCTGTACTCCTTGCTGTATGTAGTTCATGAGCACCTGGGCATAGGGGTGCTTCTGATACAAGCAACTAGAGAACTGTTAAGGCTCAATGGAGGTAGGGTTGGTTCAAAGAAATAATTGAGAACAAATGAGCCGTGACGTGAAGAAACCGGTCTTCAGGGTTTCCAACCAGGTCTGACACATACCAGCATGTGCAGCTATAGAAGATGGAAAGAAGCTTAGGAAGAAGAGACATTGTACCGTCCCAGTAGCGAGTAGCGAAAACAAAGGCGCCTTATGTTTTCACATAGGCAAAAATCCAGTTTTCTCATGACATGGCTCAAATGTCAAAACCAAAGGTATCATTATTTGTTGTCAATTAATTTGATTTCAATATTTTTGTTTAGTTGGGATGATTTTAAATATGCTGCTCAACAAATGTTATGCCAAGTTTTTGCTTGCTTTACTTCTCAGTCAACAGCTTTTGGTCCTTTGAGATCAGAGAGGGTATTCTGAGAAATCAGAAATTCATTCTCGGTTTAGATTCATTTTCTAACCAATATTTTATATATTTGGCTCTGTTTGGATAATACTAGTCTTTGTATCGACTATCCTGTTGAAAGTTGCCAAATTACAGTATTTCTCTTTGGCTCCATTGAGTCACTGAAAAGGCTTCAGTGGCTGAAACCGCGGTATGGCCCATCCCTTTTCTCATTAATATGCTCACTGCTCTTAAAGGATATTAGTTTTATTTTTACTTTATGGTCATGTTGGGATGTTGCCTCCATTTTATAGGAATAATACCCAACAATAAGATGTCATGAAATTCAAAATGTGCTTGAATAAATGTCCACAATATAAATCAAAAGGCTTATATTTATGTATGGTTTGATTTGAACAACTTTTACTGGGCATGCAGACAGTTTACAATAAAGGCTATTGCACTCCTTTTTCTTGATTTTTCTAAATCTGATGGTGGGCTGGGCCTCAAAACTCTTTTTATGGGGCATAGGCAAACAGTATAGCCCCATATGACACTGCAGAATGTGGCTTCCCATCTGGCACTATTCTCTTTGCTGAGAGGATTTTCATTAAAGATTTATGTGAAAATTTAAAATCACTCCCGATGCCCCTTAAAATGGGAGTGGACTCACCCAAATGATAATAAAGGGAAATCCATTCGTCAAACTTATTATTAAGGATACAGTTTGTAGGTGCAGTTTGTTGTAAAGATAGCTGGTATAGTTGATAACTTGACCTCATCTAGAACCTCAATCATTCTACCCAGTAAACATGGATGGCTAATCTGCAGAGAAAACAGAAATGAAACGCCGCATGAGAAAACCAACAATCGGCATATACGAAAACTAAGACACATATCAGCTGTGCAGTAATTGCACAGCTGATCATCGCCTTTGTTTTCGCTCCATAGATAGCATGATGCCTGCTCTTACAAAATCCAAAATTTCAAGCTTCTATCTATTTTCTGTGGCTGTACACCCTGGTTTGTGTCGCGCCTAGTCGGAAACCAAGATTGTTGGTTTTCTCACACAAAGGCTCAAATGTCTGCACATGTATGATTTTTACTGATCATAACAAATGACAAATGAGCCACATCATGAGAAAACCAACATTTTGCAGAGGCGAAAACAAAGAAGCAGATAGCTTTGCAGTAACCGTGAAGCTGATCAGCCCCTTTGTTTTCGCTACTCTGATAGTATAATTCCTCTACTTTCTAAATCCAAAATTACAAGCCTCTAGCCATCTTCTGTGCTTCTACAGCTCAGTTTGTGTTGAACCTGTTTGTAAACCACATTGTTGGTTTTCTTATGATGTGGCTTAAATAAAACAACTATAAGGCTGTTTCTCCTGACACCAGTAGACAAGTCTCGAAAGATTCTTTATCATAAGACAAAAATTATTACTGTTATTACTTTTATTACACTCGTCTATCATAATAAGGTACAAGTAGGCAAAGATCAGGAAAAGGCACAATCAGAAAAAAATTCCCACTCCAAAAACGGAGGTGGGAAAAAACTAAATTAAGGAGACATTACATGAAAATATAGTATACAATTTGTTTATTTTTTGATCTGTTACATGTTTTTCTTGCACCATATTGTTCATCACATCTCATGTCTCAGATAAAGCAAAAAGCAAGTTGTAAAAAATTTCATACCTTATCATTGTCAGTCTGTTGTGGGTGGGGTAATGGGAATTCCAGGTCTGTGGTATCCATCTTCAATTTGGTCAAGGTAATACCAGGAACTGTCACGCCTTTATTCTCCTGGAAAAAGTTATGTAGCAAAATCAAAAAGCTATTTACATCCAACTTTTATATAAGCCGTGACGCAAGGAAACTGGTCTTCGGGTTTTCAGACCAGGTCTGACATAAACCGACCTGTACAGTCAGAGAAGAAAGCTAGAAACTTGAAATTTTGGATTTGAGAGGAAGGGGGATTGTACAATAAGTTACTGCGAAGCTGATCTGCGCCTTTGTTTTTGACAAGGCAAAGATCTGGTTTTCTCATGACACGGCTCATATAGATAAGTTGTAAAAATGTACAGGAGTACATGTTTTCTCATATTTGCTTAAAACTTGTATTGCCGATACTTGTTAGAATTGCCTTGCCAAGGGGTTCCAATGAGTACCCGCATTCTATGATTTGAGCAAAAGAAGAAAGACATTAAAATTTTCAATAAAAATTTCCATTTTTACAGCTGCAGAGATCGCTGTATATTTCATGGGTGTGTTTTCCTAATATTGATGAATACATTTGTGCCGCACCATCAGAAAACCAACAATCTGCATATGCGAAAACAAAGGCGCAGACCAGCCTCGCAGTCACCGCGAAGCTGATCAGCACCTTTGTTTTCGCTACACAGATATTACAATCCCTCTTCTTTTTAAATAATTTCAAGCTTCTAGCCTGCTTCTGTGACTGTCGGAATTGATTGTTTCTGACCTGGGGTTGGTAACTCAAAGCCATCTTAAGCTTAAGATCAACTTATGACCAACTTAAGTATGTCTTAGGGATTATGGGAATAACTGAAAAGGACCTTAAGTTACGGTGGCAACTTAACAGCATTGTAAATTTAGGGTCAACTCAAGCCCGCCTTAGCGTCGTCTTATCTTACGAAGTGGCACTTTTCATTAAAAAAAGTTACAATAACTTAGAGTAACTGGAATAGCAAGGGCGCTTATTTCAAGGTTGTCATCTTAAGACCATCGTAAGTATATCGTAAGTTGGGTAACTTATGATGCCTTCGAGTTACTAACCCAGGTCGGAAACCAAAATTGTTGATTTTCTCTGACTCAGGCTCATTTCAAGAAACAATTTCATTGCTTACTATTTTATCGCAAATTGCCACCTTTCCTCTCCATAATACGCCCTCGTCCTCATTCTGCTGATCCACGTCGTCAAGGCAACAGATTGTAGCCGACAGAAATTTCTGGAGGAATTCTGTCTGTGGCGTTAGGTCTCGGTCAAATATGGTCACACTAGCATTGTGCCAGTCTTTAAATCGTCTCAGTGCACCGAGAAGCAGTGTGTAATCACTGTAAAAGATAGGAAAATTACCTCAGGATAACATGTATGTGAAATGTATACCCCCTCATAGCCCACTTTTATATAGAAAAACTTGGGGTTTACAGGGGTATACCTATTTTTCGTATATTCGCTCCAAAACATAGATTGTGGGTACTCGTTAGAACCGCCTTGTCATGGCAGTTCTAATGTGTAACCACAACTAGAAAAAGTGCCTTGAGAGGCACGTATACCCCCGGCTGGTAGCCACCAAGCCCCCTTCCCTACCCCCTTCCTAAACAACCCGGCACATGCTCACCCCTGACATTGAACATCACATCACTAATGAAAAACAGTACCCTTATCAAGTACATTTTAGAAACCACCAAGCCCCCTTCCCCACCCCCTACCTAAACAACCCGGCACATGCTCACCCCTGACATTGAACCTCACATCACCAATGAAAGACAGTACCCTTATCAAGTACATTTTAGAAATAAGCAGTGTAAAGTACTTTTTATATAAACATGGGGAGGTGTAGTTTTAGAATGACATATCTATTTTAGAGTGGTATACAGAGCTGACGTGTATACCCAATCTAGGACATAAGCGCGGACATTTTGGGTCAGGTCCTCAGTCCTAGATTGAAATGAAAGTAGAATGTCATTCTTAAAAAAAAAAAAAAAAAAAAAAAAAGTCCTAGATCTTGACCTCAGGTCCCACCCCCACCCCATGCATGGACCAGTGGGCCTAGCCTTTATGTGGTACCTATGTTGTGTTGTAAGCATGAACACTTTCTAATACATGGTTGTCAAGATATAGACACACAGAATATTAATCTTGGTAACAACTGTATTTTATGTGTCCTAGATTTTGACCTCGAGCCCCACCCCTAGAGTTTGGTGCCATGGAATTTAATTCAACCCTAAAGGGTATCTATGATCCAAACAGGAATACATTCATATAAGTATTTGTTAAGATATGAACTTAGAGATGAAAAAACACTATGTAAATAGCACATTTTCAAGGTGACCTAGATTTTGACCTCTAGCCCCACCCCCGGGCATGGACCAAAGATCTGAACTGACAGAAACAAAGCAAACCCTATAGGGTACCTATGGTTAAAATATGATTGGTTTCTGATCATTGGTTCATGAGATATACACCACCAGTGAAACTTAAACCAAAACTTTGACCCAAAGTAAAGGTGACCTAGATTTTGACCTCTAGCCCCACCCCCGGGCATGGACCCAGGGTCCAAACTCACAGAAACAAAGCAAACCCTATAGGGTACCTATGGTTAAAACATGAATGGTTTATGATCATTAGTTCATGAGATATACTCCACCAGAGAAACTTTAACAAAAACTTTGACATAAATTCCACGAACGTTCCGGAATAACAAACGAACGAACATACGAACGGACGAACGGAAAAGCGAAAACTATATACCCGTCGGCATAAATGCCGGGGGGTATAATCAATGTTTTGAGCAAATATAGCTTATATATTTACAAATCTAGTCACCTGGAACACCACCCTGCATACGTAAAATGCAATTTCAAACGGTGCAAAATGAAGTAACATCACGCGATACATGAGAAAATGGAATGTGGCGATTGGAACCGTGTTCAAATAGGCAACACTTCACTGAATCATACATTATTGTCTGATCACAATAAAAGTTTTAACCAAAAATATTGCAAATATATATGAACCTCAACGCGACAAAATGTACCTTCGGGCATTCTGACAGTACTAGTAGAAAGCAGCAACAAGCGGAAAAATGATGAAATATACGTTATAAAAATAATACTGTATTTGTCATCTTTGAACACTGGGCTACCAAATGAATGAGTTTTAAAACATATTTATTGTCAATATTTGGAGTTATCTGCTCTTGTTTTAACCCATAATACACATAATTTTCCTATATTTATCGTTAAACGGTAACCATAGCAACCGCATCATCATAAAAATAGACAAAATAATTACGGCAGATTGTCTGTAAGGATGGTATGCTGCTATATAAACAATAGGTTCTGACCAGTGCTTTAACAGTTTTAAGCAAATTAATCGAGTTTTGTAAGCTCCACTAACATGCAGAAATGAATTACGCAACTTTGACGTCATTTTTCAGGACAATGACGTTTTTAGGGTTCATATAGTAAATTGATCATAACTCACAAAATAACTGAAATAATCTGGTCAAATAAAGGGTAACAGACTCTAGAAACCTCATACATTCAACGTAACTTTGTTTTTCTAATTCTTAAAAAATTGTCCGAAGGTACATTTTCTCACGTTGTGGCCCATATATCTTTTATATTCTATTGTATGAAATTTTCTGTTTTTACTAGGGATGTCATTTGGTGTCAGATTTAGGGTTCGGACACAAACATCCGGATGGTTCGAACGTTCGCATCTTATTTTTTTTCTATCGGATCAGATCATACTTATCATATGTGCATTTATGTATGAATATATACATACATAAATGTATGTTTGTCGTGTGTTCCCTTGAAAGTACATTCATAATCAAGAGTTACTGAGCTTGGCGTTGTTTCCGTTGATGTGGTCAAGGACCCTTGACCCTATATAGGGTCCTTGATGTGGTGCAGAAACGAAACGCCATGCAGTTTAGGAAATTTTATCTACATTCAAACATCATGATGCTAAAACTGTATGACGTTGTCATACATGTAGAAAATTTAATGGTATTCTGAATGTTTTTCTTCTCTGCATAAACGGGTCAGCTTAAGAATCCGCATTTGATTTTGTCAAATTGAGATCATAGTACTTGTTTTCTTTAATCCCAAAACATATCTATTGTAGTTTTGCCGGGCGGCGGTCTGTATAATTATTATTTTTAAAACTTGAGAAGTGTCAATCACATCGTTTTCAAAAGAAAACAAAAGAGGCAAATTATCACTTTTAATCCTTTCTTTGTTTATTGTCGCTTCGTCGTGACCGGCATTGTCCCGTTTATCTCTTTACCTGTTAAACCGTGACCTTTGACACTACATGGTTAGAAATTTGTATTAAATTCTGCTAAGCAGATATTGCGTATTTTTGTCATATAATAATGGAAATTTACCTAAACATTAGATATTTTGATTTTTTAGCGAACGTCTGGACGCTAAAATTTGGATCCGAACATCGGTACGGGATCCGAAGTCCAAACGTTCGGACTCCGGTTGACATCCCTAGTTTTTACTGCTGAAAAAAAAATCTCTCCATATATTGCATCGACAATTACCTAGTTTCTGTGTCTTTCGGAGGCCATAGATAAACATCTACCAAACAACCTGTAAACGAAGAAAAGATTTTCAATATCATTAAGAACATATATCTGTGAAAAAAATACCATCGTAAACCCCACTTTTATATAGTAAAACTGAGGTATACAGGGGTATACCTATTTTTCTAAATTTTTATTCAAACTAGAAAAAGTGCCTTGAGAGGCACGTATACCCCCGGCTGGTAGCCACCAAGCCTAAACCTCCCTACACATTACCCCAACCACTCGGCACATGCTCTCCCCTCACATTGAATCTAAAATCCCAAATGAAAGACAGTACCCTTATTAAGTACATTTTAGAATCAAGCGTTGTAAACTACTTTGCTTACAAACATGGGGGAGCATAGTTTTAGAATGACAGATCTATTTTAGAGCAGTATACAGAGCTGACGTGTATACTCAATCTAGGACATAATCACAGACATTGTGGGTCAGGTCCTCAGTCCTAGGTTGAAATGAAAATAGAATGTCATTCTTAAAAAAAAAAAAAAAAAAAAAAAAAAAAAAAAAAAAATGTCATAGATCTTGACCTCTAGTTACCACCCTCCAGCATGGACCAGTGGACACTAGTGTTCAACCCTTAAGTGGTACTATGGTCTAAGGCCAACCTTAGAAATATTTTTGTTCACCTTACCCGACCCTGTTTCTCAGGTGTGGGTGGGTCGGTCGGAATATTATTTTATATTTATTTTCTCAGGTTTTATATAGATTGAAATTTGTTTTTAGTGGTTCTAATATAGCTAAAACTTGATTGCAGAAATAATACTTACCTAGAAGGCTATCATTGAAAGCATTATCAGACAATAATTCAATGTATCCTTCTAAAACATGAAATTTTAACCTCTCTGTAATTAACAATAATAATAAAAAAAATAATCTTGTATGAAAAATTGCAATAAAATTTTTTGGGTAGGGGCAATTTTTTAGTGTCGGTCGGGTAAGGGGAAACAAATATAATTTTATTTTGGTCTAAGCAAGAATGCTTTCTAACACATGATTATCAAGATATAGACCTACAGAATATTCATGTTGGTACATGTAACTATCATATTATATAAATGTGTCCTAAATTTTGACCTATATATATAAAGCCCCTCCCTTGGAGTTTGGTGCCATGGAATAAAATTCAACCCTAAAGGGTATCTATGATCCAAATAGGAATATATTACTATAATTTATAAGTATTTGTTAAGATATGGACTTAGAGAAGAAAAAACACTATGTAAATAGCACATTTTCAAAGTGACCTATTTTTTTAAACTCTAGCCCCACCCCTGGGGTCTGAACTCATGGAAACAAAGCAAACCTTATAGGCTACCTAAATTCCAAATACTAATGGTTTCTGACGATTAACTCATGAGATATAAACTACCAGAGAAACTTTAACCAAACCTTTGACCCAAATTAAAGATGACCTAGATTTTGACCTCCAGCCCCACCCCAGGCATGAACCCTGGGGTCCGAACTCATGGAAACAAAGAAAACCCTATAGGGTACCTATGGTCCAAATATGAATGGTTTCTGATCATTGGTTCATGAGATATACATCAATATAGAAACTTTCACCAAAACTTTGACGTAAATTCTACGAACTAACTAACTAACGAATATATGAACGGAAAAACGAAAACTATATACCCGTCGGCATAAATGCCGGGGGTATAAACAGAGAATGTCGTTCCAACATCTTTATGATTATGCACAACCTCAATATTTTTTTCAAATATTCTTCCTTCAAAAGTTTTTTTTGCTCTCTCTCTCTTGCAACCAGAGGACCAATGGTCCTGAGAACGCTCACCTGAAGCCTGATCCTGGAGTATTAAGTCATCATGAAATGACCTTGACCTTGAATACTCACACACCTTTATTGAATTCATAAGTTGTCTGCATCTGCAAAGATTCAGGTCTCAGGCTGCAATAGTTTCCAAACCCAGTGATTTCTGAGAAAACTATAATTTTAATTTTGATATTCAAATGACCTTGGGTCAAGGTCAAGAAATGACCTTGGCCATCATTAATTACTTACCTTCATTGACTCCATCAGTTGTCTGCATCTAGCAACTTTCAGGTCTCAGACTGCAACAGTTTCCAAAATATCCATTGTTTTCGCCTTTTCCCATGAAAAAGCCTATGTTTCCAAAATTGACCTTGCCGCAAAATAGGTCAAGGTCATCCTATGGTCAGCATTTGATCAAACTATGATGGGCTGGAGTCCAAAATGCTACATACAAACTTTCGCGAAAATTGGCCTGCCGGTTCTGGAGAAGAAGATTTTTGAGTGGTTTTACCATATATGGGCGTGGCAGCCATCTTGGTCATGTGACCTGGATTTCACGATCAAACTTTCGTCTCCCCTACCCATGGATGCTCCACATAAAATTTCACTTTGATTGGCCCAACAGTTTCAGAGAAGAAGATCTGTGAAAAGTGTGTATGGACGACAGACTGGCCAAGGTCAAGAGATGACCTTGACCTAAATTAATCATATACCTTCATCTACTCCATTAGTTGTTTGCATCCACCACTTTTCAGGCATCAGGCTGCAATAGTTTTCAAAAAATCCATAGTTTTCACTTTTTCACATGTAAAAGCCTATGTTTCCAAAATTGACCTTGCCGTAAAATAAGTCAAGGTCATCCTAGGGTCATCATTTTATCAAACTATGATGGGCTGGAGTCCCAAATGCTACATACCAAATTTCATGAAAATCGGCCTGCCGGTTCTGGAGAAGAAGATTTTTGAGTGGTTTTACCATATATGGGCGTGGCGGCCATCTTGGTCATGTGACCTGGATTTCGCGATCAAACTTTCGTCTCCCCTACCCATGGATGCTCCACATAAAATTTCACTTTGATTGGCCCAGCAATTTCAGAGAAGAAGATCTTTGAAAAGTGTGTATGGACGACAGACTGGCCAAGGTCAAGAGATGACCTTGACCTAAATTAATCACATACCTTCATCTACTCCATTAGTTGTTTGCATCTACCACTTTTCAGGCCTCAGGCTGCAATAGTTTTCAAAAAATCCATAGTTTTCACTTTTTCCCATGTAAAAGCCTATGTTTCCAAATTTGACCTTGCCGTAAAATAGGTCAAGGTCATCCAAGGGTCATCATTTTGTCAAACTATGATGGGCTTAAGTCCCCGATGCTACATACCAAGTTTAGAGGAAATCGGCCCACCGGTTCTGGAGAAGAAGATTTTTGAGCGGTTTTTAACATATATGGGTGTGGCGGCCATCTTGGTCATGTGACCTGGATTTCGCGATCAAACTTGAAATGCCACTACCCAAGGAGGCTCCACATAAAATTTCAACTAGATCGGCCAAGCGGTTTCAGAGAAGAAGATTTTTGAAATTGTGGACGACGACGGACGACGACGGACGACGACGGACGACGACGGACGACGACGGACGGACGCCGGATCATGGCCATCCTATTAGCTCACCTTGTGAGCCTTCGGCTCAGGTGAGCTAAAAATCATGATTCATCAATCAAGTAAAAATAATCTTCCATTTCAGCCATTTTAATAACTAAGTAAAGATTCAGAAATATCTTGTACCAATTGAGCCGCATCATGAGAAAAACGTAGGCTTTGCCTATGCACAGTAACTGCGCAGCTGATCAGCACCTTTGTTTTCACTACAAAGATAGTACAATCCCTCTTCTTCTACACCAAAAAATTTCAATCTACTAGCCTCTTTCTGGGACCATACAGCCCAGTTTGTGTCGGAAACCCAGAAGACTGGCTTTTTCGTATCATGGCTCAATTACTATAGTTCTGAATGTCCACATACCATACGCTGGTAATGAGTCTGCAGCCTCATGCAGGTGATCAGCCATATACTGTAGTGCAGGCCCATCTTGATCCCTGTAATTAATAATTTCATGAAAATAAATGTGTAATCTACATGTAGGTTCCCAACTAACAGGGCTTTCTCCAGGTATTTTGGGAATGGGGCCGTTTTCCTAAAAAGGATTCTCACATTTTTTCAACAAAAAATAAAAGTGTGTTTGCTTTTAAAGTAGATATATAGTTAACAAAGTGAGGGCTTAACAACAGCATTGAGCTAACAAAGTTTTGAAGAACTGGGCCCTGATGACTTACCCTGATTCTGTGTTTTCATTGAAGTTAAGACTAGTAAGATTTTCCTCTGTCAAGTCATCAGTAGCTTTCCAGCTGAAATTAGCCGTCCCCTGGAACAGTTAGACACGAATAATGAGAAAACAGCACAGTTTTGGATATAACACTGATCATTGTTGGACCCCAATTGGTCATTTCAGACTTTTTTGCTATAGGTCTCGTAATAATTTAGACTGGAAAGCTAACCAGGATATTGGCTTGGCCCCCAACAACAGTGTTATAAAGAGGTTGTGGTGTACTAGGGAAAACTAAGTTCTCTTGAACCCACTCGAGGAAACTAGTCTTCAGGCTCTCCAACCGGGTCTAAAACAAACCGGCCTGTGCAGCTACAGAGGAGGGCTAGAAGCTTGAAATTTCAGATTTACGAAGAAGACGAATGTTACTATCCATGTAGCGAAAACAAAGGCGCAGATCAGCTGTGCAGCTACTGGACAGCTGATCTGCGCCTTTGGTTTCGCATAGGCCAAAATCCTGTTTTCTCATGATGCAGCTCAAATCTACATACAAAAGTAATAAAATCCTTTATTCATTCATTTAATTTCTTCGTTTTTCCGAGTAATTTGGCCACTGAAATTTTATTTGGGCCACTAGAAATTAAATTTTAGTGGCCCAAAAATATATATTTGGGCCACCGCTTGAAAAAACGAGTGCCCATCACTGATGCGGCTCAAATAATACAATGTTGTACCTGACAGGCATGTGCGGAGATGGCTGTCCACAATGTACAATTTCTGTGACACCTTTCCAAGATAACGTCCAAAGCTCCTCTCCATGTTACTGTATCTGAAATATGAGCCACCACATGGGAAAACCAACAATCTGCATTGGCGAAAACAAAGGTGCAGATCAGCTTCTCACTGCGAAGCTGATCAGTGCCTGTTTTCGCTACTCAGAAAGTACAATTCCTCTTCTACTTAAACCCGAAATTTCAAGCTTCTAGCTCTTTTCTGTGCTTGTACAGGTCGGTTTGTGTCGGACCTGTTCGGAAACCACATTGTTGGTTTTCCCACGAGGCGGCTCAAAACCAACACATGCCTATGTAATGGACATCAATTTTTTTCAGGCTCTAAAAAAATAAATTTTCTGACAATTGAGAAATTTTTTTGTATCTTTCTTATTTTAGCTTTAAAACATAGCATTACACTTTAGAACCACCCAAAACAAAGATTGTGTGTATGCGATAGAACCGCCATGTGAAACAATAATCAATGTTTTTAGCAAAAATAAAAACATTAATGTTTACCAACTAATCCGAGACTGCTCTGACATTAAATAGCCTTCGATTATTTTTGACTGGCGGCTATTGTCAGACCCTTTATGGGTTTGCAGCCAGAGAAGACTCAGGTTATTTACCAACGTGTATCAATTTATCGTACACGATCGGCGATTGTGATTTTTTGTCAAAGCAAATGTCATGCAATGCAGTATAACTGGTGATTACAAGTCAAAAACCTGACTCGGCATTCAAGCTTGGCAGATCGGACTGATCGAACAAAGGTCTAAAAGGGAGGGTAAAAATACCCACAGATGACCTTATCCCCAAAAATAGGCGTTGTAGGAATCAACACTCCTTGGCATTTGAGATACCTTCAGCAAGTACAAATGCCTATTTACACAGTTTTTTTTCCCCAGACTATTAGAGATTGGTTATCTGATCTCCTCTGCTGAATTGTCAGATGATTGTGTGTCTAAATTTACTTCTCTTGTGAGAGCTCGGGACTAATCCCTTCCGGTCAAGCCCCTTCCCCCTGGTGTGGGGTGCGTTCCTTTACTGGAATGGACCGGAATGGACATAATAACCGGAATGGACTACCGGAATGGACATTATGCTGTGGAATTGGGTGTTTGAAATATATTCTATCTGCATAAAACATACTTCTGAAGTCATATAAATAGTTTGCATCAGATGAATTTCATCCAAGTATAGCGAAATCGACTTCCCAGGGTGTTTAGGGTAGCTCAGTGGTGGGGTCGAGGGTGGGGCCACTGTTCAGAGGTTTCTTTGATTCAACAATGTAGAGATTGCCAGTGGTTGTTCTACACCAAAAACAGTGGTGAACAGAAGCAGAAATTAGTAAAATGTGCTGGCACTGAGACAGTGACCTACTGGGTGACAGTGACCTATGTGAGCACCTGGCCTATGCTACCCCATCTTGCGAAACACAATTTAACTATGCTAAAACAGTGTTCCTTTTCAGCGTTTTGGGAATGGGGGCGGGGCCCTTGGATTTGGGAATATTGGCGATAAAAACTGGCAATTGGGAAAAGTCAAAACCTGTTGAAAACTTGAAACTAGGATCAATCCATGCGCTGTGACATTGCAGACTGGAAAACTCAGTATCTCTCACTACATTTTGATAGAGCTGGGTACCACGAAAAAAAATGTACCGCGGTATATCATGGTTTTCAGTCAAGTACCGTGGTATGTATCGCGGTGTACCGGAAGCTATATATAGAAACAACTTGGGCCTTCTGGTGCAGCACATTAAATGTGTGGGGGTTAGGCAATTCAATTATTTTTCTTCCATTACAAAAATCAGCCTTAAAAAGATAGATTTAACACTGCCTATTAGGACATAAAGCGTAGGACTGTTTTAGGGCATATCAGTTGTCATGAGTCTGTGTACATGTTGTAATCAAATGATTGATTAATCTATATCTCTGGCCACCAGTAAATTGAACTGGCTTTTACAGATGTTTGGTTGATAAACATACTCAACACTTAGCGACACACCACAGCTTGAGCTTACTGATATGTAACATTAACATATGTAACATTAACATATGTAACATTAACATATGTACATATTTCTTCTAAGTCATTTCAAGCATCTCTGAATTTTTTGGACTTTGGATAATTTAATCTAGAATGAAAACAACATAGCCAACATTTTGGTGGAGGAAGGGCAATTGAAAATTGTTCTCTGTAGATGTTTTAATATAAGATCGTGATCAAATTAATCATTTAAGGACACAGACAAATATGGAAATATTAGCAATTTATTTAGCAAACAGCCTCACAATGGAGACTGCCTATATGTACCATAAAAACCGGTACAGTGAAAAAGTACCACGGTACATACCAAAACAATAGAGAACCACGGTATACCGGTTTTACCGCCCACCTCTACATTTTGACAGTTTGGCATCTGCTAAAGCCATGAAAACTCTTAATTTCATGACCGTGGCAGAGTTTTTCACAGTTTTCCCATTGGGAATTTTTAGACAGCAATTGGGAAAAAAAGATACTTTTTGGCATTGGGAATGGGGCCCTATTTCGGCCCCAGATTAAGCGTAAAAGGTACACTGTAAAACCATATGATTCTCGAACTAATCACTGTCTGTGTATGTTATATGCCTATTTGTCCTCAAAAACCGAATAAAAAGTACTTCAGGACACATATCAATGTCCATTCCGGTAGTCCATGCCGGTAATCAGGCCCATTCCGGTAAAGGAACGCACCGCCTGGTGTGGTATTGTCAAGTTGACGTTTCACCAGTAAACTGTTCTGATTCTGATGAGCTTTCATGGATTTTAAGTTTTACGTCCCACTCAACAGCTAGCTGAGCTAAAAAAAAAAGCTATATAAATTTTATGGAATTTCAAAGCTGAATTCATGATCAGAAAATAATTCAGTATATGGAGATAGTAAAAGATAAAATGATTAGGGTTGTATAATCAAAATTAAACCTGAATTGATTAAAAATATGGAATAATTCATCACAACTCCGAAGTTTTAATACACAAAACTTAATTTACATCCCGCGCCAAAATGGAGATTGAAGATCGATCAAGGGAAGCAACTCAATTGGGTCTGAGATTCGAACCCGAGACAACCTCGAAGCGGATGCAAACAAAAGATCAAGGACTCATAATTTATGCAAACATTCTTTTCGAAAATGAACAGTATTTAGATGATCGTCGTTTAAAATATGCAAGTTGATTTACTCTATGTTACTTTCGCAATGGTAAGGTTCCATTCATTTGCAGAAAATCAGCTGATAATCGAAGGTTTGCGACGATCAAATACTGCCCGATTATGGATTTCGCACCCGGAAGTGTTCGGCCTAAAGTTAGCATTTTGACAAGTTACACTTGTCAGAGGTTATTGTAATGCACCAATTATTGTAATGCACCATTCATTTTACAACCAAAGCCACTGCCCCCACGCTCACCCCCACCCCTTGTGAGAAATACTGTATCCATTTATCGTGTCCATGTCCATTTATGCACTAGTCATTTGCAACCATGGCCCCTATGGGGCCGGGGATAGCGGGGCTAAAGTACGGGGATTTTACCTTCGAGGTGGCCGGGCTTTTGATTCCCACCAAAACAGCAGGGAAAATAGCAGGGTTTACCGATCTACAGTACCGTGTTTTAACCGAATTTTGTGTTAAAGATGTCATTACCAAATATGGATATTAACCTGAAGATATTTTTTTCTACAGAAATTCTCCTCCAGTAGTGCTCGTTGTCATTGTCTTCATTTGGTTACCATTGCAATAAAAAGTCTGAATTTTCAAAAAAAAAAAAAAAAAAAAAAAAAAAACAACAACTGCAAAACGTTTTAGTGCAACTCTAAACTGGAGTTTGTCATGCCGACATGCATCTTGGGATGTCCCTGGGGGCAGGGACTTTTTGCAGGGATTTTACCGAAAAGAAGTCCCCGCAGTGCAGGGGCTTTTTGCAGGGATTTTACCGAAAAGAAGTCCCCGCAGTGCTGGGCTTATACCTGGGCTTTGCAAATGGAAAAGTCAATATCCCCGCTATTTCCCGGCCCCGAGGGGGGCGTGGTAACTGGTTGCAAATGACTGGTGCATTAATGATAGACCCTGGTCTATTTTAGATCCCAGCTATAAGCTCCTAAAACATCATGAATTGATATTGCAACAGATCTAAGGAGATTCAGAAAATCAGAAATCAGTGCCCTTACTGTGACAAGTCAGTGTCAATAATAGGGTAAAATGCAGCTCATAAACATGATAAAGAATAATTATTTTTGACTTTGGGGATTTAATAGGGCAAAGTTTATTGAATGTGCTGGAGTTTTGGAGTGGAGTTCCATTTTGGCTTCATTGTTTCTTTATGAATAGCATGCTTTCAAGGTTGAAAAGAAAATTCATGGTTTATCAGAATCTGTGTACATTGTGAATTTGCTTCATTATCTGACAAATGTGTAAAAGTGTAAAATCCCTATGCATGTATTCGTGGACGAACACATTTTGGTCAAAATTGCAAACTTTTCTTGAAAATGAATTGACAGAATTTTACCAAATTTTTTAACAGTACAGTGGACTCGACAATGGCGAACCACTAAGAGGTCAAACGTTATTATTTTAAGTACGGCCATGAGAATGTTATTCTATTTGGTACTAAGTACATCTAACATATCTCAGCTAAACAAGAAAATAATAATTTTAGTTCATTCAATTTCCTAATGGGAGATAACTCTGTTGATATGATACCTCCCACATTAGACAATGGCGAACCAAACTCAACAATGGCGAACCAAACTCAACAATGGCGAATCAAATAGTCTACAGCCCAAATAGTCGGCCATGCTTAATTTCTACGATAACTCATGATGGCATTTTTTGTTAATGCTCGGCATCCAGGCTAGAATTATTCCTTGGGATACTACAAACAACATAGGGCCGGATGCCAAGCGTGAATTTGCGTTTTAAGGTCACAGTAAGGTCAAAGGTCAACTAAGTGCATTTTGTACAAAAAATAATACTTAATTTCATAATATGTACTTTTTTGTCACGAAAATGTTCAAAATAAATAAAACAACAGCTGCCAATTTATATGGAATGACCCAGTGGCTTGCCACAAGAATTAATTTGACACATGGGTTCGATATACAGGAAGGTCAGAGGTCAAAATGGTGCAAATATGCTGAAAATGCTTACAAATACAACCGCTTCTTTTCTTTATCTTAATTTGCTAATTTAATTATGAGTGAAACAGTTGTAAATAGACATAGTGTTATGCAGAGGGCCAAAGATGTAATTTACCTTTGTTTAAAGTAGTAAACATGCCGTATTTGTGCTAATAAAGCATCCCAAGTTAAATCGCATTGTGACAATACAAAATAAAATGTTACAACGAAACTTGATTATAAATCTGATCCTGTTAAGTTGCTATGACTTTTTCAATGCACTTCTGGTATTATTTTATAATTCCTGCTTGTGTCATGAGCATTCTAATAACTGTCCATATTGTCCTTAACAATGAACACATTTGCATGGTGTAAAATAACATAGTGTCCACGCCCACCTATGATTCAAACGAATAGGCTGTACTTACAAAAATACTCATATCAAACCAATAGTATGCTCTAAACTACTATGATTGGCCTGACAGTAATACTTGTAAACATGCATACCTAATATTCAAATCATTGAGCTTCCTAATTCATGAATATTAATGATACAAAACAGAAGAAATTTGAGAAAATCATAAAAAAGGGGATATACGTACAAAAATCACTTATAGTTGGCCTCCCAAGACATCAAAATATTTTTCTGTTGGCATTTTTGAGTACATTTTGGCATCCATGCTAAATGTGTTCCTTGGTGTGTGGCAATACACGCTAGGGTGGATGCCAAGTCTGAAAATGCCCCGGAGTCCCAAAAGTAGGTCAAAGGTCAACTAAGTGCAAAATTTCATATATTTTAACATTTCAGCAATATCTTATGTAATATTTTCAATTTATTTATCAAAATAACCCCTAAATTACATCTAGTACATTTGTGAGGTTTAAAAAGCAACAATTGTCACAACAAAGTGGTGCAGATTTAGGTCAAAGGTCACTTTAGTGCAAAAATGCTTATTTTCATGCCTTTTTACAATTGTCTGTATAAACATCAGTGCCAGTGGTATTCTGATGGGGATAAAGTTCTTTTAGGTACTTCTTGAGACTACTGTTTGATTTTGTATCTTTTGTCATTTCAAGATGGTGTTCAATATGGCTGTCAAAAACAAGAGAATGCTATAACAGTTGATACATGTACAAGTAACTTAGCCTCATCTAAAAATCTTTATACACATCCAATTTTATTGTACTTTCTCATATTGTACATTGATCAGTTTTGTTAAACCAAGAAACATTTGATACACTTATGGCGTTGATCGCCATCAGTTAGTTTGGATTTATAAATGATATTGATTTATATACTTGAGGTTCAATGTCATGTAAAGACAAAATAATTATTTTTCATGCTGTTTTCTAATTTTGACTCTGAGAAAGGCGATGATTGAAACAAAGAGTATTGATGGTAAGGGTGATTTTCAAAAAAATGAAGTAAAAGTGTGACATTGACCCATTTTAGGTCAAAATTGAGGTGTGCATTTGTCTTTTTAATTTTTGTTGCTGGTTTTTCTATGGATATCAAAATAAGAGAAAACAACAATCAAATCTTTTTGACAACACCCATTTTTGTGATTTTCATGTTAATGTGCTTTTTGTTGTTTGTTTTCAAAACTGGTGATATACCTTATAGGTAGTGCTACATTTGTAACATACACTTTGTGTTTCAAATTTGTTCTTAGTTTGATAGACCCTATATTGGGACTAGACTCTATGCCATTAATTTGAGAAAATTCTCCAAAAAAAATTTTTTTTCACACATTTATTTGATAAATTTGACCCTAAAATTGCTGTCTTCACTTATAAATGTTTCCATAACCACTCAAATGATCAATGTATTTAATGATGAACAGTATCCTACAAGTGTACAATGCTTCCTGTGATTGCCATATAAATTTATAAGAGTGAAAGTAATATGTATGGTTAGGAATTAGCGTTCACTTTTTTAGACTAGAAAATATGCGTTGCACTTGTGACATCACTTTTGTTAATTATTAGAAACCAATATGCATACTGTAGGCAAAGGGTTGTTTTTGTTGGTTTCTTTCTGACCTGCTAGACTAAAATATAAAGCAAAATAACATGTCTTACATGATATGCTTATATGGTCAATCAAGAAATACAAAACGTTGCACTTGTGACAAATATGGTTAACTGATTAGATCATCTACTTTTCAAAATATAAGAAAGGGTTTTTGATGAAGAACCTCTGATAATCAACCCAGATACATCAGACTTGATCAGTAAGAGCATACAATAGATGCAGGGCTTACAATGATTGAACACTGGCTTTCACAAGTTTAAGCTAAGCTATTTTACTGTAGTTTATTTTTAGGGGTATGGTTATTATTTATAAATGCTGAAGAGGCAACAAAGGCGAAATACATGCATGTTTCATTGGCAACTCTCAAGTACCTAATTGTTTGTAACTTTTTAGAGATTTTGTTTTAGTAGGTAATCAGATAATTGTTTTCTGACCATTTGAAAATGACTTACTACTCAAAATGTCACGCTAAAACGTTGCACTTGTGACATTTTTAGGTATATATTGCTGAATAAATCTGGTATAGATCCATCTTTTTTTATGAAATTTTGCATGGAGTTTGACACCTTGATAACACACATTTAAGGTATAAATGAGACCTTATATGTATAAAGCTTATCAGTCCAGCTTTAATATTGAAAAATACTTCATTTTTTTGAAAACCACCCGTAATCAGATTCATTTCAAATGAGTCAGATTGATACTAATGTTTTATTTTTACTTATTGTATAATGATGGTGGTCAAGATGGCCGCCAAAACAGCAATAATTAAATATGTAAAATTTTATTACCTTACGTATGGAGAACATAAGTAATCTTGATTTCATCGCAAGCAACTCTGTTTATGGCATACTCTCTTCAATAATTTAGTTGTCATGCTAATTTATTCTTCGAAACTGCCAGATCAATAAATAGTGTGTTAATGATAAATATAAATTGATTGAAATTCAGGCTGTTTTGATGTCTGTGAAGCCTGAAGGGCCTTTCAAAGACATTAAAACTGGTGTTATTCATCATCCAGTGAAAGCTAAACATCTGAATTTCAGTTCTGATATTTACATTTATTATCAATCAAGTATCTGCCTTTAAGTTCCAAAAACTGTTGCTAATTTTCCGGATATTTGAATTTCGGAACAGCCCAAATGCTAAATTTTCGAGCTTAACGCTATGGCAACATAAGTAAACAAACAAGGACACTGGCTGACATTGACCAATCTACAAGCCGCGGTGTTCCACTACTGGACGTGAGTCCTCTAATTAAAAATATCATAGAGCAACAGAGGTGTTGGCACTGTTGGGGAGTTTGGACATTGATGTGACTCCGCCATTAGGTTTTGTTTATGGTCATGCGATATGCTTTGTCAGCAGAGAGATCAAGAGCAAAACATTTTTGTGAATTTAAAGCTGAAAGATCTTTACGTTTTTGTGGAGACTCTGATTATGTAAAGATGTGTTGCACTGGTAGAGATATTGGCTTGGTTATGCTAGTTTTGACTTAGGCATTTGTATATATGTCCATTCATTAAGGTATCATATAGCAACTTGGAGAATTTTACACAATCGAAAATAGAGTGTGGTACAAAATCATAAGATGTATATTATTGCGTGATTAGCATAAATGCATTACCTCATTGATTAAGCTCAGCTGCTGCTTTTTATGCCCCCAACTTTGAAAAAGTTGGAAGGGCATATTGGTTTGGGCTTGTCTGTCTGTCTGTCTGTGTGTGCGTGTGTAACGCCTTGTTTTTGAATGGTGAATGTTAGGGATTTGAAATTTCATATGTGTATTCCTCATGAAAAAATAGTTGACCCGTATTTTTTTTTATGCCCCCAACTTTGAAAAAGTTGGAAGGGCATATTGGTTTGGGCTTGTCTGTCTGTCTGTCTGTGTGTGCGTGTGTAACGCCTTGTTTTTGAATGGTGAATGTTAGGGATTTGAAATTTCATATGTGTATTCCTCATGAAAAAATAGTTGACCCGTATTTTTTTTCTTGTCCGAGTTATGCCCCTTTTCTGAGTTATTTCCCTTTGAAAACAAAATTTGAAAATCTTGTGTGCAAGATATCTCCAAAAGTATTTGAGCTAGAGCCTTCATATTTGGTATACTGGTTGGGGATGATGAGTAGATTACCTGATCAACTTTTGAGAACTTTCCGTCAAATTTTGACAAAAATACGGAATTTTGAAATTTTGATTGATTTTTCCACTTTTCGTTGAAATTTGAAACTTTTGAAAGGTGAATGCTAGGGTTTTGAAATTTCATATACACATTCCTCATGATAAAATAGTTGACCCGTATTTTTTTGTATGGCCAAGTTATGCCCCTTTTCTGAATTATGTCCCTTTGAAAACAAAATTTGAAAATATTGTGTGCAAGATATCTCAAAAAGTATTTGAGCTAGAGCCTTCATATTTAGTACACTTGTTGGGGCTGAGAAGTAGATGACCTGATCAACTTTTGTGAACTTTCCGTCAAATTTTGAC
The DNA here is from genome assembly GCA_964017185.1 of Rugalucina vietnamica. NCBI lineage: Eukaryota > Metazoa > Mollusca > Bivalvia > Lucinida > Lucinidae > Rugalucina > Rugalucina vietnamica. The sequence continues at coordinate 51,704,188 of OZ024877.1, forward strand.
AAAAATACGGAATTTTGAAATTTTGATTGATTTTTTCCACTTTTCGGTGAAATTTGAAACTTTTGAAAGGTGAATGCTAGGGTTTTGAAATTTCATATACACATTCCTCATGATAAAATAGTTGACCCGTATTTTTTTGTATGGCCAAGTTATGCCCCTTTTCTGAGTAATGTCCCTTTGAAAACAAAATTTGAAAATATTGTGTGCAAGATATCTCAAAAAGTATTTGCGCTAGAGCCTTCATATTTGGCACACTTGTTGGGGCTGAGAAGTAGATGACCTGATTATTTTTTGAGAACTTTTTGTCAAATTTTTACAAAAATACGGAATTTTGAAATTTTGATTGATTTTTCCACTTTTTGGTAAAATTTGAAACGTTTGAATGGTGAATGCTAGGGTTTTGAAATTTCATATACACATTCCTCATGATAAAATAGTTGACCCGTATTTTTTGTATGGCCAAGTTATGCCCCTTTTTTGAGTTATGTCCCTTTGAAAACAAAATTTGAAAATCTTGTGTGCAAGATATCTCAAAAAGTATTTAAGCTAGAGCCTTCATATTTGGTACACTTGTTGGGGCTAAGGAGTAGATGACCTGATTAACTTTTGAGAATTTTCCGTAAAATTTTTACAAAAATACAGAATTTTGAAATTTTGATTGATTTTTCCACTTATCGGTGAAATTTGAAACTTTTGAACAGTGAATGTTAGGGTTTTGAAATTTCATATACAAATTCCTCATGAAAAAATAGTTGACAGGCATTTTTTTTTTCATGTTCAAGGTATGCATTTTTTGGAGTTATGGCCCTTTTAAAATAAAATTTGAAAATCTTGTGTGCAAGATATCTGAAAAAGTATTTAAGTTAGAGCCTTCATATTTGGTATACTGGTTGGGGCTGAGAAGAAGATCACCTGATTACTTTTTGAGGACTTTCCATCAAATTTTGACAAAATAATCAATTTTGAAATTTTTACTCCATTTCTAACTTGTATGCAAAGGCTTACATTCTGTTTCTGGATGGAGGCAAAAAAGGCAACCGAACAGCTTTTTTAGGAAATTAAATTTCACTTAATTCGAATGAAATAATGAATCATACAAGCTGCCAGTTTAGGGACAAGCATACAGTTGGGGGCATAGTGTTTTACAAACACGCATTTCTAGTTATCATTTGATAAGACTACTTACATTTATATTTTACTTATGAATTAAATAAACTTGTGTTGGTTTGGTGCTTAGACAGATAAAATTGAATAGTCACTGCAGATCCAAACTAATTTCTGGTGTAGCTTTACTGAGGTCGCTGCTCATTCTATAATTTAAAACCTTAAACATATTGTCAGTACACTATTTATGCAACATGAGCTGTACTAACAACAAATCCTGTTAATGAAAAATCATTCTCATTTACCAAGTGGGGAGTACTGCACACATATATATGCAAACCTTACTTGTGTCTCAAAGTACTGAGTTTCTTATGTAAATCTCATCATGGGTCTCATAAATTGTACCAGCGTATCATATCTATGACACACAGTGTCACATTACTTCCTAATGTCCCGAGACTCGGCCTAGGAATAGCATGGGTTAGGTAATTCTGGCAGGACAATTTTTATCATCCCAGGACTGCAAACACAAAGAGTGGTTTACAGCTCTTATGCATGCTATCTTTGCTCGTATTAGAAGTACCAAGTTTCTTATTTGCATAATTTACCATAGCTCTCAAGCATGGTGTAAATGAGGTTACAAACATCATTTTATTCACTCTTTGCTTACCTTAGCTTACTCAGAGGATAGTTTTGGCATTGTTATTTACTTTGACAAGCCCCGTAACTATTTATCCTGCTGATGGCCTTAGCTGTTCCTTCTTGTTGAATTTGCAAATATTCTTTCTTTCTAAAATTGATTAGAAATTACCCAAGTTGCACATTTTGATACACACATTGGCCTTATTCGCAATACATCATTTCTGCAACTACCCGATGAATGATAAAATCATTACTTTTATTTATAGCGTTGTGACATAGAAGTTGTTGCTAGTGACAAGAATCCGAAAAACTCTCAGCAAAATTCAACCCCAGTCTCGAGAAATAACATGTCAAAAATTAAGAATTTGGAGATTGCCTCCCTTTGATTTAAAATGAGAAGGAAAATTGGTGTATGCACTCTGGCCAAACCACATATGATAATTCAATTGTTTATATTGGAAATATTAGTTAATATTATCAACCCTAAACTATCAAGGATTTTTGAAGACACATTGATTTAAACAGGCTCAATGGAATTTTACGTGTATTTTCACTGACTAAACGTTTGCTTTTGAGCATATGTAGTTAAGCATTGTCTTCTTTGAACGCTGAAATGCCCATCAATTTTGCAGTTTTATTTGCTAAATAACAAATGACTGTGGAAAGCTATACCAAACTTAAAGTTATTGCATAATCAAAAACGGCATTTTATGATGGTAGCCATTTTGTATCCCATCTTTGAAAGTTCCATAATATCCAAATTTTATTTGACTTCAATTCTGGAATTGCTACAGTTCTAAAAATGGGAAAAATGAATAGTACATTCATATGATTTGTTTTGCTCGTTTTGCTCGTTTGTTTTACTTGCGTGGGAGTGGGGGGTGGGGTGGTCACTGGGTTGGGGCAATCAATTACATTCCCTAAGGAAGGTATCTTCACATCATGTACAAATGAAATGAACTTCTATGATATAATCTTTACAAAGGTAGATCAGATTAATAAAATTTATTTTATGGGTAATAGTGAAACATGCTTGTTTTAATAATTTAGTCTTGTTTTGCTACACTTTCATCCTAAGCGAAACAGTGTGATGGGGTACAAATAGACCTGCAAGAACAGATGACTATAGTCCAGATTTTGTATTTCATACTTAAAACTATCAATGCCAAACAAGCACAGCAAGACCTCCTATCTCTGTCAGCTACTTTTACAATTGAAACGGTCCAGTAACTGAAATTGTTAATGCATTTTCAGGGTATACCCTGTTTTGAATTGATGACCTCATCTGACTTTTGGCCTCAATGGCTGACATGCATTATTTTCTAGATTAGCCTTAAATCATCTCAGAGATGTACTACAAATGCTTTGGGAAACTTTCTTTCAGCCAGCCCATGATTTTGTGATAGAAATGCATTATTTAGTAATCATTATATGTGTTGATATTTTTGCACTCGTATGACCTTTGACCTAATTCTGTGACCCAGAAGCAGTAACAAACTTGGAATATACCCGTATGAGTTTAAGCTCTTGTCAATGAATAAAATGAGCATATACTGCTTTAAGTCAGTCCATGTTTGACATGCAAATTACTTTATTATTGTAACGGGTGTTTGTTATTTTGCACTCATTTGACTTTTGGCCTAATTCTGTCACCCAGGAGCATTTACAGTTTTGATACCCACCCCTATGTCTTTAAACACATGTCAAGGAATAACATGAGTACAAGTTACCTAAAATCACTCCATGATTTTCCAAAATAATAATGGTTATGTTTATTTTTACTGATTTTTGCTATTTTGCACTCATTTGACCTTTGACCTAGTTTTGCGACCCAGGGTCATTTACAGACCTGGCATCCACCCGTACGAGTTCGGGCACATGTCAAGGAATATTATGAGCATAGGTAGAATAATGTACTCAAAAATGCCAACAAAACGAAAACTAAGCGACTTTTATGGATTTGGACTGCCAAGTATTACCACAAGGCTGTATATAAACCTAGAATGTTGAAAGTGATATAGAATGAATGCTATGGAAAAGAAATATCACCCATGTGTCTGGTATAAGAACAATCTGATCTTCAATCTCATGAATATTAATGAAAACTTTAGGAATAGGAGAGAAAAAAAGAAAACATTAAACGGGTTAACCTACAAATTGCCGTGTATCTCGGCAACCAAAAGCACTAAAGTGCTGAAAATGGCATCAAATGATTGCTAGGGTTATATTATACCATCTTGACTATACTAAAATATATTAAATATATAAGCCATTGGATTTTTAGTTTCATGAACATTAATAATATCTTCTGAAATTGGGGTAAAATCAGGACGAATTAATGTGGTATACATGTAAAAGCAAATGTAGCTTGGCTACTGATAGACATACAGAGCTGAAATTGGTATCAGCTGATTGCTAGGACAATGTTCTATAATTTTGTAATCAGATATATAAATATTTTGATATTTTTGTGGTATTGATATTAAAAAATATGCTTAAATTAGAGAAAAATCACCGAATAATGAAGGGCTATACCATTAAGATCGCATATATCTCGGGTCTCGACTACCAATAGCCCTAGAAAGCTTAATGCGGCATCATATAAATTGACAGGACAATACTTTATCGATATAGGTTCAGATAAGTCAAGCATACTTGTTGGCAACCATGATGATAGAAGTAATTTTCTTGGAGCACAAGCTTCAATTTTCTGTAATTTTCATTATTTTGTTCATATTTTACATAGTATTTACAACATTCAGTATAATATGGTTTATCTATAAGACTATATGGCAATGCTACATTGTTATAGCATTATACTAATACCATTTTCAGGGCTCTCATGGCATTTGTAGCCGAGATATAAGTAATTTTGTTGGTATTCCCACTTCATTTTTGGTGATTGTTTTCTAATTCATAAAGTCCTCATTCATATCCATACAAAAAATATCTTATGATTTATATATCTGATTACATGATTAGAGAACATTGTCCTTGCAATCATTTGATTCCAATTACAGTCTTAGTAATAATTTGATTTCAAAAACAACCCTGTAGGTCTATAAGTTATCAAGATGTGTTTTACATGGTTTCCTTCTTAACTCTTCCGCATCTGTACTCCGATTTCTAACGATTTTATTAATGGTCATGAAAAAAAAATCTAATGACTTACATATTTTAGATTAGATGCTTTAATATTACCTAAGCAACCATTTAATACCACTTTTTGGACCTTAGCGCTTTTGGCTGCCAAGATACATGTCATTTTGTAGATTTACCTGTTTATTTTGTTTTGTTTTTTTTTCTCATAAGGTTTTCATTAATATTCATGAGATTGAATATCAGATTACTCTTTTATCAAACTTCAGGGTGATTATTGTATACATTGTCATAGCATTCGTTTGATACCTCTTTCAGTATCCTAAGTTTACTCAGAGCCCTTGAACAAGTGATGGGTTTGTTTGTAAGTTCATCCCATACTTTAGAATCACGTTATAGGAGTGGGCATGGAAACTATGTAATTTCATATCATGCAAATGTGCTCATTGTTGAGGACAACAATATAGTCCTCGGGCCAAACTGGCAGCATGAGAATTGTCCTAAAGTGCAAGAAAGATATTCTATAACCTACCTAAAATCCTTAAATGGCATTAGATTTTCCCTTGCTTTCCCCAGATGTTCAACATTTTAATCAATATTCATGAATATGCAAATGAGATTATTATCATATATGCCCAAGACATCAATAAATTTGTCATTATACTGTATAACTGGTGCAGTAACAAAGTGTGATAATGATAGTTTAGGATTAAAATTAGTTTATTCATGGATATATAAACCACTTTTAATGTTCATTAAAATTCATGAATATGCAAGTTAGTTAATTTGCAGTACTTACGCGATGAAAGGCCTATGCCTCAGTGTTGACCCGAGACCAGATTCAGAGATCTAGGACTAGTAACAGCAGAACTGTGATCAATTTTGTAGGTACACCCTCATGCTCATGAATCACATCAACAGTTGCCATGGAAATAATGCATTTTTCATAATGCAATTGGGTTTATCGTGTACGACAAAATTCTTTGCATTTCAGTGGTCCCAAGGGACGATTTGACACCCATGAAAAATTGTTCTGGGGGGTGCAAGTTAGGTCAAATTAGCCCCGCGGGTCATTTTAATTTGCAATGAATTGAAACGTTTTATATAAGTCGGCAATACAAATTGTTTTAAATCTAGCCTTTGTAGCGTTCTATATACGTCGGTGCGCCTAGGTGTTGTTATTACTAGGAAAGATCATTGTGACTTATAAATTTTTATAGCATTTAAATTTGTAAAGAAAAATGGATCTGAAATTCCTGACTACAAATATGTACTACAAACATTGTGCAAGCTACTCTGAAATGATTTTGGCAAAAGCTGTACTTGTTTCTATCCCATAATAGGAAGTATATTCCTCAAATTGTTCTGTTTATTATTTCTTATAACTGCAAGTCTGGTTTTGGGCATATTAAGCATAGTTAGACAGGTCTAAGAGCTGACATTTCAAGTCTTTAAATCTACAGACTTACTAGATTTACAGACTGTCTGTAAATCTACAGACTTGTTAAGTCTGTGGATATAAAGACAGTCTGTAAATCTAAAGACTTGTAAAGTCTATATATTTAAAGACTTATGCAGTATTCCATCGAATTTTGGAATACCAAGAAAAAGCGCATTCTATATTTAACGTAAATGAATGACCTATACATGTACGATATTCGGTGTGTAAAGTTCGTGTAAAAGTATGGCCTTATTTCCGTGTACGGATAGCAAATAATAACTAAATGTATTCCTTGCTGATTATTCTCCCTTTGACCATTGTTGGCGATGAATGTCACCCGATCAGATGATTGCTTGCGTTATCAATTGTTGAGTTATAGTATATGGGAGAAAACTTTTGTATATCAAAACACATTTATTTGTTTCTTACATTATTCAATGTTAAGTCAACAAACGATGAACATTTTTCTGCACTATGCAACTGCTTATGTAATAAAGCAAATCACAATTGTTTATCAGTGCGAATTTTCCGTATTTCATAATTGTTGCTATTTCTTCGTTTTAGTCTTTAATTCTATAGACTCACAGGTCTTTAAATCTAAAGACAGTCTGTAAATCTAAAGACAGTCTGTAAATTTATGTCAGCTCTTAGACCTGTTAGACACTGATAAAAATAACATTTATGACAAATTAGATTATAAAACAGTGGTCTTAGAACCGAAATGCACCTAGTTGACCTTTGACCTTACCATGACCTTAATTCAAAGATTCAGACCTGGCATCCGCCCTGGGACACTTTGTCATACCCAAAAGAACATTTCTAGCATGGATGCCGAGCATTAACAAAAAATGCCATCAAAACTTTTTTCTAGAGGCCCTAGAAATTAAGCATGGCCGACTAAAAAGAAACCATTTAAGAATGCTATTTTTGCACACAAATGGTGCCATCATCATGCGAAACTAAATGGTGTTCGATAATATTGTGTTAATTTGCTTTGGTGCTTTACGTTCACTGTCAACAGCAAATTCCCCATCAGAAAGGTCAACTATACCAATTTAAGCATGTCTTATTGCTTTAATGAATCGATGTAAGCCTTAAATCAATAGGGTTAAACCATGACTTGCACCAATATTACTTACGTCATTGACCAAACCCAATTGTTCATGGGCGAGCCTTTCAAAGGTAGATTATCCGTACTTTGTGCACATTCTTTTTACCACACAAAGTATGATTCGCTATTGTCGAATTTACATGTACACCTTTCCACGCTTATATCTACCTTCAATGTCAAAACTTTTATCAAAACATGCATAATGTATAACTAGGGATAATAGGCATTAAAGTAATGCAAAAATGGTTATAATAAAACGCTTAGAAACGGGTTAAGAAACACATTTTATCTGAACGGCACTTTCTGCGGAACAAAAGACTAGACATCTTAGTTAAGGGGTCAAGCATTTCAGCAACCCTTATTTTATTGTCCGGTGGAATTTTGACTCCATTCTTTTACCAAACATCAAGGCATAGATGAAAGTAAATGACTGAGTTATATAATAAATAATACTTTGTCTAAGATTCGAGAAATTCTGCAATATCTTTATGAGTGATTCTCCATTGTCGATGATTCTCCATTGTCGAGTTAACTGTATATAATTAAGTCAATAAAAAATTCCTTCAATTCAGACTGATATTTGCCTCATCATCTGCAAATTTTGTCTCTTCTTATCTACATAAGTTTTTGGGAAACATATACATATATCTGTCGTTGTCTTTCGTCTTAGAGATATGGCCTCAATTTGGATGTCAGAATTTTGTTTCCGTTCATCACTTTAAAATGAATTGACAGAATTTGGCCAAATTTGCACATCAGCATTCACAAATATTGCAACACAGTTACAGTTACGAACAACCCTTTTTTCCTTTGACAGTTTAGCATTGGTTGCATTTGAAAGAATGTCGAACAGATTATGGGTTTTCATAGGAACTTGTAGCTGCACTATTGGGTGGTAGTTGTGTGAATTTTGTTTTGTATTTGTAGCAATAAGTGCATCATCTTCAATGTTTTAGTAAACTTTGATAAAAACAAACTATTTTTTACTTTGAGTCTCTTATTCTCCCATGATCTTTTTACTCCACTTCAAACCTTCTCTCTCTTCCATGACTCCAAGTACCTTTTCCATGATACCACTCCAAGCCTTCTCTCTTCCATGATGGCACTCCAAGCCTCCTTTTCCTTCCATGAATCCACTCCAAGCCTCCACTGCCTTCCATGACTCAACCCAAGCCTCCTCTCTTCCATGATGCCACTCCAAGCCTCCTGTCTTGTATGATGCTGCTCAAAGCCTCATCACCATTTCCTGTTGCCACTTCAAGCCTCCACTCCCTTCCATGACTCTACTCTAAGCCTCCACTTACTTCCATGACTCCACTCCCAGTCTCCTCTCTTCCATGACTCCACTACAATCCCCTTTACCATGATGCCACTCCAAGCCTCCTCTCTTCCATGATGCCACTCCAAGCCTCCACTCCCTTCCATGATGCCACTCCAAGCCTCCACTTCTTTCCATGACTCCACTCCAAGCCTCCACATCCTTCCATGACACCACTCCAAGACTCCTGCCTCTACCATGACTCCACTTTAAGCCCCTTTTCCATGATGCCACACCAAGCCTCCTCTCTTCCATGATACCACTCCAAGCCTCCTCTCTTCCATGATACCACTCCAAGCCTCCACTTCTTTCCATGACTCCACTCCAAGCATCCAATCCCTTCCATGACTCCAGTCCAAGACTCCTGTCTCTACCATGACTCCACTTTAAGCCCCTTTTCCATGATGCCACTCTGAGCCTCCTGCTTTCCATGATACCACTCCAAGCCTCCTGCCTTCCATAATGCCACTTCAAGCCTCCTCTCCCTTCCATGATGCCACTCCAAGCCTCTTCTTTCCGTTTTAAGGCTCCACTGGGTGACTCCCTGCTATTTTTTCCTGTTGTCTCTTGTTGATTTCATCTCTGTTGGTTGTTCTCAGTCATATTGGTTGTCTCTGGATAACCAGTTTGTTCTGTTTTTACAGCAGGTGCTTTGGTTGGCATTTTATTAATGTACCCTAACTACCCTTCCATCTCATTATAATGCAGTTATGCGACAGTCTGCATGCTTAGTTTTTAACCCAATCATGGTTGATAACTATGCTGCCTTCTTTAATTGCACGCCGGTGGGTCGGGCGTCAGACTCTATGATGGCCCCGACATAAAGCTATTCATTTTAGTTGGTTGGGACCGGAGCTTCTTGTCTGTTGCTTGGCCCACCGGGGTCCAACTGGTGTTTTTCTTTTGCTCCGGAGTTAGTAGGTTATTCGGCGCCCAGGGATCTCCATCGTCGGGCAGCTTACTCAGTCTGTGAGTCCTGGTTTGTGATTCATCAGGATGTTTATCTTGATGATTCATTGACTAGTTAGAGATTCACCACGAGGACCGAATAAGTAACTAAATGTTATGAACCACTGCAGAAGCTGAGGGTGAGGTTATGGCCATGTAAAACCGGTTTAAGCCCGCCAGTAACTTTGTGTTACTGATCGTTCCAAGTCGATACTTCTGTGGCGGTTCTTTTTGTTTTATGTCTTGGCGTATAAAATTTTTTTTGTGCTGTTGGCGCCTTATGTATGTTTTCATATTTTTAGTTAAGTTAAGGTAACTGAGTGGCCACCTATTGGGAAAATAGCTGCTCATTCGGCTTACGATATGTTTCATGGTATGAGTACCTGATTGTTAGTTTGGTTTTTTCCCACCTCGGTTTTTGGAGTGGGAATCTTTTTCTGATTGCGCCTTTTCCTGATCTTTGCCTACTTGTACCTTTCAATATAACACGGCCATGTCATAGCTCCAAAACTGATAATTTGCTATATTATATGTATGATGTAAGTAACCCCATGATAACACAGTTTCACTTATAACATGGTCTGCTTCTATAGACCCCAAAGGTGGCATTATATTGACTTTTTCAATTATAACTTTATGTGAAGAATTCAAAGTGTGTTTCTCATTGGTTATGCTGGATGCAGCCATTACGAAAACCTTCCCATGCAATATACAGAGATTTTTTTTTTTTTTTTTCAGAAGAAAAAATTAAAATTTCATTTTTCAATTTCCGCTCAAAACATACATTGTGGGTACGGGTTAGAACCGCCTCACCGCGGTGGTTCTAATGAGTACCCACAATGTATGTTTTGGATCAAAAACAAGAAAATTATAGATATACCCCTGCAAACCCCAGTTTTTGTATATAAAAGTGGGGTTTAAGCAGGTATTCATTTCACGGACATGTTTTCCTGATGAATTCTCCACATTTCACATTGTGAATGCGAGTTCTAGGCTTTTAATACAAAAATATTGTCTTTTGCAGGAGAAAACCATGATACGCTGACAAGTGTCAACCAGGCAAATCCTAGTGACGGTGACTATATTGCATCAGCCTACAAGGGCCATACATTGTTAGTTTGGACACAAAGTTAAAAGGTAGGTAGGCTAAATTTTACAGAAAACTAGTCAAACCATGCACTTTGTAGAGGAAAGCTGTGTGGGATAGACTAGTTTTCATTACAAAAACATGCCCATGCAATGTACAGAGATTTTCAGAGTTGTGAAAAATGAAAATTTTCAGCAGATATTTTTCTTGTTTTTACACAAAACATTGATTGTGGGTACACGTTAGAACCGCCTGTGTGAGGTGGTTCTAAAGAGTACCCACAATCTATGTTTTGGATCAAAAATAAGAAAAATAAGTATACCCCTGTTAACCCCATTTTTACTATATAAAAGTGGAGGTATGAGGAGATATCATTTCACAGACATGTTTTCCTGATGTTATAGATTCTTTATCGAATTTACCATTAGAAGCAAATAATGACACTCTCAAAAGTTATTATCAGTTAGAAAACTAATGACAAAATGCTACTTTGAAACATGTACATGTTCACGTAAAAATGTTCGTTTTTCATTATAAATTTCAGGAAGAAAAAATGGCTGGGCATTACATCTGCATCCTGTTCCAGGACATTGAGCAAGACAATGTGGCTGCCAACATGAATGGAATGAAAGATCCTGCTTCTGGGGCTTCAGTATTGAACATGACATCGAGGCTGTGAATATGAACGGAAGAAAAGACTTCCGGGATTTAAATATTGAAAATGAGATCACATCATTCCAGTAAAATTCATTCCTAACCTTAGACCAATTCCCTGAACCTACCTGTGTAACAGCTATTGAATATCCTCAAAATTTTACTTTCAATAAGAGCATCCAAGTGGACTAGAAGATCAGACCTGCTGCAGTAAATGAACATTTAGTCATTGTGAAACGATGTGAAAGTTCAGATACAGTGATATACAAGTAGTGCTACTGGTCACAATGGATGTTTTAGCCAATAATGACCTTGATTTAATGGCTGTCCAGTTTGGACAGTCACTCTTGGAATCTGATCTTAAACAGTTTCAGGATTTCTCGGAAGAATCGGAAGCTGCAACTGATGATGTGTTAACAAACCATAAAGAAACCAATGGATCCAAAATTGACAAAACCGAAACTGAAAAACATGGTGCTGATATTTATAATTATCTACCTCATGAAACTTCCATTGTTAAACAAGAACTTAATCAATATGTTTGTACTGATTGTGGAATGTCTTATACAAAACAAAGCTCCCTTGCCAATCACAGACTGTCTAAACACGCTTTTGTGTGTCAAACATGTGGCAGCCGGTTTGGTGTAAGATCAAACTACGAAAGTCATGTACAGTTTGGTTGTGGTAGAACGGCCCCAGCTACCAAACAACTAGAATGTATGGTGTGCCATAAGGTCCTACAAAGCAAAAAGACTTTGAAACGGCATCTCCAACATCATCATGGGAATGGTGAATTTCAGTGTAGGGTTTGTGGGCGATCATTCCAGCAGCAGACGCATCTCGACCAACATCAGCGTACACACGAGGGCTTTAAACCGTACGCATGTCGTCTTTGTGGGAATTCATACACGGAAAAATCGAGTATGACGAGACATCTGAGAAAAATCCATGGAACAAACGATCACGATCTTATTGAAAACAGAGTGTATGAAGCTGTTTCAGCGTCACAAGCTGCTACCGATACAGATGTTGTAGATCTGTCAGAAAGTAATGACATGGTAGAAACTCATGATGTTGGAGAAACCAACAATAGTGAAAATTATGAGTATGTGCTAGATAACCCAGATCAGGAAGGAGAAAATGGACTTACTAATGGAGATCATTATACTCTAGGTGATGAAGTGGAACACATGCTTGACAGTGAAAATGATAAGCATTTATCTAACTTTCCTGATATAACTCCTAGATCTGCGGAATATATGAAAGGTGTTACAGTTCTGGATAGTGAAATAGGTAGAGATGAGATCAATGCAATTGGATATGAACTACCAGAAAGTTTGCCAGTGAATGGAAGAGAATTTGAAATTGAAAATGATGAAGATAGTTTAGATGAAAGTGAAAAGAGTGTTGATAGTGATAATTTCTATGATGCTGATGATGATGAAGATGATACTCCTGGTTTACCGCCACCTAATATAGGAGAGATAATCACTGAGAGAATCAAAATAGAACAAAAACAGCTAAATCTAGCATTCATGAATAGGCATTCTAAGGAAAGTGACCTTGGAATAAATGGCTTTGATTTTCAAACATTGAAAACACCAAGTAAAGAAGATAAACCTATGGTGTTGCCACTGATGAGCAAAGTTTTGCAAAATATCTCTGTTTCCAGAGATTGTCATATATGTGGTAAAATCTACAGCAGTCCTAGTGCTCTGAGGAAACATGTTATACGACATGAAGATGAAGATGCTTTTAAATGTGTAATATGTAAAAAGAGTTTTCCCACAACCTCTGAGTTACAAGAACACATGGTAGCACATCAGTTTGAAAAGAAAATAAAGTGTGATTTTTGTAAAGTTATGTTCACAGAAAAGTCAACCTATCGAAGGCATCTACGAAGGTTTCATGATTACTCCCTAGAAGGGGCCAGAGAATATGTTCAAGAGAACTTTAAAGAATTAGGGCCTGAAGATTATCTAGCCCTTATGAATAGTGCATCTGAGGATGATACAGTTAAAGACCAAGCAGAACTGAATGAACCAAAAGCAAACATACTTGGAAGTCATAATAAGTTGCGTTCTTTGCTTACCAAACCAAATGAGCCAGAAAGGGATCTGAAAAGTGAAGCAAATTTGAACGAAAATCCTTATATAGACATGGGAGATCTAGGTTCAGTTCAAAGTGAGACAAGTTATGATAAAGCTATTAAAGGAAAGACATTTGGTGGATTTTTGCCAGAACCAAAGGTTTATGATTGCCACATTTGTGGGAAATTGCTTGGAACTGGTACCTCACTCAGAAGGCACATTAAACGCCATGGCGACGACTTCAGGTGCACTGTTTGTAAGCGGAGCTTCTCGGACAGCAAGGTTCTACACCAGCATATGTCAGTTCATAACCAGCAATACTTAGTTTGCACTGTATGTGGTAAGACTATGACAGAGAGGTCCAGGTATCGTTCCCATCTAAGGTCAATTCATGGGTTTACACTGGAAGGTGCACAGGCATACGTAGATGGTTTAATTGATATTGGAGACATGAAAATGGAGCTTAAAGACACTGAAAATAAGAGTGAAAGTCTACTGAAAACATTAAAACTTGAACCAGATGAAGATGAGGAAAATTCTGTCAGTAGAAATACGACAATTGAAGATTTGGACAAAAGCAATGAAGAATCGGTTCAATTTACTGAAAAGATGGAAAACAATTCTGAAAGCACAACCTCTGAAGTATTAGGGGATAAAGTTAATGGAAAAATCAATGTTTTGTTGAAAAACTATGACTGTCCTATATGTTTTAAGCAGTTGGGAGATGCAAGTGCAAGATCCAAACATATTCGTAGGCATGACGGTCATGTGGCTTTTGAATGTGAGATATGTCATGAAGCTTTTCCACAGATAAGGCTAATTGAAAGTCACGTGAAGACCCATACACTAAGAGGTGCCAAATGTAATGTATGCTTGCTCTACTTTGCTGATCGTAGCAGTGCAAGAAGACATTTAGTGAAAATACATGGACTGAGCCCGAATTCTAATCAGATTGAGGACCATATGTCAGACTGCCATGGTGAAATTGATCATAGCAACTTTGAAACCCTACACTATACAGTCATAGATCTAAAGAAACATCCTGATGTGAAAGTAAGGGACTGCTACAACTCTGTCTTGCCATCAGTTGTTTATCAGAAACTATATGAAACTGAGAAAATTAAAACAGAAAAATATGATTTTACATCGATTAAAGATGAAATAGGTACAGAGAAATTTGAATTCACAACACTAAAAGATGAATTAGCTTTAGACAATAGTGCTGAAAAATTGCCTGATTTTGATACTAATACAAAGACTGTGAAAGACATGCATTTAAAGCAGGAGGTTCTAAGTGATGCAGATCTTGACATGTATATACATAAAAATAGTAATGCAAATTATGGTGTAGCTAACAAAAGAAAAGCAGAGGATGGTGAAAATGAATATAAGAAAAGGCACAAAAAAGAAAAGTTATCTCATACACCACTCAAAATTGTCTTCAAGAGAGAACATAAGGAAAAGGCTGATGAAAATGCTGATTCTCCGAAGTTTACCATCAAAGATAGTGAAGAAAGTAAAGATGAAATAGGCAGTTATAAATCAGACCAGTCAGACAATACTATTGATATGGATGTTGAACAGACAGAACCTACTGCCAATGAAGACTTAAAGGAGGCAGATAATAAATATATTTTAAGGGATAGTTTGAAAAAAGATGTAGCTTTACTTGATGAAGAGATTAGACAGAGGTTATTAGAAATGCCATCAATGTTAACACCAGTCAGTCAGTATATATCTGATGCTTTCAAAAATACTAAAAATACTAATACAAATGATTCTGCTCTCTCTGAAGGCTTTGAATCATCGGATATGGACAGTTCACTGAATACACCAAATACAAGTAAACATCATTGTTTTGATTGTGACAAAGATTTTGCCTCGTATAAAAGCTACAGAGCCCATCGTCGTCGAATGCATCCAATGACGTGTGACGTGTGCAACGAGAAATTCCTGGATTTGATTCTCTACCAGTCCCATATGGCCAGCCACCTGGAATCCTCCAAGGCAAAGTGTTATGACTGTCCTGTTTGTGGGAAATACATAAAAGACGCAAGTTCCCGAGCAAAACATTTACGTCTTCATACTGGAGAGAAACCTTACGGCTGTGAGATTTGTGGGAAACGTTTTACACAGACGGGACATCTTGCATCTCACATGCGCCTCCACAGCGGAGAGAGACCTTATGATTGCCGGCTCTGTGGGAAATTTTTCTCCGAGAAATCGAGCGTGAAACGTCACCTACGCAAGATACATTTTAATCAATACAACAAAAAGTGTGATGTTTGTGGCCTGTTGTGTGCTACGCGGGAGGACTACAGAGCACATATGTTGAGTCATGCGCATGGCGCTTACCATTGCGAGCTTTGCGAAAAAGTTTTCCCTGATTCAAAACGTCTCAAGTTGCACATTTTTAATTCTCATGATAAAGTCAATCTCGATGCCAAGACTTACACCTGTAAAGAATGTGACAAATACTTTTTCTCACCAAAAGGTTTGAAAAATCATGTGAAACGCTACCATACTGGCGAATGTCCTGTATTTAATTGTGCAATGTGTTCAAAAACATTCCTAAGCACTCTGACATTAGAAAGCCATATGGCAACACATAGGAAGAGAGATCTGTCGTGTCCAACTTGTAATAAACCATTCAGAACAAATGGGTCGCTATCGCTTCACAAAAAGAGACATGTTATATCTTTCTTACAAAAGACAGAAAAGAGTGTTGATGTAAAGCATTTAGATGTAAATGATAAACCAAATATTGAAAACCATGATGAGCAAATTGATGGTAATATTAAGCCAAAGCCAAAAATTGAAAACCATGAACAGATTGATGGAAATATTAAACCAAAACCAAACACTGAAAACCAGTATGAACAAATGGATGGTAATATAAAACCAAAGCCAAAAATTGAAAACCATGAACTGGAAAACTTGTCTGAAAATGTTGATTTAACCAAAGTAAAAACGGAACCAAATGATAAGCTTGAAAATGAATCTGCAATTGCTAATGTGAACAATATAAAATCAGAACAAGTAGATGATAATGAAGAAGATATCAATATAAATGAAAGGAATCATGTTAAAACCAATACAGAAACAAAAAGTAAAGAAATGCAGAAATTAATTGACGACTATGTGTTAACAATAGACAACACAGCAACATACACTCACTACTCTATATATCGCCCAGAGTGTATTCTAGATGTAAATCAACTGGAGAAATATTCCGATGACAACAATACTACAGTACCTGAGGAAAAGCCTGAAATAGCCATACAGAAAGAGGACCTGAAGCGTATGATAGGTGCCGGGGCTCAGGCAAGGTGTATGAACGTCTACAAGTGTAACGCCTGTGGACTATTCCTGACAACTAAGAGACACTTGAAAAGACACATTGTGGCGCTACATAAGCAGAAGAGTGTCAAGTGTTCTATGTGCAGTTCAAAGTAAGTTTTTTGTGTGTTTTTCATGACGCAAAAATGCCCATGTAACTGACAGAATTTTTAGCTCACCTGAGCCGAAGGCTCACAGGTGAGCCTATAGTATACCCATGCTCCGGCGTCAGTCCGTCCGTCCGTCGTCCACAATTTCAAAGATCTTCTCCTCTGAAACCACATGGCCAATCGAAGCCAAACTTCATGTGGAGCATCCTTAGGAAGGGGGAACGAAAGTTTATATAAATGGTCAAGGTCACATGACCAAGATGGCCGCCATGGCTATAAATAGCAAAAACCTTTGAAAATCTTCTTCTCCAGAACCAGTGGGCTGATTTCCACGAAACTTGGTATGTAGCATTGGGGACGCGGGCCCATCATAGTTTATATAAATCATGACCTTAGGATGACCTTGACCTATTTTACGACAAGGTCATCTTAGGTCGCCAATGCATTTGAATGGGAAAAAATGGTAAAATGCTATTTAGTGGGTAAAACTTACTGGGAATAGGCAAATGGACAGAAGATTAATGTTAATGGAAAATTTTAGCCCCTGGGAGGTTGTCTGCCCCTGCCCCGGGGCTGTATACATGTATATGACCATAATATTCAAACATCTTCTTCTCTGAAACCGCTAGGCCAATCAAAGTTAAACTTCATGTGGAGCACCCTTGGGAAGGGGGAATGAAAGTTTATATAAATGGTCATGGTCACATGACCAAGATGGCCACCATGGCTATAAATAGCAAAAACGTTAAAAAATCTTCTTCAGAACCAGAAGGCCTATGATTTTGAATCTTAGTGTGAAGCATCTGGGAATGGAGCTCTACAAAGTTTATATAAATCATGACCCTGGGATGACCTTGACCTATTTTACAGCAAGGTCAACTTAGGTCTCCCATGCATTGGAATGGGAAAAAAATAGGAAAATGTAATTAAATGGCAGAAAAGTTGCTAGAAATGAGCGAATGGACAGAAAATTTATGTTAAAGAAAATATTTTGGGCCCAGGGGGTTGTCTGCCCCTGCCCGGGGGCTATATACATGTATATGACCATAATATTGAAACATCTTCTTCTCAGAAACCGCTAGGCCAATCAAAGCCAAACTTTTTGTGGAGCATCCTTAGGAAGAGGGAATGAACGTTTATATAAATGGTCATGGTCAAATGACCAAGATGGCCACCAAGGCTATAAATAGCAAAAACATTTAAAAATCTTCTTCTTCAGAACCAGAAGGCCTGTGAATTTGAAACTTGGTATGAAGCATCTGGGAATGGAGCTCTACAAAGTTTATATAAATCATGACCCTGGCATGACCTTGACCTATTTTACGGCAAGGTCAACTTAGGTCTCCCATGCATTGGAATGGGAAAAAATAGGAAAATGTAATTAAATGGCAGAAAAGTTGCTAGAAATGAGCAAATGGACAGACGATTTATGTTTAAGAAAATATTTTGGGCCCCGGGGGTTGTCTGCCCCTGCCCCGGGGCTATATACATGTATATGACCATAATATTGAATCATCTTCTTCTCTGAAACCGCTAGGCCAATTAAAGCCAAACTTTTTGTGGAGCATCCTTAGGAAGAGGGAATGAAAGTTTATATAAATGGTCAAGGTCACATGACCAAGATGGCCGCCATGGCTATAAATAGCAAAAAAAATTTTAAAAATCTTCTTCTTCAGAACCAGAAGGCCTATGATTTTGAAATTTGGCATGAAGCATTAAGGAACGGAGTGGGATGACCTTGACCTATTTCACGGCAAGGTCAACTTAGATCGCCCATGCATTTGAATGGAGAAAATTGTTAAAATGTCATTTGAAGGACAAAACTTGCAGTAAATTGGCAAATGGACTGAATTTTTATGATTTGAAAAAGACATTGACTCCAGGAGTTATTCTGACCCTGCCCTAGGGTTATATACTTGCATTGTACCATTCTAGTCTAAAAAGTTTATTGGTACATGTATATATCTCGGGTCTCAGGTGAGCGTTTACAGGACCATTGGTCATCTGGTTTATGTTGTTGTAAGAATGAAAATTTTCACTGGAAAAATTTTGATGTTTTTTTTTTATTTTTTTTAAAGGTGCTGGCTTTTAGGTGATTAACTTGTCCCATAATTCTATGCTTAAAGCTTCTTACTGTAAGATTAAAACAATCAAAAAACAGGCACTTGATAAAACAGTTAAAAAGAGGCGCTCGACGACTGGATGTAGGTGTGTGTTTGTCTATATAGTAACCCTTAACACGAGGGTGGGTGATTGATAAATACATATGGTATGAACGTTTCACTACTACTAGTGTCTTCAAATGGGTAAGAATGCAAAAAAAAATAAATAAATAAATAAAAACAAAAATAAATATTAAAAAAAAAAGGTCAAGTACTAATCTGCATCATTGCTGGGTGGAAACCCAAATTGTAAACTGTATTCTTTTTCTATGATGCAAGGTAGGCAATAACTACCTTCTGTTTGTGAAAAAGTGATTCTCAGTTCTCTCTCCTATATCATTTCCAGATTTTCCACCAATATTCTGCTGCGAGCTCACATCCGTAGGATGCATGACGTTGACACAGCAGTACGACCGGTGTGTAAATACTGCAATAAGGAACTGAAGGACCAGAGAAATCTTAGGGAACATATGAAACTACACACAGGTATGTAATGGTGGCAGGGAACATGTGAAACTACACACAGGTATGTAAATGGTGGCAGGGAACTCATGAAACTGCACACAGGTATGTAAATGGTGGCAGGGAACATATGAAACTACACACATGTACTATGTAAATGGTGGCAGGGAACTCATGAAACTGCACACAGGTATGTAAATGGTGGCAGGGAACATATGAAACTACACACAGGTATGTAAATGGTGGCAGGGAACATATGAAACTACACACAGGTATGAAAATGGTGGCAGGGAACATATGAAACTACACACAGGTATGTAAATGGTGGCAGGGAACTCATGAAACTGCACACAGGTATGTAAATGGTGGCGGGGAACATATGAAACTACACACACAGGCCTTGAAAGTTTTCTGAGGACCTACTCATCCTGTGGGGCGAGTTGTAAACAATTTTCACTCGTCCTTACTGCTGGTGCACTCGTCCTTAAAATCTGGATTTCAAAAGAGACAAAAATCATCAAAAACTAATGTCGCCCTGCTTTGACATTTTTTTTTTTGTCTACTTTCGATATCAAAATGGAAATGCTCGATTATTTGACTTTTGGTGTAAGCCGTTTTATCACATGGAGATAAAACCCGGAACGTCTTACGTCTCGATAGTACGGCGCGCCGTGAATAAAATGACCAATGCTTTCCGGTATTTGGACCATGTACTGGATTTTATTGAATTTCATTTACTGCGGACTAGTGACGTAGTGCAAACACCCGGTTGACAATCGGAAACGAAATCTTCAGCTGATTTTGCATTTACGGACATTTACTGCCTCGAGTCAGTCCCGAAAATGCTACTCGTCCTGTCGGACGAGCCAGGGTAAATTTCCACTCGCCCGTATCGAACTTTCACTCGTAAATACGAGCGGACGTGTGGATTTTTCTAGGCCTGACACAGGTATGAAAATGGTGGCAGGGAATATATGAAACTACACACATGTATGTAAATGGTGGCAGGGAACATATGGAACTACACACATGTACTATGTAAAAAATGGCAGGGAACATATGAAACTACACACAGGTATGTAAATGGTGGCAGGGAACATAAGAAACTACACACAGGTATGTAAATGGTGGCAGGGAACATATGAAACTACACACAGGTATGTAAATGGTGGCAGGGAACATATGAAACTGCACACAGGTATGTAAATGGTGGCAGGGAACATATTAGGCTATCACATAGTATATGGCAGAGGTGCACCATGCCGGGGATTTTTGTAGACATATATGTTTTGAAAGCCAGTACCCTAAGCTACTAAATGCCGCTTGTTAGCACTCTGACTGCTGGGGCTTTATCGTGCCAGAGCGTGTTACGTACGTTACCAACGTATGATTTTTAAATTCAAGCTGCTAAGGGGATCACCAAAATTTATGACAAAAAGCAAATATTTGACAAGAACTTTACCTTTAGATATGTAGCAGAGATGTTACCTAATCTAACGGGACCAAATTCAATAATATTTAGATTTCATGACTACTGGTACAACAGAAGTAACGTAAATAACCCATGTATTTTGGCATATCCACCGTGTTTCGTTTCTTATAAAATATAGCTTAGACAATTTACCAAAATATAATTTATATTATAGTTATCTACAGTCCTTGTCCTTTAAAATGACATATAGTACAGATCTCTGTGACCTTCCATCACTCCACAGATGCCGATTGTCTTCCCCTACCCCCATTTAAATAATATGCCTTTTAATAAACAAATCCCAGCAGAAACAGAACAAAGACACTTCCTTTCCTCAACAACATCCCAGTTTTCGAAATAAAACTTCCATAGGTATTAAAATCACACAAAAATCAACTACAGATCATGCTTCATGATAATGGTAACATATTTTACGTAATGTCATGGTAACGTATGTAACAATTTTGTTTTTTCACTATAAAATCATATACTTATGATTAATTGCAGATTATCTTTTTTTCTCTCACAGTACTGTAACTAGTTATTTCAATTAGGAAATTAAATTGATTGAATATCTGTCCTGAAAGGTATTAAAAGCACACAAAAAGCAACTACAGAACATGCTTCATGATAACGGTCACATACTCATACTTTACGTAATGGCATGTTTACGTACGTAACAATTTTGTATTTTCTCTATAGAATCAAATACTTATAATTTATAGCAGATTATCATTTTTCTCCCATAATTATTTCAATTAGAAAAATAAATTTACTGAAATGAAAAAAATGAGAGCCAAAAGGGCAACAATCGCTCACCTGATAACAATTAAGTCTGAAAAGGATTAAATCAGTAACAGAAATGGAATGGAATATTAATTGCGGTTCTATTCTGCTAACATACAAATTTATTAAAGCTTATTTGTGTATTCACATTATTGTATAATTCTATTATGATCGTAGACTCAAGTCACAGGTTTACCGTTATGAAACTGAATGACTCTCCAGTGTTGCGATTGATCAAATACATTCACTTCCTTCATAATGTTCATGGCAAATCTGTGACGTCAGTCTACTACAACAGATATAATATATCATACGTATCAAATGGATCATAAAGTGAAGGCTCTAAAGAACATTATGTTAGCTGAGTGAGCAGCTATTTCACTAAAGGTGGACATACAACTACCTGAACTTAACTACTTCAGTGTGACTTCAGAAATCGACACCAAAACCTAAAACAAATACACGTAGGACCACAAAAGAAATACGACCCTGGGACATTGTGAAGCAATGAAAGTTGTGTATTCATGTGGATTTGCTTATTACATGTATCCATTTTTTTTCACAAAAAACGAAAACTACACCATTGATACAGCTTGCGTTATGTTTTCTTAGTTTAAGTGCCTAATTGTCAATTTAGTTTTTCCACACCTCGGTTTTTGGAGTGTGAATTTCTGTCTGACTGCGCCTTTTCCTGACCATTGCCTACTTGTACTTTTTAGGGTCACATGTAACACAACTGAAACTACTGACTGAATGATCATCTGATTACTGGTTAACCACTCAGGTATGAGCCTCTCAAGAAAATGTGGTTACGTCAAGCCATTCATTACATATGCCTCAATGGTTTAGTTGGGTGGTTATATTTGAAGCAATTTTTGGATGTCATGACATCCTAATTTTGGGTATAAGTTCCATAAAATGAAGGCAACTTCCCAACTTGATAATAGCTGTTGACTGGGACGCTAAGCATCAATGCAAACAAACAAACTTTGGAGCAAACGAAAACTGTCATATGAACCTCAGAGGACTGAGCAAGACACACGAAGGGTCTTGCCCCAGCCCACCCTACATAAACAATATTTCCAGACACGCCAGTAATGGGATTTTCATTCCTGACTTACATATGAACATGTACTTCTTACAGAAGTTTAAATAAGATATTGAAGGTGCTATAGAATGGCCTCACTTACAAATTCACCATCTTAGGTGTAACATGTTTTGTCTTTTTGTCAAGGGCAGCTTATGTAGTTAAAAGGAGATGCGATCAAATATATAACCGCTAGAGTGACCATAATACTTTCACCCACCAATCATATACATTGTCATGGGAACGGGAGTTCTGTTCTGATCTGGCTCTTCTTTATGCATGTAAACTGCAGAACTGTATCCGTCTAAATAAAATACATGTAGCTTGTGGTATCGCAGACAGTTAATGCGCAAAAATGACAAATTTTCGTGATAAAGAGAGCAGCTATTAAGTGTTTTATGTACCATAACACCATTGTTGCTTGCTACTGATTGTTTTAAAGTGATGGTTTGGATTAAATTCTTACTTGGTGTTAGATGGAGTTACGAGTAGAATTATTATATTATATTTCCTTTGTTGCCATTTTTGTTTTTGTCCGTATACTTGTAGAAAATTCACGGTAAAGAAAGTTTCGAACAACCAAGTTCTCACTCCTGGGCTCGACACTGTACCACCACTACTGTGAGCGTTTTTCTCCATTGGGAACAACATTAAGCGCGACTCCTTGAGGTTGTGTTCCTTTTGATTGGTTATACACCTAACATGCATTGGATGGTTAGTGAAAGATAGATACTTGCATGAAATCTGCAAAACCCAACATGATTAGGTTGCTAATGATGATATAGCGCACTCATTTAAAAGCCTTGATGACACCAATCTTGACGTCAATAGACATATCTGCAAGGCTCATTTTTATGTAGATTCAACAAGTTTAGGCCTATCGTGCCTTGTTACACACCCGCTTTAAGTCTATGTCACATAACAATGACTAAAGTCGATCAATCCACCTTCACATTTTGCTTGCATACACATGACAAAGATTGATTGTTTTATTGTAATCATATCTAGTGAATTTCATGACTGATTGATTGAAAGACTGATTATAATATTATAACAAGTATAAGCTTTTACAAAAAGCTTGGTCTACGCTTCGCATATATAAACTTGAATGTCAAAGAATCTGACCGGACTCCCATATTTCATCGTGGTTCATGTGACTGAACAGAAATAAAATGCTGCGCGGTCAAAGCATTCATACCTGACAATAGACCGTCACAGTACTGGCGGTTGGTTCATTGCTTGGATAGAATGTAATTGGCTACACGGCAGGTGGGGTGCTGTCAAAGCTTTCAGGCCTGACCATATAGCGTCACAATACCGTCGGTTCATTTCATTCCGTTGTTGCTTAGATAGATGCAGTCATGCACCAGTTCCACGAATTTAACAATTTGCCACATTTTTGATACCTACTGCACCATTGGTACAAATGTTACCGGAGGTTTGCCTGGGTGTTTTGGGTGTTTACACGGTCCTTGGCGAAACGACCCGGAATCCTACTAACACGATGGTCAAGCCACTAGACTCAAATGTGCAGTTGCAGTTGTAGAGAGGTGTACGAGTTGTCTTGTAATTTAATTAAAAGTAGGTCAATCTCAAACTTTAGAGTAGTCTACGCGCTGGCGCCTAGACAATGATGATCAAAAAACACTGAAACCATTTTAGAGCCAAATTCTGAAATGTAAGATGTGTTTTATTTTTGTTCAGATTCATAAGCATTTAGGAATCTCAGCCCTTTTTGTATGAGTGGAAATGACTTTACGACACTTACCGTTATCTACGTTACCATGTAACAAGACACTAGGCGACATGCATTAAGGTTGTGTTAGTATTAAGCTTGTAATCATTAAAACAATGGCAATTTTAAACTGAAAATGTGTCATTGAATTGAGTGTTTCCCCCAATGACACTTCAAGAAATTATATTATGTATTTTCAAATGCGTCTCTGTCAAATACATGAATGTGGGCAAGCAACAACGGCACATGTTTCACTCAACAGGATACAGTTTAAACAAAGTCCAAACATTGTTGGTTAAATAATTTGGACAACAGACTTATTTGCAAACACTAAATTTATTATTTCGAAAGCAAATCCTCACAACTCATTCCACCTCAGCCCTCTGTATGAAGGGAATGTTCTTACGGTATTTTGCCGTTATCTTCGTTACCAATGACAAAGCACTCGGTAACAATTAATAAGAAGTCATTGGTTTATGATAAGTTTACCATTTAGACAACGCCAAGTTTTAATTTGAATGTTTTGCTGAATTGTACTATTTACCAGTGTCCCTTTGAGAATGACTATGATTTAGTTATAGACATAAGTATATGTATACTGGCAAGTGGGGACGACACAAGTTTCAATATATGACATGCAGCTGCAAACAAAGCACACGCTTTTGGGGGAACTAATTCGGACAACAGACTTTATTCAAAAAATATGTCCACACAATCAGTTTATTTATTTTCGTTAGAAATTGGATATACTGTTTGTTCATATGGAACGTCTACTGCATATTTCGTTACATACGTTACCATATGTGGTACAATGAATTATGCTCATATAAAAGCATATGTTTTAGTTATTTTTTTCCTATTTCTAATTTGTGTGTTTGCTTTAACACTTAACTTCATAAAAAACATACCAAATGTCGATTTTATGGTAATTCTCATGAAATTTGCAACATGTCACGTACGTAACGCATTCAAAAGGCCGCTACGTCCAAACACCCCAACGGTCAGAGTGCTAACAAGTGTCATTTTGAAGGGAATTGGATGGACTTTCAGAAAATTATACCCTTCAAAAATCCCCGGCATGGTGCACCAGGGTCTATTGGCTCCTGAAGGTCTATATGAAACTACACACATGTATGTAAATGGTGGCAGGGAACATATGAAACTACACACATGTACTATGTAAATGGTGGCAGGGAACATATGAAACTACACACAGGTATGTAAATGGTGGCAGGGAACATATGAAACTACACACAGGTATGTAAATGGTGGCAGGGAACATAAGAAACTACACACAGGTATGTAAATGGTGGCAGGAAACATATGAAACTACACACATGTATGTAAATGGTGGCAGGGAACATAAGAAACTACACACAGGTATGTAAATGGTGACAGGGAACATATGAAACTACACACAGGTATGTAGATAGTGGCAGGGAACATATGAAACTGCACACAGGTATGTAAATGGTGGCAGGGAACATATGAAACTACACACAGGTATGTAAATGGTGGCAGGGAACATATGAAACTACACACAGGTATGTAAATGGTGGCAGGAACATATGAAACTACACACAGGTATGTAAATGGTGGCAGGGAACATATGAAACTACACACAGGTATGTAGATAGTGGCAGGGAACATATGAAACTACACACAGGTATGTAAATGGTGACAGGGAACATATGAAACTACACACAGGTATGTAAATGGTGGCAGGGAGGATATTTGGGCCCCATTCCTTTGCCCCATTGGGGCCATGAGAATTAGATGGGCTGCTTGTGCCTTCATACCAGGCAAAGCAAGTAAAGGTTATAGCTGACTGACCAATCACCTGATTACTGGTTTACCACTTAGAAGGTCTGAGCCTGCCTAGGAAAAGATGTTAGTCAAACCATACATACATATCTACTTAACATGGTATTTTAAAGCACATTTTGCATGTAATGACAGCCCAATCGTACCGACATTACCATAACTGTTAACTGGGACATGAGGTCCAGTTGAATGAAAAGTCAGTGTAATTTTTTGCCTTTGAGCAAGACACTTTAACTCCCCTCAGGACTGGTTTATTCATGTACCTGGGAAGCAATGACTCTGTCCTGACATGACTGAAACATTGTTGAATTCGATGTTAACCCACACCACAAACAAAATCATGCATAGCCCTAATTTTCTTATGTATTTGTTCACAAACAACAGGTATTTTGATCAGTTTTATTGGGAACAAGGAAAGCATGTCTAGTTTTTGCTATGAACGTGAATGTCATAGGTGAGATGTAAGAAAATGAAAGTCACGCCAATGGTCATGTCTCCTGTGGTCATTATCTTGAAAAAGGTTAAAATGGCATAAATGATGAGTGAAAAAACAACATGTTTTCCATGTTGTTTTATGGTTCATTTAAATAGTATGTGTCTTGTTTTTATTGCTTAAATGTCATCAAACTAATTGAACCAGTAGTTAATTAAAATGGGCAAAAAAATCAAGGTTTTAAAGTCACTAGGATGTCAAAAATGTTCCATTCCATAGATTTGCTTTAACTTAACAATAGAAGACCACCTTTACTACTTGTGATTTTGTTAACGAACCCCACACATTCTTTTTCAGTATGTCCTTAACTTATGAACATATCAATCAACCATCATTCTGTAGATAAGAAATATCCCCAAAGATTATATACTGAGCCAGACTTATAACGCAACATCTGTTTATTATACCCCCGGCATTTATGCCGACGGGGTATATAGTTTTCGTGTTCATCCGTTCGTATGTTGGTTAGTTCGTTCGTTAGTTCGTTAGTTCAGTAGAATTTGCGTCAAAGTTTTGGTTTAAGTTTCTCTAATGATGTATATCTCAATCTCCAATGGTCAGAAACTATTCATACTTGAACCATAGGTACCCTATAGGGTTTGCTTTATATCCATCACTTCGGGCCCCTGGGTCCATGCCCGGGGGTGGGGGTAGAGATCAAAATATAGGTCACCTTTAAATTGCGTCAAAGTTTTGGTTAAAGTTTCTCTAGTGGTGTATATCTAATACACCAATGGTCAGAAACCATTCTTATTTGGACCATAGGTACCCTATAGGGTTCCCTTTGTTTCCATGAGTTCAGACCCCAGGGTCCATGCCCGGGGGTGGGGCTAGAGGTCAAAATCTAGGTCACCTTTAATTTAGGTCGAAGTTTTGATTGAAGTTTATCTGCTGGTGTATATATCATGAATCAATGATCAGAAATCATTCATTTTTGGAATTTAGATACCCTATAAGGTTTGCTTTGTTTCCATGGGTTCGGACTCAAGGGTCCATACTTGGGGGTGGGGCTAGAGTTCAAAATCTAGGTCAGCTTGAAAATGTGCTGTTTACATAGTGTTTTTCTTCTCTAAGTTCATATCTTAACAAATACCTATAGGAATGTATTCCTATTTGGATAATAGATACCCTTTAGGATTGAATTATATTCTGTGGCACCAAACTCTAGGGGTGGGGCTAGAGATCAAAATCTAGGACACATTTCTAAAATACAATAGTTACCAAGATTAATATTCTGTAGGTCTATATCTTGAAAACCATGTGTCAGAATACATTCATGTTTGCACCATGGGTACCACATAATGGCTAGACCCAAGGGTCCATTCAAGGGGTCAGGGTGGGACTTGAGGTCAAGATCTAGGACATTTTATTTTTTTTTTTGTTTGTTTGTTTAAGGATGACATTTTATTTCATTGCAATCTAGGACTGAGGACCTGACCCACAATGTCCGCGCTTATGTCCTAGATTGAGTATACACATCAGCTCTGTATACTGCTCTAAAATAGATCTGTCATTCTTAAACTACACTCCGTTTGTACCCAAAGTGCTTTACAGTGCTTATTTCTAAAATGCTTATGATAAGGGCTCTGTCTTTCATTGGGGATTTGAGGTTCAATGTTAGGGATGAGCGTGTGCCGGGTTGTTTGGGTAAGGAGTGGGGAGAGGGGGGGGGGGGGGGTACCAGCCGGGGGTATATGTGCCTCTCAAAGCACTTTTTTCTAGTTTTTAATGTTATACACTGGAAAGTTATCAAATAATCTTTGTCTTCACTGAATTAGATTGCCGGACGAATGACACGTCTCACAACATCTTGGTTGTAACATTCTGCGTTATGCGTCTCAAGAAATTAATCATTTTTCAGAGGAAGGGTCATGGCAAAAAAATGAAATGCATTGTGAATTTTTAGAATGCGACATGTGACGTGTATTTGTACCCTAGAAATTAATGTCTGTTTTCAGGATTTCCCCTGCCCCTTTTAGACAATAATTTCACTGTCAAAAGATCAATTTTGCTCAACTTTGAGCAGATTTAAAGACTCATTTTCACTCTCAGCCATTCAAGTTTACGGACATTTTAACATTTGCTACAGACGTTTCGAACCCAACCATTGGATGTTATTGTGTTTTCTAACAATGCTAAATGACGGAACTACATGTAACATGTTTTCACAAAGGTTTCAATAAAAACATTCACCGTTAGAATTTTTCACCAATTCCAATTTCTATTGTGTTCAATGGAATGCTCAGTATTAAATGTTCAATTTTCAATGAGCAAACTTTGATTTGAAATTTTGGGTATAAATGGAAGACATTTTGCAATTACCTCATCGAATCTTACTTGACGATCCATAAAAAAAAACAATTTGTGTTAAAACTGACTTCCAGAATCTCTCTGGAGATGCACACCACCAAAACAACCATTTTGACCAATCAGATTCGAGCTCAGATTCCAGCTCAGCATGCTCTGAAAACCAAAACTTTTGTACCCAATTTATTTATTGGCGATTGCTGACCAGCAGATGTCGGTTAGACCATCATACGTTACATTAAATGCGAAAAAAATGCCATAACCGTGTTGCGTTATGAGTTTGACTCAGTATTAACTAATTACTAAAAAAAAAATAAGGCATAAATACCGGTACATGAATGCAAGCTCATCACGATAACATGTCTGTGTAATGTATGCCCCCTTATACCCCACTTTAATATAGTAAAACTGGGGTATGCAGGGCCTCGGCGAGGCGGTTCTAACATCTACCCACAATCTATGTTTTCAGCAAAAATAAGAAAAATAGCAAATATTTTCTTCTGAAAATTTTCATTTTTTTTACAACTTTAAAAATCTCTGCATATTGCATGGGCATGTCTTCGTAATGTTAATAAAAAAAACTAGACTGCACAAATACAGAAACTCATACTGTCTTGTTACAAAGCTTGAAGAATGATTTTTGCATCAACATTATGAAAACATACCCATGTAATATACAGATTTTTCTCAAGTTGTAAAAATTGAAAAATTTCAAAAGAATTTTTTTTTATATTTTTCCTATTTTTGCTCAAAACATAGATTGTGGGTACACGTTAGAACCGCCTCGCCCGAGGCGGTTCTGACCAGTACCCACAATGTATATTTTGGAGCAAAAATAAGAAAAATAGGTATACCACTGCATACCCCAATTTTTCTATATAAAAGTGGGGTTTAAGGGGGTACATATTGCACGAATATGTTTTCCTGATGATTAAGGCCCATTTAACAACAGTAAATTACTGCTATTGGTGTAATGGATACAAGGTTATGAGTACAATCTTTGGCTGGCACATGCCTGTCATATTGTTGACTTATGTTCATTCTGATTGAGTAATGGCAATCCAGCCGCAAGAAATAAACAATATGAGCATGAGAAAACCAAGAATTTGCATAGATGAAAACAAAGCCGCAGATCAGCTGTGCAGTAACTGCACAGCTGATCAGCGCCTTTGTTTTCGCTGCATGGATAGTTCAATCCTTCTTCTTCTTAAAGCCAAATTTTCAAGCTTCTAGCCTGCTTCTGAGACTGTACAGGCTGGTTTATGTCAGACCTGATCAGAACCCAAATTGTTGGTTTTTATCATGCACAGTCTCATATAACATTTGTACAAAAACAGTTTTTTTTAGATACTAATAATTTATGGTCATTTGTTTATTTCCTCATAGATTTATCATAAATTGTCATGTCGATAACATATAAACCATAAGTAATGGGCAAAAAAATAAATAAATGTTAATTGATAGTTGAAACATGTTCTAAAGCAGAGAGAATGTCATCATCCATTTCGTATTAATTTTCTGTAATTATAAACCATAAAATATGAATTGAAAATGAGAAGATTTCTAATTGTCTAATTTAGCTACATAAGAAACCATCACAACAAAGTATGCAGACAGTGTCCTAAGTGTAACACGATTTTTGCTATCAAGAAAAGTTAATATTGTTATTTTTTTTTCTCTATTTTAGGTAATCTCCCATATGCATGCAGTAGTTGTCATCGGACATTCAGCAGTCATTCCAAACTTGCATTCCACATGGAATCTCACAACAAAGTACGCAGGCAGTGTCCCAAGTGTAACACTAAATTTGTTCATGAGAGGTCCTACCGTCTACACGTGCAGGCGCAGTGCTTGGGACGTCGTAAGAGGGCAAAATTAGGTAGCCCCAAAAGACATACAGAGAATTATTTTATGAATTACGACTGTACTGTATGTGGTCGACAGTATAGATACGAAGAGTCACTGTTTTTACATATGAAAACTGACCACGGGATAGACACTGGTATAAGGGCAGATAACACCAGTGACAGTGCAATTATGGTTGGTAACTCCGCTGACAATGTGGATGTTGACATTGATATTAGGGGAGGTAACTCCTCTATAGATCAGCTGATCATTGCAGATGCTGTTAAGAATGTAGTGAACAATGGGGCAGACATTTAAACACATTTGGAGAGTAGCTTAGGTCATTGATGCCGTATAACCAAAGAAAATAATCTGAATAGCCCCTATTTAGCCTAAATACTGATTCTAGCTAATGTCAGCCAGCCAGGACATGTATCAATATTTTGGGGAAATGTAGGCTATTTTTGCCATTTTACACATAATTGATAAAGCTGTGGATAATTTTGCTTAAACAAATGTAGGTACTCCTATCCATTTCTAAGTAGAAATTACATGGATTGACATAGTCTCCAGAATGGTATAACCTATACAGCAACACTAGTCATAATACATATTCAGCTGTGTGATGTAGAAATTTCTACTTATTCCTAGGATATCTATGTTCATGTATTTATGTTCATATTTATTTGATGAGAATTGTTGAAGATTTACTTGTATTAGTTGCAAAAGTTTGGTTGTCAGACTATGTTTTATTGTAATTGTACAGCAAATTTAAGGATGCACCAAATATTTTGGATTAATGAAATTGACTTGAATTTTTGTGTTTTGTTTATATAGCCTGAGACTGTATACATACATGTACATCTCTTTAACATTCAGTTGTTATGACCATTTGAGCCTTCGCATCAGAAAACCAACAATTTGGGTTTCTGAACAGGTTCAACACAAACAAGGCTGCACAGCCAAAGAAAATAGCATGAAGCTTGAAATTTCAGATTTAGAAAGAAGAGACATCATACTATCTATGAAGCGAAAACAAAAGCGCCGATCAGCTGTGCAGTTACTGCACAGCTGATCTGCGTCTTTGTTCCCATAATGCATGTTGTTGATTTACTTATGCGGCGGCTCATTTATGATTTTCTGTTTTGTTGGGTAGTTATTGTATTGTCAGTTTTATCATGTCTTTGTTACATCATGGAGCCTTTTTTGCAATGGCGTATACATAATATTTAGAAGATCTGATTCATTTTTGGTGTCAAAGATCTTTATGTGCATAACTTTGTGTATATTTCATATATACCATGCTTTCCTTTGTCTTCCGACAATGACAATGGCTAAAACAGTTCAGTTTATTTTATTTGTAGATTGGATATTAGGAAAATTTTTGACTCTATGCAAAACCAAAGATGCAGATCAGCTGTGCAGTAACTGCACAGCTGATTTACTGCACAGCTGATATGTGAGCGTCTTTGTTTTTTGCTACTCAGATAGTACAATCCCTCCTCTTCTTAAATCTGAAACCCGTTTTCTTCTGTATATCAGAATATCTGAGGCAAGTCACTCGTTGATTTCTTGGATTGATTTCATCTGTGTTGGTTGTTCTCAGTTGCATTGGTGATTTCTTGCATTACGAAAACATGCCCATGTAATATACAGAGATTTTTAAAGTTGTAAAAAATTAAAATTTTCAGTGGAAAATTGTCAATATTTTTCTTATTTTTGCTCAAAACATAGATTGTGGGTACACATTAGAACCGCCTTGCCGAGGCGGTTCTAACAAGTACCCACAATCTATGTTTTGGAGCAAAAATAAGAAAAATAGGTATAGATAAAAGTGGGGTATAAGGGGGTAAATGTTACACGGATATGTTTTCCTGATGGGGAGTTTTACCCAATACCCAGGAAAGGTGCGACTTGGATCACTAACTTATTTTGGACATGTCATCAGCTGTTGATATGCGGCATTTAGTCAAACATACAAACAACATATACATGTACTTTTGTGAGTTCCTGGAGTAAATATTGTAAATTATCATGAAATAACATCAAATTTTCTCTTTATCTTGACTACTGTCTTGTTTCTGATGGATAAAAATACATCATAGTTACGCATGAATTATGGTTAAGCATATGGAAGGAATTTTTATTCTGAAAATGATGTATACTCTCAAAATGTTTTATATCTATACTTTCTGTTACAGAATTCCTGATTTTGTACCAAGCATTGATTTATTTATTTCTGTTAAAGCATTTCATTTTTTTCCCATTTATGCAATATAGTCTTTACATGTATGAGGTTTTACATATTTCTTCAGCTGTTTGTTACTAGTATGTGTAATTTCAACACCAAATATTTTGCTGCTTTGCTACATGTACATTTTGTGTTTTGTTTTGTTGCTGTTTATTTTTCATGTGTTTATGATCTATGTTCAAACATTCAAAAGAACTATTCACATCAAATACATTTTTCTAGGTTCGTTGAAATAACTAAGACACCAAAGGCTTTGCTTAAAGGCTTGGGAAGACCCTTATGTTGGTAGAACTTTAGGGCTGACTTTTTGCTTGTTGTACCATCAAATGGACCATCATAAGAAATTATGTCTGAATATTTCAGACCAAGTTATGTAGAGAGAATGTACTGTTTGTATGATCTGCAATTTTTTTGATTGCCAGTGCAGGGTAGCAAAAATGCAGCATAAGGATAATGGATTGACATTGATATGTTTTTATTTGGTAGATATGTTTTGCATTGTATAGTTTTGATGTCACATAATGTGCCAAACACAAAGCATCAATGTATCATTTATTTATAACCTCCAATATGTAAACAGCTACATTTTTTCCCTTTTTAACCAAAAACCAAACAGCGATAAGTTTTTATCTCACTATGTTTTGAGTCTTTTTTTTTTTTTTTTTTTTTTTTTCTTTTTTTTTTTTTTTTTTTTTTTTTTTTTTTTAAGATATTTATGTGATGATTTTGTTAACTTTGTTACACTCACTGAAACCTCGTTTTAGGGGTTTATCTTGTACTATACCTCTTGAGCTGTTTGTTCAAACTACTTGTTCATAATCTACAGAATTAACCTGTCTTCTCTGGCTGCAAACCCATAATGGGTCAATAGCCGCCATTCAAAACTAATAGAGGGCTATTTTGACGTCAGAGAAGTCTCAGATTACTTCTGAATATGCTTTGCTTGCAATTAGATTCATAACTACATACAAATGCCATATTTTGCTGGAAACAGGAAATACATCAGTCAATTTACAATCTTTTGAAATATTGTGGTTTCGTGTTGTAATTTTAATTGGATAAATTTGTTGTCAACATTAGAATTTATTACATCTGGCAGCTGGAGTTTTTGCCAAATGAGCTGACACATGAGAAAGCAAACAAAAAAAGTCCACATAAAGGAAAGAGATTTTCCCAACTTTTGTCAGTTCCACATGAATATTGAAATAGTGAAAAAACATCCTAATAAAATTTTAGAATGACAACAGTTGTATGTGTGGGATGAATTTTAGACTCAGCTGATGTGAGCATGAAAACAAACCCGTGTAATGTATACCCCCTTGAACCACACTTTTATATAGCAAAACTGGCTTATGCAAGGGTATACCTATTTTTTTTCTTATTTTTGCTCCAAAACATAGGTTGTGGGTACTCGTTAGAACCGCAGCGGTTCTAACGTGTACCCACAATCTGTGTTTTGAGCAAAAATAAAAATATCAAAATTTTTCTGCTGAAAATTTTCTTTTTTTTTTTTTACGCTCAAAAAATCTCTGTTTTTTGCATGGGCAAGTTTTCGTAATGCACTTTGTTTGCTTTACCATGTTGCTGCTCAAAGGTAGCTAAATGTAAAAACCAAAAACTTGAAACATGCAGTTATGAAAAGAATGCCTGTATTACTGTGTCACAAAAAGGGCAGTTGGGAAGTTTTGACAAGCTTCTATTTAGCCTAATCTTAGCACTTCCATCTCGGGTTTATGATATTTTCATTTTTCTGAAAATCATTTGAAAAACTCTCAGACTTTCGGGAAAGGCTTTGTCTATATCCAGAATACATTTA
The DNA here is from genome assembly GCA_964017185.1 of Rugalucina vietnamica. Taxonomy (NCBI): domain Eukaryota; kingdom Metazoa; phylum Mollusca; class Bivalvia; order Lucinida; family Lucinidae; genus Rugalucina; species Rugalucina vietnamica. Next base: position 51,739,370 of record OZ024877.1, read on the forward strand.
TAATATGTTATTATAATCAGTTTGTTTGTATCCAAAAAAAACTAATAAAATTTATTTGCTTCATAATCAGTTATAAATTTTAAAAAAAAAAAATTTGTGTAAATGTCAATGTTTATTATACCAGATTGTTAGTTGAGAAAACGAAATACAGATGTACTGTTTTATGATAGGTCAGTATTCCATGATGTTGGTATGCTCTGACTTAGCACACAATGTTAAGAAATACAGTTTGCATCATCAGGAAAACATGTCCACGAAAAGTATACCCGCTTAAACCCCACTTTTGTATAAAAAATGGGGTTTGCAGGGGTTCACCTATTTTTCTTATGTTTGATCCAAAACATAGATTGTGGGCACTTGTTAGAACTACCTCGGCGAGGCGGTTCTAACGTGTATCCGCAATCAATGTTTTGAGCTAAAATATTAAAAATATTAAAATTTGTCCAATGAAACTTTTAATTTTTACAGCGCAAAAAAATCTGTGTATATTGCATGGGCATGTTTTCATAATGGTTAAAGGACATCACATACACAACAGTTATCAAGGAACAATCATTGCAATAGAAAACAACCAATGCAGAGTAAACAAGAAAGGATATTAGGAAGAAAATGCATGTTTGGGAAGGGGCACTTGCATCCTAAAGCCTTATATTGATTTCACCTGTGTTAGTTGTTCTCACTCACTTTGGTTGTTTCTGGGTGACCTATTTGCATTAAACTGTAGTGAGTTCCAAAGGTAACAAATACAGTCCTCACATTGTTTACTGAGTTTAAAACAGAAACTGGAACTATAGATGATAAACCTTGGCAATCACATTTTTTGTTTTCAAAAACTTAAACCTGGACAAAAATGGCAAAAACACTATTTTTACACCCCCTATGAATTAGTGCCAACAATGTTTTGAGTATGTCCTCTGTACATGTAATAAACCATTCAGAATCAGCCTGTCTTTATTCTTTATAGGTGATTTCAAGTATCATATGAGACGCGTCGTAAGAAAACGGGATTATTACCTATGCGAAAACAAAGACGCAGATCAGCTTCGCAGTAACTGCGAAGCTGATCAGTGCTTTTGTTTTCACTACTTGGATAGTAAAATTCTTCCTCTACCTATACAGAAAATTTCATGCTTCTAGCCATCCTCTTACGCTGCACAGACAGGTTTATGTCGGACCTGGTCGGAAACCCCGAAGACCGGTTTTCTTGCGTCGCGGCTCATATGAGCCTTCGCATTATAAAAACAGTAATCTGGGTTTCTGACCAAGTCTGACACAAACCAGGTTGTACAGCCACAGGGACAGGCTAGAAGCTTGAAATTTCAGATTAAGAAAGCAGAGGCATTGTAGTCTCTATGGAGAGAAAACATAGAGGCTAATCTGCTGTGCAGTTTCTTCCTAGGCATTTGTTTTCTTTCACAGTGGCTCATATTGTTAGCTCGCCTGTACGAAAGTTCAGGAAGAGCTATTGCAATCACCCCGGTGTCGGTGTTCGCGTTGCTCAAATGTTAAAGTTTTTTGTTAAAGTTTTTATAACTCTATATCTCTAGAACATTTTGATGGATTCAAGTTGATACTTTGCATGTAAGTTTATATTGGTCTGAAGTTTTATGCAGTACCATCATGACCCACCCTGGGTGACCTTGAGGTGAAGGTCACGGACTTCGAAATTTTGTGTTAAAGTTTTTGGTTAAAGTTTTTATAAGCCTATATCTCTTGAAGATTTTAATGGATCAATATGATACTTTGCATGTGAGTAGATATTGGTCTGAAGTTTTATGCGGTACCATCATGACCCACCCTGGGTGACCTTGAGGTCAAGGTTACGGACTTACAAATTTTGTGTTAAAGTTTTTGGTTAAAATTTTTATAAGTGTATATCTCTTGGAACATGTTGATGGATCAAGTTGATACTTTGCGTGATGGTAGATGTTGGTCTGAAGTTTTATGCAGTACCATCACAATTCACTTGAGTGACATGAGGTCAAGGTCACAGACTTTGAAATTTTGCGTTAAGATTTTGGTTATAAGTCTATATCTCTAGAACATGTTGATGGATCAAGTTGATACTTTGCAGGTTGACAGATATTGGTCTCAAGTTTTATGCTGTACCATTATGACCCACCTGGATGACCTTGAGATCAAGGTCACAGACTTGGAAATTTTGTGTTAAAGTTTTGGTTAAACTTTGGTTAAGTATATATGAGGGTCTGGATGGGGTATAATGATTAATGAATAATGGCCTAAAAATTTTAATGAGAGTGAATAAAGAGCAAAAAATTTAATGATTAGTGAATAATGAGGTCCTAAAGAATAATGAATAAATGTAAATTTTTAATGAATAGCAGAGTAATATAATGAATACTGAATAATAACATTTTAAAGAATAATGAATATGCTAAAATTTGGCTAAGAAATTGTCTTAGATGGCCTCCCTGACATTCCAGACTTTAATTTTTTTCTGTGGTCTGGACGCCCCCAGACCTGATTTAGTTCAAATGTTGTATTCATATTTCAGAAATCCTTGAATGTTTGGAAAGACATATATCTGGCAGCCAAGCATATAGGGGCTCACCTCATGGACCAATTGAAAAAGAAATATCATTTGAAGGCAGAGAAAAATAAATTAAATCGTTCTGGATGTTTACTGAGCCAGATACTATTTCACTGTTTTGTTTGCTTATGTATATGTATATTCTTTTTATTCTATTACCCCACTTTGTCCTTATTATATATGTTCCAATCCTATAATGGTAATCTTTTCTGTGGATGGACATCATTTTTCTTTTTTATATGACAACATAATTATAGTGTCTTTTGCAATCAGAAACAAGGCAGCACTAAGAACGTTAATGCGAGTCTATCTGGCAATTTATATTGTGCTACAATTTTTATTCCTCGCTCGCTTCGCTCGCTCGGTACTTAAGACGTTAATAAAATGTATTGTACAATCAGGGACAAGCACAAATCCATACATCACATAGTGCTCCTATGCTAACTAGTTTACTAAATAAAAACAAGAGCTTTTTATTAGCTCACCTGAGCCGAAGGCTCACAAGGTGAGCTAATAGGATGGCCATGATCCGGCGTCCGTCCGTCGTCGTCCGTCGTCGTCCACAATTTCAAAAATCTTCTTCTCTGAAACCGCTTGGCCGATCTAGTTGAAATTTTATGTGGAGCCTCCTTGGGTAGTGGCATTTCAAGTTTGATCGCGAAATCCAGGTCACATGACCAAGATGGCCGCCACGCCCATATATGTTAAAAACCGCTCAAAAATCTTCTTCTCCAGAACCGGTGGGCCGATTTCCTCTAAACTTGGTATGTAGCATCGGGGACTTAAGCCCATCATAGTTTGACAAAATGATGACCCTTGGATGACCTTGACCTATTTTACGGCAAGGTCAAATTTGGAAACATAGGCTTTTACATGGGAAAAAGTGAAAACTATGGATTTTTTGAAAACTATTGCAGCCTGAGGCCTGAAAAGTGGTAGATGCAAACAACTAATGGAGTAGATGAAGGTATGTGATTAATTTAGGTCAAGGTCATCTCTTGACCTTGGCCAGTCTGTCGTCCATACACACTTTTCAAAGATCTTCTTCTCTGAAATTGCTGGGCCAATCAAAGTGAAATTTTATGTGGAGCATCCATGGGTAGGGGAGACGAAAGTTTGATCGCGAAATCCAGGTCACATGACCAAGATGGCCGCCACGCCCATATATGGTAAAAACCACTCAAAAATCTTCTTCTCCAGAACCGGCAGGCCGATTTTCATGAAATTTGGTATGTAGCATTTGGGACTCCAGCCCATCATAGTTTGATAAAATGATGACCCTAGGATGACCTTGACTTATTTTACGGCAAGGTCAATTTTGGAAACATAGGCTTTTACATGTGAAAAAGTGAAAACTATGGATTTTTTGAAAACTATTGCAGCCTGATGCCTGAAAAGTGGTGGATGCAAACAACTAATGGAGTAGATGAAGGTATATGATTAATTTAGGTCAAGGTCATCTCTTGACCTTGGCCAGTCTGTCGTCCATACACACTTTTCACAGATCTTCTTCTCTGAAACTGCTGGGCCAATCAAAGTGAAATTTTATGTGGAGCATCCATGGGTAGGGGAGACGAAAGTTTGATCGTGAAATCCAGGTCACATGACCAAGATGGCTGCCACGCCCATATATGGTAAAACCACTCAAAAATCTTCTTCTCCAGAACCGGCAGGCCAATTTTCGCGAAAGTTTGTATGTAGCATTTTGGACTCCAGCCCATCATAGTTTGATCAAATGCTGACCATAGGATGACCTTGACCTATTTTGCGGCAAGGTCAATTTTGGAAACATAGGCTTTTTCATGGGAAAAAGCGAAAACAATGGATATTTTGGAAACTGTTGCAGTCTGAGACCTGAAAGTTGCTAGATGCAGACAACTGATGGAGTCAATGAAGGTAAGTAATTAATGATGGCCAAGGTCATTTCTTGACCTTGACCCAAGGTCATTTGAATATCAAAATTAAAATTATAGTTTTCTCAGAAATCACTGGGTTTGGAAACTATTGCAGCCTGAGACCTGAATCTTTGCAGATGCAGACAACTTATGAATTCAATAAAGGTGTGTGAGTATTCAAGGTCAAGGTCATTTCATGATGACTTAATACTCCAGGATCAGGCTTCAGGTGAGCGTTCTCAGGACCATTGGTCCTCTGGTTAAAACTTTTACCCCTGAAGTTAAAATTTTTCTTAAATAACCTTTGGTATTCATATTATTGAAGAGAAAGATTCAGGGTAAAACTTAGGGCTTATTCAGTATTTAAGGTGAAAGGAATTATACTCCTAACAGATTTAAAAGGGGATTTGCTAAAAAAAAACGTTATACTATTTCGGAAAGTTTCTATGAGGCTTTGTGGTCTAGCAGAGTATATGTGCTTCTCTTAAGATGTTAATTTTAATGTTGCACTCAGCAGTCTACAATTTAATATCATAGAACTAGTCCTTGTGGCTTGCAATAAGGGATGCCTTATATAGATGGGGAACACCTATTTGCTTATTAGCTGGGCAAAGAAGGCGTGACTAGAAATTATCATATTTTAATGAATAATCGAGCTAATTTTAATGAAGAAGCCAAAATTTTAATGACAGTGAATAAATGGCTATATTTTTAGTGATTAGTGAATACCAGGACCCCCCATCCAGACCCTCATATATGTCTTGAATATGTAGATGGATCAAGTTGATACTTTGCATGTTTGTAGATATAGATCTTAAGTTTTATGCTGTACCATCACAGCCCACCTGAGTGACCTTGAGGTCAATGTCATCGGTCATAGATTTTGGTACATTTAGTGGCAAAGCACAAGTCAGGCGAGCTACGCTGTCCTGCGACAGCTCTTATTTTATTATACAAATTCTCTTTAAACTCTAAACTCTTTTGCCTTAACCGTAGTCCTTGGTGGCTCAAGTGGCTGATTGCTAGAGTTTGTTTAGTAACTAATGACTGGCATCACTCACTCAAAATGAGTAAAATACAATTCATGTTGATAGTATAAAGAAACTGGTACATGTATCTTGTAAAGCTAAAGGGGCAGGACTGCCATAACTTCTGGGTCATGTGGAGCATGGTGAGCCAGTGGTAGAGTGCATCAGACACTAGATCAAGAGGTAAGGGTTGAAGTCACACTTGCGCCTGGTTGTACACATTAATTCTCATCAGCAAAACATGTCCTTGCAATGAATACCCCCTTAAACCCCACTTTTATATGAATCTCAATGCAACAAAGTGTACCTTCAGACATTCTGACATTACAAGCGGAAAGCATCAAAAAAGCGGAAAAAATCAGGGCATATATGTTTCAGAAATAACACTGTATTTGTAATCTTTGAACACTTGGCTACCAAATGAATGATTTTTGAAACCTATTTATTTTCAATATTTAGAGTTATCTGCCCTTGTTTTAGCCCATAATACACTTAATTTTCCTATTAAATGGTAACCATAGCAACCACATCTTCATAAAAATACACAAAATAATTTCGTCAGATTGCCAGTAAAGATGATATATTTCTATCTTAACAATAGGTTATGACCACTGCTTTAATAGTTTTAAGCAAATGCATCGAGTACTGAAGGTTCTACTTTATACATGCATAAATGCATTACGCAACTTTGACGTCATTTTTCAGGCCAATGATGCCTGTAGGGTTCATATAGTAAATTGGTCATAACTCATGAAATAACTTGAATATTCAGGTCAAATAAAGACAAACATACTCTGGAAACATAATACATTCAAAGTAACATTGTTCTTTTAATACTCAAAAAAATTGTCCAAAGATACATTTTCTCACCTTGTGGCCCATATAGTAAACGGGGTATGCAGGGGTATACCTATTTTTCTTTTTTTTTTTTTGGTCCAAAGCATAGATTATGGGCACTTGTTAGAACCGCCTCAGCGAGGCGGTTCTAACATGTACCACAATCTATGTTTTGAGGAAAAAGTATTAAAAATATCAATTTTTTTCTGATGAAATTTTCAATTTTTACAGGTGAAAAAATCTGTGTATATCGCACGGGCAAGTTTTTGTAATGCCTAGTTTGAAATTGTTGACTGTGATGTTACACCACTAAGCAAACAAAAATTCTGGGTTATGAAAAGGAGATGACCTTACACATATTAAAAAAGTAAAATCGAAAAAAGATCCTATTTTAATGTCATTGATCATTTCATACATGACAAGCAAAATCTTCAAATATCACGGAAGTCTTGTGAGCTAGGCTTTGACGCCGTTTTTTAATCCCATGGTCCATAGCCATTGTAGTCTGGCCTATCATAGTCCCAGCCATCACCTATAAAACAAGAAACCATTATTCGTCCATACAATATACATTATTTTTCATTTGTGAAAAATGATTATTTCCTGTTGAAAAAAAATGATATCTTGTGTTCAAAACATTGTGGATACACGTTAGAACTGCCTCTGTCACAGATCTTGGATTAATATGTTTCAGCACAGATGAAGATCAAACGTGTACTTACAATTCTATATTCTAAGCAAAAATAAGAAAAAAAAATCAGGTGAAAATTTTCAAAATACCATTTTATTGCTTGAGTGTGTTTTGTAATGCTATACAGAAAGCCTCAGTGGCACATTGGCAAAGCCACAAATTGCCTTGTAAAATAGGTCTTGATTTATCCAGTCATTTAGCTGTGACTTTTAACCAAGGTTCTGTCTCCATATGACCTTAAAGCCCCGTTTACACATTCACGATTTTTGGCTACGGTGCCGCTACGATTCGCCACGATTTGTAAAATCGTCGTGTACCGTGGTGTACCGTGGTCATTCGTAGTAGAACCGTGGTGAATCGTGGTGAATCTTGATGAATCGTGATGATTCGGGAAACTCTACGGCAGCGCTACGGAAGTTTTAAACTGTTTAAAACATTCGTGGCGTACCGTGGTGGTAATTGGGCGTGGCCTAATTCGTAGCGCAACCGTAGCGGAATCGTGCTTATTCGTACTGACACCGTAGCTATATTCGCGGCTATTCGTGAGAGATCGTAGCCAATCTTGGAGCTCCGTAGCGAAACCGTGGAATCTTTGACACCACGAACTCCCACGATTCACCACGAATTGTGTACGGTTGTGCTACGAATCATCCACGGTTTCACTACGGAGCTCCACGATTGGCCACGACGGCTACCGCCGTGAATCGTACTAGTACCGTATCGAACCGTACAAGCACCGTGAGCATTCGTTGTGCCACACGGTGGTTAATCCTCATTGACCGTAGCGTTGCCGTCATGAACCGTGTCATTGATTCGTAGCGACACCTTACAGACACCGTACTAATATCGTAGATATTCTTACTGGAATCGTAGTGACATTGAATATTTCCACTTTTCGCCACGATTCATCCCGGTCCACCCCGATTTTTCTGACCATGAGAAATCGGGGTGAATCGTGGTGAATCGTAGAGAAAACCGTGAATGTGTAAACGGGGCTTTACCTGTTCAGTGACAGTAAAACTCCACTACAAATAACCAATTTTGAGAATAATACATAACACCTCAACAGCTCAAATGTATAATTATGATTTAGATGGGTCCCAGTCAAATGGGCAGACATTGTAGCATTGGTGACTCTGGCCATGCATCATTCAAAAACTTCTGAAGTTTACTGAGTAAATGCAGTTTTGAGAGTATTGAAGGTCAATGTCATTTATTTATCTTGAATGAAGTGGTTTGTTTGTATCGAGGTTTAACGTCCCAGTCAACACTTTTTCAGACATGTCGGGACGGAGCTATTAACCAGTACTGTAGGGAGTTAATGTGCCTTGCTCAAGGACAAAACACGGTGACCTTGATCAAAATGACAATGACCAAATCTCAGGTGAGCAGTCTGGATCTCAGGACCAATGGTCCTCTGGTCTTATTTTATCTTCAAACAGACTGTGGCTACTTGCTAATGAGGCTTTAACATAAAAAATTACTATGGCCATTGCAAATGTTTGTTTTCGTCACAGTAATTTCGTGACACGCGTCACTTACCTCTCCTGTAGTACCCGTGCCCCCAAGGACGGTATCTGTAGCCCCAGTATGGCCTTGGAAAATATGGAAGGCCCAGTAGTTCTGCTGCACAGCATATCAAGAGGATCGAACATACTAACGTGAGCCACTGTGTAACTCCTCGAGTCCCCATGACACTTGGGAAAGTCTGTCAACAGAGGTGTTCGTCAGATCTAAAAGAAATATATGAATTAAGAAATAATTTTACATCATGCCTTCTCGCGCCGAGGCTCTTTTAATTAAGAAATAATTTTACTTTACGGCGAATTATCGTGATTAACGCGGGATGTTGGAGGGCAGATTGCGGTGTATTAATTCGCGATCACGACGGCGCAGATTAACGTGTGCAGTTGTCGGGCAGATGCGATATTTAATTCACTTTGGCTGCGCCGTCGTGAATTAATACATCGCAATCTGCCCTCCAACATCCCGCGCGTTAATCACGATAATTCACCGTAAAGTAAAATTATTTCTTAATTAAAAAGAGCCTCGGCGCGAGAAGGCATGCTGTTCCCAAATTGGCCTGCTGAGAGAGAGAGAGAGAGAGAGAGAGAGAGATCTTTACTCGGACTAATGTTATGTTTCTAAGTAAAACACTTCAGAAGATTCATAGATTCATAATTTCATATGGTCTTCAGGGAGACCACTTTTTAAAGGGCATTGCTATGATGTAGTCCAACAAAATTATCCGGAAAATTGGTTTGTATGGTTTATCTCCAGCATGTGTAACCATTACGAAAACTTGCCCATGCAATATACAGAGAATTTTTAGTATTAAAAATCAAAAATTTCATTCGAAAAAAAATGATATTTTTAATATGTTTGCTCAAAACATTGATTGTGAATACTTGTTAGAACCGCCTCATCAACCGCCTCGACGAGGCGGTTCTAACGAGTATCCACAATCTATGCTTTGGAGCAAAAATAAGAAAAATGGGTATACCCCTGCATACCCCAGTTTTGCTATAAAGGGGATATACATTACAGTACACGGACATGTTTTCCTGATCTTGTCAGCAAAAGCGTATTCACACAAGATGATCAGCTTGTTAATTATAACATTTAATCCAGATCCTACCAATGTTAATTGTAACATTTAATCCAGATCGTAACAAATGCGAGCACAACCTTAATTGCGACTGATACGCAAACATGAATCGACCACTGGTAGTAGCATCAACCGCATTCGGTTGCTATATCCACCACCTGAGAAATAAGTGGTTCAGAATGTTTAACCGACCAGTTTTGTTTCCACGATTTTTTTTTTCGAAGTCCCTGAATTCCCCGTTCGATTTCCCGTTGGGAATATTCCCAAGACCATAGGCACTTAAAATTCTATTAAATTTCCATGTAATTTAAAACTATTAAAGATGTCATATCCAGATTTTCCCCCTATATTAAAATTGAAAGCATACAGGTATATCCTGTCCTGTAGCCCCCTTTCTTCCTAGTATTATGAAACTTAAAACAAGTCTAAAGACCAAGTTTTTGTTACCACTAGTTCTGTCGGCGTATCCAATGTCACAGTAAAGCCAGTCTCCCGTTAGACACAACAGTTAATCAAGATATGACAATTCTGAATCGTTCTGAGCATCAAGATGATTTATAACTTGAAGGAAAACAGAAGAGGTATAGTTACGTTTCATAAGATTTAACCATTAAGAGTTCGTTTGTCATTTGCCAGTTCTTTTTTTCACGACCACGACCTCTACAGGACATCATACCCACGAGGAAGTTTTGTTCACATGGCGACGTCATAACCGTGATATCCAATCCGACAAATCTTCTTGGGTTCGCGATTTGCAGCACAGTCAGCTTTTTTTTTTTTTTTTTTTTTTTTTTTTTTTTTTTTTTTTTTTTTTTTTGACATTTTCGTATTTCCCGCTTTATGAACTTTCGCCATTTACCAAACCCCTCTTTTCGCGATAGTCATGATAGTGCGCTATATCATTGCTTTAAACACTGATGACCAACTTTGTTTCAAAAATTATTACGCGGAAAACTGGATTTGTCTATTTATTTAAAATGCTGTTTTACTAAACATTACGAAAATTTACCCATGCAATATACAGAGATTTTTTAAGTTTTAAAAATCGAAAATTTTCAGCTGAAAATTTTTGATATTTTTCTTATTTTTGCTCAAAACATAGATTGTGGGTACACGTTAGAACCGCCTCGCCGAGGCGGTTCTAACGAGTACCAACAATCTATGTTTTGGAGCAAAAATAAGAAAAATAGGTGTACCCCTGCATACCCCAGATTTACTATATAAAAGTGGGGTTTGAGGGGGTATACATTACACGGACATGTTTTCGTGATGAAACCAGTCGACTGCTATGGTCATATCGGAACCATTTTATGGGACTTTTGGCAAAACATACGAAATTGCAACCCAATAAAATAACCACCCACTTAGATGTATGGATGGTGACCAAATCACTTTTTCTCGGAAGGCTCAGTCCTACTAACGGCTAGCCAGTCTATAGTTAGCTCTGCCGTGGGGCACAAACGCCCATTTTTTTCTCTAAGCCCTAATTTGCGGTCCTAATTGTTACCAAGTATTTTTTGGCGGTCCCAAAAAGTGGCGAGTTCGTTTTGCCTACCCCTGTACCGTGTATATATCTTGTTGTCTGAGATTTTTATATTCTACGTGAAATGTTGTTTTAGCAGTCAGTTCATGTACCATATTTCATTTTCACAGATATGTCATGTACAACGATCTATTGTCGTGGTTTGAGGTGAGAAGACGAATCGTCGTTATTGTTTTGTTTTCTTTCTTTTTTTTAATAAACGAAAAAGAGCATGCATGTTAATTTTATATCGTTTTAAATGTCATAATTTAGTCACGATAAGTAAATGCTACAGAATCTCTTCAAAATTGCGTTTATTTTATCTGTATTGAGGTCTGACGTCCCAGTCAACATTTTTTCAGTGATGTCGGGACGGAGCCACCACTGCCAGTACTTTGGAAAAATCATGTGTCTCGTAAAAGGACACAATGCCGCGCCCCAGAGGGGATCGAACAAATGACATCTCGATTCAGAGCCAGACACTCTACCAATAGGTCTTGTGTGTGAAAGAATCAGTAGTGGCACACCAGTAGAGTACAAGACTGCGCAGCGAGGGGTCCTGGGTTCCACACCTACCTCGTCCTGTAATGTCTTTGAGCAGGACACTTTGCTCAACATTACTGAACAATTGTTGACTGAGACGTTCAACCTCAAAACAAACAAGCAAAACAGGCAAGACCTCCAGTGATAGATACCAAGGTCGGTACTTGTGCTACTTTGTTTGCTTTACCATGTTCATACTGGTTTGTCTTTATGTTGCCACAACGAGCTTTACGCTCGCAACACACAGGAAACGAGTAAAAAGGCGGACTTTTCTTGGGGCGAATCGGTTCCTAAGATTTGTTTATTTATTATTAACTTCTGATTTTGTTTATCCGCATGAAATGGTTGCGGACCAATGCAATTGTAACCGACAACGAGCTCAGTACAACGAACAAACAACGAGCACATTTTTTAATTCAGTTTTACGTCCCTTTCAAGATTATTTCGGCTCATATGAGACGGGCCAATCAGTAGGTGGGGCGAAAACGGGAGAACCCCGAGAAGAACCACCTGACACACCCGCAAGCAGAACTTGGCTTGTCTCACATGTGGCCAGAGCGGGGCTCAAACCCACACCAGACACAGCGGTGAGATGATCGAATGATTAAGAAACAGCGCTCTTAACCGCTCGTCCACGGGGGCCGCCATTTTATGTTTTGGTATTCAAGAAACGGGTACTGTATCTTGCAAAACTAACGGCCTGGACTCTGGACTGTACTCACTGCGGAGTATGGTGATAAAGTGGTTAGTGCATCCAGAGACATATTCATCTTTATCTCAGGTGCATCAGACAGCAGATAGAGAAATTAAGGATTAGAAACCCACTGACGGCTAGGCGGTTCTAACGAGTACCCACAATCTATGTTTTGGGTGATAAATAATAAAAATAGGTTTACCCCTGCATACCCCAGTTTTGCTGTATAAAAGTGGGGTATGAGGGGGTTAACGTTTCACGGGCATGTTATCTTGATGAGTGGGATGTAAGATGGTATACATTACATGGACATGTTTGCATGATGCATTTTAGCATATACATGAAGCCTCAGTGGCACATTGGTAAAGCCACGTGCCTTATAAAACGAGTCTGGATTTCTCCAGTCTTTCATATGAGACCTTTAATTTAGCCAAGGTTCTGTTATGTTTCAATATGACCTTAACAGTTCAGTGTGAAACCTAAAAAGGTATAAGAAGGAAATGATCAGGAAAAGGCACAATCAGAAAGAAATTCCCACTCCAAATACCGAGGTGGGAAAAAACTAAGTTAGCAATTAGGTACTTATACTTAGAAAACATTATCGTAAGCCGAGTGAGTAGGTATTTCCCAATAGGCGGCCACTCAGTTACCCAGACTTACATGTAACTAAACTATGAAAACATACATAGGGTTCTTGAAAACAGCACAAATATTCGACTCCAAAACATAAAACAAATAGAATCACAACAGAAGTATCGCCTTGGAACGATCAGTAATAAAACAGTCAGTAATAAGACTGCACTACAAATAACAAATTTTGAACATAAAGCATGACACTTCAAATGCAATATCAGATAGATGGGTCCCAGTCAATGGGCGGTGAACCAAGCAATGATGATCTCCGTGTTAAAAGTCATTTTCAATGGCAAATGCACAAAGAACTCTCAAAAACGCAGCAAGAATATATAGTATTTTAAAATAGAAAAGTCTTCCTTTGAGCTACTCATAACTTAAAACATTTAGAAACAAAGAAAATGTCCATTATCGGCGCTAAAACACCAAAAGATTCTGTTTGAGGTTAAGTACTGCCATTTGGCTTAAAAATATCAACACGCCTTCGAAAGACTTGTGGAAATGATATATTATAAACTACAGAAATAGTGGAGCGGCTTAGTGGGTGATTTTGAGGAAATACTTCAGTTGATGATACAAGTATGAAATTTTCACCATATGTTCTTTACATGACACACATTAAATTCTGATCCCTGGCCACTTGAAATTCCGCCATTTTCAAGATGGCCGCCCAAAAACAAAATGGCCGACAGTTCTGAAAGGAGTATATGTAGTAAATTGCTCATATCTTAGGTTCTTTTCAGTATAGAACAATAATATTGATACCAAAATGAAGCTAAAAGATTGTTCTTTGAAATAAAGTTCTAATATGCAAATTACCTCATTTGCATATTTATGAATATTAATGAGATCTTACTTTTTTGTCTAAAAATTGAGGGAAAAAACACATCTAACTTTCTGTACGATGTAAAATGTTAAATGAAATGGATAACTGTGGCTTTGATATTGCTAGACCATAAATTATCATAAATTGATAAAAGCTAATTAGCATGTTCATGAATATTCATTTTAGAATATTCCAAGGCTTTGTATGTCCTTACCTAACAGTTTGGTTTAGAGAGTTCATACAGTATATTGCTCATATCTTTGGTCCTGTTCGTAATAGAACAACAATATTCATACCAAAATGAAGCTAAATGATTGTTATTTCAAATAGAGTTCAAATATGCAAATTAACTCATTTGCATATATATGAATATAAATGAGGTTTTTAGTTTTGCTAAAAACTTGAAAACAAAATCACATCTTATTCGCTGAACGATGTAAAATGTTCATGATGTAGATTGTCTATAAATATTACCCTCATTGTAAAATAAATGTCAGTAATATAAGATCTATGTGCTTTCCTTCAAAAAGTGGGAGCTAAGTCTTGAAAAATTTAATTTCTACATTGCAAACACCACCATTTCTTTTTGTCACTATGTCCAGTGCATAATTGCGCAAGAATAAATTTATCTACAAGAAACCCAAATATTTCCGTTTTGTTTTCATCACATCTGATGAAACTGTTCCATGATTTTGGAGGTCTGCAGTTACCAATTACCTTTCGGTATACACCAGTTACTATTTTCTGCCTGGTCTCATCGTTGAGACTATCTTGGCGATAAATAATAATAATAAAAAAAAAACCCTGGAATGTTTTCTGGCATATGACTCAATATGAGGTACGATCACCTCCTTTGCCTAACCTTCAAAAGTTTCTAATGCTCCGGGTTAGACTACTGTTACCATGTGTATTTGGAGAAAGCAATTAGCTAAGAACTTGCAAGTATGTTGTCGCCCATTCTGGTATGCTTGAAATGAGCCGTACTGGCAATTATAAATTATGATTTTTTAATTAACTGATTGATGTGTTTATCAAATACAAGAGAAGCACTTGGGCACTAACAAGCTGCTCTACATGGCCGTCGTTGATCTGAAGAAAGCAATTGATCGCGTCCTGAAGGATGTAATCTGGTGGGCAATGCGAAACTAAGACGAATGACTAGTGCGTCTGGTCCAGTCTATGTATGAGAAGCAGGGTTAAAGTGGGCAGTGGATACAGTGAGGAGTTTGGTGTCAAAGTAGGTGTTCATCAGGGCTCTGTCCTTAGCCTGCTGCTCTTCATCATTGTGCTATAGGCTTTATCCAGGAAGTTCCGCACAGGCTGCCATTGGGTTCTGCTGTATGCAGATGACTTATGATATGACACTGTTGAGTCCATGGAAGAACTACCTGTTAAGTTGAAGACTTGGAAACCAGAGATGGAGAGGAAAGTTCTTTGAGTGAACATGGGGAAGACAAAGATCATGGTCTCTGGCCTCAATCTGAACCTTCTGAAAAAAATCTGGAAAGAATCCCTGTTGCGTCTGTCAGACAGGCGTAGGAAGAAATGCTGTTTTTGTGGTGGATGCTTCTCCTGGATCTACAAGAAATGCAGTGGAATCAAAAGGTACAAGTAGGCAAAGATCAAAGGCTCCTTGCGCCGTGATCCAGATTTCAGCTGTGCTGGCTGCCTATGAAAGGCGCGTCCCATAGATGGAAGGCTAGTGAAGAAGGTGCTAGTTGATGACGAAACAGTTGAGGCTGTACCAGAGTTCTGTTATAGCTTTCTGCTGGCGGAGGTTGTGAACTGGCTGCAGTCACACACTGCAAATCGGCTTAGGGCAAGTTCCGCCAACTACTCCCTCTCCACACCAATCGCATAAATCATGGGATGAAGTGTTGTTGGACAACGAATAGAAGGTTAGAATGGATACTGCCGATCCGTATAATCGCTCAGAGTGGAAAGGTCGTCTAAGTATAAAAATAAAACTGAGATCTTTTAAGAGCAGTGAGTATATTTGTGAGAAAGGTAATGGGTCATACCGCGGTTTCGGCTATTCAAGCCTCTTCAGTGACCCTTAAGAATTGCCAACATGGAGCCATAGAGAATTGCTGTAATTTTGCAACTTTTAACAGGGTAGTCAATGATAAAGACTTGTTTAATCAAAATGGGACCAAATAAAGTAAACGTTGTTTAAAAAATGAATCTTAACCGATTATAATTTTCTGATTTCTCAAAATACCCTCTCTGATCTCAAAGGACCAAAAGGAAAATATAATGTGCACTATGAATGATGTACGGGGAGACTTTTTAGGGCTGCCACACGGCACAACACCAGCTGCAGTAATAACAAATAAAAATACAACTGAGATCCTTTAAGAGCAGTGAGTATACATGTACAGGCCGACTTCGCTATCTCAAACTCGGTTGTCTCGAATACCCCACTTATGTCGAAGTGATCTCCCACTCCCGAGCGTCTCTCCCTATATGTTATTGTATTTCAACCTTGCTTGTGTCGAACTCGGTTATGGCGAAAACCCGGCTGTGTCGAAGTGATAATTCGATCCCCACAGAAAAAAAATCTATTAGTTTCACCCTGTCTGTGTCGAACTTTGAAATCGAAAATTCATGATCAGCGAAGAAGAAGAAAAAGGAAGATGTAGAAAATCAAAAGACGATGGTCATTTTAGTCGATTTTCGGAACTGCATTTTTCACATCAGCAAATTGATACAAAGTCCGAAAAATATTTAAAAAAAAAAAAAGACAAATTAACCCCTAATGGAGTTTTTAATCCACTGAAATTTGTCATTTAATCCATCAAAATTTTAGTTTCATTTTCACTTTTCCATGCGGTATCCGATAATTACACACAACAATGGGGTTTGATTTGGTCAGCCGCTTTGTGTAAACCAATTGACCTTGAACCGTAATACGTCACACTAGCGGCGCGCTTGATTAGACAATAAAGCAGTTATCGGCGCCTTTGAAATTTAATTGTTTGAACACTGTTAAGCGGCGGTGTTTGATGTTAGCTATCAGGGGCATTCTTTAACTGGCACAATATCGTCTATTCGTCTTAAAATTAGTGTCATAATTGAGTAGCTCAGACTTTGTTATTTTAAGGCCGCCATGTTATGGATTCGATATTCAAACCTTCATGATGTCTACGCTGTCTAATGCCGAGAAATCTAATGAAGGACCCAGATCTGATTCTGGGGGGATAGTTAGATCGGTGAACTTTACCTCTGTTGCTAAGCAAAACGCTAGTGCTAAATGGACTAGGTAACATGCGCTACATGTAAAGCGATGAATGCATGTTTGGTTTTACAAATCACGAGTGCCAAATTGGACTGTGTAGCATGTGCAACACGTATAACTACGAATGCATGTTTGTGTTTTGTGCTCTCGTTTGTGCATTTGATTTGTTATTCATGTGTGTTAAACTTTTATATAACATGTATTGAAAAAAATAAAACAAAGTGTACTGTTTTTGTTGTCTTTATTTCATTACCAATTTAATAGAAACAGCGTTACTACAGTCATGCTCCAAAATGTGTTGTTGAAACGTTGATTCTATTAATAGCGTAGATCGTACGTGACAATTTTCATGTCTCGTCACAATTTGTTTATCTCGAACTTCGGAAAACTCGAAGTGGTTTCTCAATTCCCCTTGATTTCGAGATAACGAAGTCGGCCTGTATTTGTGAGAAAGGTGATGGGCCGAACCGCGGTTTCGGCTATTCAAGCCTCATCAGTGACCCTTTAGATCTGGCAACATGGAGCCAAAGAGAATTGCTGTAATTTTGCAACTTTTAACAGAAGGCGATTTGTCAAACAAGTCCAACCCTCAGATGAGGACAAAGGACTATAAAAAGGATATGATGATGATATGATCAGTGGACAGACTTAGTAGATGCTAGCAAATAATTGATGGGAAATAATTTAATTGTGGGAAGCTCACTACAAACATAAATTGTCATTTTTTAGTTTAAATGTATGCATAGGTATGCACTATAGGGATCAAACCGTTTTTATATGATTAATACATTTTGATATTCAGTTAGCCAGTGAACACGTGCAAGCTTAGAAAGAAAGTACAATGACATATATCTTGTATTAATGACATTTATTTTACAGTGAAAGTGATATTTGTAGACAATTTACAGAATGAACTTTCATAACTAAACTGATACAGTCTTGAAGTATTTAAAAATGAATATTCATGAATATGCTAATTGGCTGTTGTTAATTTATGATTCTTTATGGTGAAGAAATATCAAAGCCACAGTTATCAATCTCATTTAACATTTTACATCATTCAGAGAATGGGATGTGATTTTTTTTTTCAAGTTTTTGGCAACAAA
Organism: Rugalucina vietnamica; assembly: GCA_964017185.1. Classification (NCBI taxonomy): domain Eukaryota; kingdom Metazoa; phylum Mollusca; class Bivalvia; order Lucinida; family Lucinidae; genus Rugalucina; species Rugalucina vietnamica. The sequence continues at coordinate 51,757,542 of OZ024877.1, forward strand.
ATAAGACCTTTTAATATTCATAAATATGCAAATGAAGTAATTTGCAAATTTGAACTCCATTGAAAAGAACAATCATTACGCTTCATTTTGGTATAAATACTGATGTTCTATGATGAACAGAACCTAAGCTATAAGCAATTTACTGTATGAACTTTTAAAAATAAACTGATAGATAAGGGCATACAAAGTCTTAAAATGGTTTAAAATGAATATTCATGAACATGCTAATTAGCTTTTGTTAATTTATGATAATTTATGGTCTAGCAATATCAAAGCCATAGTTATCCATTTCATTTAACATTTTACATTGTTCAGAATATAAGATGTGGTTTTTTTTTTCTCAATTTTTAGCCAAAAGAGTAAGATCTCATAAATATTCATAAATATGCAAATGAGATAATTTGCATATTAGAACTTTATTTCAAAGAACAATCTTTTAGCTTCATTTTGGTATCAATATTATTGTTCTATGATGAAAAGTACCTAAGATATGAGCAATTTACTACATATACTCCTTTCAGAACTGTCGGCCATTTTGTTTTTGGGCGGCCATCTTGAAAATGGCGGAATTTCAAGTGGCCAGGGATCAGAATTTAATGTGTGTCATGTAAAGAACATATGGTGAAAATTTCATGCTTGTATCATCAACTGAAGTATTTTCTCATTAAGCAGCTCCACTAAAATTTATTAAGACATCTGAGTAATGAATATATACATTCGCATACTGATACTGACTTCTAGGCAATGATCAGTAAACGGCAGAATCAAAAAGGAATGCAAGTAAAAATGCGAGATTTCGTCTGCTTAAAAGGTAATCGTGTGTTATGAACCAGTCATTTGTTATCCTGGACCCCCTCCTACTGGAAAGGGTGAAAGAAAGCGGGGATAAAGTGCCGGGCAATAAAACTTTTATTGTACCCCAATGCAGGGGAATCTTCTTTTATGAAGGACATGACAAAGAGCATAGTTTTGACCTCTTGTTTGTCAACAGGTGGTGGGTGCTTATAGCATAGCACAGAATTCTTAAAGTCATAATCCACGCCCTTTCCCGGGGATGGGAGCATGGCGGCAACTGGCGCACATTATGCCAAATAAAACACGCGTTACTTACGACGCCCGTACCCGTGTCTCCAGGACGGGTATCTGTAGCCCCAATATATATTTTCTTTGAGATTTACTGGCTCAAATCTGAGCCCTGAAAAGGTTCTAGTTCTATGACTGTATTTTCAAAGGATGCATTATTTTCTCTCTCAGACATTTTCGAATTTCCCGCTTTATGAACTTTCGGCATTTATCAAGCCTCCCTTTTCATGATAGTCCGGTTGGTCATTGCTCTTAAGGATGTTCGCTGCTAACATTTGACATTTCGGAACTTCCGGTTTTTCTTTTCTTGAATATCTCGTAAACAGTTGCAGCTATTTTCCTAATGTTTTATATTTGGATACATATTGATAATATGCATCGAATGAGCCATGAAAATTGTCAATCTAAGAAACTTCATTTTTTTCACCCCATTTTCTGTAACTTTTCAGAAAATTTTAGTTGTCAGTAAAATTTAGGGGGTAGGGTAGATTAAACTTGAGTATTACACATCTTTAAATTAATTGCACTAGTTCGATGTTTATTTTAGCAGCAGTATATGTGTACATGGTATTCTAAGTCATTCTTTGTGTCTTTGGTGCGCTGGTTTTAAAATCTAAGGTGGTTTTACCAAGTTCTATGTTGTGTGAAAATACAAGAAAAAGTTTGAATCAACAAATATGGGTTTGGTACATTTCAAAATATTGATTTTTTCCGACTTTTCAAGTATGGGGGTAGGGTTAGAAAAGGAATCGTAAAATTTTGTCATCCACTCCAAGTTGCAAATTTTTCTATGCTTTTGGTCCAAAATTGTCTGCGCTACGTAAATATTATGACTTTTGAAAGCATTCTAGGTGTATTTTTGTTCAAGACAGGTATGTTTCAAAGAATTATAAATTAAATTAATTTTACCAAATTTAAAACATGGTGCTCAGAGGTCTCATTCAGAGGCCTGAAGCTTGAAAAAATGCACACTACCCTATATTTATTTTGTTTTCAAATGTCTTGTTTTGTATTTTGGAATCAAAAAAGAGTGGTTAGAAAAAAAGTTTGAATACTTTTTCATTGGCAGCGAACATCCTTAAAACACTGATGACCGACTTTGTTTCAAAAACTGTTACGTGAAAACCTGGATTTGTTTGTTTATTTTGAACGTTGTTGTACGTACCAGTCAACAACTTTGGTCATGTCGGGACGTTGTCTCAGTTTTATGGGACTTCTACCCAAGATTGTGTTGTCAACTTGAAAACTTCCGAAATGTGCAAGAGGTGGGGAAATAAGTACCCAAGTAAACATCTAAGGCTTATTTGTATCCATGGATGGTGCCTAAACCACTTTTCCCGCGCAGACTCAGATCTTCTAGTAAGCGGTAACGGTTAACCTGGGTGTGCCCAAAAAGTGGTGAGTTTGTTTTGCCTACCGCGTAGCCTAAGGCTATATGTATCTTGTTGTCTAAGATGAATTTTGAGTGAAAGGTTGTTTTAGCAGTTTGTTCCTGTAACATGTTTCATTTTCACAGATATGTCATGTACAACGATCTATAGTCGTGGTGCGAGGTGAGAAGACGAATCGTCATTATTGTTTTGTTTTCCTTTTTTAATAAAAAGGGAGGATACATGTAAATATTTATATTGTTAAATGTCATAATTTAGTCACGATACAGAATCTTTTCAAAAGTATGTATATTTTATATGTGTAATTACGAAAACTTGCCCATGCAATATAGAGAGATTTTTGAGCTTCAAAAATCGATTTTTTTAGCCGAAAAATTTTGATATTTTTCTTATTTTTGCTCAAACATAGATTGTGGGTACACGTTAGAACCGACTCGGCGAGGCGGTTCTAACGAGTACCCACAAACTATGTTTTGGAGCAAACATAAGAAAAATAGGCATACCCCTGCATACCCCAGTTTTACAATGTAAAAGTGGGGTATAAGGGGGTATTTATTTCACGGCCATATTTTCCTAATGTTGAAGTTTGACGTCCGAGTCAACAATTTTTCAGAATCAATGTCTGGACAGATATGGGACCACGTATTCTCAAAGACACAACACTTTGTTACAATTCAAAACGAATAAAAATATATTTAGAAATGAAAAGTGTAAAGTTACTGTTTGTGTTGAGTATATAAAAAGTATATCAAAGTACATGTATTCTATATGTTTTGAGTACTCGAGTACTGCGCCCCAGTATGGCATCCATGGCAGGAGAAACTTACTTATAAGATAGATAGGGTCCAGAGAGCAGCAGCTAGATACTCATCTAAATGATTACAACTTCACCAGCAGTGTAACAGAAATGCTAAAAGTCTTAAACTGGCAAACACTTGAAAATAGAAGAATCCAAAATTCACTTTTTCTTTTATATAAAATTAAACACAATCTAGTTGCTGTAGATCACCATCATCTCACTGAAACGAAAAACCTGAATTTCTTCATACCATATTCCCGGACTCGGTACCATATGAACTCATATTTTCCCAGAACAATTAGGCAATGGAATAGTCTCCCTTACAGTCTAAAGGCCAGTTCCAGCCTAGGTGAATTCACTTCTGGGCTGGCCACTGTTACATTATAATCATCACATCATTTTTATGTTTTAACTTTTAGCCTTAGTAAATGTAGATCGTTTTAATTTCATTATCATTCATTTCATCTATGCCTTAACATCACCCATTTTCATCATTTTCATAGCTGTTCCCGACAGCGCCTCCAAGTAATAATCAGAAATTGATTGTTGGGAGTAAGAAGTAGAAGTAGAAGTAGAAGTTGAAGTTTGACGTCCCAGTCCACAATTTTTCAGAATCAATGTCTGGAAAGAGCTAAGGGACCACGTATTCTTAAAGACACAACACGGCGCCCAAGCGGGAATCGTACCTAGGATCTCTCGATTCAGAGACAGGCAATCTACCACGAGGTCGTGAATATGAAAGTACTCAATATTACACCAATTCTCAGGCTCAGTGCTGGTAGGCGTACACTAGTATAGTAGAGGGCTGCGCGGAGTGAGACTGGTCCTCGGTTTGATACCTACCTAGCTGTGAAGTGTCATTGAGCAATACACTTCAAACACCCACTCAGCTAAGAGTTGAGAACCTTGCTGCCCACTACGCCAGGCTACAAGAAACAAGGACGGTTGCCAGTCCACAATCTACTGCGGTCAGTCACTCGGAGAATTCCAAGTGCCGCGTGGATCGTAACTCCCCGGAATCGAGGAGGATTGCCAGTCCGCAGTCACCAGTGGTCAGACATTCAGAGGAATCTGGGTGCTTGGATCGTACACCCTTAGTTTCAGAGTCACACAGTCGTTTAACCATTGAAAGGCAAACCAACATTCAATCGGATATATTAAACGAACTGGCTGCCGAGGAGGCAGAAACAGACAAATCAGTGAATCCTGATAGTGACGATTCTCAGTTCGAAAAGTGTTTGTTCAATCAGATACCTGACAGCGAACAAGACATTGAATCGCTAGAAAGCTGTGCAAACTGTTTACCAGAAGGAAACTTCCAAAAGTGTTCTGCTTGCAAATATCTGAGATATTGCTCAAAGAAGTGCCAAGCAGAAGATTGGCCATCTCACAAACAGCTGTGTAAAGCTATCAGAACACTGCCCCGTGTCGAAGAGTGCCTGTAGATAAACTTTTAATTCACAGACTTTTATTCACTGGAGCACCTCGTTTTAGTAGACATCACAGACTTTTATTCACTGGAACACAGTTATTTTATTCACGTTTTAGATGACTTCACCAAGATAGTGACTTTGTATAGTGCAAAAGTTTTATCCAAACAAATCCCCCCTTTTACCGGTTTTACCGGGTGCGCCGATAAGTCAACGGCGGAACTCTACGAAACAACAACAACAATGGACTAGGGCGCCACTAAGCAGAACAAACTGTTGACTCGGGCGTTAAGTTCCGGTACATCTCGAAAGTACCGGGAAATGTATGTGATGGTATCCCGCTTCGCCATGGAACGAGAACCAGTAACTTATGTAAACACAACCCTGAAACGTGAATTGACCACAAAAATGTTTTTGATGTTGTGGCCTCTCCATGCAGGCTAATCACAGTTATTTCGTGTACAGTACTACAGATATTCACAGCCTGTTAACTGACTTGGTAGGTATTTACGTAAAAAAAGTTCGCAAAGCGAAAATTGTGAAGGTGACTGGTAGTGTTAACAAGTACTAGCTTTTCGTAAGATCAGGTTAGGCTGAATTTTTGGTGTCAAATTTCACTGTTTTCAGGGGTTTTTTTTCGTTGAAAATCACCAGATTTTGGTAAATTGTAAGTGGCTATCAAAACACAGCATGCACTTCTTTTATGGCAATATGATAATTACGGTGTGAGGCCTCTACCATATGGTACAATGACAGTGTTACTCTCACCCCTTATTTATGCGAGAAAATAATGTTATCTGTATTATGTCAAATGAAGCTGAGAATCCAAACTTTTTGTCATCAAATACACTGAAGCAAAATTCTTCGCATAATCCAGTAAGGCTGAAATAAAATGAGCCACATCAAGCTCAGCTTTGCAGTAAAAATTTCCAGCCTCTAGCCATCTTCAGTGCTTGTACAGCTCGGTTTGTGTCAGACCTGTTCGGAAACCACATTGTTGGGTTTTCATTACACAACTCATATGTTGAATTGTCTGTGGTAATGCATCCATTTTAGTGTTTCCATAGATTGAACAATTGCTATTCTAGATGGCACAAAACTGAACATCGTTTCATTTTAAAGAAACTGATACTGATCCACACAGTACTTGTACATATATTCTGATCCGCGCATTATATGTATCATATGAGAAAATCACTGCTCAATATTTTAACTGAATTTGAATTTAAACTGAATAAAGAAGAAAAAGAGATTAAAAACGAAAAAAAAAAAAAAAAAAAAAAAAAAAAAAAAAAACAGTTGATTCAATGAATGTTTAGCCTGTATGAAATTAAAGGTGCAGATGTGCCGGACATGCATTTCTCTTGTCGAATGAAATGCTCTTCTTTTGAAATCTTAATGTGGAATGCCAGTCACTATTTCCTATGGGATGTCTGAAAACATGCTGTTATAAATCGTAAAAAGGGATCTAACATGATATAATAAAACAAACTGCTTAGTTGTCACTTAAATTCCAATGTGTTTAGTGATACTTAAAATCAAGCAGAGACAACATAAAGGACCTCTGACGGTGGTAATGGGAGCCATAATGTATAGCTGCCTCAGATTTTGATGAAAATAAATGTTGGTCAAATGCTTCTTTTTTTGTATACATGTTTGCTGGTAGTCCATAGTTTATGATATTGGATTGAGGTTCTTGTTTCAAAAGAAGTACTGCTTTATTTTTGGGTTAAAATGGGCATATTTTATATTAAACATATAGAAAAATAGAAAGATATTTATTTAACATTGTTCCCCCCCGAGTCCCAAGAAATCCCTTTGTATATGAATGTATTGTCATATTATACATAATATATGTAAATGGCGTTCTGGGACTCGGGGGGGAACAGTACCCTACAGCCCAAAATGTTACCTCAGTACTAGAGCCAATGTATGTGAAATTGTTTTTAACTTAAAATTGAAAAGAAAACAAAACAGCAGTCAAGTTGTATGCCATATATAAAGTACAAAAAAAGGATATATACATTTGTTTCCAAAATTAACCTTAATCTGCTTGATTTATAACCACTTTTTATGTTCCATTCCCCAGAAAATGAGGGTACTGTACAATCTGTGGAGCAAACTTTTGTAATCATTCTATACTAATATTGTCCACTTGTTTACACGGCCAATAACCTCTTGCACCACAAACAGTAACATTGGTGGACTGTTTTCCTATTTTTTTAAAAAGTGTATTAACTTCCAAATCAACAACTTTTCAGTCAGGTCGATACGATGCCACCACTGTCTAGGTATTAGCCAGTACCATGGGAACTTAAAATGTCTTTGTCATTGGTACAATACAGTAACGTAAAGTTTCAAATCACCAACTTTAAGGGTGTTTACACAATTTTCCATTAATTCTCATAAAACTGTTTGCTTATTATATCATGTTAGGCATCAAAAGAATCTTTCAGTTCTTTAATGAAAGTGATTCTAAATAGAGGCCCTGGGTTTGATCCAATCGTGGGGAGCCGTGCTGTGCCTGAGACACACTAACCCTCCAGAGTACAGGGTACAAGAATTACGTGGCTCAATCCCAAAATGACTGAAAAACTGTTCCTATTAAAGGATGCTCGGCCATAATCTAATCAAATCAAAAATAACTTTTATGATTATAATCACTTCGACACAACCATTATACTGAAACGAGACACATGTAAGACAAGCCAAGTTCTGTTTGCGGGTGTGCCTGGATTTTTTTCTCTGGGTTCTCATGGTTTCGTCCACCTACTGATTGGTCAATCTCATACCAGCTGAAATAATCTTGAAAGGGACATTAAAGTGAATCAGAAAAATAAATACATTGAAGGCCGTGTTGTAACAGGTTTATACAGGTAAATCAATATTCATGCAAGGTTGCTCAGTGTGACCAAGTTTTGTCACAATGGGCCGTGTCTGGAGAAAAATATTTTTGGTTAAGATCGAACTCTAATCAAGCTGTGCAAGACATAGAAGATGGATTGAAGTTTTGTTAATTAATGATACAATTCTGAGTAGCTGGCTGGTCATCGCTGATCTGGATATAAGGTTTTGCATATAACAGATAGCAGGTTTTCTTATGAGTTAACAGTGCCTTGTATAATGTTTGATAGTACTTAGACAATAATATTATACAGGTAACTGCTAAAGGTTTGTACCCAAAATATTGACGTTGTAATATTTCAATTTTATTTCAGTGGCATTATGCATGTTTATCGCACTTTACACAGTGTTGCATGCACAAAATATGATACAATAGTGGAATTAAAGGACTACAAGCAAGGAAAAGCGAAAAATTAAAATTTTCTCACATATGAATTTTTGACCCCCACCCCCGCTAAAATCGCCTTTTTTACACTATATAGAGGAAAAAGTCAAAACTTTTAATAGTTATAGGTTCAGAATACATTGGGCGTTTGCCCTAATCATGAAATACCACCACCAGAACCTTTGAGACATTGTTATGGTATTTTGAAAACGAGGCATAAAACCCCCAAGAACGTCACAGATTCTTGAGATTTGCTTAGTGCCATATCCAGTATATTTTAGATCCAAGATATTATTGATTAAGAGACAAATAATGTGGTTCATACCTTTCAGATGACCCAATTTGTTATTAATTAATATGGGATTTTTGTTAATTTTCAAATACCATGTGATGACAAATATGATTTTTGTGCCTCCATACACAGCACAATTTTCTTTCAAAATTTTGTGTCAGATTTAACAGTTACACAAGACTATCAATTATTCATATGTGTTGATAGAAATATAATTGCCTTGAATATTTTACAAGTTACCATAAAATATATATTTTATTAAGCGGTGCGCAATGATAGGGGACAAAATGTCTCCAATTTTTCAAAGGGGTGCAGATGTTTCAACCATGATATTTCAAAAACTGAATGAAATTGCCAGCATTTCAGATTATGAAGTTTTAATTATTGAACCACTCAATCTTCCCACAACAAGTCTTGTTAAACAGCGTTTATATTTACCTGCAGGCCCTGCATGAAGGATCTTAGGTGTGCAATGTTACCAGACTGCTACACCGTACATGTATAGGTCAGAATATTGAGAATCCTCAGTGGCCTCTTTTGTTCAGGTTGTCTCAACCGTTCTGCTGGCCTCGAGTTTCATTCTCTCTTGGGTGACTAAACTCAAGTATACTTTAATGATTGAAGATGAGGATTGATGGATCAAGGTTTTAGAAGAGGTCTATCTGGGATCTTCTCACTGAAGCCAACTGTGGCCTTGATGTAGAATAGTTCAAATTTAAATATAATCTACCATATGACTGTGTACTAAGTGGATCAGTTTCTGACCATTACCTCAGTGACATGTTAAAGGCCACAATGAATGGCGCCTCGACTGAGGATCGAACCTGGGACCAGTGTCCCACACTCTACCACTGTGCATTCTGCTCCATAAATTTAATTCACCTTATGGTACATGACATTGATCTGTTTATGTTGCTACATTTTTCTGTATTATACATTTATGTTGTTACATTTATTTTTGTATATACTGTATTTTACACTCTGTTTTCAGAGTTGATCAAGATGGTTACTGCAGAAGTTCCTGTTGTGTTTTCAAGACTGAAACAGCTTGCGGACAAAGTTGGAATCCTGTTCACATCTCGCTATCTGTTACTGACCAACACAGCTATAACAGTAGGTCTGTCCTGCTCTGGGGATGCTCTGCAGCAAAATTACCAGAAGTTTAAGAAAGAAAGAATCCGATTGGATAAGAAAAGAAGTGTGAATGTAGCTCTAACAGGACTTCTGATTGGTCCATTCTGCCACTACTGGTACCTGTTTCTAGACAAATGGCTCCCAGGAAGAAGTTTCCGAATCATAACAAAGAAACTGATTGTAGATCAGCTGATCTGTTCCCCAGTTGTGATTGGTTCATATCTTGCCATCACATCATGGTGCGAAGGTCAAAGGGGTCAAGCTCTGACACAAGAACTTATAGAAAAAGGGAAGACATTGTACAAAGCTGATTGGGTAGTGTGGCCTGTGGCGCAAACAATCAACTTTTACTTTTTGCCAACAAAATACAGGGTGCTATATGACAATACCATTTCATTTGGATTTGACTGTTACTTTGCTCATGTTAAATTCGGTACGCAATCAAAGACAGAGGATGACTGTGATATTTGTGACACTGATTTAGACAGCGCTGATACATATACTATAGATGAAGTTGATCATATATTTCGAAATAGAACTAAAGAAATGCAGGAACTGACGAGACATTTGATGCAAAATACCTGCTGTAGTATGCCATATATTCACATGATCCGAACTACAGTTTGCAATCATAAATGTAAAAAGAAAACTATGTATAAACCTGGTTCAGTCGATGTGAATTCTGCAGGTGCAAGAGGATTTGTTCTCGATGTACATTTAAAATGTGAACAGTGCAGTTCTGAGGATAAAGCCAAAACTGAATCTTAACCTCATTTGCAAACTATATAAACATGATAAGAGTTGATATTATTTTGAAAAGAAAAAAAAAACAACAACACTTCAATCTGTTTCATTAATTCATTTTTGTGGCACTCTCATTGAGTGCCCACAACTTGTTGTCTCCAAATCTAAAATGCATTTAAACTTATAAGACAGTATACACAATAATTCATTTCACTGAGAATGATTCATACTGGGGATAATAAGTATGTTAATAAGTATGAGATCTTGGATAAATCTAAATCATGCTAGAAAATGAAGAAATCGGCTGATTAGGAGCCTTTCCTAATCTTTATTCAGCAAAAGTTGCTAAAGCAATATAATCTGCTATGAAATAGTCAGATGCAAAAATTCCTTCATAATTGCAGACAATACATCTTTAAAACGAAATACCATATCTCATTTTAGCAGCTGTTCTACACTATTTTACCAAACCCTTGACCTACAATTTGGATGTCATGACATCTTAATTCTGGGTAAAAGTCCCATAAAATGGAGGCGACGTCCCAACATGACCATAGCTGTTGACTTGGACGTAAAGCATTTACATGTGCATTCAAACAGAATTTTCAAAAGCCATTGTGGCATAGTGGTTTATACTCTCCAAAGCATGGGTCATATGTATTACAGTATCTTCCATACACTGAATGATACAAGGTATCAGCCAGGACGCTGCAAAAGGGAGCGTAAGTGGTTTAATCCCTAGTCTTGTAAACTGTGCTGTTGACTGGGACGTAAAGCATCAATTCAAACAGAAGTTTCAAAAGCCTTTGTGGTACAGTAGTTCAGCCCCTTGTCTTGTAAACTGGAGTTTGTTCCCAGAATATCAGGTCTTCCTTCAAGTCCCTGGAGTCCCATCTCCGCATAACCTAAGCTGACCTGTTGAGTGGGATGTAAAATATGAACAAAATTACTTACCAACTTTACTTAATTTACATGTAGCCCTTGAACTACATTATTTGATCCTCATCACAAGTAAACTGGATTTTTGCCTATGCAAAAACAAAAGCGCATATCAGCTTAGTAACTGCGAAGCTGATCAGCGCCTTTGTTTTCGCTACATGGATAGTGTAATTCCTCTTTTACTTATACATAAAATTTCAAGATTCTAGCTTTCTTCTGTGATTGTACAGACCACTTTATGTCAGACCTGGTCGGAAACCCGGAAGACAGTTTCTTCTTGCGTCGCGGCTCATTTGCACAATCCAACTAAAGTGTTTTATGTTTAACATTGTTAAAGCTGAGCTACTAGTATTGACATTATTATGCTATGAAACAACATCTAGTTACTAGGTTTATGCAAGGACGCCATTGATATTGATTTGGTACTCGTTTGGTTTGTCAGGATGCAATGAATCCATCCTTGTATAACTGAAATTTCTTTCCCAGGTCATTAAACAACAACACAGGTGGGTTCAAACCCCACAACTCATCAAGAAAACATGTCAATAAAAAGAATACCCCCTCAAACCCCAATTTTATATTAAAACGGGTGTACAGGGGTATACATTTTTTCTTATTTTTGATCCAAAACATAGATTGTGGGTACTTGTTAGAGCGAGGCGGTTCTAACAAGTGCCTACAATCAAAGTTTTGAGCAAAAATATTGAAAAAAATCCAATGAAATTTTCAACTTTTACTGCTGAAAAACTATTTTGCATGAGCAAATTTTCGTAGTTTGAACTCTTAAGTCACCCCTCTACTAGGCCACTGCTATCCTTATCAGCCCCTGCTCTGTCTGTTTTGTTAAAGGTGTTTTAACAGTCCAGTCAACAATTGTGAAGTCAAGTCGGTACAGTGCCACACTGCCTGTGTATTAAGTACTTTTGGGAGTAACTAAGTCTAGCTCACAGCCATGCTCAAAGAAACAACTCTGCATGAGTCACATTAGTCTACAGAGCTCTTGGCCTCGAGGTTACAAAACTTTTTTCTTGCTCAACTCAGCTGAGCATGAAACTTGAACTGCTCATAAATGCAGAAATAATTAAAATTGGTAGAAATTTAGGTTTAAATTAGCAAAGACTAATTAATCCTGCATTTTAACATTTATGGGCACAATGAATTTTAGTCTCAGCTGAGTATGAAAAAAGTTTTATAACTTCAGGGCCTGGACTCCTATCTCACTCTACCACTAAAAAAGCAGGTAAAGGTCCCTGCTTATAAATTCTAGCACAACTATCACATTCAAATTATACATGTTGCCATGGCAACGCTCCGAAAAGCATAGAAATACCACTTTTTGCACTTTTGGGTCTATTTTTCACCATTCAACATCATTTTCAACTACCGGCCCACGCGACGAACAATTTCTTATTATGAAATAATTATGAAGTATCATCCAGAGATATTGTATGCTAAGTATGATTTTGTTCGGGGTGTGGGCTGGCACTTAAAAATTAAAAAATATGTTCAAAAATGGTCAAAAAAAATAGACCAAAAAGTGCAAAATGTGCTCTATCTTTGGTTCTTCCGGGCGTTGCCAAACGCTTGTAGGATAAATGAAGTATTTGTTCTTGTTTTGAATAGAGGGGACATATGACTGTTTTAAGGAATAGTTGACACCTAAATTCCAAAATTTATTTTTTAGCAAAATCTGAGGCCAAAATCAGGCGTTAAATGCCCTAGTCCTTTGCTGCAAAAATCTATTTTACTCGTTCTGAACTGGGAATCAAATGAAAGTGCTGAACAAAAATACATAATATCACAAATTTACAATACTTTAAAATATCACAACACAGAATATGTACACTTGCATAATATTCAATATTTTATACTAACTTGCTAAATACAAAGTAATATACAAAAATTGTAATATTTGACATTAAGGAATAACAATGACTGTTAAGAGCTGAACACACTGTTTACTTGCCTGTTTACTTGCATCAGAAGAAAATCTAGGTACATGTACTACAAAGTTCTAAAACAAAGTGACCACTATTAGAGCACTTCATCATCATGGTAAATTTCATTTCCTCAGTTACATGCCAAAATGTCTTGTTCATTGCTTTTATATTTATTTACCTTTCAAATGACACAAAAGCATAAATTATGTTGATGTTGAGAGTCATAATTTTTCTTCAAAAAAAGGAAAATACATTGAAGTGTATGGAGTTTTTGACATCTTGGACATAAATTTGGCACATAACTGTACAATATTATGCTGGTGTTTCGGTTGTGCATTTTACAATATCAAGATATACACATCCCAGTCAACAATATTTACACCCAGTCAGGAAGGAGCCACTGTTCCTAGTATTAAGCAGTACGACAGGGAATAAATGTGTCTTGTTCAGAGACACAATCCGGTGCCAGCTTTAACTCCAGACCTCTCAATTCATGTTCCGACGCTGAAACCATTAAGCCACAAGGCTTCACTGGGTACTTCAATGAAGCATTACAATAATTGAGGCTTCGCATGAGAAAACCAACGATTTGGTTTTCCGACCAGGTCCGACACGAATCAGCCTGTACAGAAGCAGGCTAGAAGCTTTAAATTTTGGATTTAAGATACAAGAAGAGCTGCACAGCTGGTCTGCGTATTTTTTTTCCCATATGCAGATTGTTGGTTTTCTCATGCAGGGACTCAATACATGTATAGGTTATTGACTAGAAACATGGGAAGACTCACTAGTAAATGATCTATACTCACTAATTGCCTTACACTCACTCACTGTAGAGGTAAGAAGGTTCAGCAGATCCACTGATTTCAGTGTTTTTCATGCTTTTTATACCCCGCCACTTAAAAAAGTGCGGGGTATTATGTTATACCCTCCAAAAAAAATTTGCGTTCGAGTGTCCGTCCGTCCGTCTGTCCGTCCGTCAGCGTTTCGTTTCCGGGCTCTATCTTGAGCAGTTATTGACCGATTTTCTTCAAACTTTGTATAGGAGTTCATATCAAGAAGGAGTGGTTTGGGATTGAAGATGGGTAAATTTCGTCAAATAAGTACAGAGTTATGGCCCTTGATATTCGTTAAAATTTCGTTTCTGGGCTCTATCTTGAGTATTTATTGACCGATTTTCTTCAAACTTTGTATAGGAGTTCATACCATAAAGGAGCGGTCTGGGATTGAAGATGGGTAAATTTCGTCAAATAAGTACAGAGTTATGGCCCTTGATTTACGTTAAAATTTTGTTTCCGGGCTCTATCTTGAGCATTTATTGACCGATTTTCTTCAAACTTTGTATAGGAGTTCATACCAGGAAGGAGTGATTTGGGATTGAAGATGGGTAAATTTCGTCAAATAAGTACAGAGTTAAGGCCCTTGATTTACGTTAAAATTTTGTTTCCGGGCTCTATCTTGAGCATTTATTGACCGATTTTCTTCAAACTTTGTATAGGAGTTCATACTAAGAAGGAGTGGTCTGGGATTGAAGATGTGTAAATTTCGTCAAATAAGTACAGAGTTATGGCCCTTGATATTCGTTAAAATTTCGTTTCCGGGCTCTATCTTGAGTATTTATTGTCCGATTTTCTTCAAACTTTGTATAGGTGTTCATACCATGAAGGAGCAGTCTGGGATTGAAGATGGGTAAATTTCGTCAAATAAGTACAGAGTTATGGCCCTTGATTTACGTTAAAATTTTGTTTCCGGGCTCTATCTTGAGCATTTATTGACCGATTTTCTTCAAACTTTGTATAGGAGTTCATATAAAGAAGGAGTGGTCTGGGATTGAAGATGGGTAAATTTCGTCAAATAAGTACAGAGTTATGGCCCTTGATTTACGTTAAAATTCTGTTTCTGGGCTCTATCTTGAGCATTTATTGACCGATTTTCTTCAAACTTTGTATAAGAGTTCATTCCAGGAAGGAGTGATTTGGGATTGAAGATGGATAAATTTTGTCAAATAAGTACAGAGTTATGGCCCTTGATTTACGATAAAATTTTGTTTCCGGACTCTATCTTGAGCATTTATTGACCGATTTTCTTCAAACTTTGTATAGGAGTTCATATCAGGAAGGAGTGGCTTGGGATTGAAAATGAATAAATTACGTTAAATAAGTACAGAGTTATGGCCCATGATTTACATTAAAATTTCATTTCCTGCCTCTGTTTTGTGCATTTATCAACCAATTTTCTTCAAACTTTGTATAAAAGTTCAAATCAGGAAGTAGTGGTTTGGGATTGAAGATGGGTAAATTTTATCAAAGTATACAGAGTTATGGTCCTTCATTAATGACAAAATTTTGTTCTGCTCTTTATCTTGAGAATTTATTGTCAAACATTTTTGCTAAATTAAATTTGCGTGGCGGGGTATCATGCATGCCTGCAGCGCTTTTATTAGTAAAAATGAAAAGCTCTGATCTTGATACAAGCAGTTGAAATTTGGTATTTTTCTCTAGGGTAGGAGGCGGTGCAGGGCATTTTCAGTGTTTCTCATAATTTGCTGTTCTCACCTCTTCAAGTTAGCCTGCTAGGGAAAGGCTGAAAACTGGCAACTGCATTCCTTTTACACTAGGCAAATTCGTTATGTTAATACATGTACATCCTTAAAATTTAATCTACACTAACTTTTTCATTCTGACATTATTTTCATGGCATTGCATATTTTTGTTGAAAACAAAAACATAAAAAAAGAAAGAAAAACACAGCGTGGGTACTGGTTACATCTGCCTCATTTTGGTGTTCATCATCTATACTTGGGGTAAAAGGAAGGAGTGTATCACAGTTTTATTTGTTCAAAGGTAACTTTGGGTTGTAAGTATCATACTTTCAGATCAGGATATCTTGGATATGTTCATTTTTAGCATGATTTATTTATTCACCAGCCGCAGACCTATTGGTCCAGTGGGTAGGTTATTCCCCTTTCGACCACAGGCTGCTTTGTGCCTCACTGCCCGTCATATCGGTGAATAATGTTCAGCCCAACTGAATTAAAGGCAACCCAACTAACTGACCAAGATCACGTCAGGGTATTAGGGTATCATATTCATTTTTCTTCTGTTCATCCTTCATGTTGTACATGTATTTATCCATTGCCAGATCATGTAGTCCTTCAGAATGCCGTTAATACGCGCCATTTCTAGAAGGATTCTAGTATGGTATGTAAGCATTATTCATACATATTCAGATCACAATAACTTAAGTATGAGCCACATCATGAGAAAACAGGATCTTTGCCTATGCGAAAACAAAGACGCAGATCAGCTGTGCAGTAACTGCACAGTGATCAGCACCTTTGTTTTCGCTGCTCAGATAGTACAATTCCTCCTCTACCTCTACCCAAACTTTCAAGATTCTAGCTTTCTTCTGAGACTGTATAGGCCGGTTTGTGTCTGACTTGGTCGGAAACCCCGAAGACCAGTTTTCTCGTGTCAAGGCTCGTATAGTATTCATGATCACAACAGCTTCGGTATTGTGTTAAATTTTCTTCGTTCTTCATCCGTCATTTTTGATTCATCCTCTCCCAGATCACGTAGTCCCTCCGAGTGCTGTTTTTTACCCGCCATTTCTAGAATAGCTTTTGCTTCAAGGTTCGTGTCCAATGCACTTTTGTGCTTAGGCACCTGCAAACAGAGAGATCATCAGGGAATACAGAAAAGATGCTCAGCCTCTTATTTCATGTGTTTGTTTTTCATAATATAAGAGGTTTACTGAAAGAATTTAAGCCGAATCATGAGATAAAGTTATATCCTATTCTTTTAAAGTTTTATCATATGACGTCACTGTTTTCCATAAAAAGTGTTGTGACCACACGTGTATTAACACTTTAGTGGAAAATGTAACATCACTGATGACGTCCGTAACAAAAATGTAAATTTACAATTAAAATATGCCCATGTTGAGGTGATAAAATCCTATTTAAATAAGAGCTGTCGCAGGACAGCATAGCTCGCCTGACTTGTGCTTTGCCACTAAATCTATCAAAGTCTATGACCAATGACTTTTGACCTCAATGTCACTCAGGTGGTTCCTGATGATATAGCATAAAACTTCAGACCAATATCTACAAACATGCAAAGTATCAACTTGATACATCTACATGTTCCAGACAAATATACGTATATAAAAAGTTTAACCAAATTTTAACACAAAGTTTCCAAGTCCATGACCTTGACCTCAAGGTCACCCATGGTGGGCCATGATGGTACTGCATAAAACTTCAGACCATTATCTACCAACATTCAAAGTATCAACTTGATCCATCAACATGTTCAAGAGATATAGACTTTAACCAAAAACTTTAACACAAAATTTCTAAGTCCGTGACCTTGACCTCAAGGTCACCCAGGGTGGATCATGATGGTGCTGCATAAAACTTCAGACCACTATCTACTCACATGCAAAGTATCAACTTGATCCATCAGCATGTTCAAGTGATATAGACTTACTAACACAAAATTTCTAAGTCCGTGACCTTGACCACAAGGTCATCCAGGGTGGGTCATGATGGTACTGCATGAAACTTCAGACCAATATCTACTTACATGCAAAGTATCAACTTGATCCATCGGCATGTTCATGAGATATAGACAAACTTTAACATTTGAGCAACGTGAATGCCGATGCCGACACAGATGACGGGGTGACTGCAATAGCTCTTCCTGTACTTTCGTACAGGCGAGCTAAAAAGGTTCCTATACGAAAAAAAGGCACAAATCAGCTGTGCAGTATCAGCACTCTTCTTTTTGCTACACAGACAGTACAGCCCCTCTTCTACTTAAATCCAAAACTTCAACCATCTAGCTTTCTGTGACTGAACAGACCAGTATATGTCCGGCCTGGTCTGAACTCCCAAAGACCAGTTTTCTTGTCGTGTCTCATTAACCCTCACCCCATCATCATCCTCTTCATGATCAATGTGTAATTTCTTCTCTGGCCCCACCCCCCAAACCTCCAGCCTCTCCACTATAAACTCTGGTTTCCCTGACAATTGGGGGCTACCATAGGTCGTACAGGTGGGGACAGCTTTACTGTGACCGTGGTTGAAACTGCTGTCTATCCACAGGCCAAAGTAGTCAAGCTGGCCTCCTAGACCCTATAGATATATAGGTAACATCATAATTTGAACTTTTAACCAGAGGACCAACGATCCTGTAAACGCTCACCTGAGATCTGCTATATTAACCAAATATTTATTTTAGAAATTTGCCCTGTATGGGGCCCCACCAACCAATCAAAATAAAGGATTAGAACAAAAGTCAACCAAACTGTAGAGGACTACTCTATAAACATTTCTGCAAAAATAGAATTCAAATATCTGCGATTGGACCAGAAAAAAATAGCCAATTTCCACTTTTCCCGTTTTAAGTCTATCTAAACTTTAAGTTGCCATAGCAACCAGATTTCTTAGCCGACTGAAATAAAAAACACAAATTATGTAGAGACTACTGTCAGGAACATGACTGTATACAAAGTACAGGCTTCATGCCGTAGACAATTTCTGAGGAATAGATTTTTAAACGTTTTTTCGAAATTTTACCCTTTATGTGGCCCCAGCAACCAATCAAAATAAAGGATTAGGAAAAAAGTCACATGAAACATAGAGATATACTCAATAAATATTTCTGCAAAGACAAAATTCAAATACCTACAGTTGGTCCAGAAAAAATAGCTAATTTCCACTTTTCCCATTATAAGTCTATGTAAACCATAGCAACCAGAGTTCTTATCCGACTGGAATAAAAAATACAAATTATGTAGAGGCTACTGTCAGGAACATGTATACAAAGTACAAGATTCATCCACTTGACAGTTTCTGAGGAGAAGATTTTTGAATGTTTTTTTTTTTCTCAAAATTTTGCCCTTTATGGGGCCCCAGCAACCAATCAAAATAAAGGATTAGGACAAAACTCACAAGAAACGTCAAACACTACTCAATAAACATTTCTGCAAAAACAAAATTCAAATGTCTGCAATTTTAGCGGAAAAATAGCAGATTTCCACTTTTCCCATTATAAGTCTATGGAAACTTAAAGTTGCCATAGCAACCAGAGTTCTTATCCGCCTGGAATAAAAAACACAAATTATGTAGAGGCCACTGTCAGGAACATGTATACAAAGTACAGGCTTATTCCCCTTGACAGTTTCTGAGAATGTTTTTGAATGTTTTTCGAAATTTTGCCCTATATGGGGCCCCTGCAACCAATCAAAATAAAGGATTAGGACAAAAGTCACATGAAACGTAGAGGACTACTCAATAAACATTTCTGCAAAAACAAAATTCAAATATCTCCAACAAGACAGCAAAAACAGGCAATTTTCACTTTTTTCCATTATAAGTCTATGGGAAGCATAAGTTACCATAGCAACCAGAGTTCTTATCCGATCAAAACAAAAAACACAAATATTCGTTCCCCCCACCTGTAGATGCTATATGTGAAATATGAAAAGATTCGGCCTGGCAGCTTCAGAGGAGAAGTCGTTTGCCGAAAATGTTGACGATGACGGACGACGACGACGGACGGACGCCGGATGCCTCCCTATACTATAAGCTCACCCATGAGCCTTCGGCTCAGGTGAGCTAAAAATATTATGGCTGAGTAATGTAAATGAAATGGAATCTAAAACTGGAAAGATCAGGCTTTTTTATAAATAAATTTGAAACCAACCATGATTCAGATGAAAATTTCTTTCAGGCAATGTTGCACTTACATACAACAGCCATTTCATAGTTACCAGAAATTGTCTAGCTTCTTTCTCAAATTTAAATTTTCAAAGAAAAACAGACAAATAAAACAGCTGAATTCTCCATGCACCTTGTCCAGACCCTATTAACAGGCTTTCTCCTCTCAAACTGTATGTGAAATGAAATAAAAAAAAAAACAACATTTTCTGTCTTATGAATAACATTATATACCTACCAGCCCATTTGGCAAAGTCTGGACTCCCTGGTTAAGGTACATGAAATTCTGGTTGTAACCAGTTGCAGTATAGACACCAATGTCTGGCTTCAGCTTGAACACAAAACAACCGGATGAACCTGAAACAAAGGCAATCAGAAGTTATGGTTGAGATATATAAAAAGCGCTGCTTGTAACCAGCTGTGCAATATCTGGCTTCAGCTGATGAACCTGCAATAAGGGTAATCAGGAATTATGGTTGAGAGACATACAGCTCTGGTTGTAACCGGCTGCAGTGTAGACACCAATATCTGGCTTCAGCTTGTACACGAAACAACCGGATGAACCTGCAATATGGGTAATCAGGAATTATAGTTGATATACATATGGACCACAACGTGAGAAAATGTACCTTCGGAAAATTATTTGAGTATTAGACAAACAAAGTTACGATGAATGTATGATGTTTCTAGAGTCTGTTACTCTTTATTTGACCAGATTATTTCATTTATTTTGTGAGTTATGACCAGTTTACTATATGGACCCTACAGACGGTCATTGTCCTGAAAAATGACGTCAAAGTTGCGTAATGCATTTCTGCATATTAGCAGAGCTTACAAAACTCGATGCATTTGCTTAAAACTGTTTAAGCAGTGGTCAGAACATTTTGCCTAGATAGAAGCATATCAAACTTACAGGCAATCTGTCATAATTATTTTGTCTATTTTTATGATGATGCGGTTGCTATGGTTACCGTTTTACGATACATATAGGAAAATTATGTGTATTATGGGCTAAAACAAGGGCAGATAACTCAAAACGTTGACAATAGATATGTTTTAGAACTCATTCATTTGGTAGCCCAGTGTTCAAACATTACAAGCACAGTGTTATTTCTATAACTCATATCACATATTTTTTCACTTTTTTGCTGCTTTCTATTAGTAATGTCGGAATGTCAGAAGGTACATTTTGTCACGTTGAGGTTCATATGGTTGTAACCTATTACAGTATAGACAACAATATCTGGCTTCAATTTGAACACAAAACAGCCAGATGAAACTGAAATACAGACATTTAGAACGAAAAGACTTCTAATGATTTTCACATAAATTTAATGATTTTTAGCCAAAATTTTACTGATTATTAATCTAAAACATGCCCCACTAATGAAGCATAAACAAATGTGTATAGTACAGACTTACCAAAGAACTGTGAATTTATTTCCCAACTCTCGCTGGTATAAGCTCCGAACACATGACCATCTGTATCTTGTATCACCATTAAACTAGGTCCCTTTCCTGTTAGGTTGCTAACCAACTGGGAAAAACTGTCGCCATGGAGACTGTTGCTATAGAGAAGCCGCCATATTGACTGTTGCTCTCTGGGAATGTGGTAGTTTAAATATATCACTGATAGTGGGTCAAGGATGGTACCGGTCTTTTGCCAGTCTATGCAAGATGCACAGGGAAACAGTGACTGGCTTTTTGCTTCTTTTGACTGGAAAAATTACATCAATACCATATCCATGTCATTTACATATAATTTTAATAACAGAATCAAAGTAGATATCAACTGACATCAGGATAACATGTCCATGATATATATGTATACACCTTTATACCCCACTTTTATAAAGTAAAACTGGGGTATGCAGGGGTATACTTATTTTTGCTTCAAAACATAGATTAAGGGTACTCGTTAGAACTGCCTCAACGTGTACCCACAATCTATGTTTTGAGCAAAAATAAGAAAAATATCAAAATTTTTCTGCTAAAAATTTTCAATTTTTTACAACTTTGAAAAAATCTGTATATCATATGCGCATGTTTTTGTAATGTTTTGTTTTAAGTCTCTATTATTGTTGACTTGTACTTGTCACCTTTGTACATGTATTTGGTTGATGCTACCTTGATGGCTACCTCATTGGGAAAGAGCTAGTCCTCTTGCTCTTCATGTTTTTGTGATGTCCTTTATTTCCCGCCAGGTGTCTGGGTTCGGATTTTAAATTCATTTTTATCAATTCATGTACCTTCTTTCTTAGTTTTGAAATACTTACTGGTTTAATGTTAAACAATTTCTGCCAAACCCTCTCAAACATTATAAGAAATATATGAGACTTAGGTAACCAGGCTTCAATCTGGTGTAATTCCCATCTGTCTGTCTCCCAGTCTGATGTGGTGTTGGATTTTATACCAAGGACACTGTGTGACAGTCGGGAAATGTCTTCCTCGGCACATTTACACCTCCAGGTCTTGAAGTTCTGATCCTGAGTCATGATATTCACGTAACTTCTGATGATAGAGAACACTGTCTGAAATTTATGTATAGGGCAATATGAGCCGCAACGCGAGAAAACCGGTCAACGGAGTTTCCGAACAGGTCTGACACAAACTGAGCTGTACAAGCACAGAAGATGACTAGAAGCTTGAAATTTCGGATTTAATAAGAAGAGGGATTGTACTATCTGTGTAGTGAAAACAAAGGCACTGATCAGCTTCGCAGTTACTGCGAAGCTGATCTGCGTCTTTGTTTTCACATAAGCAGATTGTTGGTTTTCCCGTGCTGTGGCTCATATGATGCAAGAACAAGTTAGAGAGTATGTGAACAGTAACATTCAAGTTTTAAGTCATAATGCATCAGTCATTTGTAACCACGGCCCCTCCGCCACATCCCAGTTAACAACTTTTCAGTCATGTCAGGACAGAGCCGCTGGATATAAACAGTATTATAGGGATTAAAATTTAAATGTGCCTTACTCAAGGACACAACCCAGGGGTTTAAGTGACTTTGAACCCCCTACCTCTCCCTGGAACAAGATAATAATATACCTACATGTATGTGACTAAGAATACAATATATCCTCACAAAAAATAATCTTGATTCTTTTACAACAAACCTTGTATAAGTTTCCAACTGTTGCCCCAGTCCTATCTCCATCACTGAACAGACTCATCAGATCTGCCTTTTCCTCGTATGTCCCCTTCAGAGCCTCTGCCAGAAAGGCCCCGAACTGAGCCTCAGAGATACCCTTGTTGCCGTGGCTACCAGAGATATTGGCCTGACAGTTACACATCACACTGAACAGCCTTTGCGACAGATGAGGGTCCAACCATTTTGGTAGAACTTTCTGAAACAAAGAATATGAGCCGCATCGTGAGAAAACAGAATTTTTGCATATGCGAAAACAAAGGCGCAGATCAGCTTCGCAGTTTACTGCGAAGCTGATCAGCGCTTTTGTTTTCCCTACACGGATAGTACAATTTCTCTTCTTCTTAAATCCGAAATTTCAAGCTTCTAGCCTGCTTCTGTGATTGTACAGGTCGGTTTATGTCAGACCTGGTCCGAAACCCCTAAAAAGTTTTCTCGCGTCACGGCTCATATGTAAAAGGTTATAAAATGTACATGGATGATTCTAGTCCGAGTCTTGTCTGGCTGCAAACACAAACTGCAAGAGCAGCAACTAGTCAAAATTAATAAAAGATGTTTTCATCTCAGAGAAGTATTGGATTAAGAATTTAAGATGCTTCAATTGATAAAAATCTCTGACTCAAAAAATAATTTCAGCTCATATTAGATAGACGGTAGGCCAATCAGAAGGTTGGGAAAAATAGGGTCTACCCTGAAATAAATCACCAGGCACACCCGCATGCAAAACTTGGCTTAACTCGCATGCCCCATGCGGGATTCACCCCAAACTGGACACAGCAGAGAGGGAGATCAAATGATTACCAGTGACAACCATTTAGCCAAATGAGTTTCGATGGCTTCTCTCCCCATTCAGATCAAGCCAAACAATAATTTAAGAGGTATTAAGCCACTTGCCTTGAAAACCATGCGTCTGATTGCCTCACTATTAATTTGATTGCAGGCTTCTTTTGCCTGTCAAACCAGACTTCAAAGCAAACTACCTGAAGCTAGTATTCAACAAACTAGGGTCTAGTTGGCAATAAAGATTTGACAGGTGATAAATGCGACCGTCATACTATTTTAATTACTTCACAGTGTGTCGAGTGACGAATTGATTTCCCCATTGTCTGTGTGTTGTTTTTGAACAATAATGATGGCAACTTACTTATTTTGTTTTACAGTCTTAATGATTAGGCCTAACGGACAATTGATCTAAGCCCGACCATTAGAATAAAAAAGTACTGATGTTTGAAGAATATGGATATGCACAGACAATGAAAGCCTTGTTCATACATATTGTTTGGACTAAAGAGGAAAAAAGGACTAGTTCGTTCTGTGAATAAAGAAAAAATATGAAATGCGAAAGCCATTTGCATTTGGTAAGTTCGCGTTTTTGTTCACATTATACACTGGGCGTTTATTAGAGGCCTCTTTTTTTCGAAAATGATCCAAAAATTGGTCATTTTTGGGTCAACATTGGAGGGTGGGGCGGTGGGCATTTATTAGAGCATGGGCGTTTATTAGAATTTTTACGGTATTAATAATTAGAAATTGGAATGACCTCCCTGATTCTCTGACCTCCTCCTGAAATGTCAGATGATTGCGTGTCTAAATAGTGGATTCCCGAAAATAATATTTCCATAGCAACAGCTGATAAACATTACCTGTGGATGTAAACACTAACAGCTGGTTGGTACACACAGCTCAGTGTGAGATACGAATTTCTATAGGAAATCATGTCATTTATTAAATATGTGTTTGTAAAAAATACATAGGTGCATAATTTTCAATCAACTCCGGTGGAGGAATTTCATATCTTTTTGAAGGACAAATGAATTATATTTTTCCAAACATAAAAATGAATAAATTGTGTTATTTTTAGCAGCAGGCGAATTAGGCTTGGCCATTGAACCTGATGGCCTTAATGAAGAGAAAGGGATAAATTATTTAATTCTAGCAATATGATTTAAAGAAACCAGTGATTCTAACCACTTAAAGAAACAAAAATATTTCCCTACTTCCTCAGACTTTTGTTACATAGACATTTTAATTACTCAATTCAGTTCGCAGAGAACAACATTTTTCCTATATTAAGAGATGCTAATAAAGGTCACTTTTTACCACTCTTAATATTGTTTGATGGCACAATTGAAAATGTACGGCCCCAAGCACTATGTTTGCGCACAAACAGGTTATTAACCAACTCATAACACCGCTGGGTCCAGTGGGAGGGGTGGGGGGGGGGGGGGGGGGGTTAAGGCCCCACACGAAATACATGTGAGACAACTCGAGCTCTGCTTGTGGATGTGCTAGGTGATTTCAAAGGGTACTCCAGTTTTTGCCCATACACTGATTGGCCCATCTCACATGGGTTGGAATAATTTTGAAAGGGACGTAAAGCTGACTCAAATATTAAAAGAGAATACATGTACATGAAAATGAGAAAACACCGCCTGGGGACTTTCCATTGCTAAAAGTTTAGAAGAAAACAGAGAGCTATTCATAATTGCTAATAATAAGCATGGATCCAGGTTAGAATATGTATGTGAGCAGTCACACATATCATCATAAATTATAGAAAAAAAAAAAATCTGTCTTGTTTCTAATTTTGTCAAACGGTAATCTAATCCGTGGTGCCTTAACATGATATTGCTTATTTCTTGTTTATTAGTGTATAATAGAACCACTGCAGAAGCTGAGGGCGAGGTTATGGCCATGTAAAACTAGTTTAAGCCCTCCATTAATTTTATATTACTGATCGTTCCAAGATTGTGGTTCTTATTGTTTTTCTTCTTATGTCTTGGTGTTGAATTTTTGTGCTGTGTGCACCTTATGTGCGTTTTCATATTTTTAGTTAGGTTTAGGTAACTAAGTGGCCGCCTTTTGGTTAATAGCTGCTCAATCGGCTTACAATATGTTTTCTTAGTACAATTATCTTATTGTCAACTTCGGTTTTTGAAGTGGGAATTTCTTTCTAATTGCGCCTTTCCTGATGATTGCCTACATGTACCTTACTATCAGAGTCAGTAACATCTAAAGGTGCTTTTAGTGTACACACGAAAATGAAATTCATTCCTTACACATTTCCATAAGACTGTGATATCTCTTAATGGTTTAAAAACACAATTTCAAATGGATATGAAAGGTAGCGCTCTAAGTTTTGCATATATGTGTTCTTCAAAATGAATACTGTGCATGTCTCGCATTTTCACCTTATTTCTGCATTTAAGGTTGCAAAGAACTGTAACAATGGTCATTATCAGGCACATTTTATGTCTACATTCCAATACTTATAAATGAAATAGATAAGTGGTTATTATGTTACTCTAAAGATTTGTATCTGACAGGAACATATTGATACAATAAACAAAACTTTATGTTTATACAATTTTACTGGGATTCTGAGCAGAGATAGAAATATGATCTTTACGCAGATAAAAACTGTTAACATATATCTGTATAAACATGCAGACAATAATTCATATAGGTATGTAATTAGCAATTAATTGACCGATTTATTAGTCTGGGGTAATGATTTCCCATAGACATCAATGTTAAACTGTAAAGTTGATGTACCAACCGCTCAAGCTAGAAACCAGTAAAAACCAATACTGAGTACCAGCTAGCTGAATTTTGGAAGTAATCTATTTACTTCTCTTGTGAGAGCTGGGGACTAATCCTCTCCGGTCAAGCCCCATCCCCTTTGGATATTGTCAATTTGACGTTTCACCAGTAAACTCTTCTGATTCTGATTTCTTGACCCAATTCATGAAATGTCACATGCCAGTGTGATATCGGCTTTATCATAATGACCTTAGCTGTAGATGGGATGTAATACTTAAAAAACTATAATGGGAATCCCTGCAGAAAAGAAGGAAGGATAATAGAATTATATTGCTTTACAAAGGTCTAAAGGGGAGAGCAAAAATACCCACGGATGACCTTATCCCCAAAAATAGGCGTTGTAGGAATCAACACTCCTTGGCATTTCAGATACCTTCAGCAAGTACAAATGCCTATTTACACAGTTTCTTCCCCCCAGACCATTAGAGATTGGAATGAACTCCCTGATTCTCTAATCTCCTCTGCTGAATTGTCAGATGATTGTGTGTCTAAGACTCTAAATTTACTTCTCTTGTGAGAGCTCGGGACTAATCCCCTCCGGTCAAGCCCCATCCCCCTTGTGTGGTATTGTCAGTTTGACGTTTCACCAGTAAACTATTCTGATTTGATTCTGACTTGAAAGTAAGAACAACAACAGAGTGAACAGACTAGACTAAAAGACTTTGATCACAAATAAGCAGTGATCAGGTGATAAGGAAAAAGTGTCATAATTGAATAAACAGCTGTTCTATTTTGTTTGTAAAAAGGGGAATTCCTACTGTTAAAAACGGTTCTGTAAGAGCCTTTTGATTTCCAACGATAGAGTTGTAACCACTATGAATATTCTGAAGCTCTTCTTGTGTAAAAACATTCAAAATTTGTGGTCTTTCTGACTTGCTTTCAGAGCCTCCCATTTTGCAAATAATTGTTTACCTTAACACCGGTTAAACGGTGTCGAAGTAAGTTGTTTCTACTTTCAGTTTGGCATCCAGTTTAGGAAACCCGTCACAGATTCATATATTTTTTTATGTTTAACCTGGTTGATTGTTAGTGAATTTTGTTCATTAGGGTCGGTAAGGTAAGACAAAATAACGATGCTCATAAATGAATAAAATGAATTGCAGAGTGAGACTTTATGAATGTTTGTTATTAGTTTTCGCGACTTAAAACGCCGTGGGCTGGACACATTTAAGGTGTTTAGAGAACTTGGTTTTTACGGAAACATTCAGTGTGATCATTGATCATTGAAGTGACATGCTACCAATTCCCAATTCACTAGTCATTTGTACCCCCCCCTTCCACCAGCCCCGGGGAATAGCGGGGACTTTGACTTTTGGTCCAGCAGATCCCTGCTAAAAGCCCCACCTTCTGGGGACTAGCTGCTCGTTGGTAAAACCACTGCTGTTTTCCCCCACTATCTTTTCATTTCACAGCCCTTTTTGCCTATAAAGCAAACACCGGGTATTTCCCCTGCTCGTTTATTGTTTTGTTGTTTTTTTTTTTCATTGTTTTTGTACTTTGCTGACATTTAATTTTACGGTACTTTTCAAGCAACATTGCCTCATTCTTGCATGCTTCAAGACTTGTTTTAATGTCTCATCTAAATGACTGGAGAAGCAAAGCATCACAAAAACATATCCGTGTAATGTATACCCCTTTATATCCCACTTTTAAATAGCAAAACTGGGGTATGCAGGGGTATACCTATTTTTCTTATTTTTGCTCCAAAACATAGTTTGTGGGTACTCGTTCGAACCGCCTCGGGGAGGTGGTTCTAACGTGCACCCACAATCTATGTTTTGAGCAAAAATAAGAAAAAATATCATTTTTTTTTTTCAACTGGAAATTTTCAATTTTTACATTTTGGGAAAAAATCTGTATATTACATGGGTGTGTTTTCGTAATGGAATCAAACCTGTCACCTTTGCTTTACAAGGTGAGATTGACAGGTCTAATTAAGTTGAAGTGAGCGGTACCTAGATAGGGACATGAACCCAGTTTAAGAATTGGTTTAAACATTTATTTGGTCTAAGGATTTTTTGTACACATTTGCCCAAAATGAGGAATTAGACGATTAACATGATTGTGTCAGTGAATGAAACATTTATTTTCAAATACTACTTACACTCTTGGGAGCATTTTTGGCAGGCACTGCATGTCTGGGTTATGAAAAGAATAACGCTAAAAGTATGATAGTATTATAAGCTAAAAGTACTACATTGCTGAATAAGTTTTAAATTGATATCTTTGTAAGAAATTGATTATATCTATAATCTGCCAACTTTAAATGAGATGGTAAAAGTAGCCAATGATCAGGAAATGGTGCAATCAGAAAGAAATTCCCACTCCAAAAACTGAGGTGGGAAAAACTTTTAAAATTAACAATCAAGTACCTATATCTGTATATTAAGAAAACATATCGTAAGCCAAGAGTATGCTATTCATAGATCTCACTCTTGCAAGACTTTCAAGAGGACCTCTACAGAAACTTTTTCATTTGATGTCTGAAGGATTTACATGTATGATTTTCAGGACCAGCTGGGTATATAAAACAGATGGCTGAGAGAGATCTAGTGTCAGCATTGACACATCTACATCTCACTGAAACATCAGCAATACACATTGACAAGGTCACTGATGATTATGTTCTGGATCTGACGGCTCAGTCTTGGTAAGACATGTGAGCCTTCACATGAGGAAACCAACAATTTGGGTTTTCAACCAGTTCCGACACAAACTGAGCTGTACAAGAACAGAAGCAGGCTAGAAGCTTGAAATTTTGGATTTAAGTAGAAGCGGGATTATACTATCTGTCTAGCTGATCTGCATCTCTGTTTTCTTACATGCAGATTGTTTGTTTTCTGGTGCAGCAGCTCATGTATTTTGTTGTGTAAATCATAAAGAACTTCGCTGACACACATTAGCATCTAATATTCAAAAAATAATGATCAGTTTTCTCACTACTCAGTGGACAGCCATTTTGGACATAGAGACATGTTATATTCATATAATGACATAGGAGTTAATAGTGAAAATTGGTAATTAGAAGGCAATGGCAATCATCATCATGGCATTGATGAAATTTTTAAAAAAATCTCAACCCAGACACAAGGCAGAAAAGAAAGATGTAGAATAATGCCATAAAATATGCTTTTGTAAAGTTAACATAAAAGATAAGGGCATTATTAATCATTATGTTCACTGCCAATCACTGGAAATCTTTTCATTTATTTTGCTCATCAGGATAACATAGCCGTGTAATGTATACCCCCTTATATCCCACTTTCATAATTAGTAAAACTGGGGTAAACTTGGGTATATCTATTTATCTTATTTTTGATCCAAAACCCAGATTGTGTACTCACAATCTATGTTTTGAGCAAAATTATTAATATCAATTTTTTCTAATGGAATTTTCAATTTATACAGCTAAAAAAATGGCTGTATATTAATTGCATCCATGGGTAAATTTTCGTAATGTTCTATGTATTTTCAGTGACAGTTCCCTCCTTGCAGCAACTAGCAGTAACTTCACCATACGGTTGTTCAACAGACAAACACTGGCCAAAACACAAACTATAAAAGGTAAGAAAAGTTGTTGACTGGATACATATTTACCCAAACTGAATTTACCGCTGAATGTGAGATAATTATCTTTGCCTAGCTTGACGTCTATCTCCAGTAAACTCTTTAGATTAAATGCTTTCAAAGTCTTTACAATGATACTATGAATAATTTTGTCACTCTCATTTAAAAAGGTAACTTTATGGTCCAGAAATGGCTCCAAAATATGAATGTGAACCAAATGCCTAAGACTACATACATATATGTGCCCGAATCATATAGTTATTCCTAATCTGCACACTTGATCCCTGTCTATCTTTAAGAAAAACTTACCTTATAGTTAACAAAATAGTTATAGTTAGCAAAATTGTTAGAATAATTTTATCCTAAGACTGAGTTGCATCCATCTTACTGATAACAATGAATTAATTAATACATGTACTATATATAAACCTTAATTTTTACAAGTTTTTATTATCAACAACTTAAGATGAGCCGCGATGGGAGAAAACCGGTCCAGGGTTTCCAACCAGGCACAACACAAATCAACCTATTATCGCACAGCTGATCTGTGTCTTTGTTTTCGCATAGGCAAAAATCCAGTTTTCTCATGACGCGGCTCAGATATCTTAAGATTAATGCATATGTCTTGAAACATCAATGTATTAAATTACAGGTCATGAGGATGTAATAACAAGTATTAAGTTTGGTAAAACAGACCCTAATTTGTTACTGTCAAGCTCACTAGATGGGACAGTTAGGTAAGGTTTTCATTTCTTAACAGATGATGAATGTTAATTATTGTAAAAAAAAAAAAAGAAATCTGAATTCTTTCAGTGTTTGGCCCTTAAAAAAGAATATCTCTTGCTTGCAGTATCTCTTATAAATTACGAAGCATTAAATATTAAAGATTATAAGAGAAAATATACAGAGATTTTTTTCAAATGCAAAAATTGAAATTTTCATTGGAAAGATTTTGATGATTTTAATTTTTTTGCTCAAAACATAGATTGTGGGTATACGCTAAAACCGTCTCGACGAGGCGGTTTTAACAAGTACCCACAATCTATGTTTGGGACCAAAAATAAGAAAATAGGTATACCCCTGCATACCCCAGTTTTACTATATAAAAGTGGGGTTTAAGGGGTATTCATTGCACAGATATGTTTTCCTGATGATTATCAATATGAAGACAATCAAGCTATACTCATGACCCTTATATGGTTTTCCTCGGAGTGTTGTCCCATTTTCGCCCCACATATACTGATTGGCCTGTCTCATATGGGCTGAAATAACTTGAAAGGAGGGTAAAACTGGATAAAAAAAATGAGCCACAGCATGAGAAAACCAGCAATTTGCATATGCAAAAACAAAGGTGCAGACCAGCTTCACGGTGACCAAGAAGCTGATCATGCCTTTGTTTTCGCTACACAGATAGTACAATCCCTCTTCTTCTTAAATCTGAAATTTCATGTTTCTAGCCTGCTTCTGTGACTGTACAGGCCGGTTTGTGTCAGACCTGGTAGGAAACACAAATTGTTGGTTTTGGCATGTGAAGGCTCATATAATATAGAAAAATAAACAAGCACATTTTCATTACAGATGCTGGGACATTAGATCAGATCTCAAAAAGGCTGCACATACATTCACAGGTGAGAATTAAGTTATCTAAATATCAAAACACACTTATCAGTCCTTAAAAAAGGAAAATAAGCAACTTCAAAAGAAGGCAAAATCATAACCATGCAGAAATGATATCAGAAATCACAGAATCTCCATTTAGCATGTGCGTGGGACTAGGGAATTTGTATCTGATTTGTCCCTGAGGTTATAAAAAAAATTTCATGCTCAACTCAGCTGAGCTTGAAATTTTAACGGCTCATAAATAATGATAGAGCCAAAATCATTGGAATTTTAATGTTTAAACCACAAAAGCCTAAAATTTATCCTGCTGATAAATGTTAAATTACCAACATTTGTTGGCATTTGAACATTTATGAGCACTGAGGATAAATTTTAATCACAGCTGAGTTGAGCACGAAAATAGTTTATAACCTAGGCCCAGTTGTTCAAAACTTCGTAAGTGCATTTGTAACATTGCAATTTGAAATTTTAATGAATCATTTACCAACGACATCATTAATTTTGAACAAATGGCCCCCCGTTGAAAAATAGCCTGGTTGAAAATACAATTTCTTCTGTGTTTGATAGGTACATCAAAGACATCTAACCAGTTCAGTGGTGTCGACATGAATGCGACAGACAGAGTTATCTGTGCTGGTATGGAGAGAGACGAAGAACATAATGTGTACTTGCTGTTCTGGTAGGAGGGTCTTATGTGAACCACATCATGAGAAAACCAGACTTTTACCTATGCGAAAACAAAGGCGCAGATCAGCTGTGCAGTAACTTCACAGCTGATCTGCGTCTTTGTTTTCGCTTCACAGATATCTCTTCTTCTTATATCCAAAATTTCAAGCTTCTAGTCTGCGTCTGTGACTGTACAGGCCAGTTTGTGTCAGACCTGGTCGGAAACCCCGAATACCGGTTTTCTCGCATCATGGATCAAATGTTGAGTTGATGCTTTTCATCCAGGGTCAGCAGCTATAAAATGTTTTCCATGCTCATCTCAGTTGTCAGAGCATAAAATCTAAACTGCTTGTCCCAAATAAATAAAAATTTCATGTTTTGATCACCAAAGCCAGTCATTTATCCCGCTCATAATTGTTAAAATAACATTTATAAGCCAGTAATTTATCCTGCTCATAAATGTTAAAATAACATTTATAAGCAGCATAAATTTTAATCTCAGCTTTGCTGAGCATGAAAAAAGTTTTATTATAACCTTGGGGCCTGGTCATGTTGGAATTGCATGGAATTGCAAGATAAAGTACCAAACTGATACTGGACAAGCCTTTTTGGAGTTATATTACTACATTTTTCAACACGTACTGACAAATACTGTTCTTGATATCAGTGAAAGGAGCAAGATAGCTGTTGAAAAGCATGCATTGCCAAATTATCAGGGACTGTTCACAAGGTTGGCCCTTTTTGGAATTAAATGCATTTTAAGGCAGTCTATTTTCATCCTCTTTTGACAGAAGATTCTTCCTATATAAGCTTCACTGCAGAACAATGTCGGAATATTTACATTATTAACCATGTCATTTGTAACTATGACCCCTTCATGCGGAAGGGTAGTTGGTCCCCTGAAGTTGGTTATATCATGACACGGTTCAATTTTTGCCACAGGGACAGACGTGGTGGGAAGCTTCTCGGCTGTTACAGTGAATCACATGAAGATGATATTACACAGGTAAACATAAATGGTGTAGCTCATTACAAAATCACACATTTGCAATAAACAGATTTTTTTTCAGGTGTAAAAATTGAAAATTTGATTAAAAAAATTTTGATACTTTTTGATATTTTTGAAATTACAGTATATTTATCTGGTTATTGTTCCTGGTTTATAAAGGGACTGTCACATGGGACACTAAGGAGGATTCAGTACCCGAAATTGCGCACAATGGCCCATACCACCTTTCACTGCTTCCAAAGGATCTAACATTTGTGTTTTCAATATTTTGCTTAAAACATTGATTGTGGGTATGTTCTAACATTAAAAGCAAAAATAAGTGATTTACGTTTGCCCTGGTGAATCAAAGTTTGATTATATAAAAGTTCTAGTGTGTTATCATGGTATATCAGCACTGAAAGGTGAATGTTGAACAAATCTCTGTGGTTGAAATTTGCAATTCAACTCCTTTTCATTGATATGTAAGAAAAGATAGAATTGAGGATGTCAAAAATTTTGATAGACAAATGTAGAAAATCTCATACATTTTCTTTTCTCCCCGTAGGTTTGTTTTCACCCAGACAATGCTGACAGATTGGCAACAGGCTCCATGGATGGTCTGGTCTGTACCTACGATGTCTCAGAAACTTCTGAAGATGATGCCTTGTCATTGGTGCTTAACTCCTGCTCAACAGTTGTATGTACCTTGTTTAGTTTAACAATTAGATGCCCTAGGAGGGTAGCTAGGGATATTGGCAAAATAATAAAAGGGATATTGGACACATTAAAAGTGTCCATTTTCATGAAAAAAATGCAATTACAACTCAGACTGAGCTGATGCACAGTCCTCTAATATGTATGACAATCATTAAAAGCATAGGGGAAAATACTTTGAAGAGTTATCACAAGAATTAAACAAATTTGCCAGTCTGGATTCAGCCGAGCACCACTTGACATGGAGCATTCTGTTGATGCGTGCAAGACATGAGATTCTTAAATCATTCTTGAGTCTATTTAGTTGTCTGATTCATGACATTGCATTTTAATGTACCCATGTTGTTGATATGTTTGATATTTCCAGGCCAAGGTTGGGTGGACAGGGGCAGATAACTCTAGGCTATACTGTACCACACATATAGATACATTCCATGTATGGGACACAGGGGAGGTAAAAGACAATATTTACTATTTTGAGCCGTGAGGGGAGAAAACCGGTCTTTGGAGTTTACCACCAGGTCTGACACAAACAGGGCTCTACAGTCACAGAAGCAGGCTAGAAGATTGAAATTTCAGATATAAGAAGAAGATGGATTGTACAAGCCATGTAGAAAAAACAAAGGTGATGATCAGCTGTGCAGTAACTGCAAAGTTTATCCACATATGCAATGATCCTGTTTTCTCATGATGTAGTTCATTTTGGAGAATGCAGGGTGACTTTGTGGCATCAGACTCAGCATTGATACAAAAATAACTATAGCTTTGTTGTGTCCTTAAGCAAGATATTGTACTCCTTGTTTTTTACTGTTACAATCTCTAGTAGTGGTGGCTTCATTCCACCATGACTGACAAATTGTTGACTGGGGGGTTTAAAATCTAATCACAAATTGCTTGTATATATGATAGCATATACACTACTCTTGCATGTTGTAATAGCCCCGAATGCTAGACTTAAAGTTTCTTACCAATATACATATCACAATGGCCTACTACTGTCAATAGACAGCACCCAGTCAGGGAAACTCCCCTTATACATGTACTGTGATCTTGCTGAAAGTGAATTTGCGGAAACTGGTGGGAGTAATTCCTCTCATACCAACATGTTTATATGTTTCAAGCTTTTTTGTGACCCTGTACAAAGTCAATTTACCCTGCACAAAAAGTAAATATGAAGTTTGGACTGTTTGGTAGATTTATAAATTTCCTTAAACTCTTGAATATGAGCATCAAGTTTGAAAATCTATTGTCAATCTCTTGAATGGCAAATGGCAAGCATTAAGAGACATATTCTACATTAAAGCCTCTACATCAAGATTACAGTTTTCACTGAGTTTCTCTGACTTCACTAAGCATTAATTTTTCTTATCTATTGATATTCCAGGGTGACCAAGTGATGGAAAGAACGGACTTGAAAGATACATTGACCGTAAGTATTGATAAGATTGCTGGATTTGAAATTTTAAGGTGGCCAGTTGAAGTCCTACCTGACTGGAAATAGCAGAGACAGGGTGTCCACGGTCAGGGAAAAAGTTCGGGAAAATATTTTTTCAAGGTCAGGGAATTTCTGTATCAAATTTTGCATTATCAGCCAAAGGCCAGGGAAAAGTCAGGGAATTTTGAAAAGACAGGTTTATGAATTGCAAAAGATATAAAGAATAGTGGTGATAAAGACAATTTTCTTCTTGAATATTATAATTGAATAAGTAATGAGAGAATCAATAAAGCAATATTCTTTAGATAATATTTCAAATTATTATATACCCAAGAAATTGTCCCGTTCACTTTGCATTGCTGAAAACATTGAATGTTTTCAAATATTCAATAGATTAGAAAGTTTTCTGTCATATTGCACAGGTCCAAGGAACGTTCTGTCATATTGCACAGGTCCAAGGAAGCATGTTCCCGGCGGGACTACTTTTGCAAGTTGGTCACCATTGAAAAAAATATCTGGCAGCCATTTTGCTTTCTACTTCAATTGAACAAACGGCAAAACTGGAAAACTTACAGAATGTGTCGCATGATAAATACACAAATTTTCATCTAAAAACAAATACCTGTAATTTTGAACAAAAATTACAGCTTTGGCACTCTAATTTTCTAACATTTTCATGAAATTTTCGATCACAACGTTGTCCAAAAGTCACGTCAATGTCATCAATTTTGATGCAACGTCATGTTTCTCGCATTAATGTTGGTTAACATTTCCCGCGAAAGGCGGAGCTTTACGTGTGTAGTAATATGGTCATCAGTCGTTAGAAACAATACTTTTTACATAAATTGTGGCCAAATTAAAGATCGCCAATGCCTGGAGATGCCAGGAATAAGCAATTGCTTATTAAAGGGTATATAATAAAAAGGTTATTGAATGAATATCATAAAATATTCGGAACTCCTTCATATGGCGGAGACGCACTCGCAAACTCGCAAGCTCGTGCGTCCTCGCCATATGAACTCGTTCCGAATATTTTACGATATTCATTCAATAACCTATAATTATTCTATGCAAAGAAACCGAAGACAATCATCGCCTTTGTTTTCGCTACTCGGATAGCAGTGATTTTTTTCACCATTTTGGGAACGGTACCAGTACCGGTTCAATTGGGAAAAATAGCCAAATTTTACCGTCAATTGGGAAAATCAGCGACATTTATATAAAAGCCAGTAAAAATGATAAACATATCATCATATGTGTTATTGTGATTTGTTTTCTAAAAGTAAACAACATATGGCTGGGATGCATGAAAGTTAGCATTATTCATTTTCATAAGTATCGGATTGATTGACTAATTGAAGCTTTTGACAGTACATATATAAATTTTGGTTGCAGATATGAGCCTGAGAGGGAATTTTTCTCAAATTGGGAATTTTGAACCATGCATTTGGGAAAAAAAGATACTTTTTGCCATTGGGAATGACTCCTAAAACCGGAGTCGGTTTTATAGCGAAAAAAATCACTGGATAGTACTATTCCTCTTCTACTTAAACCCGAAATTTCAAGCTTCTGGCTCTTTTCTGTGCTTGTACAGGTCGGTTTGTGTCGGACCTGGTCGGAAACCACATTGTTGGTTTTCCCAGGAGGCGGCTCATGTTTGTAAATCAATTATAGCCATATAAAGGAGTAACATTTTTTCAAGAATACTGGATATCCAATATGTATTTCATGACAAGTTAAAAACTGATCAATATCTTGTAACTTTATCAACAAACACCTCCCACAAGGATGTTTTATTATACAAGACTCATAGATAGTGCACTAAATGCTATAGATGGCAATTCAGCTAAGACAGTAGAAAACATGTTTTTCATGTTGTAAAACTCAGCTTTGTCAATTAAAAAATAGCTTCGGACCTAAGATTTGAGGTTACTTAACATGTAAGGGAGCGACCATTTGATTTTTAGGGGGTTTGGGATCTTAAGGGGGGGGGGGGGGGGGGGGTGTTGGGCCTGAAGATTTCTTGAAAAAAAAAATCCAGGACTTAATTTTGCCCGAAAAAATATCTAGGACAGGGTAAATTCTATTGTGCATATTGTAATATATCCAAATAAACAGACAGGACTGTGTCGTGAGTGAAAAAAATATCCAGGCCCGAAAACATCTTCCAGCTCCTCCCCCCCTAAAAATCAAATGGTTGCTCCCTTATGCTGGCTAGCTTTAAGACCAACAAATTGAGCTGCATTATGAGAAAACCAACAACCTGTGTATGCGAAAACAAAGCCGCAGATCATCTTCGCGGTGACCGCGAAGCTGATCAGCGCCTTTGTTTTCGCTACATGGATGGCACAATTCCTCTACTTTCTAAATCCAAAATTTCAAGCTACTAGTCATCGTCTGAGCCTGTATAGCTCACTTTGTGTCGAATCTGTTCATAAAACCACATTATTGGTTTTCCCACGAGGCTGCTCAATTGTTGTGGTGCTTATCAGACTATCACACTGCTGTTTCATCAGGAAAACATGTCCGTGAAATGTATACCCCCTTGAACCCCACTTTTATATAGCAAAACTGGGGTATGCAGGGGTATACCTATTTTTCTTATTTTTGCTCCAAAACATAGATTGTGGGTACTCGTTAGAACTGCCGTGCCAAGGCGGTTCTAATGTGTAGCCACAATCTATGTTTTGAGCAAAAATAAGAAAAATATCAAAAATATTACCATGAAAATTTTCAATTTTTACTGGTGAAAAAATCCCGTATATTGCATGGGCATGTTTTCGTAATGTGTTTTAATGATTTCTTTTATGCTCTCAAGGCCATTTTATTTAATTTTATTTATCATTGACCACAAAATGTTGTTAGAATTTGAAACAAATAATCTTAAAATTGTCTTATTTGTTTGTAGTAAAACAATAACAACCCCCACAAAGCCGATTATACATTACTAAAACAAGCCCATGCAATATATATAGATTTTTAAAGTTGTTAAAAAAATGAAAATTTTCAGTAGAAATTTTTCAATATTTTTCTTATTTTTGCTCAAAACATAGATTGTTCAAAACATAGATTGTGGGTACACGTTAGAACCGCCTTGCCGAGGCGGTTCTAATGAGTACCCACAATCTATGTTTTGAAGCAAAAATAAGAAAAATAGGTATACCCCTGCATACCCCGGTTTTGCTATATAAAAGTGGGGTTTGAGGGAGTACACAATTCACGGACATGTTTTCCTGATGAGGAACATTAAACTTCAACATCACGATAACATGTCTGTGTAATGTAAACCCCCTTATACCCCACATTTATGGGGTTTACAGGGGTAATCCTGTTATTCTTATTATTGTTCCTAAACATAGATTGTGGGTACTCATTAGCATCGCCTCGCCTCGTGTACCCATGATCTATGTTTTGAGCAAGCATATTAAAAATATCAAAGTTCAAAAAATGTGGTGAAATTTTCATTTTTTTTTTACAGCTGAAAAAAACTCTGTATATTGCATGGGAAAGTTTTCGTGATGTGTTGCTATACAGAGAAGCTCTGCGGAATTATTTTTCCATAGAATGCTGATATTGTGAAGCATTTAATTCATAAGTTGAAATAATTTGATTTTAGGCCATGCATTTAATGTAAATTTGAGCGTGCTGAACCAAGCATATTCTAACCTTAAATTTACTGTGAGCATTGATATTTGAGCCACTGCATCAGAAATCAACAATCTGCATTTGCCAAAAATAAAGGCGCAGATCAGCTGTGCAGTAACTGCACATCTGATCGGCGCCTTTGTTTTTGCTACACAGATAGTACAATCTTCTTCTCAAATCTGAAATTTCAAGCTTCTAGCCTGCTTCTCAAGTTCTGTGATTGTACAGCCCTGTTTGTGTCAAACCTGGTCGGAAACCCAAATTGTTGGTTTTCTCATGCGGTGGTTCATTTATTTTAAACTCCTTTTTATTCGTAAAATTCAAGGTTTTGTCAGATTTTGATACATATATTGAGTATGAAAGAATTATGAATTCCCAATTTATCAATTAAAATAGAAATTATTGATCATCAAAATATTTGAATTGCTGGCATACAGCCTGTTTATAGTTATTGGAGCCGCATCGTGAGAAAACCGGATTTTTGCCTAGGCGAAAACAAAGGCGCAGATCAGCTTCGCGGTAACCGCGAAGCTGATCAGCGCCTTTGTTTTCGCTACTCGGATAGTACAATTCCTCTTCTACTTAAATCCGAAATTTCAAGCTTCTAGCTCTTTTTTGAGCTTGTACAGGCCGGTTTGAGTCGGACCTGGTCGGAAACCCCGAAGACCGGTTTTCTCGCGTCGCGGCTCATTGTATTTTCAGTTTATAGTGTTATTCTATCTTTAAATGATCCATGTCACAAATAAACCTACATAATCATAGGACATACAAATGAGCCGCGTCGCAAGAAAACGAATCTTTGGGATTTTCAGGTCGTACACAAACCGGCCTGTGCACCTACAGAAGATGGCTAGAAGCTTGAAATTTCGGATTTAGGAAGTAGAGGAATTGTACTATGGATGTGGTGAAAACAAAGGTGCTGATCAGCTTTGCCGTTACTGTGAAGCTGATCTGTGCCTATGTTTTCGCAAATGCAAAAATCTGGTTTTCTCATGATGCGGCTCAAATAGTAACTTGTTCCTTCATGTCAAGAAAATTTGATAATTATGGGATTGAAAACTGAAATTCAAAAAATGTATTTTTTTTTTTCATGAAAAGGCTCAATTCAGTTTTTGACCTTAAACCTATTAGATTTCGTGTGAACCTGATTGACAGCCATAAATTGTAGATTTTCATTGAACAATCTGTCAATTTTTATTGATCTTTGGCCAACTGTAATACAATAGGAGTAAAATATTTAAGATATTCCCATAACTTATCAAATGTTGGAAAATCTAATAAATTGGACATGTAAATCTGATCATGCAAAATATGAGCCGCGACGCGAGAAAACCGGTCTTCGGGGTTACCGACCAGGTCCGACATAAACCGGTCTGTATAGTCACAGAAAAAGGCTAGAAGCTTGAAATTTTGGCTATAAGTAGAAGAGGAATTTTACTATCCGAGTAGCGAAAACAAAGGCGCTGATCAGCTTCGCGGTTACCACGAAGCTGATCTGCGTCTTTGTTTTCGCACATGCAAAAATCCGGTTTTCTCACGATGCGGCTCATATGTATATGATCCAATGCTTTTTAACCAATGATACCCAAATTAGCTAGATCATAAGAAGAATAGAAATAGAATGTCCAGGAACTGTTAAAATCAAATTTAAAATCCCAACACAGACACAACATTACGAAAACACGCCCATGCAATATACAGAGATTTTTTCAGCAGTAAAAATTAAAAATTTTGTTGGAAAATTTTTTGATATTTTTCTTATTTTTTTGTTCAAAACATAGATTGTGGGTGCATGTTAGAACCGAGGCGGTTCTCACGAGTACCCACAATCTATGTTTTGGAGCAGAAATAAGAAAAATAGGTATACCCCTGCATACCCCAGTTTTGCTATATAAAAGTGGGGTGTAAGGGGGTTTGTACCCGGTATTACATGGAAATGTTATCCTGATGGGTGGGAAAGAATGGATAACAAAAACATGTCACAAAAACAACACACATGTTTAACAACACACATGAAGAGCTAGGTGACTAGCAGCTAAGCTCTTTCCCAAAAAAAGGTAGCCATCGTGCTAGCAGCAACCAGATACATGTATGAAGATGAAGAGAGCCTACTATAAATTAACACAAATTAGTCAGCGGAAATAACCAGTACTTAGTGCTTATTTTATCACCACTGTCTGATAGTTGCCCCTTCTAAATTGTGGCAAGAGGAATAGTGGCCGTAGAAATATTTTCATGACCTGTATAAGGCAGCCAAATCAAAAACTGGTTCAAAACTGTCAGAACCCATCATGAAAGCATGTCCGTGAAATGTATACCCACTTAAACCCCACTTTTATGTAGAAAAGCTTGGGTTTGCAGGGTTATACCTATTTTTAGCTCACCTGAGCCGAAGGCTCACAAGGTGAGCTTATAGGATGGCCATGATCCGGCGTCCGTCCATCCGTCGTCCACAATTTCAAAGATCTTCTTCTCTGAAACCGCTTGGCCGATCTAGTTGAAATTTAATGTGGAGCCTCCTTGGGTAGTGGCATTTCAAGTTTGATCGCGAAATCCAGGTCACATGACCAAGATGGCCGCCACGCCCATATATGGTAAAAACCCTTCAAAAATCTTCTTCTCCAGAACTGGTGGGCCGATTTCCACGAAACTTGGTATGTAGCATTGGGGACTTCAGCCCATCATAGTTTGATAAAATGATGACACTTGGATGACCTTGACCTATTTTACGGCAAGGTCAAATTTGGAAACATAGGCTTTTACATGGGAAAAAGTGAAAACTATGGATTTTTTGAAAACTATTGCAGCCTGAGGCCTGAAAAGTGGTAGATGCAAACAACTAATGGAGTAGATGAAGGTATATGATTAATTTAGGTCAAGGTCATCTCTTGACCTTGGCCAGTATGTCGTCCATACACACTTTTCAAAGATCTTCTTCTCTGAAACTGCTTGGCCAATCAAAGTGAAATTTTATGTGGAGCATCCATGGGTAGGGGAGACGAAAGTTTGATCGCGAAATCTAGGTCACATGACCAAGATGGCTGCCACGCCCATATATGGTAAAAACCACTCAAAAATCTTCTTCTCCAGAACCCGCTGGCCGATTTTCAAGAAACTTGGTATGTAGCATTTGGGGCTCCAGCCCATCATAGTTTGATCAAATGATGACCATAGGATGACCTTGACCTATTTTACGGCAAGGTCAATTTTGGAAACATAGGCTTTTACATGGGAAAAAGTGAAAACTATGGATTTTTTGAAAACTATTGCAGCCTGAGGCCTGAAAAGTGGTAGATGCAAACAACTAATGGAGTAGATGAAGGTATGTGATTAATATAGGTTAAGGTCATCCCTTGACCTTGGCCAGTCTGTTGTCCATACACAGTTTTCAAAGATCTTCTTCTCTGAAACTGCTTGGCCAATCAAAGTGAAATTTTATGTGGAGCATCCATGGGTAGGGGAGACGAAAGTTTGACCGCGAAATCCAGGTCACATGACCAAGATGGCCGCCACGCCCATATATGGTTAAAACCACTCAAAAATCTTCTTCTTCAGAACCGGTGGGCCGATTTACACGAAACTTTGTATGTAGCATTGAGGACCTCAGCCCATCATAGTTTGATAAAATGATGACCCTTGGATGACCTTGACCTATTTTATGGCAAGGTCAAATTTGGAAACATAGACTTTTACATAGGAAGAAGTGAAAACTATGGATTTTTTGAAAACTATTGCAGCCTGAGGCCTGAAAAGTGGTAGATGCAAACAACTAATGGAGTAGATGAAGGTATTGATTAATATAGGTCAAAGTCATCTCTTGACCTTGGCCAGTCTGTTGTCCATACACACTTTTCAAAGATCTTTTTCTCTGAAACTGCTTGGCCAATCATAGTGAAATTTTATGTAGAGCATCCATGGGTAGGGGAGACGAAAGTTTGATCGCGAAATCCAGGTCACATGACCAAGATGGCCGCCACGCCCATATATGGTAAAAACCTTTCAAAAATCTTCTCCAGAACCGGCAGGCCAATTTTCATGAAACTTGGTATGTAGCATTTGGGACTCCAGCCCATCATAATTTGTTGAAATGATGACCCTATGATGAGCTTGACCTATTTTACGGCAAGGTCAATTTTGGAAACATAGGCTTTCACATGGGAAAAGGCGAAAACAAACTGTTGCAGCCTGAGACCTGAAAGTTGCTAGATGCAGACAACTAATGGAGTCAGTGAAGGTAAGTAATTAATGAAGGCCAAGGTCATGTCTTGACCTTGGCCCAAGGTCATTTAAATATCAAAATTAAAATTATGGTTTTCTCAGAAATCACTGGGTTTGGAAACTATTGCAGCCTGAGACCTGAAACTTTGCAGATGCAGACAACTTATGAAGTCAATAAAGGTGTGTGAGCATTCAAGGTCAAGGTCATTTCATTATGACTTAATACTCCAAGATCAGGCTTCAGGTGAGCGTTCTCAGGACCAATGGTCCTCTGGTTTAGCTTACCTGAGCCCAAGGCTCACAAGGTGAGCTTATAGTATAGGCATGCTCCGGCGTCCGTCCGTACATCGTT
The DNA here is from genome assembly GCA_964017185.1 of Rugalucina vietnamica. NCBI lineage: Eukaryota > Metazoa > Mollusca > Bivalvia > Lucinida > Lucinidae > Rugalucina > Rugalucina vietnamica. The sequence goes on from OZ024877.1 coordinate 51,801,260, forward strand.
GTTGTCATAGTCGGTCGTCCACAATTTCAAAGATCTTCTCTGAATCCACTTGGCCTATCATGTTGAAATTTTATGTTGAGCCTCCAAGGGTTGGGGGAATGAAAGTTTGTTCACCGGACCTTGGTCACATGATCAAGTTGGCTGCCATGCCCATATATGCTAAAAACCCTTAAAAAATAATCTTCTTCAGAACTGGTGGGTCGATTTCCACGAAACTTGGTATGTAGCATCAAGGACTCCAACCCATCATAGTTTGTTCAAATGATGACCCTAGGATGACCTTGACCTATTTTACGGCAAGGTCAATTTTGGAAACATAGGCTTTTTCAAGAGAAAAGGCAAAAACAATGTTTGTTTTTTTTTTGTTGGAAACTATTTCAGCCTGAGACTTGAAAGTTGCTAGATACAGACAACTGATAAAGTCATTGAAGAATGTAATTAATTAAGGTCAAGGTCATTTCTTGACCTTGACCCAAAGTCATTGAAATATCAAAATTAAGTCACAATTTCAAAGATCTTCTCTGAAATCACTTGGCCGATCAAGTTGAAATTTTATGAGGAACCTCCTTGAGAAGTGGCATTGAAATTTTTTTGGCATTGAAATTTTGTTCGCGGTATTTTGGTCACATGACCAAGATCTCAGAACCGTTAGGCCGACTTCCACAAAACTTTGTATGTAGCATCGGGTACTCCAGCTTATTCAAATGATGACCCTAGGATGACCTTGACCTATTTTACAGCAAGGTCAATTTTGAAACATAGGCTTTTATATGGGAAAAGGAGAAACCAATGGATATTTTAAAAACTATTGCAGCCTGAGACCTGAAAGTTGCTAGGTGCAGACAGCTAATGGAGTCATTAAAGGTATGTAATTAATTAAGGTCAAGGTAATATCTTGACCTTGATCCAGGGTCATTGAAATATCAAACTTAAGCCACAATTTCAAAGATCTTCTCTGAAACCTCATGGCCGATCAAGTTGAAATTTTATGTGGAGCCTCCAAAGGTAATGGCATTGATATCTTGTTCGCGATACCGTGGTCACATGACCAAGATGGCCGCCACGCCCATATATGGTAAAAACCCTTGAAAAATATTCTTCTCCAGAACCGGCTGGCCGATTTCCAAGAAACTTGGTATGTAGCATCGGGGACTGCAGCCCATCATAGTTTTTTTTCAAATGTTGACCCTATGATGACCTTGTTCTATTTTTTGGCAAGGTCAGTTTTGGAAACATAAGCCCTTACATGGCAAAAGGCAAAAACAATGGATATTTTTGAAACTATTGCAGCCTGAGACTTGAAAGTTGCTAGATGCAAACAAGTAATGGAGTCAATGAAAGTGTGTAATTGAGTAAGGTCAAGGTCATTTCTTGACCTTGACCCAAGGTCATGTTAATATCAAAATTAAGAATATGGTTTTCTCAGAAATCACTCGGTTTGGAAAGTATTGCAGCCTTAGACCTGAAACTTTGAGGTGAGCATTCTCAGGACCAGTGATCCTCTGGTCTAATTTTGCTCTAAAACATAGATTCTGGGTACTCTTTAGAACAGCCTCAGTGAGGCAGATTGAAAATGTACCCGCATTCTATGTTTTGAGCAAAAATGTTAAAAATAACATTTTTCTGATGAAATGTTCAATTTTTACATCTGAAGAAAAGTCTCTGTTTATTGCATGGACAAGTTTTTCATAATAAAAATATAGTGTCATTACATTAAACTATTTCTCACACCATTCCAAAGAATGACATTTGCAGTATTAATTAAAGACAAAATAGTGTCAATTAAAGATGTGATGTTAAGATTAATATCAAATAATTATAGACAGCAGTTTTGTGGGGGAGCTTTTAACTTGATTCAATTAAGAAAGATCAAAGCACTATGACTTCGCATTATGATCTATAGTGTCAAACACATAACCGCATTAATATATATTTCTATATTGAGATATCTATTGCCAATACCAGACAGCTCTCCGGAGCCAAAGGCTCACAGGTGAGCTTATAGGATAGGCAGGCATCCGGCGTCTGTCCGTCCGTCATCGTCCATCGTCCACACTTTTTAAAGATCTTCTCTGAAACCGCTTGGCCAATCAAAGCCAAATTTTATATGAAGGATCTATGGGAAGGGTGAACCAGTGGGTATATATAAATAATCCAGGGCACATGACCAAGATGGTCGCCATGCCCATTTATGGTAAAAACCTTTCAAAATCTTCTTCTCCACAACTGGTGGACCGATTTCAATGAAACTTGGCATGAAGCATCAGTGACACAAGCACTTCTATATAAATCATGACCCTGTGATGACAATGACCTATTTTATGGTATGGTCAACATAGGTTGCCTTTGCATTTGAATAGGGAAAATTTGAACTGTTAAAATGTCATTTAAAGGGAAATCTTGCAGGAAATGATCAGTAGGACTGAATATTAATGATTCTGAAAAAAACTGGACTTCAGGAGCTCATCTGCCCCCACCCCGGGGCAACATACATATATATATTTCCATAATATTCAACACCTTCTTCTCTGAAACAGCTTGGCCAATCAAATCCAAATTTTATGTGAAGCATCTATAGGAAGGGGGAATCAATGTGTATATAAATAATCCAGGTCACATGACCAAGATGGCCGCCATACCCATATATGGTAAAAACCCTTCAAAAATCTTCTCCGGAATTGGTTTACGGATTTCAGTTAAGCTTTGCATGAAGCTTCGATGACTCAAGTACTACAATGTATATATAAATCATGACACTGTGATGACCTTGACCTATTTGAGGCATGACAAAAATGGTCCCAAGTCTTCATCTGTCCCTTTACTTGGTCTGTTTTCCATAATTAAATATTCAAACATGTCTTTTCTCATTAATATGTTCACTGCTCTTAAAGGATCTCAGATTTATTTTAATTGTTTATTTTATACCTTCAGGGATCTGACAGTATAGACTATATTGTTGACCAAATTTGCTGCTCTGAAGATGATGTCTACCTTCTTGCCGGCAAACACAGGTAATCTTTGACACCTCATTACGAAAAATTGCTTGTAAAATATACAGAGATTTTTTCAGCTGAAAAAAAAAAAAATGAAAATTTCTTTCGAAAAGTTCTGATATTTTACTTATTTTTGCTCAAAACATTGATTGTGGATACATGTTAGAACCGCCTTTCTGAGCGAGGCGGTAATAACGAGTACCCACAATCTTTGTTTTGGATCAAAAATAAAAAGAAAAGGTTACCCATGCACACCAGTTTTACTGTATAAAAAACTAGAAATTGGCTGCAAGCAAGGCTTTCAGTATACCCCCCGCAAAATTATCTGAAGCTGGCCAATAACTTCCTAAGTCAAACATGCAGAAAATTTGTCAAAGATATCTTTTCAGCATTATAATCCTTCATGTACATCCCCAGTATGCCAGTCACATCTATAAGATATTAAAAGAATATATTGAAAGCTTGAGGTTAATTTCACTGTATGCACTTTGATCATTGTTTATCATGAGAAATGGTAAAAATTGGCAAAGTTAAATAAAAGCTGTAAGTTTGTCAAAAATTAAATTTTCAGCATGAAGATTATTCATGCACATCTAAAATATATCTGGAACAAATCTACAAAGAATCTAAAAGAAACATTGAAAGCCCTAGGAGGAGTTGATTTCACAAAGTATGCACTACCAACCATTATTGTATATAAGCAATGGTCAAGAAATGGCTATGTTGAAAAATGATGTAAATTTGTCAAATATCACTTTTTCAGTATTATAATTATTCATGCACATCTTCAATATGTGTGGAACATGTCTGCAAAGTATTGAAAAGAAATACTGAAAGCCCTAGGAGGAGTTGATTTCACAAACCATCATTGTATATAAGCAATGGTCAAAAAATGGCTATGTTAAAAAATGCTGTAAATTTGTCAAAAATTAATTTTTCAGTATCATAATTCTTCATGCACATCTTCAATATGTGAGGAAGATGTCTGCAAAGTATCAAAAAGAAATACTGAAAGCCCTTGGAGGAGTTGATTTCACAAAATGTGCACTACCAACCATTTTTGTATATAAGCAATGGTCAAAAAATGGCTATGTTGAAAAATGCTGTAAATTTGTCAAAAATTATTTTTTCAGCATTATAATTCTTCATGCACATCTTCAATATGTGTGGAACATGTCTGCAAAGTATTGAAAAGAAATACTGAAAGCCCTAGGAGGAGTTGATTTCACAAAATATGCACTACCAACCATTATTGTTTAAGCAATGGTCAAAAAATGGCTATGTTAAAAAATGCTGTAAATTTGTCAAAAATTATTTTTTTAGCATTATAATTCTTCATGCACATCTTCAATATGTGTGGAACATGTCTGCAAAGTATTGAAAAGAAATACTGAAAGCCCTAGGAGAAGTTGATTTCACAAACTATGAACTACCAATCATTATTGTATATAAGCAATGGTCAAAAAATGGCTATGTTGAAAAATACTGTAAATTTGTCAAAAATTATTTTTTCAGCATTATAATTCTTCATGCACATCTTCAATACGTGTGGAACATGTCTGCAAAGTATTGAAAAGAAATACTGAAAGCCCTAGGAGGAGTTGATTTCACAAACTATGCACTACCAACCATTATTGAATATGGCAATTATCGAAAATTGGCTAAGTTCAAAATGCTGTAAATTTGTCAGAATTCATTTTTTCAGCATAATACTTCTTCATGCATATCTTCAATATCTCTGGCACATATCTGCAAAGTATCAAAAGAGAATATTGAAAGCTGTAGGAGGAGTTGATTTCACAAAGTATGCACTATTAGCACTATGGCAAACATTCTATGTATAGGTTTAAAAAGTCCCATAACTCTTGCAAAACTGACCCTTTGGCCCCTAAATTCATACCACACATGTGTTGTCTTATGGTGCAGGTGTGTTGAAAATTTAAAGAACATCGGGCACAATCTACTTAAGTTATTCAGCAAAGATGTCAAAATGTTGACGGAATGACGGAATCACGGAATCACGGAATTACGGACAGACTGAAAACAGTATACCCCCCTAAAACTTCGTTTTGCGGGGGGTATAAAAACTATAAATATGGGGTTTTAGGGGCTGTTCAATACATGGACAAAATTTCGTGATGTCTTATTGCAAAACTAGGCATACTGTAATTTTCTGTAGAAATAGGAAAATAAATGAGTGGTATTCAACTTTATTTACCTTGTCCCCATAACTGGTGTCTATGTAGTATTCAGAAAATTGAAAAAGAAATCAGAAAAATGAAAAAAAACAAAAAACAAAAAAAAAAAAACTGAATGTTATTCTTGTTTAGAGCAAATTGATTCTAAATTTGTCTGTTGTTAAGCAAATATTTATATGAGGTTGTAAAACCTTAACAACATTACATATACAATCATTCTGTGTCCATCTTAATGGATACAGAATTCAGCCAATAAAGGTGTGATCTTTAAAGATGTGATTTTTTTCTGTTTGTAGTGGTGAACTGAAAGTGCTGCATCTAGGGGCAGATAATAAAGTGGAAGTTGTTGGTAGCCTAGAGAAGGGACATAACTCTACTGTCAGGTGTCTACACTGGGACAACAAGGTGAGGCAAACGCTGATTAGTCAAAATTTGAGCCGTGACCCAAGAAAACTGGTCTTCAGGCTGCAACAAACCAGCATGTACAGTCTGAGAAAAATGTTAGCGGATTGAAATTTCGGATTTAAGTAGAAGAGTGATTATTCTATCTGTGTAGTAATAAAACAAAAGCACTGATCAGCTGTGCAATTACCGCACAGCTGATCTGAATCTTGTTTTTTTTTTCACAGACAAAATCCAGTTTTCTCATGCGTGGCTCATTTGTTATTTGTTCGCTTGTTTGTTTGTGGTTTTACATCCCAGTCAACAATGTTTCATGGGTTTTGAGGATGTTAGCTTGTAACATTTGACATTTTTGAATGTCTGTATTTTTGTTTTTTTTGAATAACTCGTAAATGGCCGCAGACTTGCAGGAAGCACTGGCTTGATTATTGAACAACAAACAAACAAATAAATAGACCATTGTTTAATGTCAAAGATGTTTTTTCTGTATTCCAGCATCAGACTCTGGTCACTGGGGGTGAAGATTCTCTGTTGTGTCTCTGGTCAGAGTCAGAACCTGACAGGACCCCCACACCCACTAAGGTAAGTGACGTCATGAGAGAACCTCCTGTTACATAGTTGAGCCGCGACGGGTTTTTGGGGTTTCCGACCAGGTCCGATACAAATTGGCCTGTACTGTCACAGAAAAAAGCTAGACGCTTGAAATTTTGGATTTAGAAAGTAGAAGAATTGTACTATCTGTGTATCTTGCATTAGCCAGTTCTTGGGTGTGTGAAAACAAATCCCTGTAATATTTTATAGATAAAATTGCTATATAGCCACGAAAATAAGCTGTGTGAAAGAAGTTCTTGTATTTGTTTCAGTTGAAACTGAAGAAAGGGAAATCAGTATCAAAGAGGAAAGCGCCATACTGAAGAGGCTTTGTCAAGCAGCACCAACAAGAAGAAAATGGGTTGTTCCTAGAAAGGCCTAACGGCCCAGAATACAACTAACGTCATGTCTAGTGAAGTCTTTGCTTCTTAAATCAGTCCTAGGTTGGCAGTTCTGTAAGTGCATTGATATTGCCTTATGGTTGACAAGCTAAACGACAGTTGAGCCGCATCGTGAGAAAACGGGATTATTGCCTATGCGAAAACAAAGGCGCAGATCAGCTTCGCGGTAACCGCGAAGCTGATCAGCGCCTTTGTTTTCGCTACTCGGATAGTACAATTCCTCTTCTACTTAAATCCGAAATTTCAAGCTTCTAGCTCTTTTCTGAGCTTCTACAGGCCGGTTTGTGTCAGACCTGGTCGGAAACCCCGAACACCGGTTTTCTCGCGTCGCGGCTCAGTTAGAGGTGAATAGACATGTCTCTCAGTCTGTGCTGTCAAAATCAGAAAGTCCCCAAAATAATGTGTAGGAATATTGAATGTGACTTGTCGAATTGTGTGATACTTGTACTGTTGCATACACCAGACACTGTGTGACCAGTGTCCACTCTGTTTATTGTCATCGCTTCTGCAATCTGAGCCACATCCTGAGAAGACAGGATTATTGCCTATGTGAAAACAAAGGTGCAGATCAGCTGTGCAGTAACTGCACAGCTGATCAGTGCCTTTCTTTTCACTATATGGATGGTACAATCCATCGTCTCTTTAAATCCAAAATTTCAAGCTTCTAGCCATCTTCTGTGACTATAGGCTGTTTTGTGTCGGAGCTGGTCGAAAAACCCGAAGACCAGTTCTCTCATGTCATGGCTCAGCTGGATCATACCTATCCATTAAGGACACTGCGAAACTGTCACTTTTTGTTTTATTGCTTTCATGGTCAACAGCAAAGGTCATGACCCTACATATCCTAGCCACACTGTTTCCAGGCAAGCCTTCCAGAAGCAGATAACCAGTACCTGGTGAACATTCTTACACCACTGACTGACAGATGCTCATCTTGTACCAGCAAACATTGAAAAATTCCATTCTGTCATATGAGACTTAACTGAGGTCTCGTCTCCATATGACCTTAGTTGTTGGTGGGAGTGTGGGATGCTAAACCCCTAATCAGTCAAAAAGAGGATGAATAGCCATAGAAACGTGTGTAAGAACAGTGTGAGGATTGCTGATCCACTTCATTCTGAATCATACATGAGCCTTTGCATAATAAAACCAAGAATTTGGGTTTCTGACCAGGTGATGTCCAACACAAACCAGCCTATACAGTCACAGAAGCAGGCTTGAAGCTTGAGATTTTAGATTTAAGGAGAAGAGGGATTGTACTTTCTGTGTAGCAAACACAAAGGCGCTGATCAGCTTCGCGGCTACCACGAGGCTGGTCTGCGCCTTTGTTTTGGCATATGCAGATTGTTGGTTTTCTGATGTGATGGCTCAGTCATACTAGTGATTGTGCTATTACACACAGTTTCTGTTGAGTAGCAGGTCATTTATACTAAGATGATTCAGCCAGTAAATATGAGTATGAAAACAATAATAATAAAAAAGTAATACATAATAGTTATGTTTATTTGTTTTATTTTCCAAGTAGCCTTATTTCCTAAGTAGGTTTTCAGCAGATAGCCTTGATCATATGCATCATTAATTCAGTTATTACCCTCATAAGAGTCTGACCTATCAGGGTAAATGCTGTTATATTAAGTCAAGTAGAAAAGTTATGCAATGAAATCAGCAATGCATTTTGTGAAATGGTCATGAAATTTAACACAATTTAAACATATTTATTGCTCTTGTTAAGGGCCGCAAGTTTTACCAACATTTCAACTTAACACATTCTTTTTAAAAGGTTATGACATGTAACAACTGTTTTAAGACTAATAATGAAACCAGAGGACCAATGGTCCTACAAACGCTCACCTGAGATCTGGGATATGCGACTTAAGTTGATCATGCCGTAAAATAGGTCAAGGTCATCTCAGGGTCATGACTTATATAAACTTTGTAGAGCTCCATAGCCTGATGCTTCATGCCAAGTTTCAAATTAATAGGTCTTCTGGTTCTTGAGTAGAAGATTTTTAAAGGTTTTTGCTATTTTTTAGCCACGGCGGCCATCTTGGTCATGTGACCTTGACCTTTTATACAAACTTTCATTCCCTGTTCCTAACAATGCTCCACATAAAGTTTTGGCTTTAATTTGCCTATTGGTTTCAGAGAAGATGTTTGAATATTATGGTCATATACATGTATATAGCCCCAAGGCAGGGGCAGACAACCCCTTTGGGTCAAATGTTTTTTTCAAAAACATAAATTTTCTGTCCAACTGCATACTCCCAGCAAGTTTTCCCCCATTTGATTACATTTTACTAATTTTTCCCATTCAAATGCATTAGGGACCTAAGTTGACCTTGCCGTAAAATAGGTCATGGTCATCCCAGGGTCATGATTTATATAAACTTTTTAGAGCTCTATTGCCTGATGCTTCATGCCAAGTTTCAAAATCATAGGCCTTCTTGTTATGGAGGAGAAGATTTTCGAGTGGGTTTTACCGTATATGGGCTTGGTGGCCATCTTGGTCATGTGACCTGGATTTCGCGATCAAACTTTTGTAACCCCTACCCATGGATGCTCCACATAAAATTTCACTTTGATTGGCCAAGCGGTTTGAGAGAAGAAGATCTTCGAAAAGTGTGTATGAACGACAGACAGGCCAAGGTCAAGAGATGACCTTGACCTAAATTAATTACATACCTTCATATACTCCATTAGTTCTCTGCATCTACCACTTTTCAGGTCTCAGGCTGCAATAGTTTTCAAAAAATCCATAGTTTTCACTTTTTCCCATGTAAAAGCTTATGTTTCCAAAATTGGCCTTGCCGTAAAATAGGTCAAGGTCATCCAAGGGTCATTATTTGCGCAAACTAAGATGGGCTGGAGTCCTCAATGCTACATTCCAAGTTTCGTCGAAATCGGCCCGCCGGTTCTGGAGAAGAAGATTATTGAGTGGTTTTTACCATATATGGGCATGGAGGCCATCTTGGTTATGTGATCAAGATCCCGCGAACAAACTTTCGTTCCCCCTACCCATGGATGCTCCAAATCAAATTTCGGTTTGATTGGCCAAGCGGTTTCAGAGAAGAAGATCTTTGAAATTGTGGACGGACGACGACGGACGGACGCCAGAGCATGGCCACCCTATAAGCTCACCTTGTGAGCTTTCGGCTCAGGTGAGCTAATAAAAAGTAATGCTTGCTTTGACACTATATGTGAAGTTAAACTTTTGCCTTGAGACTGATCATGAAATGTAACATTTGCTTTGTGACTGATCATGAAATGTAACACTTGCCTTGAGACTGATTATGAAATGTAACACTTGCCTTGAGACTGATCATGAAATGTAACATTTGCCTTAAAACTGATCATGAAATGTAACACTTGCTTTGAGACTGATCGTGAAATGTAACACTTGCCTTGAGACTGGTCAAGAAATGGAACACTTGCTTTGTGACTGGTCATGAAATGTAACACTTGCCTTGGGACTGGTAATGAAATGTAACAATTGCCTTGAGAGTGATCATGAAATGTAACACTTGCCTTGAGACTCTTCATAAAATGTAACACTTGCTTTGAGACTGGCCATGAAATGTAACACTTGCCTTGGGACTGGTCATGAAATGTAACACTTCATTTGAGACTGGTCATGAAATGTTACACTTGATTTGAGACTGGTCATGAAATGAAACACTTGCCTTGGGACTGGTCATGAAATGTAACACTTCATTTGAGACTGGTCATGAAATGTAACACTTCATTTGAGACTGGTCATGAAATGAAACACTTTGTGACTGGTCATGAAATGTTATTGTTGAAAAGAGACTGGTCATGAAATGTAACAATGGCTTTGAGACTGCTCATGAAATGTAACATTTGCCTTGAGACTGGTCATGAAATGTAACACTTCATTTGAGACTGGTCATGAAATGTTACACTTGATTTTAGACTGGCCATGAAATGAAACACTTTGTGACTGGTCATGAAATGTTATTGTTGAAAAGAGACTAATCATGAATTGTAACACTTGCCTTGAGACTGCTCATGAAATGTAACACTTGCTTTGAGACTGATCATAAAATGTAACACTTGCTTTGAGACTGATCATGAAATGTAACAATTGCCTTGAGCCTGGTCATGAAATGTAACATTTGCTTTGTGACTGGTCATGAAATGTAGCACTTGCCTTGGGACTGGTAATGAAATGTAATTGCCTTGAGAGTGATCATGAAATGTAACACTTGCGTTGAGAGCAGTCATGAAATGTAACACTTGCTTTGTGACTGGTCATGAAATGTAACACTTGCCTTGAGACTATTCAAGAAATGTAACACTTGCTTTGAGACTGATCATGAAATGTAACACTTGCCTTGAGACTAGCCATGAAATGTAACACTTGCTTTGTGACTGGTCATGAAATGTAACACTTGCCTTGGGACTGGTCATGAAATGTAACACTTGCCGCAAGACTATTCATGAAATGTAACACTTGCTTTGAGACTGATCATGAAATGTAATACTTGCCTTGAGACTAGCCCTGAAATGTAACACTTGCTTTGTGACTGGTCATGAAATGTAACACTTGCCTGGGGACAGGTCATGAAATGTAACACTTCATTTGAGACTGGTCATGAAATGTAACACTTGCTTTGTGACTGGTCATGAAATGTTACACTTGATTTGAGACTGGTCATGAAATGCAACACTTGCCTTGAGACTGATAATAAAATGTAATAATTGCCTGGAGACTGACCATGAAATGTTACACTTACCTTTGAGACTGGTCATGAAATGCAACAATTGCCTTAAGACTGGTCATTGAAGGTAGCGCATGAATTAATACTGGTCATGAAATATAATGCTTGCCTTGACTTTGTGACTGGTCATGAAATGTTATTGTTGTAAAGAGACTGGTCATGAAATGTAAAACTTGCCTTGAGACTGGTCACGAAATGTAACACTTTTAGACTGGTAATGAAATGCAACACTTGCTTGAGACTGACCATGAAATGTAACACTTGCTTTGTGACTGGTCATGAAATGTAACACTTGCTTTGAGACTGTTCATGAAATGTAAAACTTGCCTAGAGACTTGTCGTGAAATGTAACACTTACCTTGAGACTGGTCACGAAATGTAACAGTTGCCTTGAGACTGGTCATGAAATGTAGCACTTGCTTTGTGACTGGTCATGAAATGTAACTTTTGCCTTGAGACTGGTCATGCAATGCTACACTTGCCTTGAGACTGATATGAAATGTAACACTTGCTTTTAGACTGGACATGAAATTTTATTGTTGAAAGGAGACTGGTCATGAAATGTAAAACTTGCCTTGAGACTGGTCATGAAATATTACACTTGCTTTGAGACTGGTCTTGAGATGTAATACTGGTTATGAAATGGTACACTTGCTTTGAGCCTGGTCACGAAATGTAATGCTTGCTTTGAGACTGGTCATGAAATGTGAAACTTGCTTTGAGACTGGTCATGAAATGTAATTGTTGAAAACAGATTGGTCCTGAAATGTAACACTTGCTTTGCTTTGTGACTGGTCATGAAATGTAACACTTGCTTTGAGACTGATTATGAAATGTAACACTGGTCATGAAATGCAACACTTGCCTTGAGACTGGTTATGAAATGTAACACTTGCCTTGAGACTGGTCATGAAATTGAACACTTGCCTTGAGACTTGTCAAGAAATTTAACACTTGCCTTGAGACTGGTCATGAAATGTAACACTTACCTTGAGACTGGTCATGAAATGTAACGGTTGCCCTGAGACCTGTCATGAAATGTAGCACTTGCTTTGTGACTGGCCATAAAATGTAGCTTTTGCCTTGAGACTGGTCATGCAATGTAACACTTGCCTTGAGACTGATATGAAATATAACACTTGCTTTTAGACTTGACATGAAATTTTATTGTTGAAATGAAACTGGTCATGAAATGTAAAACTTGCCTTGAGACTGGTCATGAAATGTTACACTTGCTTTAAGACTGGTCTTGAGATGTAACACTGGTCATGAAATGGTACACTTGCTTTGAGCCTGGTCATGAAATGTAACACTTGCTTTGAGACTGGTCATGAAATGTGAAACTTGCTTTGAGACTGGTCATGAAATGTAATTGTTGAAAAGAGATTGGTCATGAAATGTAACACTTGCTTTGCTTTGTGACTGGTCATGAAATGTAACACTTGCTTTGAGACTGGTCATGAAATGTAACACTGGTCATGAAATGTAACACTTGCCTTGAGACTGGTCATGAAATGTAACGCTTGCCTTGAGACTGGTCATGAAATGGAACACTTGCCTTGAGACTGGTCATGAAATGGAACACTTGCCTTGAGACTGGTCATGAAATGTAACACTTGCCTTTAGACTGGAAATGAAATGTAACACTTGCCTTGAGACTGACCATGAAATGTAACACATGCTTGGTGACTGGTCATGAAATGTAACACTTGCTTTGAAACTGATCATGTAATGTTACACTTGTTTTGAGACTGTTAATTGTTGAAAAGAGACTGTTCATGAAATGTAAAACTTGCCTTGAGACTGGTCATGAAATGTAACACTTACCTTGAGACTGGTCATGTAGCACTTGTCTTGAGACTGACCATGAAATGCAACACTTTCCTTGAGACTGGTCATGAAATAGAACACTTGCCTTGAGACTGGTCATGAAATGTAACACTTGCTATTAGACTGGTCATGAAATTTTATTGATGAAAAGAGACTGGTCATGAAATGTAACACTTGCTTTGAGACTGGTCTTGAATTGTAACACTGGTCATGAAATGGTACACTTGCTTTGAGCCTGGTCATGAAATGTAATACTTGCTTTCAGCCTGGTCATGAAATGTGAGACTTGCCTTGAGACTGGTCATGAAATGTAGCACTTGCTTTGTGACTGGTCATGAAATGTAACTTTTGCCTTGAGACTGGTCATGCAATGTAACACTTGCCTTGAGACTGATATGAAATGTAACACTTGCTTTTAGACTGAACATAAAATTTTATTGTTGAAAGGAGACTGGTCATGAAATGTAACACTTCATTTGAGACTGGTCATGAAATGTTACACTTGATTTGAGACTGGTCATGAAATGTAATTGTTGAAAACAGACTGGTCATGAAATGTTAGACTTGCCTTGAGACTGGTTATGATTGGTAAAAATTGCCTTGAGAGTGATCATGAAATCTAACACTTGCTTTGAGGGTGGTCATGAAATGTAACACTTGCTTTGTAACTGGTCCTGGAATGTAACACTTGCCTTGAGACTGTTCATGAAATGTAACACTTGCTTTGAGACTGATCATGAAATGTAACACTTGCTTTGTGACTGGTAATGAAATGTTACACTTGATTTGAGAGCAGTCAAGAAATGTAACACTTGCTTTGTGAATGGTCCTGGAATGTAACACTTGCCTTGAGACGGTTCATGAAATGTAACACTTGCTTTGAGACTGATCATAAAATGTAGCTTTTGCTTTGAGACTGATCATGAAATGTAACACTTGCCTTGAGACTGGTCATGAAATGGAACACTTGCTTTATGACTGGTCATGAAATGGAACAATTGCCTTGGGACTGGTCATGAAATGTAACACTTGCTTTGAGAGCGGTCATGAAATGTAACATTTGCTTTGTGACTGGTCATAAAATGTAACACTTGCCTTGAGACTGTTCATGAAATGTAACACTTGCTTTGAGACTGATCATGAAATGTAACACTTGCTTTGTGACTGGTCATGAAATGTAACACTTGCCTTGGGACTGGTCATGAAATGTAACACTTGCTTTGAGACTGGTCATGAAATGTAACACTTGCCTTGGGACTGGTCATGAAATGTAACACTTCATTTCAGACTGGTCATGAAACGTTACACTTGATTTGAGACTGGTCATAAAATGAAACACTTTGTGACTGGTCATGAAATGTTATTGTTGAAAAGAGACTTGTCATGAAATGTAACACTTGCCTTGAGACTGGTCATGAAATGTAACACTTCATTTGAGACTGGTCATGAAATGTTACACTTGATTTGAGACTGGTCATAAAATGAAACACTTTGTGACTGGTCATGAAATGTTAATGTTGAAAAGAGACTGGTCATGAAATGTAACACTTGCCTTGAGACTGCTCATGAAATGTAACACTTGCTTTGAGACTGATCATGAAATGTAACAATTGCCTTGAGACTGGTCATGAAATGTGACACTTGCTTTGTGACTCGACATGGAATGTAACACTTGCCTTGGGACTGGTTATGAAATGTAACAATTGCCTTGAGAGTGTTCATGAAATGTAACACTTGCTTTGAGAGCGGTCATGAAATGTAACACTTGCTTTGTGACTGGTCCTGAAATGTAACACTTGCATTGAGACTGTTCATGAAATGTAACACTTGCTTTGAGACTGATCATGAAACGTAACACTTGCCTTGAGACTGGTCATGAAATGTAACACTTGCTTTGTGACTGGTCATGAAATATACACTTGCACTGGGACTGGTCATGAAATGTATCACTTCATTTGAGACTGGTCATGAAATGTTACACTTGATTTGAGACTGGTCATGAAATGTAATTGTTGAAAAGAGACTGGTCATGAAATGTAAGACTTGCCTTGAGACTGGTTATGAAATGTAACAATTGCCTTGAGAGTGATCATGAAATGTAACACTTGCTTTGAGAGTGGTCATGAAATGTAACACTTGCTTTGTGACTGGTCATGGAATGTAACACTTGCTTTGAGAGTGGTCATGAAATGTTACACTTGCTTTGAGACTGGTCTTGAGATGTAACACTGGTCATGAAATGGTACACTTGCTTTGAGCCTGGTCATGAAATGTAATGCTTGCTTTGAGACTGGTCATAAAATGTGAAACTTGCTTTGAGACTGGTCATGAAATGTAATTGTTGAAAAGAGGTTGGTCATGAAACGTAACACTTGCTTTGCTTTGTGACTGGTCATGAAATGTAGCACTTGCTTTGAGACTGGTCATGAAATGTAACATTGGTCATGAAATGTAACACTTGCCTTGATACTGGTCATGAATTGTAACACTTACCTTGAGACTGGTCATGAAATGGAACACTTGCCTTGAGACTGGTCATGAAATGGAACACTTGCCTTGAGACTGGTCATGAAATGTAACACTGGTCATGAAATGTAACACTTGCCTTTAGACTGGTAATGTAATGTAACACATGCCTTGAGACTGACCATGAAATGTAACACATGCTTTGTGACTGGTCATGAAATGTAACACTTGCCTTGGGTCTGGTCATGAAATGTAACACCTGCTTTGAGAGCGGTCATGAAATGTAACATTTGCTTTGAAATGGTCATGAAATGTAACACTTGCTTTGAGACTGATCATGAAATGTAACACTTGCTTTGTGACTGGTCATGACTGGTCATGAAATGTAACACTTGCCTTGGGACTGGTCATGAAATGTAACACTTGCTTTGAGACTGGTCATGAAATGTAACACTTGCCTTGGGACTGGTCATGGAATGTAACATTTCATTTAAGACTGGTCATGAAATGTTACACTTGATTTGAGACTGGTCATGAAATGTAACAGTTGCCTTGAGACTGGTCATGAAATGTAGCACTTGCTTTGTGACTGGTCATGAAATGTAACTTTTACCTTGAGACTGGTCATGCAATGTAACACTTGCCTTGAGACTGATATGAAATGTAACACTTGCTTTTAGACTGAACATGAAATTTTATTGTTGAAAGGAGACTGGTCATGAAATGTAAAACTTGCCTTGAGACTGGTCATGGAATGTTACACTTGCTTTGAGACTGGTCTTGCGATGTAACACTGGTCATGAAATGGTACACTTGCTTTGAGCCTGATCATGAAATGTAATGCTTGCTTTGAGACTGGTCATAAAATGTGAAACTTGCTTTGAGACTGGTCATGAAATGTAATTGTTGAAAAGAGGTTGGTCATGAAATGTAACACTTGCTTTGCTTTGTGACTGGTCATGAAATGAAACACTTGCTTTGAGACTGGTCATGAAATGTAACACTGGTCATGAAATGTAACACTTGCCTTGGGACTGGTCAAGAATTGTAACACTTGCCTTGAGACTGGTCGTGAAATGGAACACTTGCCTTGAGACTGGTCATGAAATGGAACACTTGCCTTGAGACTGGTCATGAAATGTAACACTTGTCATGAAATGTAACACTTGCCTTTAGACTGGTAATGTAATGTAACACTTGCCTTGAGACTGACCATGAAATGTACCACATGTAACACATGCTTTGTGACTGGTCATGAAATGTAACACTTGCTTTGAAACTGTTAATTGTTGAAAAGAGACTGTTCATGAAATGTAAAACTTGCCTTGAGACTGGTCATGAAATGTAACACTTACCTTGAGACTGGTCATGTAACACTTGTCTTGAGACTGACTATGAAATGGAACACTTGCCTTGAGACTGGTCATGAAATAGGACACTTGCCTTGAGACTGGTCATGAAATGTAACACTTGCTTTTAGACTGGTCATGAAATTTTATTGATGAAAAGAGACTGGTCATGAAATGTAACACTTGCTTTGAGGCTGGTCTTGAATTGTAACACTGGTCATGAAATGGTACACTTGCTTTGAACCTGGTCATGAAAAGTAATACTTGCTTTGAGCCTGGTCATGAAATGTGGGACTTGCTTTGAGACTGGTCATGAAATGTAACACTTGCTTTGAGACTGGTCTTGAATTGTAACACTGGTCATGAAATGGTACACTTGCTTTGAGCCTGGTCATGAAATGTAATACTTGCTTTGAGACCAGTCATGAAATGTGAGACTTGCTTGGAGACTGGTCATGAAATGTAACACTTGCTTTGAGACTGGTCATGAAATGTGACACTTGCTTTGAGACTGGTCATGAAATGTAACACTTGATTTGCGACTGGTCATGAAATGTTATTGTTGAAAAGAGACTTGTCATGAAAATTAAAATTTGCATTGAGACTGATCATGAAATGTTACACTTGTCATGAAATGTAACACTTGCCTTGAGACTGGTCATGAAATATGAGACTGGTCATGAAATGTAACACTTGCATTGAGACTAGTAATGAAATATAAAATTTTCCTTGAGACTGGTCATGAAATGTAACACTTGCCTTGAGACTGGTCATGAAATGTGACACTTGTCATGAAATGGAACACTTGCTTTGAGTCTGGTCATGAAATGTAATACTTGCTTTGAGACTGGTCATGTAATGTAACAATTGCCCTAAGACTGGTCATTGAAGGTAGCGTATGCATTAAAACTGGTCATGAAATGTAATACTTGTCTTGAAATTGGTTATGAAACGCAACACTGGTCATGAAATGGTACACTTGCTTTGTGACTGGTCATGAAATGCACTGCTTGCTTTGAAATGTAGCACTTGCTTTGTGACTCGGGTCATGAAATGTAACACTTGTTTTTTGACTGGTCATGAAATGTAGCACTTGCTTTTGACTGTTCATGAAATGTAACGCTTGCGCATGGACTGGTCATGAAATGAGACTGGTCACACACACATACACAAACGCCGACCTGCCTATACAAACCGATGATACACCGTGTAATAGAAAATGAGCTACTACCAGCATAGTGTGCGATGGATTGATTATATACCGTGAGAAAGAGATTATCGGTTGGGTAGTTATAACAACTTTATGACGTATCCAGTGGCATTTTGTATTAAACGGTCTGGACTAAATGGTCTGGAGTATTGTTGTGGAGTGGAGCTATAGGTAAACAATAATTAATGAGAGAATTGCATCAGCATACACAAAATGTGGGCAGAACATCACATTTCACCAGGAAAGAGCTAGTTTTATTGCAATGCTCTTCGTGCGTGTTGTTATCGATTTTGTGTAATGACTTGTATTGTTCTTTCTTTTGTTTGTTTGATCTTGGATTAATATGTTTGCATTCAGGTTTAACCTCACAGTCAACAATTTTTAAGTCATGTCGGGGCGGAGCTATCGCTTCCTTGGTATTAACCAGTACTCTGTGGAATTAATGTGCCTTGCCCAAGGAATCGAACCCAGGACCTCTGGATTCGAAGCCCAATGCTCTACCACCGCGCTCCCCGCTATTTTTTCTTGCCCACCTGGTGTCTTTGGATTGTGATTCTGAATTAATAAATGGCCTCCTTTCCTGGACATTCTCTACTCACTTTCTATTTTTCTACAGCCGTTGGCAGTTCACTGAAAATTATAGGTGATGATGCTCAATAGTACAAAACGATACATATTGACCGCACTGGCTATGAACAGGCATAGAATTCATTTAAAGTGTCAACATTATAACTGCTTACAATTTGCCAACTATTCCAGCTCGCGAAGACAGAGATTATGTGCAACGTACTGACAGGATATTAACCTGAGAATATCTGAAAGACGGACACAGTCTGTTCTTTGATAAAATAATGACTTTCATGTTTCGGTCTTTGTTAAATTCATTGACTCTTCAAAATGTTTAATGACTGTTGCTTATGGCGCGGATCAGTAGCAATAATCTAATGTGAAAAACCTAGAAGAGTTAAAGTGTTATACTCATCACTCAGGATAACATGTCCTTGAAATATATTACCCCCTTAAACCTCACTTTTATATAGTGAAACTGGGGTGTACATGGGAACTCTAAATTGTTATACTCATCAGGATAACTTGTCCGTGAAATATATTAACCACTCTAAGTGTACAGGAGCATACCTATTTTCTTATATTTGATCCAAAGCAAAGCCGATGCGGTTCTAACGTGTATCCGCAATCAATGTTTTGAGCAAAAATACTGAAAACATTAAAAAATCATTTCCATGGCCAAAATACAGTCTGTGTACATTACATGGGCATGTTTTCCTAATGAAAATGACGAATAATCCAGACGATTTCGGGTAAGATTAGTGTTTGATGCATGTAACTCAGAGACATGTACAACATAGCAGACTTGTTAGTTTTTCTTTGAAAACAAGTATATAAATGTCAGGAAGAACAAGCAATGTCATTACTGAATTTCTAAGTTTCTGATCTTTTCTTCTTATTTTCTTATGTAGAAAAAAGAGTTTGTGATTACTGTCCATCTGAAATTGAAGATGAGATTCATTTTTTGATTCAGTGTCCTAGATATAGTTATTTACGTAAACCTTTTTTCACACTGGTACAGAAACATTGTAGTACTTAACTTCCATTTATTAGAGGATAGCTTAAAATTCAACTGGTTGTTAACCAACACTGATAAATATATTATTACGGAATTGTCTAATTATGTATCAGAGTCATTTAATATTCATGTAGCACCCAAATGAGTTTCAGCCTTCAGGCTTCACTGATATTGTATATGTCTATTGATTGTGCTCTTCATGGTACATATACTGGAAAATGTATGTGATTGTTTTTCTTTTTTTTTTCATTTTTTTTTCTCTTTCAATCATTCTTAATCATATCATTGTGTGGAGGATTTCTCCTTTGATTTCATTTGCCCTTAATGGGTCCTTAATTGGAAATAAAGTTATTGTCTATTGTCTATTTCCTTTTTCTTTGACATGGTAGCCATCGGTGTAAACAAATGTGCACAGCCTGTTTTCGGTTATAGGAAGATTAAAGGGTATCCGGATTTTCCCACACGTTAAGCTACAAGCCTTGTGCTGAAAATTTTATTCATTTCATTTACAGATTGTATTCCATTCCATCACTCCACTCCTTACCTCTATAACATGGCAGTGCCAGAGTTGATCTTTGATCACGTGCTTTATGACCGAACCAATTTCCGCTTTCAGGTTAATGGAACAATTTAACTGTTAAAATTATTCCACTGTACATGTCATTGTTTTAACGCCGAATTTTGAAGAATAGCATATGATGGATGGATAATCATTTTCGTTTTCTGCATTAGAAGAAGTGTGTATATCGATTTGGAAGGCCGTTATACCAATTAAGAATCAATTAATGAATGAATTAGAACTTTATTTTTAAGCGGATTCATTAGCAGGTGCGCGAACTACTTTTCTGACAGAAATAAGAATGGCGGAGTGTAAATAGGATTATCGACAAAACAAAAGTTCATGAGATTAACGGGAAAATTAACGATGTAGCTCCCTCAGGATAGAAAGAATTATGAGGGGTCAATCCCTTTGTGTTTTCGGTTTGTAATGGGCTGCTATAGCTCAAAGTTGGTGCCCGAAGCTCCACCTAATAGTCATTTGGTTGAAACGGTGTATGGTCAAAGACAATCGTCAAGAACTGGCCAAAATGGTTACACTAATTCAAGTAAACAGATACACCAAAAGGCTAATAAAGGGGCACCACCGGTGATGGATGGGCAGCCAAGGACAAACAAGAAGGTATAACCAGTAAAATGGCATTTTCATTGTATCTTTCTAAGTAACCATTACACTGGGGATGGTACCCAACACAAGAACAGATTTTTAATGTATGCGGGGAACCATAGTGTTCAATAAGTCATATTTCATATACTGTTGTACTAGATCTGCTTTATTTTCTTCAATCAAACTGTCGAGTTTTAAAACATGATGGATATATGCTCATTAATATTGCCTTAAAATCACCTTTGTCACCCAGAACAGCTTTTTCCACCAATTTACTCATTCTGTCGAGGAACTCGGTCAATATCATTTTTAGATGCTTTAAATAAATCAGAATTTGTCAGAAATATACTACTCAAAGTTTGATAAACATCAAAACTTTATTTTTGTTAACAGGACATACTTGTAATCTAACACCCAAACTTTTGGTATAGATAAAAAAAAGCGAAAAACATTTTTTGGGGGGGTAAAAAATCATGGTTTTAACCAAAAATCACAGATTTCTGAAATTTTCAAAAAGTGCATTTTAGACACAAAAATATCGACATTTTGACTTTCAGAACAGTTTTGCAGTTGAATGAATCAGTAAGAGGAGATGAATGGCAGAAGTGGATAGGGCAGGAAATAGTGACAACTTCAATTTCAATTCCCATCAAGTCTGCAAGAAGCACTCACAGGCAATGCGAAAAAAGGATGAAATGTTTGCACGATGCTGGTTCTGCTATATATCTATTGCAAAATTTTGGGTGTTAGATTACCAGTATGTCCTGTAATCAAAAATAAAATTTTGATGCTTATCAAAGTTTGAGTAGCGTAAAGGGACCAGTGATTGATCAAAAATAGCCATGTTTGATAAATTTGCGGATCAGAAATGCATTGGAGAATGCATCTGTACATACCATATCCAAGCTTGAACCTTCGCCATGTTTTCCAGTATGTCAGTTTATGACGTCATCACGTCACATTCTCAATGACGTCATTTTAACACACCCACCATCATGCAGCGTTAATCAGGGTCAGGTGGACCAGTAATCGATCACCTTCTTTTTCTCTCCAAAACCGCGGCTAACTTGGAAGGTATGTACATTTTTAGAAAGAATAATTATTGTTTACATCTACCCATGAAACACAGTTTGGAAATTTTCAGTGAGTTAAAAGAAATAAAGCAGCGAAATGAGGTGGTCGAAAAGTATAAATGTCCATAGAAACAATGGAAAACTGTTGAAAAAATAGCTCGAAAATCACAGAAATCGTCCATTAATCGCAGCGTTATCCTTTACAATTTGGAATGTGGATCAGATTTGTTTAGTATGCAGTTAGTTAAAAAAAGATAGCCAGTCGGAACAAATGCAGGTTGTTTCATCTTGAAGAATTTATTGAACAATCACCGCTTTTAAGCAGTACAAGTAAGACCCCCTGTTCGTGAAATGCCAGAAGATGCAAGATAGAAAAAGCTCTCCAAATAAATTTATATTATTGTTTGTAAGGTAATATAATGCGCTTTAAGTTGAGACTAGCAGAAGATTTTCTTCAGGTATCCTTAAAGAATTAATAGCCGATAACCACTAGTTGATCGATCACTGGTCCCTGATCGATCACTGGTCGCCTTGCGCTATTATAGTTTCCATGACTCAAGCTGAAGGAGAAATTAAGATCTAAAAGTATGCAAAGCTTTTATTTAAGATAAATTTTGATTTCATTTTTTCTGCTTTTAAATTAAGTTTTAATTCAGTAATTTGTTTATGTTGAGGTTTGACGTCCCAGTCAACAATTTTTCAGTCATATTGAGACGTATGTGACTTGCTCAAGGACAAAGCATGGTACCGCTAGTGGTGAACGACCCAGGACATTACAATTCGGAGTCTGATGCTTTACCACTATGCCACCACGCTTTTCAGCTAATGCAACCAAATTTGGTTAAAGTGTAGATTGATGCAATATCTTACGACACATACAAAATACAGGGCAGTGGTTGGAAGCCAAATTGATTGGGGAGCAATAAAAATCAAAGAGTCCATCACCATCACTGTCTGGGTGCTTGCTTGGTCCCGGTACAAAAAGATTTTTTCTGACTTTTATTGATTGGCCCCAGTCTTTAATGTCAAAATTTTCTCTTTAATAGTAAATGTAATCTCTCAGATAGTAATTCAAGAACTTTTCTCTAAAATGCAATCTTGGGCTTAGACATTAGACCAAGCAAGCACCCTGTGATGGCAATGAATTCTTTGCTTTCTATTGCTTCCCAATCAATTTTGCTTCCAATAACTGCACTATATTTTGTATGTGTCATGTGATGTTGCATCAATCTGCACTTTAATAAATTTGGTTGCATCAATTGTCAATTAATACATGTTATGACAGGAAGTGGATACAACATCTATGTTGACAATTTGGTAAGTGAGTTTGGTATTAAACATGACTTGGATATATATGCAAGTTTGTGGACTCCACTCCTTAATCAGGTCAGTCACTAGTCTTAATATGGTCAGTCACTAGTCTTCTTAGTTGTCAGTCTCACAGTGTTGAAAGATTTGACAAGTGTATTTGTTAACATCTGAATATGTTTAACTTGCCAACTAAGAGTCTAGGAACTATCCATTCTGACAATACTGAGGACGTTGAACTAAATATTTTACAACGACTACTTGAAGTGTTAAAACTAAGTATGATTTGACCATTTTTGTCATCAAAATGTTAAATGTCACCTTTTCATTCACGTTGATTTCTTTTCAGGTGAAAAAATACCGGGACAAATTTGATCCTCGGGTAACAGCTAAATATGATATTAAAGCTCTCATAGGACGCGGCAGTTTTAGCCGTGTGGTGAGAGTAGAGAACAGAATGACTCGCCAACCGTACGCTATCAAAATGATAGACAGAGTTCAGGGAAAGGAAGTTTTCGAATCGGAATTAGCGGTTTTACGGCGGGTCAAACATCCATACATTATTCAGCTTGTTGAAGTGTTTGAGACTAAGGATAAGGTTTATATGGTGATGGAATTAGCGACAGGTGGAGAACTTTTCGATAGGATAATCGCAAAGGGAAGTTTTGTCGAACGAGATGCAACAAGGGTGTTAAATATGGTGTTAGAAGGTGTGAACTATTTACACGGATTAGGAATTACACATAGAGACCTAAAACCGGAGAATTTACTCTATTATCATCCAGGCCATGACTCAAAAATAATGATCACCGACTTTGGTTTAAGTGCAACAATACGCGGGGAAAATATGATGCGGACTACATGTGGTACGCCGGAATATATTGCACCAGAAATTCTTGCACGGAAGCCGTACACGTGTCAGGTGGATATGTGGGCGGTGGGGGTTGTCACATATATTCTGCTGTCAGGGACTATGCCATTTGACGATGAGAATAGAACGCGGTTGTATCGACTCATTCTCAAGGCCAAGTACAACTACATTGGAGAGGTAAATATCAGGCAGGGAAATGTTTTTTTTGTGTGTGTAAATCATTTGTTTTTGTTTGTTTTGTGGTCTTATGTCCCAGTCAACAATGTTTCTGTCATGGTTGGAAGGAGCCACTGCCTAGTATACACTCTTGTGTCTTGCTCTGGGGCACAAATAAGCACCAGTGGGGTACCTGTGACCGCTCGATCAGTAGTCTGTTGCTGTGAATTAGAACATGTACCACGAGACCTTCGCACACTACGGATTGTAATAGGCAGTTAAAACACTGTATATACACTGCTTTATGTACAAGGTGGGTCACAAATGAGCATGTGCTTGAGAAAACCAACAATTTGGTTTCAGACCAGGTCTGACACAAAACAGTGACAGAAGATGGTTAGAGGCTGGAACTTTAGGATATATAGAAAGTAGAGGAATTGTACTATCTGTGTAGTGAAAACAAAGGCGCTGATCAGCTTCGCAGTTCCTTTGTTTTTGCCCATGCAGATTGTTGGTTTTTCCATGTGGCGGCTCAAATACGTGTAGTAACAAATGTGCTAAAAATGCAATTTCATTTAAAATACAAAAATGAGCACTAAAACACCTTTATTGAACACTTTTAGTATGGACATCTTGCTGCATGTTCTGAAGAGGTTTTGATGGTTGTTAAATTGATAACCAACTAGCTTGTAAATACTGTTTTGGAGGGTTATCATTTATTCGGTCAAATGAGCCGCGACGCGAGAAAACTGGTCTTCGGGGTTTCCGACCAGTTCTGACACAAACCGGCCTGTACAGTCACAGAAGCAGGCTAGAAGCTTGAAATTTTGGATATATTTAAGAAGAAGAGAAATTGTACTATCTGTGTAGCGAAAACAGCTTCGCAGTTACCGCGAAGCTGATTTGCGCCTTTGTTTTCGCATAGGCAATAATCCCATTTTCTCATGACGCGCCTCAAATATAACAACTAGATACTAAATATTATGTTTTACAACCTTGGTTTAAGTGGGCAAGTTGAAACTTAATATCAAAATTGAAATTAAAATTTACTTGAATTTAATTGAATCATTGGAAAAATGGGAGTCATGATTTGGGACAACCCTGAATGGGTTTAACTTTAAATTTTATAACATCAATTCCTGGTCCCTCTATTTTTACTTTCTATATTCATGATTGCTGTGATGAAGAGCAAGATGACTAGCTCTTTCCCATCAAGGTAGCCATCTGGCTAGTCTCAATCAAAATCAAAGATGATAACTTGTTCTCTCTGTTTTATGTTTTGGTTTCAATTTTGGTACTGTTCACGCCTCATATGTGCATTTCCATTGTGTAGTTGTGTAGCTGATTGACCACCTTTTGGGAAATAGCTACTTGCTCAGCCTACCGTATGTTCTTTTATCAGTACCTATGTTTGCAGGGGCAGATCCAGGATTTCTGAAGAGGGGGTTCAAATGTACAAAAGGGGGGTTCGTTTGCCTAATTGTAAACAAAATTTATTGAAATTCTCCATGAAAATGAAATGATTTAGTTCCAGAGGGGGGTTCGAGCGAACCCCTTGAACCCCATCTAAATCCGCCACTGTATTTGTAATTTTGGTTGTTTCCTACCAGGGATTTTGGGATCAGACTATGGTTCTGATTGCTCCAGCATTGTAATGCATTTGTGGACATACATGTGTAGTATTAGGAAACATTTGGTTAATTGTCCTCAATTTCAGGCCATGAGAGTTCCGTTTTTTGTTGAAAAATTGAATAAAATTTAAAAATCGCTCCTGATGCCCCTACAAATGAAAGTGGACTCACTCTAATGATAATGATGGGAAAATCCATTCGTCAAATATGGGTTAATTGTCCTCAATTTCAGGCCATGAGAGTTCCGTTTATTAAAC
This sequence comes from Rugalucina vietnamica, assembly GCA_964017185.1. Classification (NCBI taxonomy): domain Eukaryota; kingdom Metazoa; phylum Mollusca; class Bivalvia; order Lucinida; family Lucinidae; genus Rugalucina; species Rugalucina vietnamica. The sequence continues at coordinate 51,827,485 of OZ024877.1, forward strand.
CTCTATGGAACCTGTAGCTAGAATAGAAATTATAAAAATTCTGGTACTATCTTCATACACAGTCAGGGATTTTTTTGGGAAGGGTTCTGATTGGGAAATTTAGCGACGTAAACCCTGAATTTTGGGAAATTTTTAAAATATTCAAAATTGACAATATTTTCAAATGCGACCTACCTTATTAAGGTATTTCATTTAGAATCATTTGATAATAACTTATAATCAAAACTAAACACTGTTTCAAACAGCAAAGTTTGAATTTCACAATGTATGGAACTGTTGAAAAAAAAACAGCTTTGGTTGGGAATTTTTTTCTTCAAATTGGGAAAAAGGTCACCCAAATTGCATTTTGAATGGGGCCTTATTTCGGCCCCTGAGACACCGGAAAAAAAAATCCCTGGACACTGGCCTCAGTCATAGTTGAACTGAAATCACCTATTTATGACATTGGTTTTGAATTGAAAAAAATTGGCCTTCCTGGTGACACTGAGCATTACTTTGCAAGCAGATCAATTTTGGTCTACACTTTCTTTGCTTTTAGTAGAGATGCGAAACTTTTTTGGAAAATACATGTACATATATATGAGCCCCGTCATGAGAAAACCAACATTTTTATATGCGAAAACAAAGGCACAGATCAGATCCACGGTAATTGGGAAGCCGATCATGCCTTTGTTTTCGCTACGCATATAGTACAATCCCTCTTCTTCTGAAATACAAAGTTTCAAGCTTCTAGCCTACTTCTGTGACTGTACAGGCTGGTTTTTGTCGGACCTGGTAAGAAACCCACATTGTTGGTTTTCACAGCGTGGGTACATATATATGAGCCACCTCGTGGGAAAACCAACAATCTGCATAGGCGAAAACAAAGGCGCAGATCAGCTTCGCGGTAACCGCGAAGCTGATCAGCGCCTTTGTTTTCGCTACACGGATAGTACAATTCCTCTACTTTCTAAATCCAAAATTTCCAGTCTCTAGCCATCGTCTGTGCTTGTACAGGCCGGTTTGTGTCGGACCTGTTCGGAAACCACATTGTTGGTTTTCCCACGAGGCGGCTCATATATGTAGATATGATAGTAGCTGTTGATTTCCTTTGTTCAGTCTGACATTGAAAGGATTATATGAGCCACAACTCGAGAAAACAACTCTTCGGTGTTTCCGACCAGGTTTGACTCAAATCTGCCTGTACAGTCATATAGGAAGGTTAGAAGTTTGAAATTTTGGATTAAAGTATAAGAGGAATTGTACTATCCATTTAGCGAAAACAAAGGCGCTGATCAGTTGTGCAGTTACTGCACAGCTGATCTGCGTCTTTGTTTTCGCATAGTCAAAAATCTGTTTTTCTCACAGCGCAGCTCATTGCTGTGTATAAGCTAGGTTGAAAAGATTTGGACCAGTTTCAAGTACGCCTGTATATTGGTTTTGAGCTGTATTCAATATCTATTTGTTTATTTTATTGTTCAGGGAAGATTAAGGATTGAAGTGTTGTTATGCTGCTATCATGGAAGTTTGTAAACCCATATTTGTCCTGTGGATTGGACCATCCTGGCCACACAAAAGACAAGCTTACTGCCCATTAGATTTAATATTTACTTTCAAAGACCTCAATAATGCACCAGTCATTTGTAACCACGGAACCCCCACGCAGGGGAAGGGCGGTGATTATGACTTTTCTGTCCTGTTATAGACCCCACCCTAGGGGACAAACTGGTGGTCATAAATCTGCACTTTGCCCTGCCCTTTTCAATAGAAAATCTCCCTGGGGTAAAGTATCAAAACCCTGTCATTTCCCCTGCAGTGCCTGGACATTTAAATACGAATTGCCCTGCATTTTATCCTGGCTACACCCCCCCCCCCCCTTCCCCGTAGGTGTGGGGGGCCATGGTTACAAATGACTCGTGCATTATACACAACTGGACCCATTTTAAAGTATAACATGGCACATTACAATACAGTTTTAGCGATAACACAGACCATTCCAGGGCCCGAGGTTATAAAACTTTTTTCATGCTCAACTCAGCTGAGACTAAAAGTTATCCTGCTCATAAATGTTAAAATGCCAACAATTGTTGGCATTTTAACATTTATTAGCAGGATAAATTACTAGTTTTTGAGTTTTGAACCTGAATTTTCCACTTATTTTGATCATTTCAACATTTATGAGCAGTTGAAATTTCGTGCTCAGCTGTTTTATAACCTCGGGGCCAGGACCCCGAATGGTCACCAGAGACATGCTCAATCCTCACATCGGCACATTTTGGCCGATACATATGTATTTCTAGGGACGGTTTGCCTTTATTATGTCAGGGTGAACATTTTTCACCAACATGACAGGCATGGGTACCAGCCGGGTTACTAACCCGCATCCTCTTGATTGCAAAGCGAATACGCTATCCATTACACCACCGCGGCTGTACATCTAGTACTATTCTTCTTCCACCAGTTTAATTAAGATTTGTTTGTCAGTAAGTGGTGAATGTATTTGCATTATGTACTGGTAATCTGCCTTGAGGATTTCAGGTAGCTTGCTCAGGAACAACGTGGAAGGTGTAACTGACCCCCCCCCCCCCCCCCCCCCCCCACCGCATTGCAGGGGAAATGACAGGGTTTTGACATTAGGATCCTTACCCCGTAGGGGAGATTTTCTATTGCTAAGGGCGGAGCAAAGTTTTGACCTCAAGTTTGCCCCCTGGGGCTGGGGCTTATAGCAGGGCACTGAAAGCAGAAAAGTCATAATCCCCGCCCTTCCCCGTAGGTGGAGGAGCAGTGGTTACAAATGACTGGTGCATAACTGGTACAGGTGGATGTACTTGGCATTACCTGTTGTACTGAAGTTGTGTTTTCAGAGGTTAGGTCTCAGAAGGATTATTGGCAGCTGTAATTTGAGCCGCGTTATGAGAAAATAGGATTCTTGCCTATGCGAAAACAAAGGCGCTGATCAGCTTCGCAGTTACACCGCGAAGCTGATCAGCGCCTTTGTTTTCGCCAAACAGATAAAACAATTCCTCCTCTAGTTATTTTAAAAATTTCAAGCTTTTAGCCTGCTTCTGTGCTTGTACAGCTCAGTTTGTGTCGTACCTGTTTGGAAACCCCCACAGACTGGTTTTCTCGCAACGCGGCTCATTTGAGCTGTATTGAGAGAAAAACTGCTTAAGGTGCTTTTTTCTGGCCTGGCTAAACCAGGCTTTAGGGCTGCCGAATATGGATAGGAACTTGAAATTTCAGATTTGGAAATTCCACACATGTAAATGAATTTTACTGTCATATTCTAAAGTGAAAACAAGGATACCGATCAGCTGAGCGATGATTAACAGACATTCGGTGCTTTTGAAATGCTGTTTTCTTACAGCTTTCACAAGACTTACTTCATTTCCAAAAAGTCTGTTGTATGACTTACATATGAGTCATGGGATAATCTACCTGATTTCTCACCTAACCAGTCGGCTTTGCCATGTTTGCATATGCATGCGAAAACAAAGGTGCAGATCAGCTGTGCAGTAACTGATCAGCGCCTTTGTTTTCACTGCACATGATAGTACAATCTATCTTCTCTTTAAATCCAAAATTTCTAGCTATCGTCTGTGACTGTACAGGCTGGTTTGTGTCAGACCTGGTCGGAAATACTGAAGTTATGGCTCAACTTATTCCGAGGAGTGCTGATCAGCACCTTTGTTGTTTTAATATGTACAGATTTTCCACAGTATGGCTTACTGAGTTGTAAGAAATATGGATTTGGGATGGTTTTTTCTTGTTTTGGAATTGGCTTAAAGCCTGTAGTTTTACATGTACATGTCAAAAGCCTCTAGTTTTACATGTACAGTACTTAGTTAAAAAGTTTTCAATGTATCTAAACCCACTGGCGTACAAGCTATTTTGTTGTAATTGCATTACGAAAACATGCCCACGCAATATACAGAGATTTTTTTCATCTATAAAAAATTAAAAATTTCACCAGAAAATTTTTGATAATTTTAATTTATTTGCTCAAAACATACATTGTGGGTACAAGTCTAACGCTGCGAGGCGGTTCTAACGAGTACCTACAATGTATGTTTTGGATCAATAATAAGAAAATTAGGTATACCCCTGCAAACCCCAGTTTTTCTATATAAAAATGGGGATTAAGGGGGTATACATTACACGGACATGTTATCCTGATGAAACCCACTGGCGTACAAGCTATTTTGTTGTAACTGGGTTTGTGTGTTACTAGAACAACTAAGTTGGCTTTCCCTTGTAAGAAGAAAAACAAAACACAAATCTTAGCTACCTCGTCCTGGGTGCTGATCATATTTTGTAGTGTCATATAAAAAAGTGTGGCATTGTCTAGATGTTATGTGAAAGTGTGCTTCTTGATTATGCCAAATAAAGGTGGAGATCAGTGCCTTTGCTTGAGCAGCATACTTGCCCTAAAACTGAAATGTCAAGCCTGAAACTGTGTTCTATGCTTGTGCAATTCGTTATGTGTCTGACTTGGTAAAGAACCGCCAAGGCAAGTTTTATTAGTTCACACTAGCCAGGAAATTTAGGGAGAAGTTTTGCCTCTCACCAATGAAATTCAGGAGAAGTTTGTACTTGAGTTTGAGGTTTGTTTATATATGTATGTTATGTTCTATGCTTTTTCACTTCTCCCTCAGCTGAAAATAGGGAGAAGTTTTTTCATTTAGGGAGACTATTTCTCCCTAGTCGCCCTGTAGGCTATTCCCTGATCTTGAAGTGGCCCATTTATTACTAATTACAGCAAGACTTTTTTTTTTTACCAGAATCATTTGAGCCGCATCGTGAGAAAACCGGATTTTAGCCTAGGCGAAAACAAAGGCGCAGATCAGCTTCGCGGTAACCGCGAAGCTGATCAGCGCCTTTGTTTTCGCTACACGGATAGTATATTTCCTCTTCTTCTTATATCCGAAATTTCAAGCTTCTAGCCTGTTTCTGAGACTGTACAGCCCGGTCTGTGTTGGACCTGGTCGGAAACCCCGAAGACCGGTTTTCTCGCGTCGAGGCTCATTTCAGAGGTTTAAAACTAAGCTTCATTTCTATTTTCAGCACTGGAAAGATGTGTCAGCATCCGCTAAAGATTTTATCGACAAATGCCTAGTCCTCGACGCGAACCAACGCCTAACAGCGGCCCAGGCCCTGAAGCACCCCTGGCTCGTCACGAACGCTGCCGGCTCTAGCACGAAGAACCTGCATCGCACAATCAGTCAGAATCTGCTGCAGAGAAACTCGACGTACTCCAGAGGAAACAGTTCAAAGAGTGCCAAATCAACGCGATCAACGAAATCCAACAAGTCAAACAAGTCGGGGCGTTCGCTACGTTCGGAGCATAGGCGGGTGCAGCCGGAGGAAATTGATGCTCTACATAGGGATCCTCAAATAAAGGCCGAGCTCGCTTCTCTCGGTTGATAACATATTGCTAGAAGTGTGTAGAGCAGAGCTTAGGAGAATTTGCATTACGAAAACGTGCCCATGCAATATACAGAGGTTTTTAAAGTTGTAAAAAATGAAAATTTTCAGTGGAAAACTTTTGCTATTTTTCTTATTTTTGCTCAAAACATAGATTGTGGGCACACATTGGAACTGCCTTGCCGAGGCGGTTCTAACGAGTGCCTATAATCTATGGTTTGGAGCAAAAATAAGAAAAATAGGTATACCCCTGCATACCCCAGTTTTGCTATATAAAAGTGGGGATTGAGGGGGTACACATTTCACGGACATGTTTTCCTGATGCTGATCATTTTTTGGTCATAGTTTTTGTTTTGGCATAGTTCATTTCACAGGAATGGTACATTAGAAAGTCTAAGGTTACTAGGATATTTTCTTTCTTTGCTGAAAATTATCATCAGAGAGTTTATTTTGGTCAAATTTCTCAATATGTGAATCAAATAGTTTTGTATATTTTGCAAATACACATTTCTAAAGGTGATCCATTTAAGGTACATCTACATGAACGGAGATTTGTTCCATTGTCTTCAGAATATGGCCAAAATATCCTGTGCATCTGCTCTGTTAAACTATAGCATTTGTATATTGTTTAGGATTGTGACACAGACATTTTTTCGTGTCCAGGGTTTCGTTTCGTTGAAAAATGATAAAATGAAAAAGTAAAAATATATTCAGGTTATCATTCTTGTCATATGAGCCGCGACTCGACAAAACCGGTCTTTGGGGATTGCGAACAGGTCCGACACAAACCGAGCGGTACAAGCGCAGAAGATGACTAGAGACCAGAAACTTTGGATTTAGAAAGTCGAAGAATCATTCTATCCATGTAGCAAAAACAAAGGTGCTGATCAGCTTCGCAGTAACTGCGAAGCTGATCTGCGCCTTTGTTTTTGCATTTGCAGAATGTTGGTTTTCTCATGACGCGGCTCATTTTCTAACAGATTCTTGAAAGAGTGCTTGGAATTATGGTACATATTCATTTCATATATGTAAAATGATGTTGAACATAATTTGGATTGAAAGTGTCTGAATTCGTAACAATTTCTTTTCTTTATATATATCTGTGATTTTACAAATGTTTAATCTGGTCCTAACAGGGGCTTATAACATTACGAAAACATGCCCATGCAACGTTTTCTGAAGCTGTAGAAATTGAAATTGTGGGCACATGTTAGAAAGGCCTAGCCGAGGCGGTTCTAACCAGTACCCACAATCTATGTTTTGGATTAATAATATGTATAACCCTGTACCCCCCCTCCCCCCAGTTTTGCTAAAATTTGGGTGTAAGGGGGTAAACATAACACAAACCTGTTTTTGTGATGACAGACATAATTATAAGCTTCTAGGTTCTAACTGAATATGCCATTTTCTTTTGTGGTACAAAATTGGACTAGAGGTCACTTTGATAAGGTACACTTTAATGAAGAAAAATGTGGACTTTACATAATTAAACTGCAGGGATATGTAAATATAGTTTCGCTGTTGAATCACGCTGTCTTACATCTCTCACCATGCACATTTGTTCCGAATTTCAAGGGTAACTTCATTTATAATTGATGAAATAATCTTGTAAACCCAATGAAAAGTGTAGAAAAAATGGCATTTGAGCCGCCTCATGGGAAAACCAACAATCTGCATAGGCGAAAACAAAGACGCAGATCAGCTTCGCGGTAACCGCGAAGCTGATCAGCGCCTTTGTTTTCGCTACTCGGATAGTACAATTCCTCTTCTACTTAAATCCGAAATTTCAAGTTTCTAGCTCTTTTCTGTGACTGTACAGGCCGGTTTGTGTCGGACCTGTTCGGAAACCACGTTGGTTTTCCCACGAGGCGGCTCATTTCATGATTAATTTTGTCATTCTTTGAAGTGTGAAACAAAGCTTTTGTGTTTTGGAACTCATTACAAAATATCAGAAACAAACAAAAAATGATTTCATTTTTTATGCTAAAGAATCGGCGTAATATGAAAAAATTGAAGAAAAATATTGGACGTAAATGTTGACTTGAATTTTTGGAGGTAGCTTAAAAATATGTACATGGAGTTAATGTTTCATATTTATAATTTCATATTGAAAGATTGTGTGACTTATAATCTCCTTCTGTGATTAAGTTGTAATGGAGGTAATATCAATTGAACAAGGCTGTGAAGTTGATATTGTGCGGATCCAGAACATTTCCATTGAGGGGGTTCCTGAAATTCTGACAGCAAACCGGGAGGGTCAACAAAGTTTTACTACCCGATATTTATAAATACACAAAACCGTGAAATTGTGGCGGTTGGACCCGCTAGTCACCTTACTGGATCTGTGTATTTGGTAGCTTTTTAAAAGGCTTCGCATAGGAATACTCTTATTGAACCAGGCCATAACGAAGTTTTATCATTGCTTTGTATATTGAGTTAGTGCAAAGAACATCAGTGTATTTTTTATCATCATACTAAGTCTTAATATATATAGACATTTATGGAAACTTTTCGAACATCCCTTGTATATATTCAAGTGCAGTTTTTGTACAATTTGTTTTACCTCCATGATTTAAAGGCAGAATGGTTTGGAGTAAAAGTAATTGAGCCGCGCCATGACAAAACCGGATTTTTGCCTAGGCGAAAACAAAGGCGCAGATCAGCTTCGCGGTAACCGCGAAGCTGATCAGCGCCTTTGTTTTCGCTACTCGGATAGTACAATTCCTCTTCTACTTAAATCCGAAATTTAAAGCTTCTAACTCTTTTCTGAGCTTGTACAGGCCGGTTTGTGTCGGACCTGGTCGGAAACTCCGAAGACCGGTTTTCTCGCGTCGCGGCTCAATTGTTTAGGAGATGCATGTTTGACTATAATAAAGGGCTAGGTATGCTTTATGCAGATAACGGTGGCTAGAAGTCTTGAACCAACAGTTGAAATTTTACATAGAGCCTGCTAGTCCTTCATTTATAATTTAATATGACATTGAAGTGAATATTTGTTTTGACTTATCATGGTTCTATCATTTGTAGACATAAAGTGAGCCGCTATGCAAGAAAACCGGTCATCGGGGTTTCCAACAAGGTTTGACACAAACCGGCCTGTACAGTCACAGAAGCAGGCTAGAGGCTTGAAATTTCGGCTAAAAGTAGAAGAGGAATTGTACTATTTGTGTGGCAAAAGAAAGGTACTGATCAGCTGTGCAGCTACTGCACAGCTGATCTGCGTCTTTGTTTTCGCATATGCAAAAAAATACGGTTTTCTCCTGATGCAGCTCTGACAAGTAGTTTCATTGTGCCAAGTTATGTTAAAATTTTCTTGTACAAACTGTTGATATTTGTAAATTGTAATATTGTTGACTGTTGATTATTATACATTGAAACAGCACAAATAGTGTCAGATAGCTACTACAGAATATATAGACAGAGGCAGAGTAACAAACTGCAGATTTTGATAAGATATAAGGCACTGTAAGTTCGGATATGTTTGCGAGAAATTTGCGCAAATATTGGCAAATTTGAAGCCTCGTGAAGTGAAGGATCTCGCTTATAAGCCATAAAGATTACACGAACACTCATTCATGTATTCAAAAGCTTGCGAATAATTCGGAAATAGAAAATTCGCAAAACAAGTCATGTGAAAATTTCCTGATTTACAGTAATGCTTTTGTGTGACTTTTATTTCTCAAAATTTCTAGAGCAGAATTATTACCATGTTGAATTCGCAAGTGTGTACACATACAATCTAAAGCTTATATGTACTAAATGGCTTTAGCAAGAACCTTGAATTTCTGAGACAACAAATTTACAAATACATGTATTACCAAAAAATAGGTTATTATGGACATTTCCAAACTTATAGTTGTTAACCTCTGCCCATGCATTTGAAACCTCAGGTTACTTCTGCCTTAGAGTCACGAACTTATAAGTGTAAATGACCCATCAAAAGACAAAGTATTTTATTTGCTTTTGTTGTTTTATAGCATTTGTTTTGTTTTTATAGAAGAAACCGTCCTTAAATTAACTTTGTAACATTTTTGCAGTTTTATTCTAGTATTTTAGTGCTATTTACTGCTGAATTTTTCCGTCCATTTAGAATGTGATTTTGTTTTTGAAACTTTACAATGCCATGACAGGCATACAGAGGGAAGTGTCCATTACAAGTTTGACCATCATTAACACCAAAGAATTAACTCATATATGAGCCGCATCGTGAGAAAACCGGATTTTTGCCTAGGCGAAAACAAAGGCGCAGATCAGCTTCGCGGTAACCGCGAAGCTGATCAGCGCCTTTGTTTTCGCTACACGGACAGTATATTTCCTCTTCTTCTTAAATCCGAAATTGCAAGCTTCTAGCTCTTTTCTGAGCTTGTACAGGCCGGTTTGTGTCGGACCTGGTCGGAAACCCCGAAGACCGGTTTTCTCGCGTCGCGGCTCATATGGCCATTATAGAAAAATAGAGATAAAATTTCACACAATAGGTGTTTCATTACAATCAAAATAACTTTAATGGACGATAACTCATTTCAAATTTTCAGTATTTTACTGGTGCACGATTGGCTGAAAAATGTTTCTTTTCTTTTTTTTTTTTTTTTTTAAATTTTATAGTGCTATTTACAGAAGTCTTGATTTTTTTTTTCATGATAAGCCCCTTAGTGCTGAAAAAAAAAAAGACTTCCTTTTTCTATTTTAAGAGTTTGAAAGTGCTGGGTACCTGTTATTCTGATGTTATTTGATTTTCACACAGTAAGATATGCATTTAGTTGTTAGAATTTTTTACCATGTATGCAATAAGCCATGACAAACTTAGTTTAGTCACAACTGAAACAGGGTAGCACAGTGGCCTAGTGGCAAGTGCCTCAGATTCCAGGGTTCGAACCCCACTGGCATCAGGTTGTGTTCTTATCCCATATTTGACGAATGGATTTTCCCATCATTATCAATTGGGTGAGTCTAATTCCATTTTTAGGGGTGTTAGAAGTAGTTCTTATTTTTTATCTCATTTTTCGATGAAATTTCTCTGTGCAAACAGAATAGCTCCAGATGGGACGCCGTGTTCTGCGGCGTCAGATCTGGGGCTATTCTGCATGCCTATATCCCATAAAAGGGACGCCAGGCTTAAATGAGTTGAACAATACATAAGAACCCCCAATCCCCCTTAATCATAATACCAAGGAACAGTGGCTCCTTTCTAACATGACTGAAAAACTGTTGACTGGGATGTTAAACCTCCAAACAAATCTTAATCTTTTATGGATGAACAGACAGATTGTGTTTAGGTTGAAGACCAAGTAGTTGAGCTGCGACATGAGAAAACCGGTCTTTGGGACTTCCGACCAGGTCTGACACAAACAGATCTGTACAGTCTCGGAAAAATGCCAGAAGCCTGAAATTTTGGATCGAGTAAAAGAGTGACAGTACTATCTTAGTAGCAAAAACAAAGATGCTGATCAGATGTGCATTTATTACTGTACCGCTGATCTGCGCCTTTGATTTTGCTGCATGCATAGGCGAAATCTGTTGTTCTCATGACACGACTCATTCAGTATCTTCATACAAAACTTGAAAGGAACCTTTTCCTTTAGCTCTTCAAAATTTAAATTTGTCAATATAATAGGGTACAATTAAAAGGCATATTGTGTGAATGTACATTTAAACCATATGTATGTACATGTTTGTCATGTTTTATTAAAAGGTGTAGGAATTATCAATGTGAACAGACTATGTTTACTAACAAATGAGCCGCCTCGTGGGAAAACCAACAATGTGGTTTCCGAACTGGTCCGACACAAACCGGCCTGTACAAGCACAGAAAAGAGCTAGAAGCTTGAAATTTCGGATTTAAGTAGAAGAGGAATTGTACTATCCGAGTAGCGAAAACTAAGGCTCTGATCAGCTTCGCGGTTACCGCGAAGCTGATCTGCGTCTTTGTTTTCGCCTATGCAGATTGTTGGTTTTCCCATGAGGCGGCTCAAATGTGCGGCATCATAAGAAAACTGGCTTTTTGCATATGCGAAAATGAAGACGCAGATCAGCTGTGCAGTAACTGCATAGCTGATCAGCGCCTTTGTTTTTGCTACAGGGATATTACAATGCCTCATCTACATAAATTCAAAATTTTAAGCTTCTAGTCTTCGTCTGTGTCTGTACAGGCAGATTTGTGTTGGACATGGTCCGGAGACTGGTTTTCTCGTGTTGCAGCTCAAATGTGCCACAACACAAGAAAACCTGTTTAAGGTGTAGATGATCTGCGCTCTTTTTCTTTCATAGGTTTTCTTATGATGTGGCTCAGACTTATCCATGTCATTTATATGCTACTGTAATGTTGTCTATGGGTAGAATGAAAGACCAAATTAACTTAAAATAGTAGAAATTGTTAGAAATCATTTATAAAATCATTAAAGAAAAATGTCATAAAATGAGTTTTGATAGACCCACAAAGTAAAAACTTAGCTTATGAACGTACTTGTTCAAAACTCAGCTTTATTTTTTACTTAATCTTCATCATAGCGTAGGGGTAGACAACATAGCATATAAGATGGTTACTTTGATGATGGTGAAAGATAATATTTCATTTTTCTCAAAAAACTGTGAATGCTTATTGGGGTAGCCTTGTAGAGAAAAAAACGAGCTGATCGTGGACTCTTGTTTAGGCAATACTAATCAGTATCCATAACTCTCTTCAGAGAAAGGGACGTCCGAACATGACCAAGAACAATCTTTCAATTGTCATCAAATAAGCATCTCAACTTTCTCCTCAATAAAGATTTCACCCTAACAATCTCCACACCCTTTATTCAGAACCAACCAATGCTACTGACAACAACCTTCACAGATGAAATCAACAATAGATTATAAATGCCTGTCTGAGAACAACTTTAGACAGATTCTGGTCTGTGGAAAGTTGTTCCCATGTGTTTGCACCTTACTGTATTACATCACAGTATCAGGTTTTCTTATTTTGCTCCAAAACATAGATTACCCGGTATGGGTATTCGTTAGAACTGCCTTGGTGAGGCGGTCGTTAGAACTGCCTTGGTGAGGCGGTCGTTAGAACTGCCTTGGTGAGCCGGTTCTAACCTATACCCACTATGTTTTGAGCAAAAATATAAAAAAAATCCACTGAAAATCTTCAATTTTCGCAACTGAAAAAAACCTCTGTAAATTGCATGAGCATGAGCAAGTTTTCGTAATATGAGCCGCCTCATGGGAAAACCAACAATCTGCATATGCGAAAACAAAGACGCAGATCAGCTTCGCGGTAACCGCGAAGCTGATCAGCGCCTTTGTTTTCGCTACACAGATAGTACACTTCCTCTTCTTCTTAAATCCGAAATTTCAAGCTTTTAGCCTGCTTCTGTGACTGTACAACCTGATTTGTGTCAGACCTGTTAGGAAACCACATTGTTGGTTTTCCCACGAGGCGGCTCATATATTGATTTCATCTGTAGTGGTTGTTCTCAGTGACATTGGTTGTCTCGGGATATACTGTGTGATTTCATTTCTCATTTTACTTCTGGACTTAACGGGAAGGGATTATGTAGTTGCTGAAGGTCTGTGGTATTTAGGCACAAGAGTAATGTAATACTGAATTAATTTTATGGAAAAATAGTGAATTTATCTAGGTTTAACATAGTAGGTTTCACTAAATAAGGTCTTAAATATGAGCGCAGACTTGTCTTGGCGGGAATCTAGCAGGGACTTGTGGTCTGTCAAAATCATGAACTGCCCTGTATGGTTCCTAAGAGTATTTTACTAGATCAGGAATCAGTCGAGTCAATGACCAACTAGTTGTTCAAATACTTCAAGAATTATTTAGGAATTTGATAAAAGTTTTCTCTTTGAACGAAAATGCTTTGCTTAAATATCACTGGTCTTTCGGTATTTGTACATGTATTATTAAAATATGTTGAAAATATATTTTTAATGTCTTTCCTAATAGATAATTTCAATAAAAATGCACAAAAACTTTGGTTTCTTTGTATGTTAAAACCCGGGAATAAATGGTTGAGTTTCTTCCATGCTAACAGAAACATGCAGTGTCGACCATGAATTTATCTGACCAGTTCAAAGAAGTGTATACTAGCATTAGTATCTCGCAATTCTGAAAGCTTGCATAGCAATAATAATGCAGCAGTCATTTGTAACCACTGGCCCCCCACCTACGGAGAAGGGTGGGGGATAGCTGGGCTAAAGTGCAGCAGGGCAGTTACTTTTCGACTGTCCTCTCAGTGCAGGGGAAATGACGGGGTTTTGACATGAGGATCCTTACCCCAGGGAGACTTCCTAATGCGAATGGGGGGGGGGGGGGGGCAAAGATCAAATTTTTGACCTCCATTTTGCCCCTTGTGGGGTGGGGCTCATAGCAAGGCACTGAAAGCTGAAAAGTCATAATCCCCGCTGGTGGGGGAGCTGTGGTTACAAATGACAGGTGCATAATTGTCTATGACATACTCTTCATACGTACCATAGATGGCTCAGTGCCATTGAGAAAATGTGAACAACTCGCGACTATCTGGCGAGAAAATAAACTAAGAGATATTCGTACAAATGTATCGTGAGACACTATCACGAATGTCTCGTGACTGTCATATGAGTGTCTCACAACTATCGCATGACAGTCATGAGATATATTTGCAAAATTAGGCCAAAATTTGCGAAAGTGTCTCATAAATGTCCATTCAATGAGACTGCAACGCAAAAGTATTTAAATCATTAATCTTTGTTGTGAAATAGTCACGATCTGGTCGCGAACTAGTATCTAGTATTCAGTTGTCGCATTCAAGTGAGATAGGGGCTTAAAAGAGACAAATTCAGATTTTGACTTCACCGAGAATATTCTCTATATATCGACATTGCTCAGATGTACAATGACAGTCCTCCCTTCAAAGACATCCACTGTGAGGAAACTTTGCCTTTCCCATAATAGACTATAAGAGCTGCATCATAAGAAAAATCGGACTTTTGACTATGCGAAAACAAAGCCGCAGATCAGCTTCGCAGTAACTGTGAAGCTGATCAGCGCCTTTGTTTTAGCTACACTGATAGTACAATTCCTCTGCTTTCTAAATCCCAAATTTCCAGCCTCTATCCAACTTCTGTGACTGCACAGTCTGGTTTGTGTCGGACACCCCGAAGACTGGTTTTCTTGCGTCGCGGCTCATAAGAAAACAAAGGCACAGATCACCAACTGATAAGCACATTTTCTTCACTGCATACATAGTATTAGACTACGACACTTCCACTTTCTATATTCGAAATTGAAGCCTTTGACAAGGAAGATTGCTGGTATGTCTCTGAATGGATATAATAACTATTCAGGCAATGAAAGCCATTTCTTGGTGCCGTTCAATCAACCTCCCTGACTTTCAGGAGAACCAATGTAGCCTATCATCTTTTTCTGCAAGAAAAACAAACAAAACATTACAAAACATTGAACAAATGTTTCCGACATCTCATTTCGGAGAAGAAAAATTCTTCACTGAACATTCACGCTCCCTAAACAAGCGCAACATGAAAGTCCTTAATCTGAATAGTTTACTGGTGACACCCCAAATAATATTTCATCAGCAGGTTTGGATGGGGGGAAAATTGGTCGCAAGAATGCACAAGCGAAGCGAACTTCGACGCACAACCATCTGACATGTCAGCGATGGAAAACAGAAAGTCAGGGAGGTCATCCCTTTCCCTGATAGAATGGGGAAAGAAACTACATTTGAGCCGCCTCGTGGGAAAACCAACAATGTGGTTTCCGAACTGGTCCGACACAAACCGAGCTGTACAAGGATAGAAAAGAGCTAGAAGCTTGAAATTTTGGAGTTATGTAGAGGAGGAATTGTACTATCCGAGTAGCGAAAACAAAGGCGCTGATCAGCTTCGCGGTTACCGCGAAGCTGATCTGCGCCTTTGTTTTCGCCTTTGCAGATTGTTGGTTTTCCCATGAGGCGGCTCATTTATAGGCCTCTATACTAGCAGACGATATCTGAAATGCCATGGAGTGATTATTTCTAAAACGCCTAGTCTTAAAATGATGCTTGGTATATATTGGCTTTCAAGTTTTTGTTAAATATGATTTGATACCGTGTTAAAATGAACTTACAATCCCTGGTTTACAAGAAGCTTGACTTGACAACCACTATGCTACTGTTTTAGCTGATAGAACATATTATATGTGATGAAGTCGTAAGAAAACCACATTTTTGCCTTTGCGAGGCAGATCAGCTGTGCAGTAACTGCACAGCTGATCAACACCTTTGTTTTCACTGGATAGTGCAATTCCTCTTCTTCTTAAATCCTATATTTCAAGCTTGTAGCGCGTTTCTAAGACTGTACAGGCAGGTTTATGTTGGACCTGGTTGGAAACCCCGAAGACCGCTTTACTCGCATCACGGCTCATAACAGATGGTACAACATTTTCTGTTCTAGAACTGTCTGAGTTTACCTTTTCATCTTGTTTCCTTTTCCTTTCTTTCCTATCAAACCTAGATCTTTTCTCTCCTTGTATGAGGGCCTGAAATCAAACAACAATGTCACCCACAAAGCAACAAACACTCTCTTAGCTTCTTCATTTGAGCTGCCTCGTGGGTAAACCAACAATGTGGTTTCCGAACAGGTCTGACACAAACCGACCTGTACAAGCACAGAAAAGAGCTAGAAGCTTGAAATTTTGGATTTAAGTAGGAGAGGAATTGTACTATCCGAGGAGCGAAAACAAAGGCGCTGATCTGCGTCTTTGTTTTCGCCCATGCAGATTGTTGGTTTTCCTATGGGGCGGCTCATTTAAAATACTGTTCATTGTGTGACTAGCATAGTTTTTATTGGTTTAACGTCCAAGTCAACAATTTGTCAGTCACGTCGGGATGGAGTCACCGCTTCCTAGGTATTAACCACTACTCTGGGAAGTAAATGTACCTTGCTAAAGGACACAACAAAGTGCCGCCAATGGGGATCAAACCCCCCACAGCTCAATTCAGAGTCAGATGCTCTACCACTATGCCACCATGCTCCCCTAACTAGCATAGTGAAGTATAAATATGAGCCGCCTCGTGGGAAAACCAACAATGTGGTTTCCGAACAGGTCTGACACAAACCGGTCTGTACAGCTACAGAAGCAGGCTAGAAGCTTGAAATTTTGGAGTTAAGTAGAGGAGGAATTTTACTATCCGAGTAGCGAAAATAAAGGCGCTGATCAGCTTCGCGGTTACTGCGAAGCTGATCTGCGTCTTTGTTTTCGCCTATGCAGATTGTTGGTTTTCCCATGGGGCGGCTCATGTGTGTTTGGTTTTAAAACAATCTACTAATCCTTTTGGAACTTGTTATTCTGAGCTAACTATCTGTGTTTCTTTCAGTTTTAGTCTGTTATCATTCGAGTTAGTCTTTGAACAGACTACTGAACACTATCCCATTCAAGCACTGAAGCATACTATCAAAAGGTCTGCTACTCTAGCATCCATTTCTAAAGAGGAGACAAATGAGCCTCGACGCGAGAAAACCGGTAATCGGGGTTTCCGACCAGGTCCGACACAAACCGTCCTGTACAAGCTCAGAAAAGAGCTAGAAGCTTGAAATTTCGGATTTAAGTAGAAGAGGAATTGTACTATCCGAGTAGCGAAAATAAAGGCGCTGATCAGCTTCGCGGTTACCGCGAAGCTGATCTGCGCCTTTGTTTTCGCCTAGGCAAAAATCCGGTTTTCTCACGATGCGGCTCAAATGGGCATGAGCAATAGCTGATCTGAGTCGCATCATGAGAAAACCAGATTTTTGCATATCTGAAAACAAAGGCGCTGATCAGCTGTGCAAGACTACACAGCTGATCAGCGCCTTTGTTTTTGCTACATAGATAGTACAATTCCTCCTCTTCAAAGATATCAAAAACTTTCTGTGACGTTAACAGGTCTTTTTGTATCGGACCTGCTTGGAAACAACAAAGACTAGTATTCTCAAGTCGCCGCTCCTTACCCTGCCCTGTATTTCTTGACAGCTTTTCTGCCAGTATTGGTCAGCTCCTGGTCAAATGATGATTTCTTCATCTTCTTTTTCTTTTGTACAGCTGGACCTGTGAATATTAGAGAAACCATCGAACATTACAAAAACTTGCTTATGCAATACAGAGATTTTTTTTTAGATGTAAATACTGAAAATTTCATTGAAAAAAAATGAAATTTTTAATATTTTTGCTCAAAACATTGATTGTGGGTACATGTTAGAACAGCCTCACTGAGGCCTCACTGAGGCCTCACTGAGGCGGTTCTAACGGGTACCCACAATCTATGTTTTGGACACAAATAAGAAAAAAAGTTTACCCTTGCACACCAAAGTGTTACTATAGAAAGATGGGGATTAACTGTTTATTCAATACATGGACATGTTTGTGTGATGAGATTAAATCTAGATTAGACATTGCATGACAAAAACAAATGTTTATGATTTCTATTGGTTGGGCCCAAACTATTGAGAATTAACGATTTGTAAAATGAGCCGCATCATGAGAAAACCGGATTTTTGCCTAGGCGAAAACATAGGCGCAGATCAGCTTCGCGGTAACCGCGAAGCTGATCAGCGCCTTTGTTTTCGCTACTCGGATAGTACAATTCCTCTTCTACTTAAATCCGAAATTTCAAGCTTCTAACTCTTTTCTGAGCTTGTACAGGCCGGTTTGTGTCGGACCTGGTCGGAAACCCCGAAGACCGGTTTTCTCGCGTCGAGGCTCAAATCAGACTGATTTTTACTCTGTCTACTGAGTCTTTAGATAGAAAACTTAGGTATTTAGCAACTCTTTAAATCATTCATTAACCATGCATTTCTTTTTTTACAGAATGCATGATTCCTGTCATTTTATGAAATAACTTTAAAGCAACAAACCTTTAACAGGGTTATCATCATCCTCATCAAATGTTCTCAATCTTTTCTGTTTAAACTGTTTCTTAGAAGCTCTTGCGGCATAGAGTTGGGCTTTCTGTATGTCGCTATTGACACGATCCTCAGCCTAAATACACAGATAACAAATAGTTAAATGCATATCCAAACACCAAAAAGCAAGACAATCCTCATTTTATGGATACTAAAAGATGCAATACCATTAGAGATCAAATATGACTTTCCACTCAGTAAAATTTGCTAAATCCTGAGCAAAGTGTTGAGAACTGAGGGTTAGCCCAAGGTTATCAACACTACCCGAAGGACCTTGAGAATGATAATGAAGACGCTATTATTGCATAAATTCTGCTAGAATAAAAGAAATATTGGCACACAATATTTGATAGCTTCGTAACATTTTCATACGCATAAATGCTTTCACTCTCATATCTTGTTCTTCGCTTTCTTCATTTACTCATTTTTAGCATATGCATTGTGTGGTGCCCGGTAAAGAGCATTAATAAAAGCCATGTGTATAAACAGCATGTGCGCATGGAAATTGTTTGATTAATATGCAAAATTTGTCTTCATTAATACATGCCTGTTAATATCAAGTTTCATAGGTTTTTATGCAATAATAACTTATTAAGCTATTAGCTATGCAATGAATACTTACGGTGAGTATATGTTTCTCCATCTTTTTATGTTTCCCTTTATTCTTTCCTTTGTTGTTAACAGGAAATTTTAGTTCTCCTAGTCTGAGGGCGGCTGTAAAGAGAAATGAGCCGCATCATGAGAAAACTAACATTTTGCTAATGCGAAAACAAAAGGCGCAGATCAGCTTCGCAATAACTGTTAAGAGCTTCGCAATAACTGCGAAGCTGATCAGCGCCTTTGTTTTCGCAATAAGGATAGAATAATTCTGCACAGCTGATAAGTGCTTTTTTTCGCATAGCAGATACTACAATCTTCTTCCTAAATCCCAAATTTCAAACTTCTAGCTGTTTTCTAAGACTGTACAGGCCGGTTTGTGTCAGACCTAATCAGAAACTCAGACTGGTTTTCTCGTGTCCAGCCTCATTTAAAGAGAGTAAGGAGTGTGACAAAGCAGCATGGGGGAACCAACCTTTCTCTTGTTCTCGTTGCTGATGAGTCTGGAACCAGACTCTCTTAGTCTGCTCTGTTTCCCGCTTTTCCTCGAGGAGCCTCGCAGCCTTGTTCATCTGGTTCTCGGTGGAGCGTAATTCTTTCTCTTCCCTCTCTTGGGCCTCAATTTCTGTGATGTCATTTTCAAGGGAGGCAATCTTTTCTCTGTATTTACTGATGACCTCTATAATCAGTGATAAAGTACTAGCTTTTAATAAAAAGCTATCACATCTATTTCACATGGCCCCAATGGACTGCGGCCCATATGATTTAAGCTGTTGTGAACTCATGATGATGTGAGCCGCGCCATGATAAGACCTGAATTTTGCCTATATGAAAACAAAGGTGCAGATCAGCTTCGCATAACTGTGAAGCTGATCAGCCCCTTTATTTTCGCTACACGGATAGAACAATTCCTCCTCTACCTATACCCAAAATTTCAAGCCTCTAGCCTGCTTCTGTGACTGCACAGGCCGGTTTGTGTCAGACCTTGTCGGAAATCCCAAAGACCGGTTTTCTCGCATCCTGGCTCATGTGAGACAAGATGCTGATGGTGTTGTTGTCCTTTGTTGCCATGTATAAATAATGATAAAAAAATTAAACATTTCTGCCAACTGCATGAACAAACCACTTATATATGAGCTGCACCATGAGAAAACATACAATGTGGTTTCCGAACAGGTCTGACACAAACCGAGCTGTACAAGCACAGAAGAGGGCTAGAGGCTTGAAATTTCTGGTTTAGGAAGAAGATGAATGGTACTGTCCATATAGCAAAAACAAAGGCGCTGATCAGCTTTGCAGTTACTGCTAAGCTGATCTGCACCTTTGTTTTCGAATATGCATGTTATTGCTTTTCTCATGTGAAAGGCTCATATGTTCAATATTCAAGAGTAAATGACGTTTACCTTGTGGCAATATTCTTGTTTTGAGAGGGGTTCGGGCTTTCTTTACCACATCCTTCAATATTTTTCTTTCTTTTTCTCCAACCAGTGTCACTGACCTACAAACAGAACATATTAAAGCAATCTACCATACTGGTTCTAATAAGCACACATGCTCCAATAAGCACATACCCAAGTCTGTAACAAACAACATATGCATGTTGGCTGGTTAATTGTTATTAACACCAGAATATCCTAGTAGGTGCGCTGAAATATGTTGCTCCATTTGAATGTTTTCACTGATTTCAAAGGATCTTTTTGTATTTTACTTGAATATGTGACACACATCACCATTCAAATTTGCCTGGGGGCGAGGAGGTTCTAACATGTACCCACAATCAATGTTTTGAGCAAGAGTAAGAAAAATATCAAAATCTTTCAACTAAAGTTTTTCATTTTTTACAACTTAGAAAAAATCTGTATATCAAATCGGAGTGTTTTCTTTATTTATTAAGAATTCTCGAAATGCATATATATACAGACAAATCAATACATTTGCATACATACACATAACAGCATTCTAACATACATATGAGCCGCCTCGTGGGAAAACCAACAATGTGGTTTCCGACACAAACCGACCTGTACACTTACAGAAAAGAGCTAGAATCTTGAAATTTTGGATTTAAGAAGAAGAGGAAGTGTACTGTCCGTGTAGCAAAAACAAAGGCGCTGATCAGCTTCGCGGTTACCGCAAAGCTGATCTGCCCCTTTGTTTTCGCATATGCAAATTGTTGGTTTTACCATAAGACGGCTCATATATAAGCATCAAAGGATCTGATGGTAGGCGTAGCCTATATTTATCCTTTCCCGTGGCGGTGAATCAAATGACAGGTTTTTATCGATTTGCTATATATTTGAGCATACATATACATGCTAGATTTCAAAACAAGGTTTATAGTAGAAGAAAAAGAAGAAGAGGCAGAAGAAGAAGAAGAAGTAGAAGAGAGGGAATGAGGAGGAAGAAGAAGAGAGCTTGGTGTTTTCTTTACAGACATACCTGCCACTTTTCCCAGCTCTGGCTGTCCGTCCCACTCTGTGTATGTAATGTTTGAATGTGTTGGGCATGGTAAAGTTTATCACCTATAAATACGGATATGAGAAAGTATGCAACAAATGGATTGCAAAAACTTTCTTGCATAAGTCTTTGTTCCAATTATTCCATATCAGGTGAACAACAGCCAGTCTAATATTGTTTACAAAACAAAGTCCTATACTTCAATGACAAATCACTATAGAATGATCTTTATATCAACATAAAGTCATCTAAAATCATAGGAGCCTTTTTCATATCATGTTGCACATTTCTATTTCATTTAATTTTTTTAGAAACCACAGTGACGTAGTTGTTATGTCATTTGCCATGTAAACCAGGTCCTGAGGTTATAAAACATTTTTCATGCTCAACTCAGCTGAGCATAAAATTTAAACTTCTCATAAATACCTACATAGCCCAAATACATGTATATTGAATTTGAAGGTTTAGAACTCCAAAGCCTGTAATTTTATAACCTTGGGGCCAGGGGTGTGATCCCAGGCTCTTCTGTATATCTAGACCTTGAGCCACTAGGTCTTTCGCCAGTAATACATCTACAGGTCCTTCAACGGTCCTAAACCTCCCTAACATGTCTAAGCTCTGCAACTTGGCTCCAGTCAGAGACATATGAGCCCCGTCATAAGATGAGCCCCGTCATAAGAAAACCGGATTTTTGCCTATGCAAAAACAAAGGCGCTGATCAGCTTCGCATTAACTGCAAAGCTGATCAACGCCTTTGTTTTCGCTACTCGTACAGTACAATCCCTCTTCTTCCTAAATCCCAATTTTCAAGCTTCTATCTATCTTCTGTGGTTGTACAGGCCAGTTTGTGTCTGACCTGGTCGGAAACCCTGAAAACCAGTTTTCTCACACCACATCTCATATATGTCATGTACGACACAAAAATTTGTTGTTAGTATTCAGGTTTAATGTCCCAGTCAACATTTTTTCAGTCATGTTGGGAGGGATATGACATAAACAACTTACAGTTTTGACACCTTGAATATCGAGACCTCGAGCAGCAAGATCAGTAGCTAGTAATACATCAACTTCAGCATTCTTAAACCTTTCTAAGGTATCTAATCTCTGAAATGAGAATGTCAAAATGGAAGTGAATAGGTAATGGATGTGGTGTTTTATGCCACCTTGTTTCAAATATAAATCATTTTGTGCTATGGCGTATAGTCAGCTGCTTCAGCAGAAACTAACATTCACAAAGTCTAGACAAATCTTCTGATTACCAACCAATGGCAAAGTGTTTTGGTTATTTACAAACAAACATGTCTTTCACCTCTTATATCCAATGATACAAGCCCATGTGGCTATAAAATAACTTAATCGAACTTGCGTCCAGCTAATTTGGTTACTAAAACTTGAGATATCATACTGTCTTGCCTATGAGCAACAATAGCAATGAAAACTGTCAAAAAGCAGATAGTGCAATGTCTTTTCCAATTAACTGGTCAAACTTCTGTTTGTCTTGAAAGGTTGGAAATTATGTGACATTCTATGGCAGTGGATACAATCAAGACACTATCAAACTCACCTGAGCTTGTGACAGATTGCCGTGTAGTTCCCCGACACTGACCCCTAGCAGCCCCAGCACTAAGTGCATTCTGTGAGCCTGAACTTTGGTCTGTACAAATACTATACAATGGTCTCGGAATGTCCGGCTGACTAGGGCTGGAAATATAATGCAGAAATATAGATTTTATATTTAGTCCTTTGTGGTTTAGTTAGGATGGTCAGTCATCCTAACACTTCCTGGGCAGACCTTGCAGTTGCAGATTTCCAGTACTTCATGCACATTTCTTTTACATATGTACCATAAACTGCAAACTGCCCTACAAGAATCAACAGAGAAAGAAGAATGGTCAAAGATATGAGCTGTCTCATGGGAAAACCAACAATCTGCATAGGCGAAAACAAAGACGCAGATGCGGTAACCGCGAAGCTGATCAGCGCCTTTGTTTTCGCTACTCGGATAGTACAATTCCTCTTCTACTTAAATCCGAAATTTCAAGCTTCTAGCTCTTTTCTGTGCTTGTGCAGGCCGGTTTGTGTCGGACATGTTCGGAAACCACATTGTTGGTTTTCCCACGAGGCGACTCATATATTTTCAGGACCGAATCTTCATGGATGTTAGGATCAATCTCGGGTCTCACCATTTATGCATTATCGGCTGGTGTCCAGCTCAGAAATAATCAATATCGGAAATGAAGGTAACCAAAAGGTGGTTTTGGTTACCTGTTTTTCCAATATTGATTTTTAGTGAGCTGGAAACCAGCCAATAATGCAAAAATGGTGAATACAATACTAAGCTACAATGACCAGTTGATAATGATACAAGTCAATAAACTGATAAACCAGTATTCAAATTGTAAAATTATTCCTCATTCTAATAATCTTTAATAAATCATGATTACTCTTGTATACCTGCAATAATGGCTTCCCTGTCTCCCTCTCTGTTTGCTCGTATTCTAATAAACTCCTGTCTGAGACGAAGGGCTACGTCTGTACTTTCGTTAACAAACACTCTCACTGGTTTGTTGAGAGATACTGCTGCTAAGTCTTTCACCTGTGACAAAGCAAACTCTGAAATTATAAAACTTATTCCATGCTCAGCTCAGCTGAGACTAAATTTATCCTGCTCATAAATCATCATTAAACTGTTAAAATGCTAAAAATTGTTGGCATTTTAACATTTATTAGCAGGATAAATTACAAGCTTTGATGATCTAAACTTGAAATTTTAATTCATTTGGGCTATTTTTGGTATTTAAGAGCAGTTTAAATTTATTCTCAGCTGAGTTGAGCATGAAAAAAGTTTTATAACCTCCGGACCAGAATATAAGCATTATATTCATGATAAGCAGCTGTTGTCCTGGGCCCAGTTGTTCAAATCTTCATTAGCTTAACGTCATCGTTAAGACCTCAACTTGTTAAGTAAATTCTGACCACTTAAGCTAATAAACTGTTATTTTTGTTGATAGAATGTGAGAATCCTTTGCAATGCAAAATTTCAACAAAAAATAACAGTGTATTTGCAATATTCATATTTGAAATTTTAACGAATCGTTAACTAACGATGTTAATTTTGAACAACTGGGCCCAGTAATTTTTCATAGAAATTTTTTATGCCAGACTAGCTGTTAAGCAGAACCAAATCTGTTAAGCAGTTTTACATGTATATATGTGCGGCATCATGAGAAAACCAACATTTCACATATGTGAAAACAAAGGCGCAGATCAGCTGTGCAGTAACACGGATAGTACAATTCCTCCACTACTTACTACCAAAATTTCAAGATTCTAGCTTTCTTCTGTGAATGCAACCGGTTTGTGTCGGACCTTGTCAGAAACCCTGAAGAAAGGATTTCTCGCTCTCATGGCTCATATCATCTTTCCAGTCAGTGTTACAGTTCTGCTTTTGAAGAATTGCCTCTGCAAAAAGTTAAGGCATCTCAGCACATGAGAAAATCAGCTTCTCACATATGGGAAAGCCAAATTGAGCCGTGGCATAAGAAAACCAACAGCATGCATAGGCTAAAACAAAGGCGCAGATCAGCTGTGCAATACTTGCACAGCTGATCAGCGCCTTTGTTTTTGCACCATAGATAGTGCAATGTCTCCTTTCTTAATTTGAAATTTCAAGCCTGCTTCTGTAGCTGTACAGCCTGGTTTGTGTTGGCCCTGGTCCGAAATTCAAATTGTTGGCTTTCTCATGCGAAGGCTCAATGAGCCGCGCCATGAGAAAAACAGATTTTTGCCTATGCAAAAACAAAGGCCCAGATCAGCTTCGCAGTAACTGCAAAGCTGATCAGGGCCTTTGTTTTCACTACTCGTATACAATCCCTCTTCTTCTTAAATCCGAATTTTCAAGCTTCTAGCCTGCTTATGTGACAGTACAGGTCGGTTTGTGGTCGGAAACCCTGAAGACCGGATTTCTCGCTTCGTAGCTCCAATTATGATCGGAGCCACTGCATAAGAAAACCAACAAAATGTTTGGGCGAAAACAAAGGCGCAGATCAGCTTCGCGGTAACCGCGAAGCTGATCAGCGCCTTTGTTTTCGCTACACGGATAGTACAATCCCTCTTCTACTTAAATACAAAATTTCAAGCCTCTAACCATCTTCTGTGACTGTACAGCCCGGTTTGTGTCTGACCTGGTCTGAAACCCAAATTGTTGGTTTTCTCATGCACAGGCTCATCTATTTGGCAGAATATACATACAGCTTCAGACATGGTAGCAGAGAACAGCATGGTCTGTCGAGTTCTGGAGCACAGTCTGATCACTTCCTTCATTTGCTCCGCAAAATACTCATCCAACATTCTAAAATCAGACAAAATTAAATGATAGAAGCATTTAAAACAGTCCTTTTTCAAAACAGAGAAAAATACTGTACAGCGAAAGCTTACCTTTACTCATTCTATCCAGTGCATGACAATGCCTTTTACCAACTATCTATGTGTAAGCACACACTGTAGGTTACTATGGTGCTTTACACTAGTTTTATCGTGTAAACATCTTGGCAGGTACTTTTAAACAGAGCTAAGAATAATTTGCAAAGATGAAATGATGTACTTTAAAACTTTTGTGCATGTTTTCTCAGCAGTCATGTTTAAGTGTGAACTAAAAAAAAGTTCACACTTTATTTTACCTTATTTTACTTTAGCTCATGGAACTTATATATGCATTCTTGAAGGTGTGGATGTTGGTGTTATGTGGTCAAATGTAGTCAAATGTGGTGGTGAAAACCAATGAAACCCAGGAACAACCACCAAACCTGGACTGGCAGCAACTACCCTGCCACATGCATTGACCTGATTTTGAACCCAGATCGCAGAGGTGACAAGCTAGTAGGTTATCCAATACGTTATCCAGGCCCTGTGAAGTGTGAACTAATCGGGGCAAAATTATCTTTTGCAGTTTAAATCGATGTTGAGCAGCTTAACTGCACTTAACAAAATCCATACTGTTATCATAAATGAGCCTTCACATGCGAAAATCAACAATTTAGGCTTCTGACCAGTTAAGACACAAACCGGCCTGTACAGTCAAAGAAGCTTGAAATTTCAGATTTAAGAAGAGTTAGACAAGGAATTGTACTATATGTGTAGCAAAAACAAAGGTGCTGATCAGGTACGCAGTTATCAACAGCTTTGTTTTTGCATATGCAAGATGTTGTTTTTCTGATTACATGGCTGAAAAATGCAATTCCAGTAGCCTACCTGTCAGCCTCATCTAAGACTAGAATTTCTATATTGCTGAGTGTAAAGTTGGGCGAGTTGTGTAGATGGTCTATCAGTCGCCCGGGGGTGGCTATCACCACATCTGGCCCTCGGCGCAGAGCCGCTTCCTGCTGCTTCAGGTCAAGGCCACCTGAAATAGGAAACAACAGGAGTAAGGTCAGTTGAGAGTCCATCAAAGAGCAAATCAACCTTACTGTAAATTTGGAGCTGTTCAGGAGAACATGGTTTTTGTTGAAAATTGTGACTTTTTGATTCGCTACTTCAAAGTTCTCCCCAATAAATATTTACTGCAAGCAAGCTTCATAGAATGCATGTGTATGTGTACTCACACACATATTCAAGGACTCATTAACAATTTGGAAGTAGAAAATATGCAGAACAGCAAATAATTTCCAGTATACAGAGTTCTCTCTAATACTGTAGATCCGAAAATATTCGTGAGAACTTAATTTTTGGCAGATATTCGCGAATTGGTTGCCTCACAAATTCAAAGTTCTCGCTAAATAAAGATTCACAATAAACTTTATAAAATACATGGACACTCTCTCGCAAATTGAAGAACTCGCTAATAATTCGGAAATAGAAAATTCGCGAAATAAAAGCATGCAAAAATTTCCAAATTTACCGTAGTTTACACCTCTAACCTATATAAAGCATTGACAGTGACATTTTTAAATAACAAATTTTAGACATTTTTGTGACACCTACCAGCCGACAGGGCAATTTCTATGTTGGTATAGTTGGCAAGCTGTCTAGCCACCGTGTGGACCTGTACCGCCAGCTCGCGGGTCGGGACCAGGACTAGCACTCTGGTGACAGGGGCTTGCTTGGGCTTGTACAGCAACCTCTCAAGGATAGGTAACATGAATGCGACAGTTTTACCTAAATATGAATGCATAGCATTTAACAAGTAGTCATGTTATGGAATAATTTGGTCATTTTTTTTTTAAATTTATAAGCAAAATTGTATCACATTAGAATGCCATGCACCAATTTGTGAAACAGGCTGTCACCAAGCATTAATGAGTAACATCAATATAGGGATCAACCATGGTTTTCAGTGTTCAAACATTCGATGGATCAAAGGCCTCATCTTCAAACACCTTCTAAGTGATCAAGCGAATGTTTGAACACTGAACGAAAACATGGTTGATCGCTATCAGCGATGTAGATAACGATGCGTACTGCGTATGTACGCACGATTTTTCGCTCTGTACGCATTAAAAATTCAAACCTGTGTGTACCATGTACACAGTAAAAATCAGCGGTACGCAAACAGTTTTCGGTTTTATGTGTACTCAGATAAAAAAAAAATGTTACAAAATGACAATTTTTCAGCTAGCTTTGTCTGGCTGCTCTGTCAACAATCGAAAAGTAGTTACAACATTAATGCAGCTTTTGATCGTTCCATAAATTACATATAATGCAATATACTTATGTAGCTTCAGTAGTTATACCATATACTTGTACGTGCTCTCCATTCAGTGCATCGGTCAGACAAATTGTTTACCAAAGGTTTATCCATGAAGTTTGATAGTAGTGTGTCACTGGTTTATTGAATAGGCATTTGGCATCGATTTCTGGTCATTGTTTTCTATTTCAAACTTGATGTTACGTATTCCATGTTCTACAGCCATCCCAGTCTATAAGGTTTTCCTCATTGTTTCTCTCTTATTATTTATGCAGGGTACAAAGGTATGGTTTAGCATACCTAAATGATAGATTATAATGTAACTACAGGATTATCAACCAGTTTACTTGAATTTTCATACTTGAATAAATGGTCTTATCCATACGTGTACACATATTTATAAGTTTGATTCTGAATGAGAGGTTAGAATAAGAATACACAGAAAACATGTACACAATTGTATTGCCGGTACGCACTGTACATTTATTTTGATGCGTACAGTACGCATTGTGAAAAATAATTATCTACATCACTCTTGCACTGTCACACAAATTCATTTAAAATCTCTTGAAAATAACATTAACACTGTAAAAACTCTCCTAAAATGCGGAGCTTCTTCAACATCGGCCATTTTGTTTCTACGGAGCAAAATTACGTCATGTCGCATTGACCGATGACCTGTTCAAACGGCACATGAATTTCATGATTTGAACATGGGTTTCGCTGTTTGATCACGGCTTTTGGCCCAATTGAAAACAGTGTCAAACAGCTATGCGCATAGATATCTATGCAAGAATTCAACATTAGCAATGCTGTTCAGCAACTAGCAGCTCTTTTTTATAAACATGCTATTAGATATAATGATTTGGCTACTGTCTGCACATCATCTTCCAGAAACTGCATGTTTCAAAATCTCACTTTTCTGAAAGACATCAAGAAAAATATTACCATGTCCTCATTTTGCATTCCAAAAGTCTATAAAAGTGCCACAAAAATTTTGAAAGTCGGTTAACAAATAAAAATTTTATGCAAGAAAATAATTTTGTATAGGGCTTTTTCCATTTTAAAAATGTCAGCAAGGGAAGTAAATATTTTCCCGGAAAAAAAAATCTAAATCTATTATTTTTCATTTAAAATGAACTGAACCAAAACAAAATTGTACTGTATGCATAGCTGAGTGCCAAACTCTTAACATTATTCCACAGTTTTGCTTGGTTTTCATTTTTTAGGTGTTTGGGTTACCTCCCTTGCACATGCAAAAGGCCTATTCAAAATAAATTTTGGGCATAGTTATTTTGTTAGTGAACCGATTTCAAAATTTTTGCGGTACAAATTAGGACTTTTGGGTTGCAAACAGATGACATGATCATATTTTTCTTGTGGTGTTTCAGAAAAGTGAGATTTTGAAAAATGCAGTTTCTGAAAGACGGTGTGTAGACAGTAGTTTCATAAGTACATGTATATTACCAAACTTGCGTAAATCACATTTTGAAAATTTCAGCTCTACCCTAAGGCTCTCTCAATAGCAGCCTCAAGACTTCTTTTAAGGACTAGCTAAATTCTGTGGTTACCCAGCCCTAATGTGTCTAAAATGGACAATAATTGCTTACATGCCTCCATCATAAAGATAGAAAAATTCTGGTATTTTAGTGGTGGTAGATAAATCGATCTTACACTGCTGGCTTGGTTGCTCATACAAGATAAGAAAAGCACGCGACTAAATTCGATCGTTTCTAGCCCAAAGCAGCTACGGCTTGCAGCAATAATGTTCAACAAAACTAGACTAAATTGGTGTGAATTCATTGGGTATAATGTTGATTCACGCTCGTTTTCAACGAAAAACAAATCAAAACTACATTTCTTTTTTTATTTACATTTGACGTCATATCCGTAATAAACACTACGTTATCAGAGTTAAAGCACGGTACCAGGTTACTTTACCGGAAAAAATGAATTTAGGCCTAATCAGGGTATGTAAGAAAAAGAATCCATCAGTGGTGTTCAGTGGAGAAAGGAAAATCTCAACCCTCGGGTCCATCGTTCCAGTGGGAAACTCGGCGAGCCTCGTTTCCCACTGGAACGGATGGACCCTCGGGTTGAGATTTTCCTATCTCCACTGACCACCCATGATGGATTCTATTTTTCTCCCAACATGACACACATACAAAAAATAAAATAAATAACATCATTAGCATGCCTTACCTGATCCAGTTACAGCACAAGCACAGATATCTCTGCCAGCAAGAGCTATTGGTATCGTAGCAGCTTGTATTGGTGTAGGCTTCTCAAAATTCAGTTGGCCTAGTGACTGAAAAAAAAGAACACTAATGACTAGACAAGACTAGTATGTATTTGCTATATGAGCCGTGACGCGAGAAAAGTGGACTTTGGAGATTTCCGACCAGGGTCTGACACAAACCGAGCTGTACAAGCACAAAAGATGGCTAAAGGCTGCAAACTTTGGATTAAGAAAGTAGTGGAACTGTACTATCCATGCAGTGAAAAATAAAGCGCAGCTCAGCTTTGCAGTCACTGCCATGCTGATCTGCACCTTTGTTTTCGCATGGGCAAAAATCCGGTTTTCTCATGACGCGGCTCATATTGTCCAATTCTTTGTGGCAAATTTTTTTTAGTAAGTTTTTCACTCATCAGAAACCATATTTGTTTTCAGTAAAGAAATAGTTAAGCTTTAAATCAAATTTGATTGTACAATATCTGTGCTTTCTATCTATTCTTACTTTGAAAGGCTTTCATCTTACCTTCATAAGTGGTCTTGAGACACTAATATCATTAAATGTCATCTTGGCATCATAGGTATCTACATTCTCGGAGAATTCTACCTTCTCTTGCTCCTGAAAAATAATATTAGAATCTTACATGAGTGTCAGGTATGGATAGACAAATCTGTCCCGAGGGTCACATTTTGGCATCACGAGGCTCGCCGAGTGATGCCAAATTGTGACCCGAGGGACAGATTTGTCTATCCATACCTTACACGAGTGATGGATTCTTTTTCTTGTATGCTTTAATGCGGTGAAGCTTGATTTTCATACTATTTACCTAGAAAAACGCTACAATCGCGGCGTCCACCATTTTGATTTAAAACGTTTTGACGTCATTGTGACGTGTGCGCTTAACAACGAAATTACGTGACGTCCTATTCAACCAATGTTAAAAAAGAACACTTGAATGCAGAATGAGCCTGGGGTGAGATAACAAGGGTGAGATAAGAATTTCTCACATGGGGTAAAACGTAGGATTTCTCTATCTGGTGTGCAAAAGAAGTTGTTTCTGCGCTACTGGATGACAAGTCCACTATGGTAGTTCAGCTGTATGCATACTGACATGTTCAGCTAAAGTTGTTATCAATTTGTTTAATCCCTGAATTATCATATGAGCCGCGTCACGAGAAAACCAGTCTTCTGGGTTTCCAAACAGGTCCAACACAAACTGGCCTGTACAGTCTCAGAAAAAGGCTAGAAGCTTGAAATTTTGGATTTAACAAGAGGAGAGACTGTTCTATCCGTGTAGCGAAAACAAAGGCACTGATCAGCTGTGCAGTTACTGCACAGCTGATCTGCGCCTTTTTCGCATTGGCAAAAATCCAGTTTTCTCATGACGCTGCTCATATGATGTCACTGTTTTCCAGTGGATAACGTCATGTAATAAAAAGTGCTATGACCACATGTGTATAAACACTTTTGTGGGAATATGTTATGTCTTTGATGACATTCATTACAACGATATAAATTTTATTAAAAACCAGAGGACCAATGGTCCTGTAAACGCTCACCTGAGATCAGCTACATATGCAAATAAACATAGTTGAATATCATGGTATTAAGCGCCAGTGCAGGGGCAGATGAAGCCCTTGGGCCATTTGTTTTCAGAATAATCAATATTCTGTCCATTTGCCAATTTCTATTTTATTTATTCCCTTCAAACGACATGTTAACAGTTTTCCCAATGTTAATGCATTGGCACCTATGTTGACCTTGTCGTCAAATAGGTCAAGGTCTCCACAGGGTCATGATTTATATACACATTGTAGTACTTTAGCCATCCATGCTTCATGACAAGTTTCTTTGAAATCGGTCCACCGGTTCCGGAGAAGAAGATTTTTGAACGGTTTTTACCATATATGGGCATGGCGGCAATCTTGGTCATGTGACCTGGATTATTTATATACACATTGGTTCCCCCTTCCTATAGATGCTTCACATAAAATTTGGCTTTGATTGGCCAAGTGGTTTCAGAGGAGAAGATGTTTGAATATTTTGGAAATATACATGCATACTGCCCCAGGGTGGGGGCATATGAGCTCCTGCGGACCAATCTTTTTTTCAGAATCATTAATATTCAGTCCTACTGTGCATTTCCTGCAGGACTTTCACTTTAAATGACATTTCAAAAGTTTTCCCCATTCAAATGCATTGGCGACCTATGTTGACCTTGCCGTAAAATAGGTCAAGGTCATCCTAAGGTCATTATTTATATACACATTGTGGACCTTGAGTCACTTATGCTACATGCCAAGTTTCAAGATCCAAGGCCTTTGGGTTCTGGAGAAGAAGATTTTTATAAGGTTTTACCATATATGGGCATGGCGGCCATCTTGGTCATGTGACCTGGATTATTTATATACACATTGGTTCCCCCTTCCTATAGACGCTTCATATAAAATTTGGCTTTGATTGGCCAAGCGGTTTAAGAGGAGATGATGTTTGAATATGATGGTAATGTACAGGTATATTGCCCCGGGGTGGGGGCAGATGAGTCCCTGGGGTCAAAATTTTTCAGAATCATCAATATCCAGTCCTACTGCCCATTTCCTGCAAGATTTTCACTTAAAATGACATTTTAAAATTTTTCCCCATTCAAATGCATTGGTGACCTATGTTGACCTTGCCCTAAAGAAGGTCAAGGTCATCACAGGGTCACGATTTATATACACATTGTAGTGCTTGATCCATCAATGCTTCATGCCAAATTTTGTTGAAATCGGTCCATCGGTTCTGGAGAAGAAGATTTTTGAAGGGTTTTTACCATATATGGGCATGGCGGCCATCTTGGTCATGTGATCTGGATTTCTTATATACACATTGGTTCCCCCTTCCTATTGATGCTTCACATAAAATTTGGCTTTGATTGGCCAAGCGGTTTCAGAGGAGATGATGTTTGAATATTATGGTAATGTACAGGTATATTGCCCCGGGGTGGGGGCACATGAGCCCCTGGGGTCAATTTTTTTTCAGAATCATCAATATTCAGTCCTACTGCCCATTTCCTGCAAGATGTTCACTTGAAATGACATTTTAAAATTTTTCCCCATTCAAATGCATTGGCGACCTATGTTGACCTTGCCATAAAATAGGTCAAGGTCATCACAGGGTCACGATTTATATACACATTGTAGTGCTTAAGCCATCGATGCTTCATGCCAAGTTTCGTTGAAATCGGTCCACTGGTTCTGGAGAAGAAGATTTTTGAAGGGTTTTTACCATATATGGGCATGGCGGCCATCTTGGTCATGTGACCTGGATTTCTTATATTCACATTGGTTCCCCCTTCCTATTGATGCTTCACATAAAATTTGGCTTTGATTGGCCAAGCGGTTTCAGAGAAGAAGATCTTTGAAAATGGTGGACGACGGACGACGGACGGACGGACGGACGACGGACGGACGACGGACGGACGGACGGACGACGGAGCATGGGTATACTATAAGCTCACCTTGTGAGCCTGACGGCTCAGGTGAGCTAATAATTAGGTCCACTTTGAAGGCGATTAAATCCTATCTTAAAAATCATATGATAAAATGAGAAAAATTGATTACCAATGAAAATTTTCAATGAGTTTTCATTGTACATGTGATCTGCACCATGGCAGTAACGGAAAAGCAATAAAACATTTTGAATTTTTGGTAATGTGAAGTTTTTACAAAATTTTGAAAATTCGCATTTTCGGAAAATTAACCGGTGGCTTTAAAAAAAGTCCTTTAAACAGCAAAGAAAACTAGCAAAAATGCATGCTTAGGCTATGGCAGGTAAGCACATACCACACATGACTCTTTTGACAAATTTCATAAACAGAAGTCATATCCGTTTACTGTACTTCCGGTTTGCATGCAGAAATTTTTAATTTTGATTTTACAACTATCATTTAGTAATTTTTGGGTTTTTTATGTGCCATTGTACTGTTTTGAGATTGAACAACTTGCCCCACACAATCATTTTTGGGGGACCAAACAAACAGTCCCAGCAAAGCAGCGTAAAGATGGTACTTTATTTTGGTACAGTTTTAAAACAAAGGCAAAGCGCGCCAAATAAAGCACTAATTTTAAGCTGTTTTACTGGGACAATTTGCTTTGTTCCTATCAATTTATTGCTTTGGACAAGTTATTTTATCCTCACTCAATACAATGGTACATAAAAATTAAAAGAAAATGAAAACAATAACTGTAAAATCAAAATTAAAAATTCTTGCATTCAGACCGGAAGTACAGCAAACGGATATGACTTCTGTTTATGAAACTTTTTAAAACAGTCAAATGGGGTATGTGCTTACTTGTCATAGCCTAAGAATGCATGTTTGTTTGTTTGTTTTGCTGTTTAAAGGAAATTTTCAAAACCACCGGTTAATTTTCCGAAAATGCAAATTTTCAAAATTTTGTAAAATCTCCAAATTCCCTAAAATTCAAATTGTTTCATTGCTTTTCTATTACTGCGATGATGCAGATCACATGTACAATGAAAACTCATTGAAAATTTTCATTGGCACTCAATTTTTCTAAAAAATTACAATTTTACACTTTTTGCCCCAAAAATTTTGCATTATCATCCACATCATTGAATTTGCTGCAAAGTCAAAGATTTGATATTGGAATTAACCAAAAATAATGTTAGAAATAGAAATAGTTCTACTTGGTCATAAAAAATATCAAAAATAGGGTGGTGCAAGATTTTTGATTTTCAGTATAGAAATAAAGAAAAGTTGAATGTCCATGCAAGCTTCTTCTTGTGTCACATGAGCTCAATGTTAAATTTTAATACTGGGTATCAACTAGTGGCCCCCTTTTCAGGTATATTTACCCCATTCAAAAAAACTTAACCAGTAATCTGAACATCCACATGTATTTGTAGGCTTATTCATGAAAAAATAGTAAATACAGACCTGAACAATGATCCTAAGGTATTAATGAACAGAATATGATTACTTTGGTATTCTAATGCACTTGAGAATGTTACGCGACGTCTTATTGGATAACGTCAAAAATTTGCGACAGTATATTCTGCGATGTACTGTCGGAAACCTAACGTCATGAGCAACGTCGCTTCTGATTGGTTAACGTCGTGGTTATACGTCGCTCGTCACGCTCACATTTTGTGAAAAACAAAGCATTTTTCGATGTTTATAGTTAAAAAGTACATTAGAATGGGGATAACAATATTCAAATTTTTCATTTGGGGTGGTATATCGTCGGATATATGGTCGGAAATCATGTTTTACGGCTCCGCTAACGCGTCGCCGTAAAACAAAATTTCCGACCGTATATCCGACGATATACCGCCCCAAATGAAAAATTTGAATATTGTTATCCCCTAAATGAGAGGAGCTTAGATGTAGATCCTGTAGGACAGATCAGTATGGGATGCACTTTGTGACATTCCTTTTTCTTACATACCTCTATCATAAAGATAGAAAAATTCCGGTATTTTGGTGGTGGTAGATAAATCGATCTTACACTGCTGGTTTGGTTGCTCATGCAAGATAAGAAAAGCACGCGATATAATTCGATCGTAACTACTGCTTCCAGCAATGGCGTTCACCAAAACTAGACAAAAGTGATGTTTTTCACAGCGAGTATTCTTGTTTCACGCTCGTTTTAAAATAAAAACAAATGAAAACTACATCTCTATTGACTTTGACAGCGATTTATTTACATTTGACGTCACATCCGTAATATGCACAACGTCATAAGGGTTAAAGCACGGTACCAGGTTATGTTACCGGTAAAAGGATAAAATCGGAGTTTGTAAGAAAAAGAATCGATCATGGGTGTCCAGTGGAGAAAGGAAAATCCCAACCCTCGGGTCCACCGTTCCAGTGGGAAACTCGGCGAGCCTCGTTTAGTCGTTTCACACTGGAACGGGTGGACCCTCGGGTTGGGATTTTCCTATCTCCACTGGACACCCATGATGGATTCTATTTATCTTCATGCCTACAGTAAATTGTGTGATTGATCATGCTTCATTAGCCTTATCATGTGACAAACCAAAACTCAGAATCTGGCTGACTGTAGGCGTAACAATCCAGTCACAAAGTGACAAATGTACTTCTGCAGAGCAAAGCCTCTCACTTCAGAATCTGCAACTCCACAACTCTCCAAATAAACTTAAAATTATGGAAATTTGCAGTACCTCCTCTTCTTCTTCATCCCACTGCTCCTTCCCATTCTTCTTTCTTTTTCTCTCTGCCTTGGGCTTTA
Organism: Rugalucina vietnamica; assembly: GCA_964017185.1. NCBI lineage: Eukaryota > Metazoa > Mollusca > Bivalvia > Lucinida > Lucinidae > Rugalucina > Rugalucina vietnamica. The sequence goes on from OZ024877.1 coordinate 51,864,015, forward strand.
TTGTGTCTGAAAAGATGATTTACAAAATATTATAAGACTAGCATCCAAATAATATAGGGTGACTCTTACATGCTTGGTCAGAGTAGAAAGATTATTAGAATCTATAACAGGATTGATACCAAAAACAAGGAAATCTATAGCAAGTTTTCAGATTTTTTCAAGAGTCTCATCTGAGGCTCTGCCAAGCCACTTCTTGACAAGAAGCTTTTAATGAAAGCCCAAAACTTATGTTTATAAAGAGACTTTATTAAGCAACTAGAGGCAGTTACAACTAACTTATATTATAACATGCACTTTTTTTTTCATTTTAACGTCTCTTTCAGGATGATTAAGACAGGCCAACCAGTAGGTACAACAAAACAAGGTTACTCCAAGAAAAACAACCAAGCACACCTACAAGCAGAACTTGGCTTGTATCACATTGTGCCCTGTGGTGGGCTCAACAGAGGATTCAAACCCACCGTGGACATAGTTGTGAGATGATCAAAAGATTAACAGCGTTAATGAAATCAGCGACAATAACCACACAGCCGTGGGGACCACCGGAGTCAAATGAGCCGCCTTATGGGAAAACCAACAATCTGCATAGGCGAAAACAAAGCCGCAGATCAGCTTCGCGGTGACCGCGAAGCTGATCAGCACCTTTGTTTTCGCTACTTGGATAGTACAATTCCTCCTCTACTTATCTCCCAAATTTCAAGTTTCTAGCTCTTTTCTGTGCTTTTAAAGGCCGGTTTGTGTCGGACCTGTTCGGAAACCATATAGTTGGTTTTCCCACGAGGCGGTTCAAATATTACCAGCTATAAATTCCTCATCTGAAGATTCCAGATCTTCCTCAACTTCATCGTCTACATCAACAGAGTTACTACCCTTTGGTTCTTCATCATCATCACTGCCATCTGCTTTCTGCAACACACGGTGCAATATACTCAACTTTTTGGTCATTTTCTTTCACACAAAATTTAATTTGTACACATTTGATTTTGCCGTCTACAGACTGCATTTCATCTTAAATTTCTCTTAAGAAGTAAAATGTGCATTTGAGTTCCCTTTTTGAAGACTTTCTATTCGGTAAATTTTAAAAATGACCGTTCTTATTTAATCTAAAAGAAGAAAACATGTTCCCCACTACAGTGGGGTTTTGCCTTTTATTAAGTCAGGTTGAACATTAAGTCACCATGATGGCACTTGACAGGCATGTTATTGTACAAGCGCTTGCCTTATAATGCTGAGAACAAGCAAGGCACTGTAAGTTCGGAAATATTCGCGAGAATTTATCGCTTATAAAGATTTATTATAAGCTTTATATACTGCACGAGTACACTCTCGTGAATTCTAGAACTCGCTAATAATTCGGAAATATAGAAATCGTGAAATTAAAGTCACACAAAAATTTCCGGATTTACACTAACTAGCCAATGGCAACATTTTTAACTTCTTTGGTACGATGTGGCCAGGGCTTGAACCCACAACCTCTGAAAGTGGATCTGAGCTAACTGGTTCGAGTTACAATCTAAGTTACCTGTGATTTCCGTTTCTTTCTAGCAGAGCGAATCTTCTCGTCTAGACTCTGTGATGTTCTTCCTTTCTTAGCAAACTGAAGACTGATGCTCTTGAAACCTTCAAATGGCTCCTCCTAGAAATGACAGTTTTATTACACAGTTACTGTTATACCGGTAGTATGAGCCCTGTCATGATAAAAACAGATTTTTTGCCTGTGTGAAAAAAAGGTGCACATCAGTTGTGCAGTAACTGCACAGCTGCCAGATCAGCGCATTTGTTTTCGCTACATGGATAGTACAATTCCTCCTTTCACAGCATTTATAGAAGATATGCTGAAATTAAAATAGGTATGTTTCGTTTTGTTTTACTATGATTACAATATGCGATTGATAAGGCATTATTTGAACTTTCCGAAGGACAATCATACTTCATCAGTGTTGGTTTTCTTACTTGCTTTGGTTGTCTTTAGATAACAAGTGTCAGTTTTAATATTAGTGTGAGCAGCATCGTGAGAAAACCGGATTTTTGCCTAGGCGAAAACAAAGGCGCAGATCAGCTTCGCGGTAACCGCGAAGCTGATCAGCGCCTTTGTTTTCGCTACACGGATAGTAAAATTTCTCTTCTTCTTAAATCCAAAATTTCAAGCTTCTAGCCTGCTTCTGTAACTGTACAGGCCGATTTATGTCGGACCTGGTCGGAAACCCCGAAGACCGGTTTTCTCGCGTCGAGGCTCAGTGTACACTGAGCCTTGTGAATGGAGGCCTAGATCAACTAACTCGTCACTTATTGCTAAGACATTGTTGACTATAAACTCTCGTATCTGGAACTGAAGCGGTTAAGCAAGCAGAATACACAATGTTATATGTATGAGTTGCAATGGGAGAAAGCTGGTATTTGTGGTTTCTGACAAGGTCAAACACAAACTTATCCATACAGTCACAGAAGAAGGCTAGAAGCTTGACTGTACTATCAGAGAAGCAAATGCAAAAATCTGGGTTTTCTCATGATGTGGCTAGTGTAATCTTAAATGATCTTAATGCCTCGGCCAAAATATTATCATTATCAAAAAAGTTTCTAATAACTTTCTATCATATTAACAGTCAAACATGAATATAGAATACCTGTAGAGAGAACTGGAACTTTGGGTTAAATTCCTTGGTCTGTTTTGCCTTCCTCTTCTTCTGTACCTCATCCTGAATATACAGGCTTACATGTAATTGCAAACCACTGTTTAGTAACCACATTCCACTCTAATCTCTGTGGTGGGGTTCGGATATATGAATGGTCAATATTGAAAATACTGCATGTTGTTATGGCTAGGCTGACAAAGGTGAGAGTAATGAAGATTTTAAGCTGATAATTTAATCATCTGAGCAAATATTCAAGTTCTTTTCAAGATATTTGGGGACTTGTTTCAGCATACATACAAAAAAAAAAAAAAAAAAAAAAAAAAAAAAAGAAAAATTAGTTCCCCAATTAATGTGGGCGAGCCAACTTGTCCAGATACCTCCCATTTCAGTGATTCATGCTGTCACTGTGACGTCAAATAAATATGGCCGGGATAGAGACTGCGAAATTGATTTAAGTTGATGATTTGAATAAATTTGACAGTTGAAATTATTTCATAATTTTATCCAAAAATGAACTGCTTTTACTTACTTCAAATTTCTGATAATTTGAAGCTCTTTCATTGGTCGGGCTAGTAAAATCCCTTAGTACCAGCACGACCAACTAGTAAGTTAAAAAATCCTAATTTCGATCGCTGGGCTAAACGTATCAGGACACTTAACAACAGCTAATTTCAGAGGTTACTCTTCAGTGAACTTCAACTGTAAAGTGTAAGTAGTTGTGACATATGGTTTAGCACGAAAACTAATGACAATTGCGTGAACATTTATAACACCATCTAATTTGGCTCCTTGATTTTTCCATGACATTCATTTGTTCATATCCTACCTCTAGCTCACTGTCTGAACTTTCAGATGCGACAGAAATGTCGTCATCATCTGCAATTGTTGTGACCAGTCCTAAATCCATGTGGGCTGACATCTTTCAGTCTCTAAACTTAAACCTCATATTCGTATTTGGTCAGACGAACACCCGAAACTCTAGATAAGTCGTTTCGCTCTCTATTATTATATTCCGTGTGTTCTCCAAATGGTACCATTAGTTGGTATAACTTTAGTACCATTGGTGTAAATGGTATTACCATTTCTACCATTTACACCAATTTCTTTACCATTTGTGCCATTCAGTGAATCGGGATTAGCTTACCGTGCTTGTTTTAAAGTACCTGGCCCGGAATAAAAGTGCGGGCAAACAGACTGATACGTAGTATATACTGCTAGATTTTTCAAAGGCATTTGATAATGTCAATCACTCTAAGCTTATTTGGAAGCATTTCTTACCTTTATAAATGACTTGCCAGAACAGTTGGTATCCCAGGTAAGACGTTTTGCAGACGGCACTGCTGTCTATCTCACTTTTCACCAGTTTTGCATTATCGGCTGGTTTCCAGCTTACAAAAAATCAATATTGGAAATACAGGTAACCAAAATCACCCTGGCCTCAAAGTCATGTGGTGGAGGGGGTGGGGGGGGGGGTGGGGGTAATGATTACCTGTATTTCTAATATCGATTATTCTCAAGCTGGAAACCAGCCGATAAGGCAAAAAATGGTGATCCAAAATGACATTGGCACCCTGTCTGTGTGGGAGTCCAGATGGAGTTCAATCCCTCAAAGTGCCATGTGGCAGGGTCTCTATAGAAACTATGCATTGATTTTTCCAATAATCAAAAACTCAGGTATGCCAAGTACAATATATACGGACATTGTAAGAAGTGGTTAAAAACTTACTCAAAAGTGAATTTATCACAGTAAAAATCGTGAAAAACCAATTAAAGATATGAAATACATTTCAATAAGCAATGCATCATATCAGCTTCACATTCATACAATTTTCAACAAAACAAATTGTGCAATGTTCCAGAAAATTGTGAAAATGCATGAAAAAAAATGTGAAAATGGACACTGTGGTACATATTAAGTCAAAACAGATATAAATTCCAAACTATAGTACTATCATTAATGTAGACTGGATAATTTAGCATGTTATGATATAGAAAAAATAAAGAATTAATAACAGGATTATGTTAAATTTACATTAATTATAAATTTTGAATGTATGTTTTTTAGGTGAGTAAATACGAAACTGACATACAAGAATTTTGAGCATAGGACAAAGATTCTTGACCCCTTCTATAGAGACCCTGCATGTGGTAAGGGTGACAACCTCCAGAAACCCAATTAATTATCTGTATAATTCTACGTGGACAAGTCCTGGAGGTTGTGATAAGTGCTAGGTACTTGGGGTGGACATCTCCAGTGTCTTGTCCTGGAACTCACACTTAGACAGGATCACTGGAAACGCGAACCGTACTCTTGGATATATAAGAAGAAACATTCGCACAAAACTGTCCAAGATGAGAGAGACAGCCTACAACACATTAGTACGGTCCCAACTGGAGTATGCCTCCCCAATATGGGACCCCTCTTCCAGAAAGAATATACTCCAGATCGAACAAATACAAAGGAGAGCAGCTCGCTGGACCACCAGTGATTTTAGCACTAGGTCGAGTGTTACAGGAATGTTGGAAAAACTTGGCTGGCGATCCCTCCAGACGTACGTCTCTGCATGTTCTACCGCATCGTCTATGGACTTGTGACAATACCTATGCCTGAATATATCCAGCCCAACACCCAACATCCAAATATTGCCACTAAAAGTCCACACCATCAAAACCGCAGACTACTACAAGTATTCCTTTATCACTGGGTGCTTCCTTGGTCCCGATATAAAAAGGTTTTGTTTGACTTTTTAGTATCGGATTTTTTCTACTATGTTAACATAGTAAATCTCCACAAAACAGATTCGGCAATAACATTAATTTCACAATTTATATCACTTCTTAACGAATCAAATAAAAACATACTATAAACTTGCATACAAAGCACTAGTTTATGACTTGAAATTCTTTCAATGACGTCATAAATGAGAATCAAACCAAATCATTGACCAAATTCTAGGAATTATTGTAGAAAAAAATCTTATACCAGAATTAAACAAAACCAAATCCTATCGGGACCTATAGTAAAAGTCAAACAAAACCTTTTTATATCGGGACGAAGGAAGCACCCAGTGTTTATGAATTTTGTCAGAGAAGATTCAAACAAACTCAATTCAGTGGCTCGGCTAAAAGTGGAAATTGAGATGTGTAGACTCATCCTGACAATTAAAAACAAGGATGCTGGCTGAATTTATATGCATTTTATGTCTTGTTGGTAATGATTCATACTGGGGATAACACTTGGACCGGTGTAAATAAGTACGAGATCTTGGATAAATGCTATAAAATATATAATTTCGGCAGATTTTTTCCTAACTTTATACAACAAAAGTGTGTTAAAGCAAAACAATCTGCTATGAAATAGTCAAATGCAAAAGAATCCACCAAAACCGCAGCCATTTTATCTTTGAAATGTTCGATTTTAATGTTGTTTTTCTGTTTAAGACTTCTAGATTATTTGTTCCATGAACGAGTATTTAATTCTTTACTGCAATTGTCATTGGGCGAAATAAATATTAAATATTTTATGTGTTTGTCTACATCTTATTTCCACACAACAACAATTTATCACACCAATTTTCGTTGTTACACTTCTGTATTCTTTAGAAGTATGGTCTTCAAGGTCTTCACCTTCCATATTGTTCTCCAACAAACAAGTAGTTGGCGTAGTGTACTAGGTAGCAAACAGTGATTTACCTACTATTTAAACTACATTCATCGTTTTATTCAATATATTTATACATATATTGCAGGTATATCATTTAATCATTCTCATTATGTGAGAGTCATTGTTTTGTAATAATTCTAAGTTCCTTTGTTGGTAAATTATTACGTTGTTGGTAAATTATCATTGAAATACATTTGTGCGTGGCAAGTTATTCATCTATGTGAATATCGGCATATGGGTGTTGTTACCAAGGTGGATTAGCATTACACACGTTTATTCCATATTGTATGGATTAGAGAATATCCATCCAATGTCAATACAATGCATTCACGCTAGATTAATTGAACGTTGTCATTCTTGTATGTTGTTTACATGCACCGTATTATTCAATATATGTATATAATATATTGCAGGCTTTGCTGTGTTTTGATATTAGAACCTGCGTGGGTCGGAACGATGTAGACGAATCCCCTCTATAACGTATGGTATAGTACCCGCTGATACAATACGCCTCGTCTTGAAGGATTGATCTACCTGATGATAAATAATCAAGGTAGTTATGAAATATATACTTCAAGAGTTAGAGGAAAACGGCCCAGTTCAGCTCTACACAATATTTATACTGTTGCTCTTGAAGTGGATATTACATTACTTTTACAAAATCTATTATGTAACTTTTCATGCAAATCATTTTCAGAAAGATCGTATATTTTATTCAAGTCGTACTTGACAAGGCGATTAATATTTATTATTTTTACCATGTTCATTGTATGCACATGTTTTGCTAAACATTAATTTTTGTGTCTCTGTTTGTAATTGTACATGTTATGAAAAATAAAATCTAACTTTAACGGGAGAATACTAATGATTTTCCCGTTTATCATTTGATTTGTTTTATTCTTTCAGGGAACCAGGATGTACAAAAGAGCTCAGATGAGCTAGAATTTCGACTAGATTGGATAATCTACTGACTGTGGATTTAGCTGCCCTTGAGCGTCTAAATTAGTATTGAGAAACAGTTGTCAACAGCTTCAGTTTTGACTGGATCTTCTTTCTTGCGGGTATTAAATAAGTCCGACCATAAAACCTTAGATGAATTTGATATTTAGCCAGATCTGTCCACTGCTGTGTTAACTGCCTTTAACTGCCTTAAAATTGCCGCAGGCATTTTTTCACTTGCTTTTCGTGAATTTTATTACAGTTGATTCGCAGGTGAGCGATCGTTGCTCTTTGAGCTACTTGTTTTATGTTAATTTCTTTTTTGGCAAAAGCTAATTTAATTAAATAAAATTATCAATATAGAAATGATAGTATATGTTATTTTTTATAGTATCACTATCAAAGCAACACATTTTCATGAAATTTTCGTGAGTATCTTTCGTGGCATAAGTAATAATTTCGAAGTTCATTAAAGCCGTATGCTGCTTGCAAAAAAGATACGAGTAGGTTCACCATTTTTCACAACTTACCATGCAAAATTAAATGCGTAATGATTTGGCTACTTCTCAAAGGTTGAGCATTCCTATGCGCTAAACTTGACACTGAATAACAGCTTAAATTCGGTTTTAAGCCTTTATTTATAAGTTTCTTTTTGGTTTATTGTGTTTTGAAATTAGCTGTATAAATATTAAGACTTGTTATTGAATTTTTAAACTGGTGCCGACTTATTAAAATATTACCCTTTGATCAGCATTAACAATGCTATTACGTGCGCTAAAAGAAGTTCATATTGCCTGATTAACACATATCTTTTAGTATTTTATTTTGTAATCGATCCTTTGGCAGGTATAGTGGAGTATTTAGTTAAATTCAGCAAAAAGGGTTGCCATCTTTAGGGAAAATGCTGCTAAGCTTACGGCATGTTTTCTTTGCATTAGTAGATCTGCATAACTGTATTTTTCCCTAGATCAGTTGGCTAACCTTCACTCTGCTCACTTCGGTACTTCGTTCCACTTCCATGACGACGAAATACTGATGTAAATATTCCGTCTAGTTCCCCCCCCCAACTGGGCGGAACTTTGGTTCTGATTGTACCAGTTTTTGATCATTGCTCGCGTTAATGCGTGTCAATGTGCGTGAAATATTCACGTTTGATCAAATCTCATTATTTGACATTTCAGAGATTTCGAACAAACAGAAACAAAACTAAAAATCGAATCTCATATGCTAGTGTAATGAAAAATAAAATAGAGCCTTTGGAAGCAGTGAAAACAACATAAAAGGGAGATAGTATGAGCCATATTGCAAAATATCTGGTAATGGACCTCCTTATATGAGTGCCCTCTTCAAAGAGCATATTAATGTAGATCCGCCCTAGCGACCAACAACGTCGTAAATCCAAAACGAACATTTACACTTATATACAACCGTTTTTCGGTGCTAGTCACATGGAAGACTACGCTTAACAAATTTGCTTTTCGAAAGGAAATTTGAACTTCATTGACAGGATATTTAAATTTCATTGAAATGTTCTTGTTTAACATTTAGAATGTAACTTTATTTGATAAGCTAATATGATTTAAATTGGCATTCGACTAACGTATATTTAAACGAAGCGAATGCATTGACTTTTGTGTGGTATGTCATTGACAGCAACTCTGCGTTGCGCAAAGTCAATGTGATTTCCTTTTCAGAACAACTTAGGCTAGCCATTCGAAGGTAAGACTGTCCTTCTCTATTTGTTACCTTTATATGACATTATTTTACATAATCGAAAATGATTCAAATTTATTATCATTTTAAAACTGTTCCATTAGTACGTGTATAATACAAGTAATCTTAAAGCTAAGTGTAATCGTTTGTTCAGGACACACAAATGGACATCTCTGATAATAAATTACTTGAATGTGCAATTTAATGCGTGCGATTAACAAATATATTGCACCATCAGGACAAATGTTAAAACAACAATGTAAACGAAGCAGACAATTAAAGTATATAAACTGAACAATTCACATATAAAAATGCGTAAATGCAGAGAGAGAGAGAGAGAGAGAGAGAGCGAGAGAGAGCGAGAGAGAGAGCCTTCATAGAGGTGAAACCAATAACAAGAGTGAAGTGACATCAACAGCAAGAAAAAATAAATATCGGCGTTAGTAGAAACCCATTCGACCGTGTGTGCCAATATGTTATTAAGTTATGATGCTGACTAAGGCAAAGTTAAGATAAACAATTTTGATTACAGGTCTAGAGATGTCCAATTGATCAGAAGGTCTCCTGCAAACTCCAATGTAGATGGTGTTGAGGAAATACATAAACATTTTTAAATACATCAAAGGATTAATATTAGTATTTTGGAATTGAGAAAATACATAAGCCTACATACATCAAAGGAGTCTTTAAACACAACAATATGGGACATTGTTATTATAATAAATACGTATTTACTTATGCAAAAATATTAATTTTACGTTTCGTTCCGTCCATGACTATGCATAAAGAGCATTCTTTCATTCGTGTCTGGGTAAATGTCTTCACACCCCGAATAAAGCTTTTATCAGTCTTTGATCGCCCCAGTAATCAGTATTATTTGCATTGTTTTGGCTTTCAACTCCTTAAAATTAATGTATTGGTTTTGTCATAATGGGGGTATTTAAATTTTAAATTTAAACTAAGTATTTAACATGTTTAAATTTTAGATTAAGGTATGGCACTGAATTAACAGTTGAAAAATTTCAACAAGTCCGTGATGAATTTCCTGATTCTGATCTGTAGAACTAAAATTGTGTGCAAACCTGCGATAAACAGTCTATTGTCATGCACATGTACTTAAAAGAGTAATGTTTCAAGGTAATATACATATTGTAAGAATAAAATTAAGATTCTTAGTCTATAGATATCAATGGGCTTCATTCAGATTTCAGGAGCTAGTATTTACTGCAAAATTACCAGAGGAGTAAATGAAAGATGAGATAGTTTGCCCAAATCATTGTTGTACAATCCTTCCTCACCCCTGAGTTCAAGTTACTAGCAGATGGTTTTATCTCAGTGTATAACGCCATGCTGCATCTCATCGAAATAGAAATGATATAGTTCGTACGTCGCAGTGAACAATTTGCCTCTAATGTATAATATCTACTTCTGTCGCGAAGAATACTGTCAGTGTTAATACAGACCGGTAAACTTTGTTTCCATGGAAACTAATGATATAGTACGATTCGTACCCAAACCCACTCTGCATCGCTACGTATACTGCCGTGAAGTGAACGAATCGTGGAGTCTCCTTATTAAAGTGGACACATTTACCCGAGAGTTCTTGGATGTAGACGAAATGTTTATCATGCGTTACTCAGATTTTTTATATGGCAATGATAGACGCGTATCCAATGGAGCTGATTCGTTAGGTCGATAAACTAAATTTCAGTGCACCAAAAGGACCCCGCATAAAAAGTAAAAACAGAATGAACGGGAATTGAAACAATTAATTTCAAAATCCAAAACCCAGGCACCAGCTAACTATCCGAAATTCATAAATAATCGCTCGATGAAGACACACACTGATCAATGTGGTTGGCTCGCTTGACTTATGCGCATCTTTTTAAAACATGTTGGTAAGTCTGTTTTAGCATGTGGCAGATCAAATAATATTAAATACACAGCAGGATGTCACAAATACTAAGCAAAAAGTAACTGATCTTTTCATAATCATAATATATTGCCAATTAAAATTCAAACATTGAAGAAATTATCGAATTCATGATCATTTATTCGCCTGATACTCGATTTCTTCTACTTACTAACTTTCTTTTAAATAACTATCATACTTATCCTTGAAAATATATATGTATTAAATATAAATCTTTCATAATATCGAAACTAATCATGCAACAACTCAAGTTCTAAATGAACTCTTATTTAATTGTTGTCACTTTCAATAGCGAAATGCAGTATATCAAATTTACATTTTTTTCATACATTTTACCTTTCTGTACCAGGTAGATTTTCACAACATAATTCTGTCATCAAAACAGCATTATATTTTTAGGATTTAAGGTATCGTTTTTGGATTTTATCTATTGCCACTTCCGCAACGTTTTATTGTTTCGTGAGCATCGCACACTTATTCAATATATCGAAACTATAAGAATTAAAGAGGACCAGCAAATAGTGCCAAGCATGTAACTGCCGTTATTAAAGATCGCATATCGCATAGCTAGCACACTATATTAAATTCACTGGCATCGCACCCTGATACTCATGTGGTTGACCCCATCTTGAATTACATGTATATTGAAAATTATTAGTCAAATATTCCGCTGTTAAATAAATTATCTAATTAGTTCAGATAGAAAATTTGTCAGTAGTCTTTGGAAATTTGCAGGCGCGTTTGTCAAGCCAAAAGGAACTGTCATAATAAAAGATGGTTTATACATACAGGTATATGTATAAATGTTCACATGAAACACAACAGATGCGTTATATACACCGATTCCTTAGTTTCTCACATATGTAACATTGTTTAAATGGCTACATTTGAACGAACGTTTATAATTCGTTCGCCCCGATTCTTGATCAATGCTTTTTATTTTCATTTTAGATTAATACTTCCAAAGGGAAATAGTGATGAGTTTCAAGACCTTTGTACCTGTAAGTATTTGTCAGTGACTCTATTTTTATCATTATGAATTATCATTCACTTGAAAAGGACAGTAGAATAGTGAATAAGAATAGCGAAGGACCTGGACCAATCAAATCAAACAAATGTCTCCAAAAGCCTATTGGGATTTAACAAACGGACAAGACATCCTAAGAAGACATTAGAATATAACGGGGTAGAAAAGGGTGAGTTAAATGTTTTATCTTATCTCAACGATAACTAATTCAACAATATATTAAGATACCTCACTCATAAATGACATTTCAGCATTGAAAAATTAAAATAGCTCATAAGCCCAGAATTAGATTATTACAGCAATGATCAATGTCACCAAAGAATACAAAATGTTTTATTTCCTTAATGCGATAAACATATTCCAGCAATAAAGTAAGTTATCTCTTAACATGTGAGTTGTGAATGCTCAGTAATTAAGATTATAAATGCCGTCTAGGACTTTTTGGAACGAAGCCGACATTATCAGCGTAACGCAAGCGTCTCCAAATTGTCAAAGCCTGAATATTACTACGTGAGTATAAAGCGGGCCAAATTTTACTAATCAGTGACAGTGCCGTATGTGCTAACCTCAGTAATCATACGCCAGCGTTATTGAGAAAATGCTATAACATAATTGGTTCGGGTGCTTCTACTAAACGCAGACAAAAACCCAAAACCCAAAACTGAAGTGTTTGAAGGTTTATGTTTTGGCAAATACAAGGAAAATGAACGTGACTGAACAACGCAGGTTGCGAAAAGAATAATTCACTTGAAGTGTATCATAAATTATTGACACAATCAATATTGTAAAAATACGAATAAAATATGTTAAAAAGCACGAACAACAAAGCAATCAATTAACTGAAATAATATGCCTAAATATGATGGGTCCACTGACCGTTCACGTTCTATGGTAAGCGGCGCATATTTTATTGTAAAAGAATACTATGTTTTGTCTAGAGAGCATATTAGCATTTTACATTGAATAACACTAAATCACTAATGTTGTTTCAGGTGTTCGACTATTTTTGTACGATGTGTTTTGTCTAATCATAAATTAACATGTTCTCATATTTAAATTTATAGATTTTGCATTTATAGCCTTAAGAATAGCGTATTTATAGCGTATTGTGTTATTCAAATAAATAAAAAATCTTCCAACTGTTCATATAAATTAAAATCTTCCAATTGATACCTCTTCCTAAGAATCGTTATACATATTGATATGACAAACATTTTTATACTGTATGCTTAGCATTGCTTGTACATTGCAATATACAGAACATACGTGGAACCTTAAATTTACAGACGCAAAAAATGTTATATATGTAAGACTCACTACTAGGGTGGATCCAACAACTAGACCGATTTACACAACTTGACCGATCTCTAATATGGGCCAAAATCAGACTTTTAATGTCTATTCGACTATCACAAACGTGTTTACTTGGACTACAATGCGTGTGTTCGGGGTTCTCCAAATGATTATTAACATTTGTACCATTGGTACCCAATGGTATTACCATTTTTACCATTTGCACCAATTTCTTCACCAATGGTACCTTTGGCAATTAAATTGGTACAAACGTTACCAACCAATGGTACCATTGGAGAACCTCGAATACGCGCAATAACATTCACAAAACAATGCGTGTGTTCGGAGTTCTCCAAATGGTACCATTGATCGGTAACATTTGTACCAATGGTATTACATTTTTTTACCATTTGCTCCATTTTATTTACCAATGGTACTATTGGTAAATAAATTGGTACTACTGGTAAAAATGTTACCAACCAATTGTACCATCGGAGAACCCCGAACACACGCAATGTAAAGACACTGTCATAAAATTATACACCTATTCTTTTTCATCTATTAGATTCTGATATTTGCAGGAATACCACCAGGATCTGTCACCGAGGCGACGTAAGCTGCCACATGAGATGCATTATGAAGTAGAGCGGGTAAGAAATCCATAGTTAACTGATAAACCCATTCGTTTTGACAAATGTTTCTTGAGGTCCCGCAATAGAACAACCTCAAGTGTAAATGTGGTTTAAAAGAAGTCATCTCCCGAGTATTAAAATCTAGCATCGAGCATATTAAAGACATGTTTTCCTGTCTATTGAGGTCATTAGCGACAGGACACTAGAAAACTCTGAAAAATGGTAGGGGCCCAAACAGGAAAAATCAATATTGATTGCAGAGGGAGGCAGCTTTATTGCACAGGTTATCATTGACCATTAAACATTGACCATTAAACCAATAAACGGTGAATCACAGGTATTATCCTTTAGGGCCTCTTAGTTATTACCCCCTGTAGAGATGAGATAATCATCTCATTATGATAGTTCTTTGATCTCTAGGTCATATTGCATTATTTGGAGTCATTAACCGAATAAACAGTGATACCAATATAGCTCCTTCAGAAGCTAAGCCTTTAAGAGTTATCAATAGCTGTAACTTAGAATCCCATTTATTTTACATCATAATGCAACACGTCAGGCACTATAGTGATCTGCATAGTGTGATTTCTTTGATAGTGCCTGTTGATCTTTGATAACAGATTTGTAAGTTATTCGGCACCCAGGGATCTCCATCGTCGGGCAGCTTACTGAATCTGTTGAGTCCTCGTTTCTGATTCATCAGGGTGATTATCATGATTTATTTGTTTGTCCTCGATGATTCATTGACTAGTTAGAGATTTACAACGAGGACCGAACTGTTGTGAACCACTGCAGAAGATGAGGGCGAGGTTAGGGTCCTGTAAAACCGTTTAAGCCCCCAGTAACTTTATATTACTGATCGTTTCAAGACGATACTTATGCCGTGGTTCTAATTGTTCCGTGTTTTGGAGTCGACTTTTTGTGCTGTTTGAGCCTTATGTACGTTTTCATATTTTAGTTCACTCGGCTTACTATATGTTTTCCTGGTATAAGTACCTAAGTGTCATTTTAGTTTTTTCCCACTCCTCGGTTTTTGGAGTGGGAATTTCTTTCTGATTGCGCCATTTCCTGATCATTGCCTACTTGTACCTTTGTATTCGTTGATCAGAATACTTCAAATAGACATGTTAAGTAATGACATTTTGAAAAAGCAAAATGCACTTTTTGAAATTGCACTTCACGAGACACTTGAAAAGAAACTTCTAAAGAGATTAGAAACTCCACTAAATTGCACTAATGACAACAAAGAGCTGTCACAAGAGTTAACGCGACGAGGTCAAAGAAAAACAATAATATCAGATAATCATGTATCCTCGCAAAACAATAAATAAGATGATAGGTAGAGACTAAATTATTAGGAATCCAAGTTAAAATTAATAATCGTCTTATAGTGATTTCTAATAAATTTTAATTGACTTGAATTTTCAACGAACATTTCAGCCAGTTGCAGATTACGGAGCCCAGCAGTATAAAAGTCCACGTCAACAGCCTCAGAATTACTCACAGCAATACCAGGTCAGCTATGGGTTTCATTGATTCTCAACCAGAATTCGATTAAAATTGTAACAGTTTGTTTTATTAAAATACGCAGACAAAACTCAATAAAACTACACCAAAGCCATCCACCTATTACAGCATAATCATATATTAGATTAAGAAAATGATATTCATGGATCATGTGGCAGCCAAATACACAAAGGACAAACGTCAGTGTAGAAATCAATGAAAGGTAAACTATAGTAAAACGCCAATGTCCAAATGCTTATGCAATCCGAGGTCATATTTGTGATTTTACGGCTCAGTATGAAAAAAAAACCGCCTGTGAAATTGAAAAGTTGCGAAAATTGAAACGACACATGTTATGCCACGAATTATAATAGTATGTAACATGCCATGATGTTTGTTCACATTTTAGGATCCTTACCAACAAAGATCTGAACCTCAGTACAAGCATACGTATGATGTAAGTGTTAAATTTGTTTTAACAGCAAATATGTTACATACCTCTCCTCATCCTTAAATATTATTACAATCGTAACTTTTTTCTTAAATACTAGTAATTCGTTGTTGGGAAAGTGAGATAACAATAATGTTTTTTGAGACAATACATCACTTATAATTGTTGTTGAATAGTTCGATGTTAGCTGCATGTGGTCGACCTTTCATACAAATATATCAATGCTTGCCTTTCCTGCATTTAGGAATTGATTTTATTATGCTTTCAATTTCCTTTCACGTTCTTTTTACTTGAATTTTAAATTTTGCCCGATCTATAGGATAGCAACCAAGGGTATGATGTGAGTATGTTTGCACTATAGCAAATTTAGAATACATAATAGTTATATTTTGTGTTGTAGTTAATGACCATGCTTAAACTGTTTTGTTGTGCTAGCTCTTTCATAGAGAAAAATGTTCCCCAAGCCTTTATGTATGTCATAATGAAGTCTTGTATTTGATGATGATATCGACGGTGGTATCACTCATCAGGAGCTAAAATGTATATTCATGTTTAATTTGTTAAAAATGACATAAATCAAATGATATGCTTAATATAAGCTTTGTTTCAGTGTATGATGGTATTGAATTTGCAGTGATTCGTTTTTGTGCTGTTTGATCTGTTTATTTCTCAGTCGTACTTGCCTCTTTTGTTTTAAGTTTTGCTACATACCAAAGACTCAACTGGATGTTGCTCGTCATATATATTGCTTTATTCTGTGTTTTGTGTGGTGTCATTTTCTTTCCCGATGGCTTCTGGTTTGCAATTCCAAATTTTATTATATCAGTTCATAGACTTGCTGTTCCAACTTTACCCGTCGTGATACAGCCTATGTTTCAGAAATAGACCAAATCACTTCTCAAATTATGCTTACATACCATATATGAACGTAATTATTTCGTATTAACACTTGATAATGCAACCAGAACATTTGAATTACTAATATCAACAATCACATTACACGCTTCTGTCATAGAGAAGAACTCAACATAATTATTTTCGTAATCTTTTCTTCATCTAGATACTTAGTTATATGTATCAATAATCTTTGTGAATAAAGTATGTTTTAGAAAATCACGTTAGCCTATTTGTCGAAACATTCACTCTTTTACCGTATTCAATTTATATTTTTAATATTATTTACATTTATATTTTGCACATTTCTTTTGGTGGAGGTTTACAGTTGGAGACCGAGTTTATCTGATGACCAGGCGTTCGCAACATCAACATTGATAGGAGAGTAAATAAAAATTTCATGCTTACCTTTTTATATCCATAGAAAACTCAGCCTGCCGGGCGGGCGAACAATTACAACACACAGATAACGGATTTATTGACATCAATACGGGATCCACCGGGACAGAGTCCGAACCTAACTGATATTATAGAGGCAGGTCTCAGCGTGTCACTAATCCCGCCTCTTATGCTTGTCTTACACCATCTTTCTAGATCTGGAAGTGCGACCAACATCTCTTTATCTTTGCTGAAAATAGATTAATAATAACATGTACTTTTAGGTCAATGGGTAATGAAAATTAATTTATGGCGAATGCTTGTAAATAATACACATTTAAATAAATGTTTTAGTCAAAATTCTCACGAAAACAAGATTATTTTCACATAGTTTTGTCACTTAGTTTAGCACAAAATCTTTTAAAACATACTACTGAGTGCAAGCTAGTATCTTGATTTTTCAAATGCTTTGCTAGAATTTGAAAATTCAGTACAGCGTCTCTCTTTCTCACCATATGCCTGGTGCAGCATTCTCCAAAACGTATCATTCTTCTATTAATTGATCTCCATTCTTGTTCTTTGTAAAACATATTCACATGATTCATAGATTTTGCATGATTGCTTACAAAATTAAACTTGGTAGGAAGGATGCATGAAGAATGGCAAATGGTTAAGGCTTTGCTTTAGCTGTACATTGACTTACACTATAATACTAAAAATAGTGGCGTTATTTAATATATCATTTGATAAGTCAACATTTCAACCATTAACTTAGATATAGACATCTACAGTTGCTTTCAGTTATTAATATACCCCTGAAGTATTCAGGAATAAATTGACAACTCTTCTTGTTTTTGAACAATCGTCAATGGCAAGAAATGGAAAACTAGATGAATTTGTTTATATAATGTGTTAAGTATGAGTATAAATATTCACTCTATATATAAAACTTCCAAATCTTATGAGAGTTGTCAATTTATTTCTGAATATTTCGGGGTATATTAATAACTGAACGCAGCTGTATTGATATGGGATAACAGTATCGTAGTTTTCGACAATATTTTATTAAGAAAACAGTTGGTCAAATGGGAACAAAATAATTTTGAATATTAGCATTTAGTCTTCCTGTATCTATCGCACATAAATGCTATATTTCTTCATGCAATTTAATTTGGTTGTGGGGAAAGACAATCAATTGAATGCATATACATAAGTGTCTTCTTTATGTTTGATTTCTGTAGTAGCTTATAAATAGACAAACCGTTTGGCTTATAGAATGCACCAAAACATCTCAGTGTCTCCTGTAACTTGTCTTTAGATATTTTAATTCCTAAAATAGTACAATAGTCCATGTGGCCAATTTTACAAGTCAATGGTGGTTTACCGAGGCAGTTCTGATTTTTAGGCAAATAAAGGTTATCTGGTCTTGATGAGATTTCGTCCACAAGATCTGCCAGAGGTTATCACAGCAATACAAGACACTGTGAGCACCATACAATCACATACTGGATATGTCATTGGTTTTGCCTCACCGGATGACGTAAGTAAACATGCAAAGCTTTTCAATTTTATCTTAAAAATATTAATCCATAATTTTATGCATTTTATACAAATTTCCATAGTCACGTCTACGTCTGATGTTATTGAAACATATTTATTTCAAATGGTTTCTATACTATTCAGCATTTGGAGCAAAAATTATAAGTGATACGAAACTGAAGCAAGAATGTTAATCTTCTCAATATTCTAATCCATATGGAGATGATGGTCAATATTGATATTCATAAGTAGCTTACCTCGTCACAAGTCCAGCATCGTACGTTGGAGGTTCCCTTGGTTGTTTACGTATATTACCACAGTCCAATTTTTCACGACATTCACTCTTCACCTTATATCGCACCTGTTTTTCATAACACATGCACCCTTCTCAAAATTGCAAGAAATTCCAATCAGATAACTTCATACCATATGATATTTAGATGCGGATTCTGATCGCCAACCCAGAATCTCTGGCCAAGGACCAATGGTGGGACCCACGTGGTCGACCCAGATTTGCTCTCTGCTGCATGTGGTTCCGAGACGTGTTTGCGTGTAAGCGTTGGTTTGAGAGTGCACCCAGGATAAAACAGCCTGACTTTCCGAACTCCAGTCCATACCAGGTTGTTGCTGTCCCACTGACGTTTGGCAGGAATCAGGAACCACTTCCATTCGAACTCCATGGTAGGATACACTTTTGAAAATATCACATAACACGTAAAGTAAGATTGCTAACACATGCCAACACCAGAGTCTTTTTACCCACACTGCTGAAAGTTGAAACCATAAACTGAAATAAGAAGATCAAACTAGTGTTGAAATGACTTTCAAATACATTGTAAAAAATAAAAAAAAAACAACAAACAAACTTATTTTCACATAAGCTCGGATAAGTCAAAATAATTTGAGTAAACGTATATAGCACATTTAACGAATCCAAACGTATGTGTTCGTGTGCACAGTGGCATAACTACCATTTACAACACGACTTTATAACATTGTGTTCACAGAGGATGGTGTCACACTACTCTGGCACGAGTTCCCAAACATTTACGAACGATCTCCAAGGGATTTCTGTGACCACTATTCTGAGCCTGCAAGAAAGCTGATGAAGCACTACGGTGCAACACCCCACATTTCCCTCTGCAAGTATGAGGCGGGATGGCCCCCAGAGCCAAACAAGTTTGGTCAGCCTGGGTATGCTCGATTTGAGCAGCAGCACGAGCGAAAAGCACGAGCAGTGAGAACTGGATGGGTGGAGCCGAACACCTATATTACAGTCAGTGCCTTTCCGAACATGAAATGCGTCATGGACTATTTCAATGACGGTAAGGATCTCTTGGTTTTTATTTGTATGTTAACAACAATGTACATATTGCTGTCAGATATCTAGAACCTCTTATTAGTATTTCAGGCTTTAGGTTGGTGTTTTGAAATGTGTAATTCTGAATTTTAAGCGATTTGGAATCAAATTATTTGCTGCATGTGATAAAACATATTTAGTAGCTGCTAGTAATATACCACATGTACCATGTCGATCAGCTTTTTTTAACATTTCAGTTTCATCATGTCAGCTTTCAGCATGTCAGCATTTGTTCTTTTTATAATGTCAGCTTTCATCATTCTATCACGTCAGCTTTCAGCATTCTAGATTGCCAGTTTTCAGCCTTAAATCATGTTAGCTTTCAACCTTTTAGCTAATCACTCTTCAGTCTTTTGTTTTGTATGAATTTAAGCTCCCAACCTTTTAAGCATGTCACTTTTTTAGCCTTTTAGCATGTCTGCTTTCAGTTGTTTGTCATGTAAGCGTTCAATCTTTTATCATGTTAGGTTTCAGCAGTTTAAGCATGTCAGCTTTCGTTCTTTTAGCATGTCAGCATTCATTCTTTTAGCATGTCAGCTTTCAATCCTTTAGCATATCAGCTTTCAGTCTTTTAGCACGTCCGGTTTCAGCCTTTTGGCATGTCAGACATTCAGCTTTATAAGCAAATCAACAGTTTCTTTTTGGATGTCTGCTTTCAGCGTTTTGTTATGTAAGCTTAAGGCCATCTTGGCAAGTCAGCTTTGAGTCATTTTAGCAAGTCAGTTTTCGGTCATTTTAGCAAATCAACTTTCTGGCTTTTAGCATGTCTGCTTTCAGCCTTTTCAGCAAATCAGCTTCAGCCTTATAACATCTTAGCTTTCAATCGTTAATATGTCAGCTTTCAATTATTTTTCAGCCTTCTAGAATGTCAGCTTTCAGCCTTTGTGAAAAAAGCTTTCTGCATTTTAGCAATACAGCTCAAATGGCTGACTTTTAGCTAATCAGCATTCTGACTTTTAACATGTCTGCTTTCAGCTGTTTTAAGCAAATCAGCTTTCAGTCTTTATAACATCTCACCTTTCAGTATTTTAGCAATTTCAGCCTTTACGAAATAGGGATCTCCATCGTCGGGCAGCTTACTCAATCTGTGAGTCCTTGTTTTTGATTCATCAGGATGTTTATCATGATTTATTTGTTTGTTCTTGATGATTCATTGACTAGTTAGAGATTCACCACGAGGACCGAAGAACTTACTAAATGTTATGAACCACTGCAGAAGCTGAGGGTGAGGTTAGGATCCTGTAAAACCGGTTTAAGCCCGCCAGTAACTTTGTGTTACTGATCGTTCCAAGGCGATACTTCTGTGGTGGTTTTTTTGTTTTATGTCTTGGTGTTTAGATTTTTTTGTGCTGTTGGCACCTTATGTATGTTTTTATATTTTTAATTAAGTTAAGGTAACTGAGTGGCCACCTATTGGGAAAATAGCTGCTCATTCGGCTTACGATATGTTTCATGGGTATAAGTACCTGATTGTTAGTTTGGTTTTTTCCCACCTCGGTTTTTGGAGTGGGAATCTCTTTCTGATTGCGCCTTTTCCTGATCTTTGCCTACTTGTACCTTTTCAGCATGTATGCTTTCAGCTGTTTTAGCATATCAGATTTGTCTTTATAGCATCTCAGCTTTCAGCCTTTTTAGCATGTTGGCTTTCAGCAATTTTAGAAAAAAAGCTTTGAGCTTTTCAGAATATTTTCTGATTGCGCCTTTTCCTGATCATTGCCTACTTGTGCTTTTTTTATAGCACGCCAGGCTTCAACTTTTTTTTGAATATTAGGTTTCAGTCTTTATCAGCTTTCATTTTTTGACACTTCAGCTTTCAGCATGTCAGCTTACAACAAGTTCATAATTTAAACTTGACATTTTTCAGTATTTTAGCTAGTCAGATTTTAGCCTTTTTAGCATTTCAGCTTTTTTGTTAGGCTTAATTTGTTTATCATTATTACTTTCAGACTACAGTCAGAAAATCCATGCTGGACTCAGCAAATACACCCACTCCACTGCTGTTGCATTCTCCATGCGGAAAGTCCATGGCACCTCAAGATAAATCTGGTGTTATGCCGGACTCAGCAAATACACCCACTCCACTGCTGTTGCATTCTCCATGCGGAAAGTCCATGGCACCTCAAGATAAATCTTGTGTTTTGATATCAAAAACTGTGCAATGTAAACAATTATGCACATAATGTACATATCATTCATGTTATTATGTTTGGCAAGGGTATGGATCAACCATGTTAGCACCATATTTGACTGGCTGAGTATTTAAATGTAAATCACTGCAGACCTGTACGTTTCGTTCCACTCAGTTGCAGCAGATGAAACCAGAGAAGACTGATTTCAACAATGCAAAAGATTTTTAAGACTGCCATTGGAAACTGTTTCATAGTGTACATACATGTGAGGAACTAGAAACTTAAGTTTTTAATTTGGCAAAAGTTTTCTTTGCTCTTTGTAATTTAGGAAAGGGCAATATATCCTAGTATATGCTATCTTCAAAATATTGCACTGTAGACTTTAAATTGCACAAATACATTAAGCGCAGAAAAAACAAAAACAAAACAGTGTATGCTTTTTTTCATATAGAAAACTAAAATTTCTAGATACTCTCCGTATAATATATTTCTGTTTGAGCTGCATTGTTCATATTGCATCATGCATAAACTGTTTTAACAACTACTGTAACAGAAAACTGTGGTATATAGAGTTTATACTGAAACGAAAAGATGACAATCTGTTGAGAATAAGAGTTTCAAAATAGTTTTGGGTAATTTAAAAAGGGTTAGCAAATTATGGTGAAATATTTAGTTTCAAAAAGCTTTACAACTTTCTGAATAAAAAAATAATACATAATGAATTATCAAGGTAATGCTTTCATTTGCATTTGTCTCTTTCTTGATAATGAAACAAGACACAAGATCTTTTCTAGCCAAGACCAGGTCCCAAGGCTATATGAATATTTTCATGCATCTCAGCAGAGCATGAAATTTAAACTGCTCATAAATTACCAATCATTGTGTTTCAATACGCATACTCTGATACAAAAGGGCTAGAATTACCCCAAAATCATATCTTTAAGCCCATGTTTTTCAGTCTCATTTGGTTGTCTGGAAGGCTGAAAATCTTCAGGAACAAACATGTTTTAACATTCATTTTATTTGTTGCTCAATTATACACTACTGGTGATCAAGTAAGTCTGTGATATATTGTTTTCGGTAACATGTACATGAGAGATCTTGCATTATTTAAAAGAAACGTGCACATTCTCTAAATTCTTGAACAGTCATGTTAACACATTACGAAATAAGAGCTGTCGCAGGACAGCGTGCTCGACTGCAAGCATAAGGCCAAACCCGACCAGTAACCCAAAGCATTATGCTCACATCTTTTTGCCTTGATGCAATAAGGCAAAATCACAACCATGAAAGTTAACTATAACTACCTAAGATTTAAAGGTCTCACTCATATTGTGAAAGAAGTGTGTTCATATACCAACTGAGTGCCAAGACACAAGGCAAAATCACTGAACCATGAAAAAAGGTCACACTGACCTATAAGTATTGCAGGGTCAAAGGTCTAGTGATACTTACTCATAATGTGAAAGAAAAATGATCATATACCCATTCAGTGTTGAGATATAAAGCAAAATCACTGAACCATGAAATTAGGTCATATTGACCTATAAGTATGTTTGGGTTAAAGGTGTGGTCATACTCATTCATAATCAGAAAGAAGTATGAAAAAATACCAACTGAGTGTTGAGATATAAGGCAAAATCACTGAACCATGAAATTAGGTCACAGTGACCCAGGACTACTTTATGGTCAAAGGTCTTGTCATACTCATACATATCGTGAAATAAGTATGTTCATATACCAATTGAGTGCCAAGATATAAAGGAAAATCACTGAACCGTGAAATTAGGTCATATTGACCTAGGACTACTTTAGGGTCAAAGGTCTTGTCATACGCAAACATAGTGTGAAAGAAGTTTGTTCATAAACCACTTGAGTGCCGAGATATAAGGCAAAGTCACTGAACCGTGAAATTAGGTCACAGTGACCTATAAGTATATTGGGGTCAAAGGTCTGGTCATACTCACTCATAATCTGAAAAAAGTATGAAAATATACTAATTGAGTGTCAAGATATAAGGCAAAATCACTGAACCGTGAAATTAGGTCACAGTGACCTAGGACTACTTCAGGGTCAAAGGTCTTGTCATACGCAAACATACTTTGAAAGAAGTTTGTTCATAAACCATTTGAGTACCGAGATATAAGGCAAAAATCACTGAAGCGTGAAATTAGGTCACAGTGACCTGTAAGTATATTGGGGTCAAAGGTCTGGTCATACTCACTCATAATCTGAAAAAAGTATGAAAATATACTAATCCAGTGTCAAGATATAAGGCAAAATCACTGAACCGTGAAATTAGGTCACAGTGACCTAGGACTACTTCAGGGTCAAAGGTCTTGTCATACGCAAACATACTTTGAAAGAAGTTTGTTCATAAACCATTTGAGTACCGAGATATAAGGCAAGATCACTGAACCGTGAAATTAGGTCACAGTGACCTATAAGTATATTGGGGTCAAAGGTCTGGTCATACTCACTCATAATCTGAAAAAAGTATGAAAATATACTAATTGAGTGTCAAGATATAAGGCAAAATCACTGAACCGTGAAATTAGGTCACAGTGACCTATAAGTATATTGGGGTCAAAGGCCTGGTCGTACTAACTCATAATCTGAAAGAAGTAAGAAAATATACTAATTGAGTGTCAAGATATAAGGCAAAATCACTGAACCATGGAAAGTAGGTCAACTGACCCTTACCGTCATGACACACAAGTCAGTGTCACAAAGTCAAAAGATGTATGACCAACCATCCTCCTAAGTTGTTTCTATTAAGAAATAAAAAGAAAAAAAAAATCGAGGAGTTCTAGATTTTGACCTCTAGCCCCGCCCCCTGACTCCGACCCAGAGGTCCGATGTCATGGAACCTAAAGTGTATGAAGTATGAATGCTTTATGATAAGTTGTCAAGATATGCCTCCTTGTTAAAGTTACACAGCAGTACATCTATTTTTTAGTGTTCTAGTTTTTAACCTCCAGCCCCACCCCGCAGGCATGGACCCAGGGGCCCGATGCCATGGAATGAAACTCAACCCTACAGGGTACCTATGGTCCGAGTATGAAAGCCCTCTGATAAAAAGTTTTCAAGATATAGACTTCTAGAATACTATATCACAGAAAAGCCATTATTATTAATGGTGTTCTAGATTTTAACCTCTAGCCCCACCCCCTGGCATGGACCCAAATATCTGATGCCATGGAATGAAAGCCGACCCTACAGGGTGTCAATGGCCCAAGTATCAATGCTTTCTGATGAGTGGTTGTCAAGATATGGACTTCTAGAAAACTTTAACATAAGAATTGCCATTTTTGAAGGTGTTCTAGATTTTAACCTCCAGCCCCACCCCCTGGCCTGGACCCAGGGGCCCGATGCCATGGAATGAAAGCTAACCCTACAGGGTATCTATGGTCCAAGTATGAATGCTTTCTGATGAGTGGTTGTCAAGATATGGACTTCTAGAAAACTTTAACGCAAGTGTGACGCGCACGCGCACGCGCACGGGAACGGGAACGTGGACGACCGGGGTGACTGCAATAGCTCTATGCACTTCGTGCAGTCGAGCTAAAAAGCCTAAATGCAATGAGCAACGTTTTCTTCCTGCTGAACAAAATGGACTTTTTTCAATTGATTTTTTTTATATATTTTTCTCATTATTGCAGAAAACATTGATGACTTTCACTGCAGGAAGCAGATTTTTTCATGTTAGATCTCGTTATATTATTTTTTGTGTGTGTGTGCAAAGATTGTGTAAAATAGTACTCATTGTTAAAGAATCAAGAATAAAAATTATCTCAAATTATTTTGATTGCAAATTTCTGAACACCAAACAATAATTTTTAGACAGAGACGTCTGGTGAGATTTATCTTCATGTTTTCTGTTCATTCTGTCAGTCTGTTGTGC
This sequence comes from Rugalucina vietnamica, assembly GCA_964017185.1. Lineage (NCBI taxonomy): Eukaryota > Metazoa > Mollusca > Bivalvia > Lucinida > Lucinidae > Rugalucina > Rugalucina vietnamica. The sequence continues at coordinate 51,890,010 of OZ024877.1, forward strand.
TCATCACTTTTCATTAAACTTGATTGTGCTATCAATTATGATAATTTCATATGAAATTTACTTAGTTTGCTAATGGCCCTTTTGACCAATTTCATATGACTACTCAAGGAATATGTATGGGCCACCACATGAAAAACCCAACAATTTGCATAAGCAAAAACAAAGGCACTGATCAGCTTCACCGTAACCGCGAAGCTGATCAGTGCCATTGTTTTCGCTACAAAGATAGTACAATTCCTCTTCTTCCTAAATCCAAAATTTCAAGTTTCTGGCCTGCCTCTGTGACTGTACAGGCTGGTTTGTATTGGACCTGGTTGGAACCCAAATTGTTGGTTTTTCTCATGCACAGGCTCATATTATATATTGCAATTTGCCATATCACACTGGCATGTTCTGCAGGAAACAAGAAATTGAATTATAATTTTTGAATCTCCTGATGAACCTCATGTAATCTAAGTAAAAACATAATCGTTTCATTGGTCCGTAACGCAAGTTCCATGCAGATAAACAGAATGAGAAGCTTGTAATAAATGAATCTTATGAACCGATTCGTACCTGCTAAAGTGCACCATTTTACTCTTTTCTTATGCATTGTGAGCTCGTTTACCGAATAAAAAACTTGTTGCCTTTACGTATAGACAGACCAGTGTGCTATATTTGAAAGGTTAACAATGAAATAACACCTTTATCTTATAAATACATTTAATAACCCGTACAAAAAATAGGAAATTATATTATGTATCATGATAACAACTAATCTCTAATAAACAATACGTGTAAGAAATTGATGTACATCAACGGCTCATTCTATGAAAAAGGTTTGGTTTTCTTTGGTTAATAAGCCTTTATGTCCAAGTCAACAATTTTCAGTCATGCCAGGACAGGACAGAGCCACTGCTTTCGTGGTATGGAGAGTTAATATTTTTTGCAACAGGCTTGAAGTATCTCAATTCCCAATCTCACTATTCAACACAAGGCCATCTCAGTCCCCACGTAAAAGTCTTTTAGTGTTCACCTTAAATTCAGACCTAGTTATAGTCATTAGCTGTCTATAAAAACTGGTGCCTTGCTATATCTCTTTACAACAACAAAACTAATCACTTTGAGGTAAGGTGCATCTTGAATGATTATCTTTTGCGGCATCACATCTGGGGCTATGTTGTTTGCCTTTGTCCCACAAAAAGGATGCCAGGCTTATATGAGTAAAGAACTACTAAAAACATAAAAAATAATGCAGTTTAATACAACAGGCTCTTAAACTTAATTCATTTCCCTGCCTGTGTCTTAATTTGATGGTTCAAAAAATACTCAAATATCAAATTTTCTCAATATCTAAAGGAACCCTTACACCTTTTACTGCATCAAATATATTATATTCAATATTTTCGTGCTAAAATTTCTAACTGGAGCTTAAGTTACAAAAAAGATTTTCATATACACCAAATAAATCCCATTACACAAATTTTGCTTGTTTGGTGCTTTCCATCCCCTTTGAAACCATGAACATCAGGAAAACATGTCCATGAAAAGTATACCCCCTTGAACCCCACTTTTATATAGCAAAACTGGGGTATGCAGGGGTATACCTATTTTTCTTATGTTTGCTCCAAAACATAGATTGTGTGTACTCGTCAGAACCGCCTCGGCGAGGCGATTCTAACGTGTACCCACAATCTATGTTTTGAGCAAAAATAAAAAAAAATATCAATTTTTTTCCAGTGAAATTTTTCATTTTTACAAACAAAAATTTTCTGTATATTGCATGGGCGTGTTTTCGTAATGCAAGCCTTTCAGAGGCAGATTACTGCATAGTGCATATTTTTTCACCAAAATCAACAAATTCATGCTTTTCCAGAATCAATGAAAAGAACAGGTTGTCATAGAAATATTTTGTAACATTTTCGTTAAAAAACTGTGCTGTTTATGGCAAAAGGGTGTCATTCTTAGGTCTGCTTTCATTCCAAAAGGCTTGTCTATAATAACTAGCTATAATATAGGTTGAATATATTATTTTAACACTCGGTATGGTCATCTGATTAATACAATAAAGGATAAATGCCCTCCATAAACAAATACAGCCACACAGTTTAAAATTATGAGATTTCAAACAAATCGTTACTCAGGAATTCTATACCGGTAAAACAATAAATGAGCTGCCGCATGGGCGATAATAAATGAGCCGCAGCAAAGGCGAAAACAAAAGTGCAGATCAGCTTCGCAGTAACTGCGAAACTGATCATCCCCTTTGTTTTCGCTACACAAATAGTACAATTCCTCTACTTTCTAAATCCAAAAGTTCAAGCTTCTAGCCATCTCCTGTGGCTGTACAGCCCAGTTTGTGTTGGACCTGTTCAAAAACCACATTGTTGGTTTTCCCATGAGGGGTCTCAAATCCTATATTGCACATATGAAAAAAGTACAAACATAACACATTTTGATAAGCACACTGATTTTTAAGCATGCATATTTCAAAACTGAAGATCAAAACTCTTAACAACTGGTTATAACATGTATTTTTGAGTATTTGCTGTTATGTAGCATGCAAAGTTTGTTAGTAAATATAAAACACAAAACCAATTACGAAAACAAACACACTACATTGAAATAAAAATTAAAGCTGCACAGGGATTTCTTTGAAAGCACTATTGACCAGCAACAGTGGTTCTTCACACCGGTTATCCAGATACTACCAACACGACCGGGAACAACCAACACAGCTAAAATCAGTAAGTGACAATACTCACAATAGGAATTAAATACCTGGGCCCAGTTGTTCAAAATTAACGATGTCGTAAGTTAAGGTTCGTTAAAATTTCAAATGGCAATATTACAAATACACTGTTATTTTTGTTGAAAAAATATGAGAATCCTTTGCAATTCTCACATTTTTTCAACAAAAAAATAACAGTGTATTTGCTTATGTAGTCAGCATTTACTTAACGATTTGAGGTCTTAACGATGACGTTAAGCTAACAAAGTTTTGAACAACTGGCCCCTGTTTGGGAACAACTTCCAACAGATCATTTTGATGTGTGGCAAATCGTTCCTAGACAGGTCTTCGCATCATGTAACATGGATTTTCACTGCATTTGTTGTACCCAGTTGTATTGGTTGTTCCTGGATATCCAGTATGTTTCTGGTATGGAGGGGAAACGATAAATGAGCCTTCGCATAAGAAAACCAACAATTTAGATTCCGACCAGGCCCGACACAAACCAGCCTGTACAGTCACAGAAGCAGGCTAGAGACTTAAAATATTGGATTTAAGTAGAAGAGGACTGGTACTGAGTAGTGAAAATAATAGTGCTGATCAGCTGCACAGCTGATCTGTGCCTGCACGCTGTTGGTTTTCTTATGCGGCAGCTAAAATGGTAAATATACAAGATATACAAAGATAAATAGATGGAGATATAGGAAAAATAAGGTGTATGTATATACATGTACATAAATGTATGAATTCACACTTTTAGCTAATTAATCTGATGTTAATACAACAATCCTTTCAAGCCTGGGAAATGTAGACACATTAAGGTAGGGGCACTATTTTTCTTTTTCAATTTGTTTTGTCCATACAGAACAGGTACATTGGAAAACAAGCATTTGACATACTGCGAGTCTCTTAACAGTAAAAAAAGTCCAGAAAACCCCATACAATAACCAAATACTGTAAGTTCTGAAATGTTCGTGAGTACTATTTTTTATCAAATATTCGCGAAGTTGTTGCCTCACGAATTCAAAGTTCTCTCTAATTAAGAAACATTTATAGCCTTGGACTACTTTAGCCCAACTAGAAATATAAAACTGTGACCAGCACAATCAGCTTTTCCATGATGAAATCACTTCATTACTAAAGCTTAACTAAAATTTTGCATCAAATCTAAAGAGGTATAAAAGTGTATAATATCATGGTGACATATACAATCATGTTAAATATTTATTATATAGTAAAAACATAATTTTCTCTGATTAGATTTTAATAATGCCTACCTAAATAAGTTAAGTAAATGTATGATAACTGAGCCACTGTGTGACAAAACCAACAATTTGATTTCCTACCAGGTCTGACACAAATCGGGCTGTACAGTCACAGAAGATGGTTAGAGGCTGGAAATTTTGAATTTAGAAAGTAGAGGAATTGTACTATCCGTGTAGCGTAAACAAAGGCGCCGATCAGCTTCGCAGTTACTGCGAAGCTGATCTGCGCCTTTGTTTTCGCCTATGCAGATTGTTGGTTTTCCCATGCGGCAGCTCGTATAACTATTAATGCACTAGTCATTTGAGCCGCCGCATGGGAAAACCAACAATCTGCATAGGCGAAAACAAAGGCGCAGATAAGCTTCGCAGTAACTGCGAAGCTGATCGGCGCCTTTGTTTTCGCTACACGGATAGTACAATTCCTCTACTTTCTAAATCCAAACTTTCCATTCTCTATCCATATTCTGTGACTGCACAGCTCGGTTTGTGTCGCACCTGGTCGGAACCCAAATTGTTGGTTTTCTCACGCACAGGCTCATTTGTAAATATTCCTCCCACCTCCTAGGTTTGTAAACATGACTACAAATGACTGATACCTTATTGTCTACAGGAAATCATTAGTGATTATATCTTTGTTTGTTTGAATTGGTGCTTTACGTCCCAGTCAACAGCTACAGTCATGCTGGGACATTGCCTCCATTTTATGGGACTTTTACCCAAAATGAGGATGTCATGACATCCAACAAGTGCTTTAAATAATATAACCACCCAACTAAACCAATATGGCTTATATGTATAGCTGGTTTGACATGAAGCACTTTTCCTGGGCAGGCTCAGACCTTAGCGGTTAACCAGTAATCAGATGGTCAGTCAGTAGCATAGAAGCTTTGCCTGGAGACACAAGCAGCCCATCTATTTCTTTAGGCCCAATGGGTGGGGGCCCTTAGTGATTATATCACAAAAAGAGCAAAGACAATATGTTTATAAAAGATGCTTGTTAAAAATGTAATCTATTTAAAAACTATGTAACAATATATGAGCCGCCTCATGGGAAAACCAACAATCTGCATAGGCGAAAACAAAGGCGCAGATCAGCTTCACGGTAACCACGAAGCTGATCAGCGCCTTTGTTTTCGCTGCTCGGATAGTACAATTCCACCACTATTTAACTCCAAAATTTCAAGCTTCTAGCCATCTTCTGTGACTGTACAAGCCGGTTTGTGTCAGACCTGTTCGGAAACCACATTGTTGGTTTTTCCACGAGGCGGCTCATATCTTATAATATGAGTGATACCATACAAAATGCAAAATAATGAAAAATATTTATTTAATATGACAATATGAATATTTATAGTCAAAAGTAAGACTAATCTCAATTTATAGCAGATTCAAAAGAACACAATTGCTAAGAGAGTATCACAATCAATAGAAATAGCTCTCAAAGATAATCTAAGAAGATGAGTCACGCTGAATTAACATTAAGACCAAGCAGGTTTGATGAAACAGGCATTTGGGACATGACAACTCATCTGATAGTTTCAGCATCAGGAAAACATGTCCCTGAAAAAATTACCCCTTATCTGCTTATACCCCACTTTTTATAGTCAAAATGGGGTATACAGGGGTATACATTTTTGTTAACTTTGCTTCAAAACATAAATTGTGGGTACTCATTAGAATCGACTCAGCGAGACGATTCTAACATGCCCCCACAATCAATGTTAATAGTTTTCGACTGAAAAATTTAAAATTTTGAAAAATATGTATATTGCATGGACATGTTTAGGTAATGGTGAGGCTGCGATATAAGAAAGAGCTATTTTAAGCTCAACACCACAACCAGACACAGTTGGGATATGATCATTGTCTACGCGCCAGCGCGTAGACTACTCTAAGGTTTGAGATTGACCTACTTATAAGACAACTCATACACCTCTCTACAACTGCAACTGCACGTTTGAGTCTAGTGGCTTGACCATCGTGTTAGTAGGATTCCGGGTCGTTTCGCCATGGACCGTGTAAACACCCCCAAACACCCATGCAAACCTCCCTTTGGTTGGTAACATTTGTAACAATGGTGCAGTAGGTACCAAAAATGGGGCAAATTGTTAAATTCGTGGAACTGGTGCATGATTGCATTCTATCTAAGCAACAACGGAATGAAATGAACCGACGGTATTGTGACGCTATATGGTCAGGTATGAAAGCTTTGACCGCGCCCCACCTGCCGTGTAGCCTAATTACATTCTATCCAAGCCACAACGGAATGAAATGAACCGACAGTATCGTGACGGTCGATTGTCAGGTATGAATGCTTTCACCGCACAGCGTTTTATTTCTGTTCAGTCAAATGCACCACGATAAAATGGGAGTACGGTCAGATTCTTTGACATTCTAGTTTATATATGCGAAGCGTAGACCAAGCTTTTTGTTAAAGCTTATACTTGTACAATATACAAATAGATCACAGTAATAACTTATATGTGCAAGATAATAAGATGATACATACATATGGCACCCAATTACAAACAAAACTTTGTGTCAACTTAAGAATACAGCATTTTAGAAAATAAATAAGCTTTGTCATGAGAAAACTAGATTTTTGCCTATGCGAAAACAAAGGCGCAGTTCAGCTTCGCAGTAACTGTGAAGCTGATCAGCGCCTTTGTTTTCGCTACTCAGATAGTATAATCGCTTTTCTACTTAGCCAAAATTTCAAGCTTCTAGTCATCTTCTGTGACTGTACAGGCCAGTTTGTGTCAAACCTGGTCGGAAACCCCGAAGACCGGTTTTCTCATGTCACAGCTCAAATATGAATTGCTTTATACAATTTACAAATGTATAATGAATAAATGCATCATTATACACTTCAACCTTATTATCAATAATGAAGCACATTGTAAATTATAATGTACCTCATTACAATCTGGTTTTCAATATAATTTTATTACCTAACTAGAATTTGTTTTCTATGTGAAAACTGATGTCTCCCCCCTTTCTACGTTCATGTCCAAAATATGCAAGCAAGAGTTATAGTTCTTGTGCATCACATATCCTGTCATTCTGTTTTATAAGTGTACCAAGTTTCATTGAAATATCTCTTACGGTTTTCAAGTTATAGAGGGGGCACGAAAGTGTTTGGAAAATAATCAAAGGGAAATAACTCCAAAGATATGAAAGCAAGAGTAATGATTCTTGTGCATCATGCTTTATAAGTGTACCATGTTTCATTGAAAAATCTCTAATGGTTTTTGAGTTATAGAGCAGACACGAAATTGAATGAAAAATAATCAAAGGGAAATAACCCCAAAGATATGCAAGCAAGAGTTATGGTTCTTTAGCATGACACATCATCTCATCGTGCTTTATAAGTGTACCAAATTTCATTGAAATATTTCTTATGGTTTTCAAGTTATAGAGTGGACATGAAATTGTATGGAAAAAATAATCAAAGGGAAATAACTCCAAAGATATGAAAGCAAGAGTTATAATTCTTGTGCATGACACATCGTCTCATCATGCTTTATAAGTGTACCAAGTTTCACTGAAATTTCTCTTACGGTTTTCAAGTTATAGGGTGGACACAAAATTGTATGGAAAATAATCAAAGGGAAATTACTCCAAAGATATGCAAGCAAGAGTTATGGTTCTTTAGCACGACACGTAATCTCATTGTGCTTTATAAGTGTACCAAGTTTCATTGAAATAACTCTTACGATTTTCGAGTTATAAAGCGGACACGAAATTGTATGGAAAATAATCAAAGGGAAATAACTCATAAAATACTCAAGCCAGAGTTATGGTTCTTGTGCATGACACATCGTCTGATCATGCTCAATAAGTGTACCAAGTTTTATTGAAAAATCTTAAACGGTTTTCATGTTATACAGCGGACACGAAATTGTATCGAAAATAATCAAAGGGAAATAACTCCAAAAATACTCAAGCCAGAGTTATGATTCTTGTGCATGACACATCGTCTCGTCAAGGTCTACAAGTGTACCAAGTTTCATTGAAAAATCTTTAACGGTTTTCAAGTTATACAGCGAACACGAAATTGTATCGAAAAATTACCTAATTACATAAAAGATTGTATAGAAATGGCTATTTGTTATTTTCATCTATTCCAGTTACTTTTGTTAATACTTTGAAACAGAATCAGGCATTAGAAAATTCTATTGCCTGGCCAGTGATCAGTCTTTTGCCTGGTCATGTGATATGCCACATGACCCCAATGTAACAACATGAAATTGTACCAGGCAATAGAAAATTCTATTGCCTGGCCAGCTGTCTATTGCCTGGTCACATGATAAGTCACATGACTATAGATGTAATTAGGTAATAAAACAGTGATTTCAAGCTTAAACAGGCAATAGTGCAAAACATTTTCCCCTCGGTGCAGGTACCAACTTGACATGCTATTGCCCTCGGCTTCGCCTCGGGCAATAGCCTGCCAAGTCGGTACCTGCACCTCGGGGAAAATATTTTGCACTATTGCCTGCTGAAGCATGAAATAACTGTATAATATCCATGTAATGGCTCCCAAGTTGTTTATTGTGCTACATGTATATAGTAAGTAACCTCACGATAACACAGTTTCACTTATAACACAATCTACTTCTATGGACCCCAAAGATAGCTTTACCATGAGGTTGCCTTTATTTGTGAGCTATGAGGTGAGCTTGCAGAAAGATCCAAATGATTTCACTTATTGTCTGGAACTACAATGCTGGTAAATTCAGCTTTGGTGTGTGACACACTTGTTAGGTTAAATGCTTGCAGATGCCACTAATGAAGTCAGTTCACATTAACCCATATTTGACGAATGGATTTTCCCACATCATTATCATTAGGGTGAGTCCACTTTCATTTTTAGGGGTGTCAGAAGTGATTTTTAAATTTTATTCTATTTTTCGATGAAAATTCTCTAAGCAAACAGAAAAGCCCCGGATGGGACGCCGCGTTCTGCGGCGTCACATCTGGGGCTATTCTATTTGCCTATGTCCCATAAAAGGGATGCCAGGCTTAAATGAGTTAAACTGAAAACGTTTTTATTTTTACAAGCAATGTATTTTCTTGACTTTCACAAAGAAGAAGAAGAAATCACGAAAATAAGTCATATGCTAGATCTTCAGTATGTGAAAATGAAAGACCACGAAAATATTTGTGTAGAAAAATCCCTAAGCTAAGCTTGGTTACAATATGGTGCTGAAGAATGGTTAAAGCGTATAAAGAAAGTTAGGGTCTATCACACAAACTAAAATGAGGTTACTATCTCTAAACTTCTAATATGTGGAGAGTATCTGAAGAAAGAGAGCTTTACTGAAAGCATACAAGCATTGTTATGTAAGAAGAAAAAAAAAAAATAAAAATAACCCACATTTCAATTATCATCTGTTCTACTCAACCCTGTTATGATTCACCTGATTCAGCTGAAATTGCATTGATGTTGCTGTCAGTAACAACCTTATGACGTCACTTTCATTCATGTTTTGTGACATCAATGTGGTACCTCCACAAGATACAAAATGAGCCTCCTCATGAGAAAACCAACAATCTGCATATGCGAAAACAAAGACGCAGATCAGCTTTGCGGTAACCACAAAGCTGATCAGCGCCTTTGTTTTCGCTACACGGATAGTACACTTCCTCTTCTTCCTAAATCTGAAATTTCAAGCTTCTAGCCTGCTTCTGTGCTTGTACAGCTGGGTTTGTGTCTGACCTGTTCGGAAACCACGTTGTTGGTTTTCCAACGAGATGGCTAAAATCACAGAAAATGTCAAATATGAGCCGTGTCATGAGAAAACCGGATTTTGCCTATGTGAAAACAAAGGCGCAGATCAGCTTCGCGGTAACCACGAAGCTGATCTGATCAGCGCCTATGTTTTCACTACATGGATAGAAACATCCCTCTTCTCCTTAAATCCGAAATTTCAAGCTTCTAGCCTTCTTTTGTTACTGTACGTCGGTTTGTGTTGTACCTGGTCAGCAATCCTTCAGACCGTTTTTTTTTCACATCGCGGCTTGTATAACAGATTAATGTTCAGGTCTTTCAGTTTGTTAAAAATATATCTAATTTTGGATATCAAGCTTCTAGCCTGCTTCTGTGACTGTGCCCGTTTATGTCAGAACGGGTCAGAACACCCAAAGACCAGTTTTCTCATGTCGCGGATCAACTGTGTCAATGTCCCTACAGTCGATTCTTCCGCTACTTGTGAAGGTCCAAATGGTTTGTCATGTATGATGTCAGATCTATTTTTAGCTTATGATGTCAGATCTATTTTTAACCTTTTTCAATTTCTTCAGATGGTTGATATCAATATGACAACGTTTTTTCCTTTTTTGATTTCATGAAAGTGTTATTATTAGTTCAAAACTGTGTTGATGTCCCTGCAGTCACGACCTGCAATTCTTCCGCAACTTGTGGAGGCTGTTGATTTGTCAAGTATGATGTCAGATCTATATTTAAGTCTTTCAGCTTGTTGAGATGATCTACCTTGTGGTTGTCTTTCTCCATCTGATGGTCTGTAATGGAAAAAATGAGCCGCATCACGAGAAACCCTGATTTTTTGCCTATGTGAAAACAGAGCCGCAAATTAGCTCTGCGGTAACTCGGCAAAAGCTATTTTATTTATAATGTGACTCAGTTTTACTCACCTAACCTAGCCTTTGTCATCTGTGAGTTTATGAGTAGCTTCTGATCATGCTGTATCTGTTCTAGCTGCAGCATGTGTTGCTGTTTCAGTTCTTCAACTTTCTGCCAATGATCCTGCTTACTTCTCTCCATCTCTTGTTCTACAAAAGCGAATTAAGCCTCTTGAAAACCTGCCTTCTATTTCTAACATAAATGGTGTGGTATTATTTGTTTGGTCTTTCACTAGTAAACTATTCTAATACTGAATTGGAACAGGATTTATAAGGACGTTACTTTATTATAACAGAGTAAATATTTTTTCACGGTACTGAGCCCACAGTTTTCTTTTAGAGAAGATTAATTACTTCTTGAAAATGGTTTTCCAAAGTATGTTTTTCAATTCCATTATTCCATTTTACTCAATGAGTGTAGTTCTTTCCTGTTCCTTGCTAACTTTCAAGTCTGCCAGTTTAAGGTAAAGTACAATGACTTTGCTCAGAAAACAACTATTTTGTTCAGAAAACAACCATTTTGTTCAGAAAACAACTATTTTGCTCAGAAAACAACTATTTTGTTCAGAAAACAACCATTTTGTTCAGGAAACGCCTATTTTGTTCAGAAAACAACTATTTTGCTCAGAAAACAACTATTTTGTTCAGGAAACACCTATTTTGTTCAGAAAACAACTATTTTGCTCAGAAAACAACTATTTTGTTCAGAAAACAACCATTTTGTTCAGAAAACACCTATTTTGTTCAGAAAACAACTATTTTGTTCAGGAAACACCTATTTTGTTCAGGAAACACATATTTTGTTCAGAAAACAACTATTTTGTTCAGAAAACAACTATTTTGTTCAGAAAACAACCATTTTGTTCAGAAAACAACCATTTTGTTCAGAAAGCACCTATTTTGTTCAGAAAACAACTGTTTTGTTCAGAAAACAACTATTTTGTTCAGAAAACAACTATTTTGTTCAGAAAACAATAATGTTGTTAAAAAAAACAACTATTTTGTTCAGAAAACAACTATATTTGTTCAGAACTATTTTGTTCAGAAAACAACTATTTTGTTCAGAAATGATACAAATTTTTTCACTCACTGAGTTTCGTCCTCTCCTGTTCCTTGCTAACTTTTAAGTCGGCCAGTTTTTGTCTCTGTTCCTCAATCTCTGTGTTCAGTCTCAGCTGAGTACGGGACTCTATGGCACTATTCTGCATCATCTGAAATTGCATGGCAAAAAATAGGGATTACACATATGAGCAGGGTCATGAGAAAACCAACAATGTGGTTTCTGAACAGGTCCGACACAAACCAAGCTGTACAAGCAAAGACTAGAGACTTGAAATTTGAAGTTTAGAAAGAAGAGGCACTGTACTATCCGTGTAGCGAAAACAAAGGTACTGATCAGCTTCACAAATACTGATCTCGCCTTTGTTTTTGCATATGCAAAATGTTGGTTTTTCTCATGACACAGCTCATTCGTTTCATGCAGTGATGTTCGCTGAGGCTTGTGGAAGTTGGTTTATGCAAAGTTGTTTATTGGAGGTGATTAGACCGGACCACCCTGGCTATAGAAGCAAAATAAAGGTTTATGCCCTGATATAAGCGTGCTTGATCGCTATTCTTACTTTGCATAACTATTCAATTTGCACAACTATTCAAATTGAAAATCTTGTTGAAACTAGAAAATGTGTTTATGAAACACTATGCCCCCAACTGGTAAGTCACTTTAAAGATGTAAAAATAAATTGTAGGAGGAGTTGCGCACACAAGGTACCCTCTATCCATTCACTAAAATGCCCGAAAAAATGACTAAGTTTAAATTGTGAAAAAAAATGACAATAAATAATCCAAGGATTATATCCAAACCACATGCATATCTTCAGACCATGCCCATAAGATATGTAAAGTTTTAAATAAATTGGCATGAAACTGTAGGAGGAGTTGCGCACACAAGGTTCCCACTGCCCATTCACTTTCATTGTGAAAATGCCCAAAAAATGGCTCAGTTCAAATTGCGAAAAAAGTGACAAAAATTAATCTGAGGATTATATCCAAACCACATGCATATCTTCAAAGCATGGTCACAACATCTGTAAAGTTTCAAGAGAATCGGAATAAAACTGTAGGAGGAATTGCGCACACATGGTAGCCACTATCTATTCACTTTATCAAGAATTAACCAGAGGACCATTGGTCCTGAGAACGCTCACCTGAAGCCTGATCTTGGAGTATTAAGTCATCATGAAATGACCTTGACCTTGAATACTCACACACCTTTATTGACTTCACAAGTTGTCTGCATCTGCAAAGTTTCAGGTCTCAGGCTGCAATAGTTTCCAAACCCAGTGATTTCTGAGAAAACCATAATTTCAATTTTGATATTTAAATGACCTTTAATTACTTACCTTCATTGACTCCATTAGTTGTCTGCATCTAGCAACTTTCAGGTCTCAGGCTGCAACAGTTTCCAAAATATCCATTGTTTTCCCCTTTTCCCATGTAAAAGCCTATGTTTCCAAAATTGACCTTGCCGTAAAATAGGTCAAGGTCATCCTATGGTATCATTTCAACAAACTATGATGGGCTGGAGTCCCAAATGCTACATACCAAGTTTCACGTAAATCGGCCAGCCGGTTCTGGAGAAGAAGATTTTTGAGTGGTTTTTACCATAGTTGGGCATGGCGGCCATCTTGGTCATGTGACCCAAATTTCGTGATCACACTTTCGTTCACCATGGACGCTCCACATAAAATTTCACTTTGATTGGCCAAGCAGTTTCAGAGAAGAAGATCTTTGAAAAGTGTGTATGGATGACAGACTGGCCAAGGTCAAGAGATGACCTTGAGCTAAATTAATCACATACCTTCATCTACTCCATTGGTTGTTTGCATCTACCACTTTTCAGGCCTCAGGCTGCAACAGTTTTCAAAAAATCCATAGTTTTCACTTTTTCCCATGTAAAAGCCTATGTTTCCAAAATTGACATTGCCGTAAAATAGGTCAAGGTCATCCTATGGTCATCATTTGATCAAATTATGATGGGCTGGAGTCCCAAATGCTACATACCAAGTTTCATGAAAATCGGCCAGCCGGTTCTGGAGAAGAAGATTTTTGAGTGGTTTTTACCATATATGGGCGTGGCGGCCATCTTGGTCATGTGACCTGGATTTCACAATCAAACTTTTGTCTCCCCTACCCATGGATGCTCCACATAAAATTTCACTCTGATTGGCCAAGCAGTTTCAGAGAAGAAGATCTTTGAAAAGTGTGTATGGACGACAGACTGGCCAAGGTCAAGAGATGACCTTGACCTAAATTAATCACCTACCTTAATCTACTCCATTAGTTGTTTGCATCTACCACTTTTCAGGCCTCAGGCTGCAATAGTTTTCAAAAAATCCATAGTTTTCACTTTTTCCCATGTAAAAGCCTATGTTTCCAAAATTGGCATTGCCGTAAAATAGGTCAAGGTCATCCAAGGGTCATCATTTTATCAAACAATGATGGGCTGAAGTCCCCGATGCTACATACCAAGTTTCCTGGAAATCAGCCCACCGGTTCTGGAGAAGAAGATTTTTGAGCGGTTTTTACCATATATGGGTGTGGTGGCCATCTTGGTCATGTGACCTGGATTTCGCGATCAAACTTGAAATGCCACTACCCAAGGAGGCTCCACATAAAATTTCAACTAGATCGGCCAAGCGGTTACAGAGAAGAAGATCTTTGAAATTGTGGACGACGGACGGACGCCGGACAACGGATGGACGCTGGATCAGCGTCACCTATAAGCTCACCTTGTGAGCCTTCGGCTCAGGTGAGCTAAAAACACAAATTATGTAGAGGCCACTGTCAGGAACATGTATACAAAGTACAGGCTTAATCCCCTTGACAGTTTCTGAGAAGATTTTTGAATGTTTTTCGAAATTTTGCCCTATATGGGGCCCCTGCAACCAATCAAAATAAAGGATTAGGACAAAAGTCACATGAAATGTAGAGGACTACTCAATAAACATTTCTGCAAAAACAAAATTCAAAAATCTCCAACAAGACAGCAATAACTGGCAATTTTCACTTTTTTCCATTATAAGTCTATGGGAAGCATAAGTTTCCATAGTAACCAGAGTCCTTATCCAATCAAAACAAAAAACACAATTATTCTTTCCCCCTACCTGTAGATGGTGTATGTGTAATATGAGAACAATCCGCCCAGCAGTTTCAGAGAAGAAGATCTTTGAAATTGTTGACGACGGACAGATGACGGACAGACGCCGGAGCATGGGTATACTATAAGCTGGGTCCGTGACACTTCGCCGAAAACCACTTTGCCGAAAAGACACTTCGCCGAATGCGACATTTCGCCAAAATATTGCCGAAATTCGGCAAAAATGCCGAAAAAGATGCTTTTAAGAGTATTTCATACAATGTGGTTTTTTCATAACTTTTACTTAAATCCAAAGCATTATAACGATTTTAACGATTAAATTTGTATAAATCTATAGAAAGAGGCATTCTAAATTCTTAAGGATTAAATGATTAGGTACATCAATGACCAATTATGGCGATCAAACTAATTAATATATGACCAATTGAAAACATGGCGATAAACCTAATTAATTAATCGTATTATTATTGGCATGAACACATTTTACTTCATAAATAAACAAACAAGGTAAAACAAACATTTAATGTAATTATAAGGAAGTGATAAGTCCCCATTAAGACAATTAAGGCTCATCTAATAACGTTAGTTTCTCTCAAGCATGTCTCATTGTTATAAATCATTTAAAACTTTCGGCGAAGTGTCGCACCGGAAAAGAATTTTCGGCATTGTGTCGTTTCGGCGAAATGTCTCTTCGGCAAAGTGTCGTGCACCGTATAAGCTCACCTATGAGCCTTCGGCTCAGGTGAGCTAAAAAGGGAAATAACTCTCACATAATGGTCCCCTAGCCCCTTGAATTTACCTGAAAGAAAAAATATGGGTCCTCTTAATTTTCATATACAAACTACATACCAAATTTCAAGATCCTAGCTCTAACGGTTCCTGACCAAGTGCTAAGCGTTACTTATGCATCACAGACTGACGGTCAGACTGACTGCACAGACAGACCCAAACCAATATGCCCCCTCAACTTCTTTGGGGGCATAAAAAAAAACTACTAATGCAAAATCTCATTGAAAACTGTGGAAATACTTGATTATCAGACATTTTGTTTCAATGGAAAACAATGATGCTGAATGATGTTGACAGATTTTAGCCAAAAGTCATGTTCTAATCACAAATGAATTTCATGAGTCGAACATGGGTTTTGTTGTCTGAACACAACTCTCAGCCAGATTGAAAATTACTTCAACCTGCTTTGTGTATAGATATTTATGCAAGAATACGCTTTTAAAAAGCCAAAAATGTAATAATATCTGTAAGTATTATTATTTAAGCTTCATCACAAGAAAAACTATCTTTGGGGTTCCCCAACCTGGCCCCAAGGTTATAAAACTTTTTACATGCTCAACTCAACTGAGACTAAAATTTATCCTGCTTATAAATGTTAAAATGTCAACAATTGTTGGCATTTAAACATTAATTATCAGTATAAATCAAGGCTTTAGCATTTTAAACCTTCAATTTCAATATGTTTGGGCTATTTTGGTATTTACGAGCAGTTTAAAGTTTATGCTCAGCTGAGCATAAAAAAAGTTGTATAACCTCGGGACCATGTCCTATACAAATCAACCTGCGCAGTAACAAAATGATTTCAGATTTAAGAAGAAAAGGAATTGTACTGCCTGTGAAGAAAAAACAAAGGTGCTGATCAGCTTTGCAGTTTTTGCACAGGTGATCTGTGTCAGTTTTCTCATGATGTGGCTCATCTATCTCTGTGTATGTGACACTAGAAACAACTGCAAAATTAATCCTGTTTGCTTGATAAATTAAAGTCACATACCTGTAGCTGTTCACTGGAGTGATACCCTCGGAACACAATTTTCTGAACTTCGTAACCAATGCGTTCTGATCTCTGTTGTAACTGGGGATAGGTGTCTAACTTGCTCAGTTGATGGGACATCTTCAGAAACTGTTCAAAACTGTATAAGTAAAATTATGCATAAAATTTAGATGTTGATTGTATCATGTGACACATCATCAAAAACGTTACAAGTGATGATCAAGCATATAACACATTACATAGACTTTGAACTAACAGATGAAAAGAATTGCTTTATTTTCTTTAAAACAGGCAGGTTTAGAATTTCAGGATAACATTGCCGTGAAATAAATACCCCTCATACCCCACTTTTGTAACAGTAAAACTGTCAGGGGGTTACAGGGGTATACTTATTTTTGAAACAAAGAAAATAGATTGTAGGCACTCGCTAGAACAGAGTCTATGACTTGAAAAAATCTGTATGTTACATGGACATGTTTTTGTAATGGATGTCATCGCTTCTCATAACTATGTACAGCACAAGGAATTGCCTTTTGTCCCAAATTTATGCCTTCTAAACCATTTTATTAAGTGAAATAATGCTTAATTTTAGCTCCAATGTCAATGTCTCCTGACCGTTGCTGAATTTCTAAATTAGCACAAAATAATTGGTGTCACTTCATGAGCTTTAATTACAGCATGTTATGAAAAATCGCCAAACTATGGCGTTTTTTCAACATTGAACTTGGACAAAAAATCACGAGTGGCATCGTGGGGAAAAACAGATTTCTGCTTGTGCGAAAACAAAGATGCAGATCAGCTGTGTAGTGACTGAACAGCTGATCAGCACCTTTGTTTTCGCTACACAGAAAGAACAATTCCTGTTCTTGATTAATTCGAAAATTCAAGCTTCTAGCCCTCTTCCGTGACTGCGCAGGTCGATTTTTGTCAGACCTGGTCGGAAACCTGTAGTAGCACACATAAGCCGCGCTGTGAGAAAACCGGTATTTCGCTAGGCGAAAACAAAGGCACAGATCAGCTTCGCAGTAACTGCGAAGCTGATCAGCGCCTTTGTTTTCGCTACACGGATAGTACAATTCCTCTAATTACTTAATTTAAAATTTCCACTCTCTAGTCATCTTCTATGCTTGTACAGCTCGGTTTGTGTCAGACCTGGTCGGAACTCCCGAAATCCGGTTTTCTCGCGCTGCGGCACACATAGAGGATCTTACACAAGTGGTCATTTCATATGAAATTTATTGAATGAGCCTTCTGCGAGTTTAATAAATTTCATATGAAAGGACCGCGAGTGTAAGATTCGTTTTTATCATATGACTTCTTAAATATGATTTTATCGCCTTTAAAGTGGACATATTTCCAACGAAAATTAACATTGGTGTTACGGACATCGTCAATGACGTTACATATTCCCGCAAAAGTGTTAATACACCTGTGGTCATAACACTTTTATTACACAACGTTATCCACTGGAAAACAGCGACGTCATATGATAAATAATGCTGAACCTACCTTAGCTTCCCCACAAAGGCTATCACATCTGCACACATGCCACTGAAATAAACATTATACTTCTATTAACCCATATTTGACGAATGGATTTTCCCATCATCATCATTTGGGTGAGTCCACTTTCAGTTTTAGGGGTATCAGGAGTGATTTTTATTTATTTTTTTTTTTCAATTTTTCTATGAAAATTCTCTAAGCAAATAGAATAGCCCCAGATGGGATGCCGCGTTCTGCGGCGTCACATCTAGGGCTATTTTGTTTGCCTATGTCCCTTTTAGGCTTAAATGAGTTAACACACATACAATTTATTGTTCCCCCCCCCCTCCCCCAACTTCCACTATGGCATTAACATATCCTCAATCTAAAGTTCATCTTGTCATTTCAGAGCAAACTAGAATTGTCAGAGAATCTGACTATAGCCCCGCTTCTCAGCTTTTTTTGCAGGGTGAAAAAAACAATGACGGGTATCTATCACAGGCTATCACAAGCTAGATCTCATCAATATTGATGCTCATACAAAATTTGGTCTGATTATGTCAATTCGTTCTCTGTCAAAATTTTGCGAAAAATGACGGGTAATAATCCAAAGCTAGATCTTGTCAATGATGATGTGCATACAAAATTTAGACGGATTCTGTCAATTCGTTCTGAAGATATTGAGCGGAAACAAAATTCTGAAGTCAATCAAGGACTGTTAACTCCGTCAAAATTTTGCAAAAAATGATGGGTAATAATCCCAAGCTAGATCTTGTCAATGATGATGTGCATACAAAATTTGGACGGATTCTGTCAATTCATTCTCCAGATATTGAGCGGAAATGAAATTCTGATGTCAATCAAGGGCTGTAACTCCATCAAAATTTTGTGAAAAATGACGGGTAACAATCCCAAGCCAGATCTTGTCAATGTTGATGTGCATACAAAATTTGGTTGGATTCTGTCAATTTGTTCTCAAGATATTGAGCGGAAACGAAATTCTGACATTAATTAAGGGCCATAACTCTGTCAAAATTTAACAAAAACTGAAGGGTAACAATCCCAAGCTAGATCTTGTCAATGTTGATGTGCATACAAAATTTGGTCGGATTCTGTCTATGCGTTCTCAAGATATTGAGCGGAAACGAAATTCTGACGTCAATCAAAGGCCGTAACTCCGTCAAAATTTTGCGAAAAATGACGGGTAACAATCCCAAGCTAGATCTTGTCAATGATGATGTGCATACAAAATTTGGTCCGATTCTGTCAATTTGTTCTCAAGATATTGAGCGGAAACGAAATTCTGACGTCAATCAAGGGCCATAACTCCATCAAAATTTTGCGAAAAATGACGGGCAACAATCCCAAGCTAGATCTTGTCAATGTTGATGTGCATACAAAATTTGGTGGGATTCTGTCCATGCGTTCTCAAGATATTGAGCGGAAACGAAATTCTGACGTTCATCAAGGGCCGTAACTCCATCAAAATTTTGCGAAAAATGACGGGCAACAATCCCAAGCTAGATCTTGTCAATGTTGATGTGCATACAAAATTTGGTCGAATTCTGTCAATTTGTTCTCAAGATATTGAGCGGAAACGAAATTCTGACGTCAATCAAGGACGGTTAACTCCGTCAAAATTTTGCATAAAATAACAGGTAACAATCCCAAGCTAGATCATGTCAATGATGATGTGCATACAAAATTTGGTCGGATTCTGTCAATTCGTTCTCAAGATATTGAGCGGAAACGAAATTCTGATGTCAATCAAGGGCCATAACTCCGTCAAAATTATGCGAAAAATGACGGGTAACAATCCCAAGCTAGATCCTGTCAATGATGATGTGCATACAAAATTTGGTCCGATTCTGTCAATTCGTTCTCAAGATATTGAGCGGAAACGAAATTCTGACGTCAATCAAGGGCCATAACTCCGTCAAAATTTTGCGAAAAATGATGGGTAACAATCCCAAGCTAGATCTTGTCAATGATGATATGCATACAAAATTTGGTCCGATTCTGTCAATTCATTCTCAAGATATTGAGCGGAAACAAAATTCTGACGTCAATCAAGGGCCATAACTCCGTCAAAATTTTGCGATAAACGAAGGGTAACAATCCCAAGCTAGATCTTGTCAATGTTGATGTGCATACAAAATTTGGTCAGATTCTGTCAATTCGTTCACAAGATATTGAGCGGAAACGAAATTCTGACGTCAATCAAGGGCCATAACTCCGTCAAAATTTTGCGAAAAATGACGGGTAACAATCCCAAGCTAGATCTTGTCAATGTTGATGTGAATACAAAATTTGGTCAGATTCTGTCAATTCCTTCTCAAGATATTGAGCGGAAACGAAATTCTGACATCAATCAAGGGCCATAACTCCGTCAAAATTTTGCGAAAAATGACGGGTAACAATCCCAAGCTAGATCTTGTCAATGTTGATGTGCATACAAAATTTGGTCAGATTCTGTCAAGCCATTCTCAAGATAATGAATGGAAACCAAAATGTCGGAAGGACGGAATAACAGAATAACGGAACTACGGGTGGACAGGGTGAATCCAGTATAGCCCCCACTTTTTCAAAGCGGGGCTATAAAGACATGGAAACAAACTGATGGTGATCAGTAAAAGCTTTATTCTCAACCAACATAATTTTTCTTCTGTTGTTCATTTTTTGCTTTTCTTAATGGTGGCAAAATGGCAAAAAAAAGCAAATACACTGAAAAAAAGTTATAAGAGGCCACCTCATATTTTTTCTTCTAATTCAGAAAGTAAAATACTATCAATTAAAATTCATAATCAAATAAATAAACCAATGTCTTACAGTGGCTCTGTGAGTTTCTGCATTCCTAAATGTGCGATATATCTCACACAGACGAAACATAAGTAATGGTACCCTCTTTTCAAAAAGTCACACTTTATTAACATCTTATTATGACGTTGTGTTCTACATTTTGATTTTATTGAAAGTGCTACTGACTGCCATAATGCAAGATAAAATTAAGGCAGATGTGTTGCTGCAATAAGAATCTTCGTTTCTGTTTTGTACATGCAAGAAGACAGCAACATGAATAACAGGAATTAAGCTCTTTGCATGCAATTTGAATACAAACTTTGTTCAGCTATGGTTGCATTATTATCAGCAGTATGGAATTGAAATTTTCAGCGATTATTAAGGTCTAATACTAGACTCTAACAAACTTTGAAAATTTAAAAAATCATCCACCAATTTTGTTATTTTGTTCGTTAAAAATTGGCATTGAAACTGGAAGTATGCGGCAGCCGTGACCTGTTCATCCTCGAAAATAGTCTTGAATAGCTCATTTGAGTTATATCTTTCATTTCCAGGCCTCATCGTGTGGATTAAATAGCGATTAACACGTTTAAGAGGCAATTTGATGAATTTTTCAAAAAATCTCAAAAATAGCGATTTTTAAAAATGCGTAAAATGTCTACCAGTAGAGAAAATTCGAATGTTTGATGTTTTTCCAAGCCGGAAGGACCCCTTTGATGACATCCTAGTTGAAAGACACGTCTTTAGGCAAAAAATCGTGCAATTTTGAACATGGCTTAGAAACATAAAATGAGTTTGAAAAGTGGCCTCTTCTAACATTTTTTCAGTGTAGAATGATACAAAATGGTTCTATAGGAAGATCTGGAAAACATGTCCGTGAAATATATACCCCCTTATACCCCACTTTTATATTGCAAAACTGGGGTTTGCAGGGGTATACCTATTTTTCTTATTTTTGCTCCAAAACATAGATTGTGGGTACTCGTCAGAACCGCCTCGCCGAGGCAGTTCTAACGTGTACCCACAATCTATGTTTTGACCAAAAATAAGAAATATATCAAAATTTGTACACTGAAAATTTTCATTTTTACAACCGAAAAATTTCTCTGTATATTGCATGGGCAAGTTTTGGTAATGAGCAGGCAGAAAGAGAAAGATTACCTACTTGATCATATCAGCAATAGGATCATGAGTTGTGTCTAACTGAAAAGGGAAAAAGGAAGATAAATATTGGTGGCACAAAGTCAATCTACTTGTTATTTGTAATCATTCATTAAGGCTTTAATGTAAAAATAAAGTATAACTATGACAATGGCAACGTGTTCTGATTGTTTCCGTCTTTTATTTATATTCTTGTTTGCTTTGTAGTGACGCATACAAATAAATGCCATACTCTCCATATTTCAAGCACGGAGAACCTCTCCTTATTTCCAAATTTAGATGTGAAAATGATTTTTATCGTACAATTTCATCCCAGTTTAGTACAAGGAATCTTTTCTTACCATTTTCAGTACATCTTTCAACTCATAAAACAACATCAATTTGACTGTTATCATGGTGTCATCATTGGTACGAACCTCTTTCACCTGTCAATTGTCAAATCAAAATCATAACACATTTAAAAGAAAGGTAAATACACTCAAAATGAAATGAACATGTTCTTAGATATTGATATTCTATAGAAATGAAACATCCTATTAAACTTTTCAAGCACACATTTGGATAAACTTGCATATTTCTGCTGACCCAGTTAGGAAAAGTTTGTTTTAAAACAACTAAAATTGTGATGCTTCTTGGGAGTTAAAGTATCTTGGCACTGGAACTAACCAAGTGTCAGTGGGGGTCAAATCCTCCACCTCTTGATCTGGAGCCTGAAGCTCTTACAATGGGCCATCACATTCCTCAGTCATTTAAAGTGTTATTGAGCCTGTGCGTGTTAAAACCAACAAATTAGGTTTCTGACAGGGCCGACAAAAACCAGCCTCTACAGTCACAAAGCTTGAAATTTTGGATTTAAGTAGAAAAGGGATTGTACTATCCGTGTAGCGAAAACAAAGGCGCTGATCAGCTTCGCTGTTAATGCGAAGCTGGTCTGCGCCTTTGTTTTCGCATATGCAAATTGTTGATTTTCTGATGCGGCGGCTCTTATAGTACCTACATTATAATAGAACTGTTCAGGTATGACAGCTAGCTGTTGAAACTTGTCTTTGCCAGGTATCATTCTCGTCTTGTTCTCAGGGTCTGTTCCGTGCCATTTGAATTCATGTAACCTGTAGGTAAAGACAGAATTCTCGGTTTAAACCATTCACATTTTATTTTTGTTTGTTTGAGGGTAAATGTCCTGGACCCAGTTGTTCAAAGCATCGTTAGCTTAGCGATATCGTTAAGACATAAAGAAGCGTTGACCATTTCTATTCAAAAATGCCTATGGTTTTTGGAAAAACAAAAAGCCGGTCATCTGTTTTCTTATGAACAGGTTAACTTCTCTGAATAATGCACTATTGGATAACAGAATTTGTTTTCCTTGTTTCGTGCCACAGCATCTGAATTTTGGGCTAAAACAATCAATTTTTGTATGAGATATATAGTAATTTGGAAACATTTTTATAGAGTATCGTTCCCCCCTGAGAACCAACAAAAGCTTTTGCATGCATATGTGTAGCCATGTATTGCACATTATATGAAAGTGGCGTGTTGGTTCTTTGGGGGGAACGATACTCTAGAGCCCAAAAGCCAGAGCCCAAATATGATGAACAGTTATAGCTACTCATTCAGACAAAGCTAGCATATTTAAATTAATGGAAAATGAAACAGTATAACATGGTCATAATATGCACTATTAGAATTGTTATTAACTTGTAACTGGATGCTGCAGAATCCACTTTCATCATGAGCATCACGGGCATTGATGGTGTCCATCAGTTTGTGTTACAAAATTTTGGAGACATACTGTACAAATTTCCCTTGTTTTTTGCACGGCCTCTAATCAATAAAGATTCTATCTCTTGTTTTATTATATCTACACTGTAAGGGCAGGCTTTCAGATCTGGGGCCAGTTGTTCAAAGCTTCATTAGCTTAACCGTTGTCGTTAAGCCCTCAATTTGTTAACTATATATCGACTTCAAAATCAAATACACTGTTATTTTTTGTTGAAAAAAATGTGAGAATCCTTTGCATGGCAAAGGCAAAGGATTCTCACATTTTTTCAACGAAAAATAACAGTGTATTTGTAATATTGCCATTTGAAATTTTAACGAATCATTAACTAACGACATCGTTAATTTTAAATAACTGGCTTCAGATTTTATATACTAGTTCCTGATTTTTGCTCAATAAATGGGTTGGTAGGTGCAGTCCATTTAATCTACTTTTGGTGCATTTGATACTTGATTTTTTGAAGATCCATTCACTTTTGAATTATGGAGATAGGTAGCCGTGTAAGTGTAGTCGGTGTATATGTCTGTTTATATGCTACATTAGCTATGACCAACTAGGTAGAATTTATCATACATATTTGGCCACAATAATTCAATTGTACATGATAAATGTCTTAACAAATTTGTTGCAAGAACATATCAAACTACATGAAGTTTTGACATCTTAAAGATTGTTATTGATTCCGGACTGGAAACTCGGCACTTTTTGCAACTTTTATTTATAGAGTATATATGGTAAGCTAATATTGCATAGACAGAAATGCTTTACAGGTACCTCCTAAAAGATTTCCTAATAATATTTCACACTACAAATATTTAAACATTTTTGATGCGTTTCACATGATTCTTGTATGTTTCTGTTGACTGAATGCTTTAAAAGACAAAACATTAGTAACAACAAACATCAGCAGGCAAGAAAAAACAAATTTTCTACCTTTTTGTATTCATAAAATTTAGACCCCCGCCCCCACTGAAACTTCAATTTCTACCAAATTATGACAGAATATGTAAATATCTGAACACGTGTCTCTTCATAAGACATGGAACTATTGTCCTCAGTATAACGGATCAGCATCGGGAGCTTTATAACAGTGTTCTGGGCCGCTAAAGTATAGGCATATACAGACCATATAGTCAACGGTCCTTTGTTAAGCAAATATCAGCAAAAGTAACAAATACACTGTTATTTTTTGTTGAAAAAATGTGAGAATCCTTTGCAGTGCAAAGGATTCTCACATTTTTTCAACAAAAAATAACAGTGTACAGTTCAACCTCGTTATAATGCGCCTCACTATAGTGTGGTTTTCAGTATAACACGGTCATGTCATGGCTCCAAAAATGATTATTTTGCTATATGTCTATTGTAAATAACCTCATTATAACACAGTTCACTTATAACAAGGTCTGTTTTCATGGACCCCAACGATAGCATTATAATGAGGTTGACCTGTATTTGTAATATTAATGTTTGAAATTTTAACGAAACGTTAACTAGCGACGTCGTTAGTGTTGAACAACTGGGCCCAGTACTATTAGGAGTTATACCTTATATAGAGGATCTCAGGGAAGATAAGACTTGTACAACTGAGCCGCTTCTTTAAATAAAGTAGGGATGTCAAAGAATGCTTAGGGTGTATTGTTATCTTGTGGCCTACATGTACTTTGTGAAAGGTCTGTTGTGACTGTGTTGTTCCTAAAGGATTCAGTTTCACATGACACAGCTCAAATTGTAGGACTTTCACACCTTAAAAACATTTATTGAAAGCAAGCAATGCTTTCTTCTCAACATGAATCAAGAAAGTGTCACTTGAATCAACAAAGTGTCAAACTGTTAATTGAGCAATCTCAATTTGCAAGTGTGTCAAAATGTTGACCATCTTGAATTACTCAACAGACAAGCAGGATTACTGGTCATATTATTTTTCGACCGTTGGCCTTAAATTTGAGCCCTCCTTTAGACTGATACATGACAATATTGCAGGTTCGAAAATTATGCGAATATTCGAATCCAGAAATCGCATTCGAATATTCGTATGAAATGCGAATATTCGAACATTCGAATATTCGTTGACATCCCTAAAATAAAGTAATTATTATTATATTAAATGGACATTTCTGAGCTGCAAAATAATTTTTTTTTATATTTTCTAGCCAAAATTATTAATAACATGCTACGACAAGACAAAGAACTCTCATAAGTCTCAGTCCGGGCACCAAAATATCAAGTCTTTGAAGCTGTAATATTTTTCTACAAAAAAAGATTAAGTTCACAGCAGCACTGCAGCCATGATTTATCAGACATCATATTGAATCACCAACCCATTTTTTTTTCTGGCCCAGAGGTTACAAAACGTTATTCATGCTCCGCTCAGCTGATACTAAAATTTAAATTGTCCATAAATATTGAAATAGCCCAATTTAATTGAATTTTTGGGTCTAAATCATCAAAACCTGCAATTTATCCTGCTAAGAAATGTTTAAATGCCAATAATTGTTGGCATTTTTACATTTATGAGCAGGACAAATTTTAGTCTCAGCTGAGCTGAGCATGAAAAAAGTTTTATAACCCCTGGTTTAAAAGTATGATCCCTAAATTACTGACAGGGGTACGTGGTCAATTCAGACCTTTGCTAATTCGGACCTGATTTGGACCTCAGCTGTGGACAATTTGGACCTTGGCTTTTTCGGACCTCCATGACAGTTCAATTCGGACCCCACAAAATTGAGGTCTGAATTAGCCAATGATTTTTTTTAAATAGGGTCCGAATTAGCCAATGTCAGAATCTGTTTAGGGTCTGAATTGACCACATGTGAAACAGAAATAAGGGATGAATTAGCCAATGCTTGAATCGAATGAGGATGGAAGGATTGCATGTGTCTTCAAATCATTAAAATAAAAATTCATTGAAATACTCATGCCATTCTTTCATGCAGTATTCACAAGTGAAATACTTTGTTTTGTTGATTGATTGATTGATTTGTGGCTTAGTATTCCAGTCAAGTTCAACATCTATGGTCATGTCGGGATGTTGCCTCCATTTTGTAGGCCTTTTACCCAACATTATGATGCCATTACACCCAAAATGCACTTGAAAACATAAACACTAGTGCTTATATGTATGGATGGTTTGACTTGAACGACTTTTCCTGGGCACGATCAGACCTTCTGAGCGGTTCAGTCAGTAGTGAATAAACTTTGCCTGTAGGTACTTTATACAACTGTTATTCATGAGTGAGGGTAACATGGCAATTTGTTCACCAGAAGCAGGTGATATTGCCCGAGGGCTTCGCCTCACACCCACTCAAGGGCAACAATTGTTTTATTATACCAAACCCTTTTTGAAACAAACTAGCGAATACCACAGGACAAACACATGTGACCATAAAGTGCAACTGCACATTTAGGTGAATATGATGTCAGAGGGTAATATGATCATGCGACATGACAGAATAGCACCCTCAACCTGCACTGTAAACAAACGCATGTGACTACGTAGCTGCAGGACCCTCCGCGTGACCTGCTCTCGACCAATCAAAATCCACACTCAGCCAATGAATATTAATGAGGTATAATAATGTGTTTTGTAGACATTAGCCAGCGCAAACCGCATTTTTACCTTATAAAATGCGAGACCGTCTTACAGCATGGCAAGAAATCAGTAAAGCCTGCTTACAACCGTGAAAGCAATAAGTAATCTATTCAAACAACAGCAGATTTTCCGGCCTGTGAATGAATTGAAGTCAGGGGCATATCCAGGCGGACGCCTGGAAGCCCGGGCTTCAACATGATTTTTTCAAGTATGGTATTTCCCCGGGTCTTTCTGAGAAAAAATTATGAAAAACAAGTAATTTTAACTGAAAAAAGGTGTTGGGCTTCAACATTACACATTTCCTGGCTACGCCCCTGGAAGTCTCATTCTAGATGTTGTGACGGCTCGTTTTTAATCTGAACCCAGTTTTCTTTATGGAAAATGCATAATGCAAAAGTCTAAATTGACCAATGGAAATGGTCCGAATGGACTAAAGGAAAAGGTCCGAATTGACCAATGGAAAAGGTCCCAATTGACCAAGAGAAAAGGTCCAAATTGACCAATTTTTTTTTCTTTTTTAGGCCCGAATTGACCAATTAAAAAGTATCCAAATTGACCAGTGGTCGGGGTCCGAATTGACCAGTGGTCGAGGTACAAATAGACTAGGGCCGAATTAGCCAAGGTCCGAATTGTCCATAATTCACTGACAGGCATCGACTTGCTTACCATTCTTCTGCCTCCGGTACAAACACAGTAGGGCCCTGTATGATTCTCCTCTGGACCGAAGTATCTTTCATCCTCTTGTAGACGACAACCAGATGATTGGCATCTAACTTCAGGGCGTCAACTACCTGGATATTCTCGTGTAGCATAGGGTTGAAAAAAACTTCACATGGTCTGAAAATAAACACAGTTCACTATTCAATTTCAATGTGAAGACATTTGTTTTCTTCATCCATTATATTCTTAACAACATAAACACATTTAACAGAAACACTTGTTATGTTTCTTTGTTGGAGTTTTATGTTTAACATCCCCCTCAATAATGTTTCGGTCACTCAATCCACTACAGGATGAAGACATTGCATTTTTGGTACTAAGATCTACTAGAAGCACATAAACGTTAATGTGTCTTATGTTTATGTCTTGTTCAAGGACACAACACTAAAGCAGAAGGTTACAACACCCCAACCCCCCACACACCAACTCTTGCTCCAGAGTATGATGCTCTATATATGAGCCGCCTCGTGGGAAAACCAACAATGTGGTTTCGAACCAGGTCCAACATAAAACCGGCTGTACAAGCAATTAAACAGACTAGAAGCTTGAAATTTCAGATTTAAGAAGAAGAGGCATTGTACTATCCCTGTAGCGAAAACAAAGGCGCCAATCAGCTTCGTGGTTACTGCGAAGCTGATCTGCGTCTTTGTTTTCGTCTATGCAGATTGTTGGTTTTTCCCCATGTGGCGGCTCATATATAAGGCACAATTCCTGCAAAATATTTGTTATAAAAGTTAAATCATATCACAGTAATCCATGAAACAGTTCTTTGAAATTAATGTTAATATTACAATTTTTTTTTTATTTTTGATCCAAAACATAGATTGTATGTGTACCCGCAATCTATGTTTTGAACCAAAAATAAGTAAAATAGGTATACCCCTGTTAACCCCAGTTTTTCTTCATAAATATGGGGTTCATATATAAGGGGTACAAGTAGGCAAAGATCAGAAAGAGACTCCCACTCCAAAAACCGAGGTGGGAAAAAACCAAACTAACAATCAGGTACTTATACCATGATGAAACATATCGTAAGCCGAATGAGCAGCTATTTTCCCAATAGGTGGCCACTCAGTTACCTTAACTTAATTAAAAATATAAAAACATACATAAGGCGCCAACAGCACAAAAAAAATTTAAACACAAAGACATAAAACAAAAAGAACCACCACAGAAGTAACGCCTTGGAACGATCAGTAACACAAAGTTACTGGCGGGCTTAAACAGGTTTTACAGGATCCTAACCTCACCCTCAGCTTCTGCAGTGGTTCATAACATTTAGTTAGTTCTTCGGTCCTCGTGGTGAATCTCTAACTAGTCAATGAATCATCAAGAACAAACAAATAAATCATGATAAACATCCTAATGAATCAAAAACAAGGACTCACAGATTGAGTAAGCTGCCCGACGATGGAGATCCCTGGGCGCCCAATAACCTACTAACTCCGGAGCAAAAGAAAAACACCAGTTGGACCCCGGTGGGCCAAGCAACATATATAAGGGGTATACATTACATGGACATGTAACTGATGTTTACGTGATATATTATGTTATATGTTGTGCTGCGTTATACTACAATCTCAATCATTCATTTATTTTGCCTACCCTCTCTTATGTGTGACAATGCCCTCCTTATCTCTTAGTTTGAGGTATTCATATTGGCTAGCTGTGTATTTCTTCAATTTCTGTAGTCTTTCTCGGAACAGAAATACCTGTAAATAGCAAAGGGCCCAACATAGAACAGATTTTGGTGGACATCTTTTAGTCCCTTTTTTTTTTTATAAATAAAATAGTTTTTCTTTGCTTTTGCTATGGGAAACCAAAGGATAGAACTCATGTGATGATTTCTATTGTTTTAGATTGCAGGTACATGTAGCTTATCTATTGCATGAATGCTTATTGAATTAAAAAATAAATTAAGCCCATTCCAATCATTTATGACAAAATAAGTCTACTGCATCCAGTTAAAATACGGAAGCAAAGTGAAGCAGGAGACAAGTGTTAGTGCCTTTTCTACCAAAAGAGGCCCATATATCTGTAAATTACTAGAAAATAATTAAAACTGGTGTGACATTTAAGCATAATACCCTAGCTGGCCCAACAAGTAGTTTTCCTTCACCGAGATAGTTGAACACCACAGCTTGCTCTCCTTCCAAAATTGTTTTGAATTTCATCCTCTAGTGTTTATGTACTTCCTTGCCAACTGAAAAGCAAAAGTATACATTGTCATGGAGAAACCTGATATCCAGGGTTGGGACAAGTATTCCCCGGGCCGGCAAATGCCAGTGGAATATGCCGGCATGGCAAATTACTAAAAAAAATCACCTTATTGGCGTTTACTAGTGTTTATGAATAAAAGTGTGCTTAAAAACACATAAAACATACAACTTGCATCTTTATGTTTTAAATGAATATGGTATTAAAATACTTGCAAATATCAATATTTACAAGCATACATAGTTATATACAACAGTAAGTACTTGGTCGTTACACTCAAAGTCTCAAACACAAGATCACAAAAAAATTGAAGCAGTACATGATACTCCTTGACAGTGACGACAGTCAAGATCAACTGTATTGATAGCACTTTTTCACCAGTCAATTCCTTTGCCTGATCTGGAAGTTTTATAACATAGCAGTAGCTTTGCTGCCGTATGCACACCTAGTCTTTTACTCAGTTTAGATTGGACCAAGGCGAAAGTTTGAAAAAATTCTTTCAATGCTGCCTACACCTGCTGGCATTTGTAAAAGTTTCATCGCCAGCAAACACAAATCATCATGTAACACTTTAGACATTTGTGCAGACTACCACCAAACTCACAAATTCACATGCATTAAATTGGAAGGCGTCATGAGAAAGCTTGTTTGGCGTTTTGACCTAGTCTGACACAAACTGTGCTGTGCAGCCATTCAAGATGGAAAAAAAGCAGAGCCTTACTATAATTGTATGCAAATGCAATGGGGAGAATGTCTAAATCTAGCATATAGTTTGGGAATATTACAGTTGCATCAAACAGTATTCCAACAAGTGCTGGAAAATGCCAAAATATGCCAAAAAATGCCAGATTGTTCCGGCAAATGCCAGTAAACGCCAGCGGTGTAGAGTTTTCTCATAAATGCTGGCGTTTTCCCAACCCTGTTGATATCTGTATATGAATCATCCCATGAGAAAACCAACAATGTGGTTTTTGAACAGGTGACTGAGGTCCGACACAATTCTGGCTGTACAGCCACAGAAGACAGCCAGAAGCTTGAAATTTCAGATTTAAGAAGAAGAGGGATTGTACTTTCCGAGTAGTAAAAACAAAGGAGCTGATCAGCTTCGCAGTGACCGCGCAGCTGATCAGCATCTTTGTTTTTACCTATGCAAATTGTTGGTTTTCTCATGAGGCGGATCATCTTTTTCATGAAAGATGCAAAGCCACAATACATTTAAAATGCAGTGATAGAATAAATTTTCACAGGTAATATGCAATAGAATGATTATAGTAGAATTAGATTCCACCCATGATCTAAATTTATCGATAATTTGACAATAATTTGTCTAAATAAACAGATTAAATATACAGTATAAATTTTGCAACGTGTAATGTGTTGATACTCGCCAGATATGGACTGGAAACAGTGTTGCTATGGTGTTCAATGTATATGGGTAGTTTTTTGTCTAAATTGATTAGTTTGCCCAAAATTTTTGTCCAGAAATTGACTGGGTGTAAGTTTGATTTCTTGTAAATATATAGTCATGTATTACCACTAGATAGCCAGAAATAGACTGGTATTTCTAAACCCAACTGTTTATTCCATTGTGATATGACCTGCAAATATATTAGGCTGCAAGAATAAAACAATAAAAAGAAAGATGATATTCAGTGAAGCTGCAACCACCCAAAAACATCATCGTGTGCGAGGGCAGTGCCTTGCCACGAAATAGAATTAATAAACAGACACAACAACAAAAACAACAAACAACAAAAATACAGACTTGAGTGTTTAAGCTGTATAGTGTATCACTTATCACATATGGAACTGTGTGCGAGGGCATACCTTGCCATATAATCTAATCTAATCTTATAAATTGGAATCAAAAAGATTAAATCTTAAGTTGTGTGCGAGGACAATGGCCTTGCCATATATCATTAATATAAAGTGGATAAAGTAAATAAATTATGATGATTAAAAATCAAACAATGATAAAATAAATTAAATAGGCAGAAAATTTGAGAAAAGGATAATTATCGTACATGATATACTAAAAACTACTGGGTGCGAGGGCAAAACCTTGCCATTTTGATATAATAGAAAATTCCACAAACAAGAAATACCTTTAAAAAAGGAAATAGTCGAAGAGTCGTAACCAACCAAACAAGAAATATCAACTTGTTAAATGTGAGCGAGGGCTGAACCTTGCCACTAAACAAACAAAAGATAATTTCACAAACAAGAAAAATCCTTGAAAAAAAGATAGAAGTCGAGGAAGTAAAAATCAACCAAACATAACATGTGAGCGAGGGCTGAACCTTGCCACTAAATAAACAATTAAAATAAAAGAGAATTTCACAAACAAGAAAAATCCTTGAAAAAAAGATAGTAGTCGAAGAAGTAAAAATCAACCAAATATAACATGTGAGCGAGGGCTGAACCTTGCCACTAAACAAGCAATTAAAATAAAAGAGAATTTCACAACAAGAAAAATCTTTGGAAAAAAGATAATAGTCGAAGAAGTAAAAATCAACCAAACATAACATGTGAGCAGGGACTGTACCTTGCCACTAAACAATTAATTAAAATAAATTCCAAATAACGAGAAAGTTAAACTAAGTGTGTGCGAGGGCTTGACCTTGCCATACAAGTGCTCAAATACAAAAAATTAGAAATGGCTACCAACTACACAGACAGGCCAGACAATAAGAGGCCCAGACAAGGGTCTGAAGATACCAACACATCAGCTGAAATGTGTCAGAGATGCGAATACGCAGCAGACAAAACAATAACCTGTTCCGGGTGTAAGTTGAATTTTTGCACTGACTGCGCTAAGATAAGTAACACTCTGTTTAAGTGTCTGATTGAGGGTGAATTAAATGACTTCCACTGGTCATGTAAAAGCTGTAAAGCATGCTTCCCAACCTTGCAAAACATTGCTGGAACACTAGAAGAAATCCAAAAAAGGCATGAAAATAGAATGGACCATCTTGAAACTAGAATGGGAAATATAGAAAACACTACCAAAAAAGAAGTAGAGGTCCAGGTACAATCCTTAAAGTCAGACATATTAGAAAGTTTGAAAAGTGATATAAACACAGTGGTAGATGAGAGGACAAGAGAACTCGATGATAGAAAACGCCGAGAATCCAACATAACAATTTTCAACCTGCCAGAACACTCACATGATAATGGGGCCGACAACAAAAGGGCTGATGAAGAAGACATCCTCGAGATCTTCTCAGATCTGGGTCTTCAAAATCCCAGTATATTGAACCTTTTTTGTCTGGGGAAAAAAGTCCCAACAAAGTACCGCCCTTTGAAAGTCATATTGGATAGTAAAACAGACAGAAAGTTCCTACTCGAAAATGCTAAATACATCATAGACAAAACAGCTGCTAAGTTTCACAGGATCATTATAGCAAAAGACTTAACGCCTGAACAAAGGAGAGAACGTCGAGAAAAGATAGTTGCAAGGCGACACGCCCAACGTGGCAATGGAGATTCCCGTTCTGGTAACGGGCAAGACAGATTAGAAGAAGCAGCTCAGTTCCCACTAAGCGAGCCAGAAGCACTCGAGATGCAGGTTGAGCACCTAATGCCAAGCCCAATCCCAGTGGAGCAACCACTACAATTTCCCCATTACAATACAAACACTTCATCAGTGCTATCTCAGGCCAGTGCATATGACCAATCAACTGTCATAAATGTGTCATCAACGGACGTAACTATGCCAGGGGGAATTTCTACCCAGGATATTCGACCGCAAAGCCCAAGCCATCCTGGCCAATTCAATGTATAGGACGCAAGTTTTAATAATGTACATAGAGTGACCCTTGACAAACAATTATGTCAAGGTCTTTTAAATCATGAAAATAAACAGTTTTTAAGTGTCTTTTACACCAATGCTGATTGTCTATCTCAATCAAAGAAGGAAGAACTTGAGCTATATATAAACTCAAACTCACCAGACATTATAGGAGTCACTGAAATGTTTCCCAAAAGAAGCTCTTTTAAAAACCAAGAAATTTTTTATCAGTTAACAGACTATGATTTGTTTTTAAGCAATCTTAGTGTAGGTCGAGGTGTAGCAGTATATGTTAAAAGAAAATTGAACGCAGTTTCTGTTGATATGGGAACAAATTTCCAAGAATCAGTTTGGTGTACATTACAACTTCAGAATCAAGATACGTTACTGATTGGTTGCCTATATAAAAGTCCCAACACCAACGATGAAAATTATCAGTCCCTCTAAAATCTATTAAGGGGTATTTCTAACCGTCGAGAAAGCCATAAACTGCTCATGGGAGACTTTAATTTTCCAGAAATAGATTGGGAAAGCATAACCACATCAGTTGGAGAAGAACATAAAGCCACAAAATTTGTAGAATGTATACGAGATACTTACTGGTTCCAACATGTTAAACAACCTACAAGAGTGCGTGAAGGAAATGAACCATCGCTACTTGACCTTATTTTCACCAACGAAGAGAATATGATCGAAAACTTAACTACCCATCCAAGTTTAGGGAAGAGTGACCACTTGATTTTGAGTTTTAACTATATATGCTACACTTTACCTGACTTTAAGTGTGAACAGAAATCCAGACTAAACTTTTTTAAAGGTGACTATGTTTCAATCCGTGAAGAGCTTGACAAAATAAATTGGACGAACAATTTAAATGGTATGGACATGCTGCAATCATGGAGAAGTTTTGCTGAAATAAATATCGATTTAATGGAAAAATACATACCGGTGAGCAAAACTCCTCAGGGCTGTGGTAAGCCTAAACCGTTTATTACCAGACAGTGTATTGATGCAATAAAGCTCAAAAGAAGGCGGTGGCTCAAATACAAATATTGTAAAACAGACAGAAACTTTAGTTCGTATAAAGCTGCAAGAAACCAAGCCACCAACGAAATGAAACATGCAAAATATAACTATGAAAAGACTCTAGCTGCCAAAATAAAAACAGATACAAAAATCTTCTGGAAATATGTACGGTCAAAATCGAAAACCAAGACTACAGTGTCCAAACTTCAAATGGAAAATGGGGCCCTAAGTACAAATGATCAAGAAACAGCAAAAACCCTAAATGATTATTTTACTACTGTGTTTGAAAGAGAACCAGATGGACCGCTACCTGTTTTTCCTGAGCGGAATTACCAAGACATACTTCAGTCCACTGAAATAACTGAAACAAAAGTTGAAAAAGCCATAAATGCACTAAACCCAAGCAAGAGTCAAGGACCAGACAATTTTCACCCTAAATTCCTGAAAGAGACTAAAGACCAAATAACAAAAGCACTGAAGATCATATATGAAAAGTCCCTCAATGAAGGTAAAATTCCAGATGTATGGAAACAAGCGAATGTCAGTGCGATTTTTAAACAAGGGGAAAGACAACAACCGGGCAATTACAGGCCCATTAGTTTAACGTCGGTACCGGGAAAAATGATGGAAAAAATAATACGAGATGCAATTGTGCAACATATGGAAGGAAACGATCTGTTCTCACCCCACCAACATGGTTTCATTAAAGGCAAATCTTGTACCACCCAGCTTCTCGAATTCATTGAGGACATCAGCAGTGCTCTGGATGATGGGGTCGATGTGGATGTTATCTACATCGATTTTAAAAAGGCGTTCGATAAAGTCCCCCATCAACGCCTGTTAGTCAAACTTCGAGGATATGGAATACAAGGGCACATTCTTGACTGGGTCAAAGAATTCTTATCTGACAGGAAACAGCGGGTAGTTATAAATGGCTCCGAATCAGAATGGTCAGACGTCTCCAGTGGAATTCCACAAGGAAGTGTGTTAGGTCCAATTTTATTCCTTATTTATATTAACGACCTTCCAGACGTGATTGATGTGTTGATAAAACTTTTTGCTGATGATGCAAAATTCTACCAAAGGATTGAACAAAATTTAGACCACGATGCTAACATTGTCCAATCTAGTCTGAACAAGGGTGTGGACTGGGCCAAAATCTGGTTAATGAGATTCAACTTCAAAAAATGTCATCACATGCAAATTGGCTACCATAATATACCAAACTAAATACACTATGCAGGATGAAAATGAAACTGTAGAGCTCGATACTGTTAAATCTGAAAAAGACCTAGGAGTGACAATAGACAGTAGCCTATCGTTTAGGGAACACATAAATTCAAAAGTGAACTTGGCAAACAGAAATCTGGGCATAATTTTTAGGGCGTTCACTTATCTCGACGAGGAAACGTTTCTCCACCTTTTCAAGTCACTGGTCAGACCCCACCTCGAATACTCGACGCCGATTTGGTCACCATACTATAAAAAGGACAAAATCATGATCAAAAATGTTCAAAGAAGAGCGACGAAGCTAGTCTCCACACTCAAAAATCTCAACTACAGTGAACGTCTCAAGAGGCTTGGCTTACCAACACTCGAATATCGACGAGAATGGGCTGACTTAGTTCAAACTTACAAGATTCTGAATGACATTGACAGGCTGGATAAAGACAAAATTTTCAAAAGAGCACATTATGCACAAACAAGGGGTCACAATTTCAAATTATTCAAACAGAGATCACGTCTAAATGTGAGGGCAAACAGTTTCAGTAATAGGGTTGTGAACACATGGAATTCCCTGCCCGAGAATGTTGTAAATGCACCATCTCTCAACTCATTCAAGAACAGACTAAACAAACACTGGCATGGGCACCCCAACAAAGTTGATGCAAGATGCTACCAAGCAGGTCCCAACACCAGAGAGGGAACAAATCGAAAAGCACCTGAAGAAGTCTGAGGCTTACTATGGTGTCGAGTACAGGTAAAATACAGGTAAAAAATAATTTAATAAGATTTGCACATATCATCATTGTATCAGTGTGTTTTCCCAAAACTATAATTGTTGGTCTGAGATGGTCTATGACAACCGTAGTTAGTGCCTGAACTATGACTTTGAAAATACATGTAGTTCTTGTGATTTCAGTGCCAAAACATGTTAAATGAAAGACATTAGCCTATGACTCTGAAGATACTTCTTGTGTTTTCAGAGTCAAAAATATGAAAAATGAAAGCTGCAAAGCCACAAAGCATTGAAAGAATTTTCACAGAGAATACTGCTATAGAATGATTGCAGTAGAATTAGATTCTCTCCATGATCAAACTTTAATGGTAGTTTGACAATAATTTTACAACATTTCTTCAGAAGAATTGTAGCAAATATCATGCACTGTGACTAATGTGTGTTTTCTTTATACTGTAACTTAATATTCAAAACTTCTAATCTGCCACTCAGTTTATCAATTTTCCAGGCATTGCTTAGGGACAAAATGTAAGAATTATCCCACCACCTAATGCACCTAACCTTTTAAAAACTAAGGGTATTTGTGTTTAGCAAGACTTCCCCACTGCATGTTTCTAATTTGTGCTTTGCCCTTTAATGGCAACTTTTGCCAATACATTGGTGTATTCAATGAAGCATATAGAATTTATACAATGCTAGAGGCGGATCCAGGATTTCTGAAGAGTGGGTTCAAATGTAGAGGGGGGTTAGTCAGCTTGATTTTACACAAAATTTCATGAAATTTCCCATGAAAATGAAATAATTTTGGCTCCAGGGGTGGGTTCGAGCTAACCCCTTCTAAATCCGCCACTGACTATTCTTGACTTTGAAGAAAAGCAATTAAAACCCTCAACCTTGGAGACTGGTTAGTTGGTCTTGTGAATGATGACTTTAGTTATTGTTAATGCCTGAACTATGACGAAATATTCTGATGGTTCATTAATTGTGACTTCTGAGTCATTAAATATGTATAATTAAGGACTTGGCCTTTGAGATCAAGCGTCCAATATATCACCAGAGGTCAGTGTGCTGCTAACTGTGCAACTGTGCTTACTTTTTTTTTTCAGCAAAATGGATAAACAACAACAAAATTTGTCAAAAACAACAAATTCCACTTCCTATTTTACGCGATAAACGCCGAGTATTCCGCATGCCAGGATCTATTAGTTTAGTATCCGTGTTGGTCTCGGGTCGTTTATCCCGTGAGTTGTTTCGCCCCCGAGTCGTTTCGCCCGTGAGTCGATTCGCCCTTGGTCGTTTCGCACGTGAGTCATTTCGCCCTTATTTTTCTACCATGCCCAAATGAGTAATCTGGTGTGTTATTTGTTATTCGTAACCTAAGAATATGTCTTGGGCTCATCATTCATAACTGTCTTTTAGGTATATTTACTAAAGGACGCCTCACTATAAATTGGCTGCGATGATGACTATTTCTTTTAGACTAAAGGATATTTCGGCAAAAATATTTTCGAAAAGAAAAGTACAATCAGCCTGCTTAAATTTCATACCAAAACCGGAACGTCAACGCCAGCAACCTGTAAATTGTGAGCCATTTAACATTACATATACATGTACATGTATTTAAATGTATTATGACGCATTTAAGTTGAATACTAAGAAGGAAAGAAATCTCTGAAATATAATACAAGATACAAGATGTTTCATGATTTATGAAATGCTTATATTAAATGAAATCTACCTCATTTCCATCGTCTCCTAGTACAGGGTTGACAGACAAACTTCAGTTCTCTTTCATTCCGATACGATGCAAAATACGTGTCCTGCGAAATACCTGGAAAGAGAGAACGTTATACAAACATCTGCGAAAATAAATTCTATGTACCTACCCATTACGAAAACAGATCAAAACACGCCTACGCATTATACAGATTTTTCTTAAGTTGGAAAAATTGAAAATTTTCAGCAGAATTTATTTGATATTTTTCTTATTTTTGTACAAAAAAATAGAGTGTGGGTGCGAGTTAGAACTGCCTAACCGAGGCGGTTCGAACGCGTACCCACAATCTGTTTTGGATCAAAAATAAAGAAAATAGGAATACCCCTGTATACCCCGGTTTTGCTATATAAACGTGGAGTATAAGGGGGTGCGTTCCTTTACCGGAATGGACATAAGTACCGGAATGGACTACCGGACTGGACAGTATGCTATGGCTTTGGGTGCATTAAATGTATTTTGTTTGCATAAAATGTACTTCTGTACGTAGTCATATGAATAGTTTGCATAAGATGAAATTCATCTTAGTATAGCAAAATTGACTTCCCAGGGTGGTTAGGGTAGCTCAGTGGTGGGGTCCGGGGTAGGACCACTGTCCAGCGGTTTCTTTGATTGAAATATATAGAGATCCCCAGTGGCTATTCTATAGCAGACACCTGGGTGAATAGAAGTAGAATTAAGTAAAATGTGCTGGCACTGTGACAGGGACCTATAGAAGCATATATGAGCACCTGACCTAGGCTACCCGACCATACGGAACACAATTTAACTGTACTTAAACCACATGATTCTCGAACTAACCACTGTCAGTTTTTATTCTAGGCCAATCTGTCCTAAAAAACAAAATGAAAAGCACTCAAGGACATATATAAATGTCCATTCCGGTAGTCCATTCCGGTAATCAGGCCCAATCCGGTCCATTCCGGTAAAGGAACGCACCGAGTATAAAGGGGTATACATTACACGGATATGGGGCTTTGCGCTTGACATGTGTTGAGAAAATTGTTTTTCCTTTAAAGTGAATAAAACTATGCACTTACCACTGAAGAAATAAAGACACTGTTTTAAAAACAAACTTTTGCATTATCATTATCACAAAAATAAAATACAACAACTTAGAGCAAAAAATATGATTACCTCAAAATAAATAAATAAATAAATAATTCATAGATACATGTAAGTAAAAATAAATAAACAAGGTATCGCCGCAAAGACGATGCTGTTTTCTTCCAAAAATGTTGCAAACCACTACATGTCGGCGTCCAGAAATACAAATTACAAAAAATGCACAACTCAGACATGATTCTTTGACAATCGTATGAAGATTTCAAAGATGAATGATGATACAGGTTATTAAAAACAAACTTTTGCATTATTATTATCACAAAAATAAAACACAACAACTTAGAGCAACAAATATGATTACCTCAAAATAAATAAATAAATAATACAAAGATACATGTAAGTAAAAATAAATAAACAAGATACCTGTATCGCCGCAAAGACGATGCTGTTTTCTTCCAAAAACGTTGCAAACCACTACATGTCGGCGTCCAGAAACATACAAATTACAAAAAATGCACAACTCAGACATGATTCTTTGACAATCGTATGAAGATTTCAAAGATGAATGATGATACAGGTTATTAAAAACAAACTTTTGCATTATTATTATCACAAAAATAAAATACAACAACTTAGAGCAACAAATATGATTACCTCAAAATAAATAAATAAATAATACATAGATACGAGGGGAAAGCAAAAAGTTCGTGGACTTTCTTAATAACTTTTATAATTGAGGTCCGATTGTTTTCGTATTTTCACAAGTGTAATAATGGTCTATTGTCGACATTCATGTAAAATGTTGTTTGTCGAATCTTAATTTTGGTTAGTCAAATTACATCGACAAACACGTGGGGTTTGCTACCCCGGAGCACGCCGTAAAATCTCTGTTTACGTGTTTATAAATATAATTTTTTTTTAAAAGATGTCATTTCTAAATCTCCTTAAATTATGGAAATATTGATAATGATGCAATTCGGCTTGAAATGTGAAATTGCAGTTCTCGCATTCGAAAGACAACGCTACAGCGACACTTTTTGAAAGACAAGTCTAAGCAAAAAATTAATAAAAATGACGTTACTGGTAAATGAGGGAAACTTGCACATCGATAAAATTTGTGCTAGACTTCCGAATAAAACCTACAGAAACGTCTGATTTGTTACAAACAGCTAGAAACACATCAGAACTGAAGCATACAACAGTGTTCAATGATGTGCAAAATGTTAGTCACAACGAAATAGCTGTTAAAAACAACGAGTAAGCACAAAAATCTACGCGAACAACTTTAACGTCATGGCATGCCCCGTATAATCCTAGCGTCTGTCGCAGAAATTGTCATAAAAAACTAACGATTTGCCTTAAACTTTCTACTGTAATCCTTCATGGGGAATAAATCTATGAAAATTTGCATGGAGTCGAATGAGAAATAATGTTTTTATATGAACTTTTGACTCGGCCAGCGTATACAGAAAACCCTTGGCAAATGACGTTAACGTCTTGGCGTGCTCCGGGTAGCGCTAACACGCATCAAACAAATTGCCATAGAAACGACTTTTATCAAGCGATTTGACTGAAACTTTCTATGCTTGTTTGTATTAAATTGATCGCAAACATACGGTAATTTCAGAGAAATCGCATATGTACTTTTATTGACAAAGTCCACGAACTTTTTGCTTTCCCCTCGTACATGTAAGTAAAAATAAATAAACAAGATACCTGTATCGCCGCAAAGACGATGCTGTTTTTTTTTTCCAAAAACGTCGCAAACCACTACATGTCGGCGTCCAGAAACAGACAAATTACAAAAAATGCACAACTCAGACATGATTCTTTGACAATCGTATGAAGATTTCAAAGATGAATGATGATACAGGTTATCAAATTTGGTTATATACATGACAGTCGGCATATAAAAACATTTTTCCAACAAAGAAAATATTACTCAAGATTTATTCTTTTGCCATTTAACATTTGAAGAATGTCGGCCATCGGCCACCGCCAAACACAAAGTATTCACACAATTCCTTTTATTAACAAACACGATTATTGTCACCTTATGCGCGATTAAAGGCGTAAACGAATTAATGGGTTATCGCATTAATCAATAAACGTGGACCAATATATCACACTTCTGTTAATTATTTGATATGTTTAGCTGACATTTGATATGTTTAGCTGACTGTCGAAATACAACATCTATCTATCTATCTATCTATCTATCTATCTATCTATCTATCTATCTATCTATCTATCTATCTATCTATCTATCTATCTATCTATCTATCTATCTATCTATCTATCTATCTATCTATCTATCTATCTATCTATCTATCTATCTATCTATCTATCTATCTATCTATCTATCTATCTATCTATCTATCTATCTATCTATCTATCTATCTATCTATCTATCTATCTATCTATCTATCTATCTATCTATCTATCTATCTATCTATCTATCTATCTATCTATCTATCTATCTATCTATCTATCTATCTATCTATCTATCTATCTATCTATCTATCTATCTATCTATCTATCTATCCTCTCGGTCCTCTGGGCAGGTGAGTCACAGGTGCTTGAAGTTATAGCCATAAAACATAAATAACGCTTCAAATGAGTGTCTACATGACAATACGGTATATAGTGAATGTGATTTTCGATCTCTAATCTTGAACAATTCTCTAAATCGCAGTAATGACCTGCCAATACTGTATATTCCATATCAGAAACCACAATAGGAAAGGATCTCTATAAGTATAAGCTTAAAGCTTTCGTTCTAATCCTACAATTTGCTATTGTATGTATATATGTTTGCATGTAAATTTGAAATGCAGAATAAATATGTTTAAACCAAAACGGTATTGTCATGTAGACACTTATTTTTAGGGCATATTTCAATAATTCATAATTATACTTTCAACCGCCAGTGGTTGAGTACGTCGTATCAGCTAACTGTTGTTTAAATATTAGACACCGACTTATCTGTACAAGCTTTTCCAGGGGCACCTGGAGTATAAAAGACCAAATTAGGTGTCTGTCATCTCTCTGAGCTCTCCAGTATACAATGTACATCACTAGCAATAGTCAATTCTGATTGGATATTGCTTCAGGGAGCAAGGTAGCTAAGACACGCCCACTAAAATCTCAACAGGCAATCACAGGTAATAAAACTCGCCATCCGGCGTCAATGTTGCCCCTTTAAACATACATGTAATTGACGTATACGACTAATTCTCAATGCCAGTCGCACTGAAATTGGTACTTTTTTACCGTACACAAAGTCACCTCTTGGTGTTGGTAGTCACTGCATTACTCAGTTTACTCTTCCCCACTTATTACTTGAGTAAAAAAAGTACAAGTAGGCAAAGATCAGGAAAAGGCGCAATCAGAAAAAGACTCCCACTCCAAAAACCAAGGTGGGAAAAAACCAAACTAACAATCAGGCACTTATACCATGAAAACACTTCGTAAGCCGAATGAGCAGCTATTTTCCCAATAGGTGGCCACTCAGTTACCTTAACTTAACTAAAAATATGCAAACATACATAAGGCGCCAACAGCACAAAAATATTTTAAACACCAAGACATAAAACAAAAAGAACCACCACAGAAGTATCGACTTGGAACGATCAGTAACACAAAGTTACTGGCGGGTTTAAATCGATTTTACACGGCCGTAACCTCACCGTCTTTGTTTGTAAACAAGCTATATTTTACTCTATCTAAATTTCCATCATGGGTGTAATCATGTTAATGTAAATATCAATCTGGATAGCATATAGTCAACTGCTATGATTTTATCTAATTGACCATATGGCAGTCTTCGCAAATGTTTTAGTATATGTACAAATACTGCCCTGCAGTCGTGAT
The DNA here is from genome assembly GCA_964017185.1 of Rugalucina vietnamica. Classification (NCBI taxonomy): domain Eukaryota; kingdom Metazoa; phylum Mollusca; class Bivalvia; order Lucinida; family Lucinidae; genus Rugalucina; species Rugalucina vietnamica. The sequence goes on from OZ024877.1 coordinate 51,933,799, forward strand.
ACATCAGGACCCAGACCACAATTAATTTTACTATATAGTTTAATCATTTGTTTTGCCTCCTATCTTCTTAACTGACATTGCTGGCTTTGTTCTGAAGCTTTTCCCCAAGTCTACACTGTATCCCAGTACTTTTAATCAAGATTAAAATATGGGTTGACCGGCTCGTTTGGGAGGTATCTGCCAATTTCTATACATACCGGTGTCTTCGTCAATTATCCGCCTGTCTAGGAGCAACCGCATAAGGGGTGGTTCAGTTGGCAGTTAAATACCTGAAATCACCAGATATCTCCACTAATTTAACATTGCCTGAATGCTTAGACAATAATCTAACCAATCTGGCATCAAAAGCAGCAATTCAACATGATTTGTCAACTTTACACCCCAATAAATAGGGGAACTATTTTGTGTGTAAGTATATCCGTATCGTGTTCTACCATTCAAGGGAAGTAATTGTGACCTGATTCCATCACCCTGTCCAACGTTGACGACGGTGAAACGGCCCCAACACCGGTAAATAGTTACCCTAACACCGGTGTACGATGCTTTCGCTACAAATTTCGACGGACGCGAACACCCCAAGTAAGAATTTATGTCTTTCTTCGCTGTTTTATTGATGTTTGCGATAAAGTGAAATGCGCATCTAATGGAGAATTAACTTGACTTGTCATTTCTGCTTGAATGAAAAGCTGTCATTTTATAATTTCTCCAAACATTCGATCCAAAGTTGGTAAACATGGTTCGGCCCAAGCCCATTCGACCGATTTCTACAGAAACGGTTCGTATTTTCTATAATACATACAAGGTAAAAGCAAACGAGCATTTTGCAATGACTTATAGGCAAGATTGTGGGGCGTTTGCATCGTTCTTGTATTTTGTTTCTCCAAACAATGCACAGGAATAATTTTACGACAAGAAGAAAAAAACAACGCCGGTTACTACGGTTCCAGAACCATCTGGATTGTTTGAATAGATGGTCATTCTAGCTTTACAAGATGCGGAGTTTGTTACTTATTGATATCCTGTTTCTGTCTGCGAACGTTTTTCATGTAGGTTTCGGGAAATACACGTTCATTGGCATGAACATCAAGTTCGACCATTGTACGTTATAATTATTTGAAGTACCTCGGGTATGATAGGTTTCAACAACATATCTGAAACCCTTTTAAATTGAATAACTTGCTTGTACTTACTTACTCGTTCAACGACTCTCTGATTGACTCGCGCACTCACAACATTATAAATGTCTATCATGTCACCCTGTAATACCGTTGACGCAAACGAAATTGTCACAGTACAGATTAATGCAATATTGCACGAGAGTTAGGGGAATGGAAAATGGTAAGTATACGATAATTTCAATGCGACAGTCAAAAATGACGCACTCGTGAAAATTCTGATGTTTTCAACTCACTCGATGAAATATATTTGGTATTCATCTAAAAAAAGCAAATATCCTCTATATACCAACCGACTGCCAAGATGCAAGGCAAAATCACTGAACCGTAAAATAAGTTCACAATAACCTATAAAAACTTTAGGATCAAAGGTCTAGTCATACCCATAATTTGAAAGAAATTATGATCACATACCCAGTGAGTGTTGAGATATAAGGCAAAATCACTGAACCATGAAATTAGATCATAGTGACCTAAAATTACGTTTGAGGTAAAGGTCTGGTCATACTCATTATATGAAAGAAGTATGAAAAAATACCAACTGATAGTCGAAATACTGTAAAAGGCAGACTCACTGAACAATGAAATTAAGTTATTGTGATCTACGAATACTTTAGGGTCAAAGGTCTCGTCATACGCAAACATATTATGAAAGAAGCATGTTACATACGAATTGAATGCCGAGATATAAGGCAAAATTGACTGAACCGTGAAATTTTGTCACAGAGACCATTAGTACTAAAGGGTCAAAGGTTCGGTCATACTTATTCAAAATCTGAAAGAAGTATGCAAATATACCAACTGAGTGTCAAGATAAGGGCACGATCACTGAACCATGAAATTAGGTCACAGTGACATAGGACTACTTTAGGGCCAAAGGTCGTGTCATACACAAACCTACTGTGAAAGAAATATGATCATATACCAATTGAGTGCCGAGATATAAAGCAAGATCACGGAATTGTAAAATTAGGTCACAATGACATAGGACTACATAAGGTTCAAGTGTCTTGTCATACGGAAACATAGTGTGACAGAAGTGTGTTCATAAACCAATAAACCAAGATATAAGGCAAAATCACTGATCCGTGAAATTAGGTCACAGTGACCTTTTAGTAAATTGGGGTCAAAAGTCTGGTCATGCTCACTCATAATCTGAAATAAGTATGAATATATACCAATTGAGTGCCGAGATATAAGACAAAGTTCAATGTACCGTGAAATTAGGTCACAGAGACTTTCAATTTGTCTTTTCAAACTCGCTCATGATCTGAAAGAATAACGAAAATATACTTATTGAGTGTGTAAAGATATAAGGCAATTCTCTGGACCATGGAAAGTAGGTCAACCCAGTCTTACCGTCATAACACAAGTCAGTGTCACAAAGTCAAATGATGAATTACCAACCATCTCCCTGCATTGTTTCTCTTCAGCGAGTTCTACATTTTGATCTCTAGCCCCATCTCCTGACTCCAACCCAGAGGTCCGATGCCATGGAACTTAAAGCGTGTGAAGTGTGAACGCTTTATGATAAGTTGTTGTCAAGATATGGCCTCTTTGTAACAGTTACACAGCAGTACATGCATTTTACAGTGTTCTTGTTTTTAACCTCAAGCCCCACCCCAGACATGGACCCAGGGATCCGATGTCATGAAATGAAACGCAACCCTACAGGGTACCTAGGGTCCGCGTATGAAAGCCCTCTGGTAAAAGGTTTTCCAGACATAGACTTCTATCACAAAAAAGCCATTATTAATGTTGTTCTAGATTTAAACCTCTAGCACCACCACCTGGCATGGACCCAGGGATCCGATGCCATGGAACGAAAGCCAACCAATCGCTCACGCGCACGGGGACGTGGACTACCGGGGTGACTACAATAGCTCTATACAGTCGAGGTAAAAACTGAGGTTGGAAAAAAACTTAATTTTCAATAACAGGTACTTACACTAAGAAAACATATCGTAAGCTGAGTGAGCAGCTATTTTCCAAAAAGAAACATCTTAATGAGCCAGCCTTAAATGGAAAGACAAATTGTTTTAATTAGAAATGAGTAAGACCGGCTAGTGTCTTAAATGGCTAAATGCAACATTTTCTACAACGAGACACAGTCTATCGCATAATAATAAGGTATAGTTTCAGTTGAATCTCTTCGTAATAGACGATGTGCATGCCATGAACGCCTACATGAAAGAGGTACGTAGGCACAAGCATGACATCATGAGTAAATATGTAACAAACTCCACATCTTGTAAATCTAGAATAACCATCTATCCAACTGGTACCGTAGTAACCGGTGTTGTTTTTTCTTTTTGCCATAAAATTATTCCTGTGCATTGTTTGGAGAAACAAATTAAAGAACGATGAAAACGCCCCAAAATCTTGCATACAAGTCATTGCAAAATGCTCGTTTGCTTATATCTTGTGTGTATAGTAGAAAGTACGAACCGTTTCTGTAGAAGTCGGCCGAATAGGCTTTGGCCGAACCTTGTTTACCAACTTTGGATCGAATGTTTGGAGAAATTATAAAATGACAACTTTTCATTCAAGCAGAAATGACAAGTTTAGTTAATTCTCCATTAGATGCGCTTTTTACTTCATTGCAAACATTAATATAACAGCGAAGAAAAAAGGAAATTCTTACCGGGTGTGTTCGCATCCATCGAAATTTTGTAGCGAAAGCACCGTACACCGGTGTTAGGGTAACGATTTACCGGTGTTGGGGCCGTTTCACCGTCGTCAACGTTGGACAGGGTGTACATGTAATTACAAATTTGAAATGACATTATCTTTTCCTGATCTTTGCCTACTTGTACCTTATTATGTCGTGATCTAAATCTTGAGCATCAGCTAGACCCCGTCAGTAGAAAAGCAGTCACTCACCGAAGGTGAGTCGATCAGCGATACAGCAACCATTATTTATTTCACAAAATACCGAATTTAAAATTCCAATTTATTTATAGCAGACCATCACATCATTTACCTTTCCTAGAGGACTTACCCCGAATCGTTGCCTGGGAGGTTCATGGTTCCTGTTTTGCAATTGCTCTTATCCCACCGATGCCACCAAATTCAACATGTAGCCGAGCCAGTATGTTCAGCTAAACCTCCGCAGTGGAAATTTAATTCATGTTCACCCACAAACGTTGGCCCAGTGTTTCAACAAATATAAAGTAATTGTTTGGTTTTAATGTTAATCATTATTGATAATGTTATCTCATTTTATTAATGCCGACTTATGAATTAATATTTTATTAACAAAATCAAATTCATGAGATTTTGTGTCTGAGATGGGCCAACGTTGGCCCAATGTTACAATGCCTAGGAATAAACAGTTACCAATGATGTCGTTGACCCGTGAACGTTGCCATATGGGTCTGGTATTGCAGTTGTCATTATGGCACCACTGTCTGATTACCTACGGTCCTGAAAGCGGTAGCCTGGCACGTGATTTGTTGAACACATTGTTAGGCCAATGCATTGAATTACTCATATAACATTCGTGGACTCAGTAGTCAGAAGGAACCATACATTCCAAAGGATGCCACGTGTGGGGATCGAAATCAGGACCTCTCGAATCGGAGTCCGATGCTCTACCAGGCCGCACCGCGCCCCGTTTTGATAAGTTCACAAGCAAATTATTTTCCGTGTCAAAATGATGCACTAGACACTCGAAGTAAACTACATAAGTCACGTGTTTATAAATCAAGGATACAATCAGTCACCAGAAACCGACTTCAAATATGCCGCTAAGTAAGAACCTCTACCTGATACGGCACACGTTACGTTTCTGGTCTTGTCACACTTCGGTAATGTTTTGATATTTTGCATTAGAATTATTCACTGTTTACTATACTTTAGTTGGCGTAAATTAACGTTAGTCATGAGACGCGTTATGAGGACGCTACTTTTGCATACGTACATGTATATGCGAAGACAATGCAGAAGATCAGCATCTATAACACTATGTGAGATTTTACGATTGATCTAACTCTTGCCACCGAAATCATCTAGATATAAATACAACATCTGTATATTTATCGACCCCGGTGGTAGTCCCCGAGTGTAGGTTATCTCGAGATACGGCTAATTTGTCATTAATGATAAGTAGACTACGTGATGTGGTTGTGGGAATATAATATTGTGGTTTACGTCAAAAACCGTAGTATCCTGTTAGAAAACCTCTAATCACTGCGACATATATGATTGGTCACTTAACCTACATGTATTTTGGTCGTATTTCCCTCTTTTTCGAACAACATTTGACCAACTTTCCACCAAATGGCACTGAGTCAACTGTGTTTGTATATATAGCAAAGATCGCCTTCTTCAAGCTTTGTTTTTAACAGAAAAGCGAATATCACACAATGGGTGCGCTACATGTATTGTTTTTCGCGACTTTGTGCTTCTTAGCAAAAGCTGTTCCAATATCACAGAGAACTTCATTTCCATCACTATGCTCAGTGTCAGCATTACCCGAAGGCAAACAGTTGGTAGAGTGTGATGTAAGAGAAGGACAGTTGTTGGATTACAGAGATTTACGAAAGTGGACCGACAGCAAACCGTCCTCGCACAAATATCACGTATCTATCAGATGTTTTGGTGGAAAAGTGTTCTTACCGTGGCCCTATAGGGCACAACGTGTCGTTTCTCTGCAAGTTCAGGACTGCCACGTTTATGGAATGTTCTCAGAATGGAATACGACAAATGTTTTAGCGGATGAAATGGAATATTTAGAAACAGCAAACATTGTGGTTCATAACACTATTGAAGAGTTATTCAACCGGTTATCTAACATAGACAAATTGAGACCGGACTATGACTGCGGACAACAAACATTAGTGACCACCCTTGTTCGGAATGTAAAATACGAGTTTGATATAACAGTCGGTGATTTCATTAACCATCAGCATCTTATGGACAAGCTCTTGACTCAAGACCCTAATCAACTGTTCATTGAGAACAGGCCGAAAAATTACAAATGTGTTTATCCTCAGCTGCGATATTTGGAAAACAGTGGAAATACTAACATGGCAAAATTACATTTCAAAATCATCGAAGAAACCTCAGAGTATCCCGCTCTTGAAGTGTATGATTTAAGCAGCAACATTTTCAGGAAAATTCCAAAGGAACTTCGAAATATAGATTTCCGTCTGTTTCCGAAACTAAGAAAAATAGATTTATCAAAAAATAAAATCAGACAAATTAGTTTCAATTTTCCATCACAAAACAGTGTACAGAAATCCATATTTATTGACATGAGTAATAACATGATAGACAAAATACCCGAATCGCTAGTTGACAACCTCAGGAGGAACCCCAACGTTATCATTGACGTCAGGTCAAACCCTCTACGGTGCAGTTGTGAGTTGTTGCCATTTCGCCAGTATATGGATACGCGGTATACTTCACCTTCGTTGATGGAATTGAGAGAGGTATCATGCATAGCGTCAGATAACCAGGATAATATTGTGACACATTCTTTGATGGATAGTCAGTTCGAAGAAAACTTTTGTGGAAGTCCAATAGCATAAGAAATGCGCGAATCGACCTCAGTGCCATTGTGGACACCAAACCACAGACTTGCAGACTTGCCCGGTTATACATAAAGGACGTGTCATAAAAAATATGCAAGAGCCACGAAAGTAACTCAGGTAGACAAAGAGAACGTTCATTGGCATAAATTTGTGTTAAGATGGAGGTATACCGCGTATGACGTTATAAGAGTGCAAAAAGAAAAACAACAACAACGAACTTAGATTTGTCAGTGGGCTAAGTCAAGTTATAAGACTGGAGACGTACAGTTAAGTGAGGAATATGGCTACAAAAGTGACACTACAAACAGATCATTACTGAAGATCAATACCCTTATCTGAATTACAACGAGCATCTTATTTATACAGTTCAGTTTTCGTGAATAAATATTCATAAATTTGAAAAGTGTCTTGATTTTTTTTTTATTTCAAAGAAAACTACTTTTTATCTGTTGGTATTGTCAAACGTCTGGTGCAAAGCGCTTTGTATTTTTGTTCATTTTCATTAGTGTTGAGACAGATATACACAATTGGTAGACTAAAACATAAAACTGATAGGCCTGTTGGGAGGGTGTCGGGCTTTGTGAAGGCTTTGACCTAAATTGGTAGAGACCGGGAAGTGTTTGTCTGTTCCTTGGCTGGGGCTCAACTGATGATGTTCGTTTGCTTCTGTCGTTTAGTGTTGATTTCAGTTTTCAGCTGTCGGGCAACACACTATACACATGCTGATGCATAATACTTGTTAATTGTGAGAATTTCGAATTATTTTGACTTGAGGGTGTCATCGTGCAACCAAGCAATCAGTTCCTTGTTTCAGTAACCGAGGAGAGATTCGGTGCTCTAAAACTGAATTAAGCTCCTCTGTAGTTTTTATTGCCTTATCCAAGGCGGTAAAGATCTATGTCTCTTTGAAGTGTTATTTCTAGTACTGTTGATTTATTATAAATGCAAAGTAAAAAGGTAACTGAGTGGTCACCACTTTCAGCTGCTGGAAATAGTAGCTTCTCGTTTGGGTAAGAGCTAGTCATCTTGCTGTACATTCGTGTTGTAGGGACTTTTGTGATGCTTGTGATCCTCCCATTCCCGCTGGTGTCTGGGTTTTAATTTACATTCTAACTGAATCAATGAATTCCGACTTAAAGCTATTCATTTTAGTTGGTTGGGGCCGGAGCTTCTTGTCTGTTGCTTGGCCCACAGGGCTCCAACTGATGTTTTTCTTTTGCTCCGGAGTTAGTAAGTTATTCGGCGCCCAGGAATCTCCATCGTCGGGCAGCTTACTCAATCTGTGAGTCCTGGTTTTTGATTCATCAGGATGTTTATCATGATTTATTTGTTTGTTCTTGATGATTCATTGACTAGTTAGAGATTCACAACGAGGACCGAAGAACTAACTAAATGTTATGAACCACTGCAGTTATGGCCATGTAAAATCGATTTAAACCAGCCAGTAACTTTGTGTTACTGATCGTTCCAAGGTGGTTCTTTTTGTTTTATGTCTTGGTGTTTAAAATATTTTTGTGCTGTTAGCGCCTTATGTATGTTTTCATATTTTCAGTTAAGTTAAGGTAACTGAGTGGCCACCTATTGGGAAAATAGCTGCTCATTCGGCTTACGAAATGTTTTCATGGTATAAGTACCTGATTGTTAGTTTGGTTTTTTCCCACCTCGGTTTTTGGAGTGGGAATCTTTTTCTGATTGCGCCTTTTCCTGATCTTTGCCTACTTGTACCTTTTTTGTACCTTATTTTCTTACTTTACAAATTTGTTGGCTTCGATATCTCCATTTGGATTCCATAGAAATGCTTTGTCTTATGAATAATGTCCAGTTCCTGACCATTGCTTACCCTTTACTTTCTTTTTAACTAGTAGTTGTTTTAACCAGCTTCAAGCAGTTGTCGTTTAAACCAATTCGTTTTCATCGATGGCTTTGCTTACCACATGGTGACAGAGCACAAGTAGTGACAATGACATTGAGCTATATACAGCGGAAAAAAGAAAATCGTCTCTGTTTAAACAATGAAATCCGCACCTTTTGACACTAATGACAAGTATATTGCAAATGTAATTAACATTTACTGCCTATCAGGTGTCAGATACGCTTGTAAAGTGCCCATCTTTGACACTTTATGACAGTTACTGATGAGGTATTGTTTATGGATTGCCACAAAAACACTTCCTAGTTATGCAAATAAAATGATTGATCAAAAGTGAAATATTTTGGATACCACGTAAACCTTATCGATAGGGTAATCATTTTCGGATGCCAGCTGTGGTTGTCATTTTTAAAAGCGTCCTGGACAACCGCAGAAGAAACTTACATGTAATACGGCACTGTTACCTTAATTCTTTCGATTATAGAGTGTAAACAAGTATAAGCGTTTTCAAAACGCTTGCGATCTTTCAGCATTATTTTCACTGTATGACAACATATAAACCCACGGCGATAAAAAAAAAAAAGACAGAAAAGATTCTGGCAGCTCGGTTCAACGTGAGCTTTCATACCTCAGCCGGCATGCCGTATTACAGTAGTAGTGTGACCCAATCGGAGCTACCTCGTCCAATCAAGTACGACCGGAAGTCGGTGGTCGATTAACAACAACCTTTTCAATTATATATCTGCGATCTCGCCACGGTATATATGCGCTCTCTCCTTGGCGAGATCGTAATTATTAACCATGTTCTGGTAGCTGGCATTTGTATCATGTCGTGGTTCTCTCTGGTGCTTGATATTGGTTTCGGTCTTGGCACTGTTTTAAATTAAGCAACCACGCGAGAGTTTCCTTTTAAAATGAAACTTTATTTGAAATATGATCACAAAATCAACCCGAAACACAACTACCAAACACTGGTGTTCAGCTGATAGTCAAATATCGAAACAAAGTTCTGTTCTATGAGAAGAACAAAAATCGGAGAATGCCTTGCAACGGCTTAAGAATGATTTCCTTCGTTTGTGGTATAATAGCAGACCAGAAAATTCTCTCGTTTTGTCAGATTTACTCTTCATGTAGTGAACATAGTCCTGTCGCACTCGGGTACTCCTTCAAAAAGCGAAAACTAAATTAGAAAAAAATAATAATAATAAAAAAAATGACTTTTGATTCTCTCTCAGTGCAGTTGGTATTCAAATTTGACCATCTCCGCTTCTTCAGCATAATTTGTGTAGTGACTATTCGTCACTTTCTTCAAGAATTTTAAGACAGAAAACGCCCTACTTTAGAATATGGAATATTTTATATATAAATTAACTTTTGCGGAAAATTGCATTTTTTTTCAATTGAAGCTCTTCATTAAAGATGCGCTTTAAATACAAGAAACCAGTTCTGACAGCACAAGTCGGAAGAATTTCAGACCGACTTTGCTAGGGATATCACATCCTCGAGTCATTTCTTTAGATTAGTGTCATTTTCATTGGCTTTAGATCAGTATTTCCTGTTATTTTGTAACCAAATACTAGTACTTCAAGACACTTTTCGATTTGCACAATTTGCAGCACGGGTGAAAAAGAGGAGGATGCGGTTGCAAAGAAGCAAAGTTGGAATAAATTATACAATGCGATACATTTACCTTCGGCAGCCTGAACAGGGTAATATTATTATTGATTGAGATTTTGAATTTAATTGTATCAGTTCTTTCTATATCACTTCAAAGAAGAAAATGTGTTATGTTTTGGTGAATCTTTATTGAAGCAACATGATAAATTTGGACCATGATGTACACAAAAATACCCCATCTTTTACGGTCGTGAATTTGGCTTCGGTTTCGCCAATGTTCAATAAATAGCCGGTCCTCGGCAACAACAGTAAAATTTGGGCGATCTATATAATACACTATGATATACACTTTATATACAATATATACAACAAAATATATAAACAGCGTTTTGGTGTCCCCCGGTTCTTTAAATAAAAGAGCATTTTAAATGATGAGTTTTGATTTAAAGATGATGGAAAACAGTTATAGGAAACTCAACATGAAAACTGACTAGGACGCCATCATTTTGAATTCTTGGTTTGATTTCATATAGAAAATCAAAATTAAAATTATCAAATTAATACATTGTTTAGAATGATTTTATAACATAATTTGACGATAGTCTTATTCTTGTGAAAAGAAACATGTTCAACTGAAATAACACATCATTTTATGCTTGCCATGATTTATTTTATGTTGTTTAAGTTTTAAAGTTTTTGAACCTTAGCAAATAAACAAAATGGCGACCGTCCACATCACCAAATTGTTTTGTACTCATTAGCTCATAACCTTCTAATTCGCCTGCCGATTTTCACCATCGTTATATCAAAATACATGGTTTATGTTGCTCTTTAATTTAAAGAACTTACGAGTAGGATACATAAATACTTCTACACCAACTTGGATTTACTTAACAATTTTGTTTAAAACACAAGCATCACGTTACGTTGCACAATGTTTGTCAAAGTTTGGATCTAATATCCGAATGTCTCTTTGTTTTCTTTCCGTTGTCTTTGACTTCACCGTGCATGTTATGTCCGATATTTGCTTCCGCTGTTCGATATCACTTGTATTTTCATACTGTAACTGAAGATATTTCCTCAGAGCTGACATCTTACACGAGCATCTGAGGGGATTTTTCCTTAAATCCACAAAAACTGTCCCGATTTGTTTTAGTGCTTTCACAGTTTTTAGCGGCAAAGATGCTATTTTATTGTGTTGTAGATTCAATGTTTTTACACTGCAACTTTTTGTATTTGTTGACTCAGATTTTTCAAACTCGAAACTTCTCAGTGCGTTATGTGATAAATCGAGTTCTTTCAATAAAGGAAACTTTTTTGAATGTAGCGTTCTTAACTCCCTCGGCACATGGTCTAAATTATTATGAGACACATTGTATACTTCCAGTTTAGGGAACACCGCATGGTCTGGAATAAGTTTAAGGTGATAATGACCGTTAACTCTGCTAGCAGTTTCCTCCAGGTATTTTAAATTAGAGAAAACGCACAATTCAGGATGATGATGCGGTTTATCATGGTGTCCACCGAAGTGCATCATTCTGTAGCCACCATCATGTCGGTCTTCTGGCGAAATTTCCAAATCGAAATGAATATTTCTGAATGTAATAGATTCCAAAGAAAGTTGTCCACAGTCCGCATCTGGCGTTATTTTGCCAGGATTTGTACTCACGTAATGTAGATCTCTCATTGGAATGTTAATTGATACATCTGATAACATTAATTTTCTTAAATTGTCTCCTATTTTGTGTTGAATTGTCATTTCAGAGAGGAAACCTTCAACTATGCAACCTGTAACATTAAGTTCAATAACGTTTTTAGCTTTCATTGGCCAAGGTAATGACACAGCTCCACCACCTACGCAAGTAATTTCAACGACAAATCGTCTGGTCTCCGCTGCAGTAAATAGTCCAATGGCTTTGTAGTCTAAAGCTTGGTTCTTATTAACAGAACACCTTATAGTACTCAGCGTTTCTTTCTGCAAATCAATGTTACAAAGATTTAAATCTATTCCGTTATTCACCGGCATTGCATCTGACACCAGCAACATCAAAATTGCAAGTAAGCAACTAGATACTTCAGTCTGAATCAGAAAATCCATCATTTTGCAAAACTATGTCTTCAGTAAAAATGTTGCATATAGCAGAGCATGCAACTAAATAAGGCATTCCTTTGTTCCAACATCTCTTTATATAGGATAGAAAGCTTTTGACTGCAATATCATTAAGTCAGTAGTTGACACATTAGAGGATAAATACTCAATGAACCATCATGTGACCAAGTTCTGACCAGGAAATGAGAAGTGTTGATATCTAGCGGGAAATACCACAGCTAACTATCAATATACAAAACAGAACATCTTCATTTATTATAATCTATATCTATAAAGAGGACGGAAACTGGAGTCTGTACTTATGAATCACGTTTCTATGCACGATGGACGTGCTGAAAATTTGCCGATGCAATGAATGAAGAGTTTTTTTCTGTCGTAAAAATTGAATATTTCATTCGAAAATATTTTGATATTTGAGTGCTTTTGCTCAAAACATAGATTATGGGTACACGTTAGAACCGTCTCGCCGGATACTGAGTTAATGAAGTTATGTGAGTATTCAAGGTCAATGTCAATTTAGTCAAAGGTCATTTTTCGAAGAACAAATCTCAGGTGAGCGTTCTATGAACTAACCTATGTTTTAGAGCAAAAATAAGAAAAAATATGTATACCCCTATAAATCCAAATTTCACTTTATAAAAGTGGGTTATAAGGGGACTATTTATTTCACGGGCATGTTTTCTTGGTGCTAATTTTATTCAGAAGTAAAAGTAGGCAATGAACAGGAAATGACACAATCAGACAGAAATTCCTACCCCTAAAACCGAGGTGGGAAAAACCAAATTAACAACCAGGTACCTACTCGTATACTGAGAAAACATATTGTAAGCTGAATAGGCAGCTATTTTCCCAATAGATGGCCAGTCAGTTACCAAAACTTAACTAATAATATGAAAACATACATAAGGTACTAACAGGACAAAAATTAAACACCAAGACATAAAACAATAAGAACCAAGACAGAAGTATCGCCTTGAATCGATCAGTAATATAAAATTACTGGCGGGCTTAAATCGATTTTACATGGCCATAACCTCACCCTCAGCTTCTACGATGGTTCACAAACTTTAGTTAGTTGTTCGGTCCTCGTGGTGAATCTCCAACTAGTCAATGAATCATCAAGGAGGACTCACAGATTCAGTAAGTTGCCCGACGATCTGTGCGCCTAATAACTAACTGAAAATCAGGAGCAAATGAACCCCGGTGGGCCAAGCAACAGACAAGAAGCTCCTGCAGACAGTCGCATAACAGTTTAGTATTTAAATAAATACCAAATGCTCATTCTTATTCAATAAGTGTTTCTAGACATAATTTTTGATATTTCCGTCTTCCACCTGGTTCTGTAAACGATCAAATTGCAAAAATCTTCGTATAGTCAGAGTATGCGATTGTTTTGAAGCCCTAAAGTCAGTGTCTACGAAGTACCCATTTTTATTTCATTTATGATCCCTGCTGGTTCAATGGTAAACCAGAGGACCATTGGTCCTGAGAACGCTCACCTGAGATTTGGTCTCACATAACTTCATTAACTCAGTATTAAATTTTCATTGTCAAATAACCATTGTTTACCCTTGTCTCCATTGAAAAGCCTATGTGATTAACTTTGACTTTGCTGTAAAATAGGTCAAGGTCAACCCAAAGTCATGATTTATATAACCTATGATGGGACGGAGTCCCAAATGTGACATACCAAGTTTTGTTGGAATCGATGCACCCGTTCCAGAGATTATTTTTTAAAGGTGTTTGCTATTTATAGCCCTGATAGCCATAATGGTTATGTGACCCGGACCATTTATATCAACTTTGTTTCTCCCTTCAGTAAGAGGCTCCAAATCAAATTTGGCTCTGATTGGCATAGCTGTTTCTGAGAAAATTAAGTTTTAATGTTGATATGTAAATGACCTTTAGCCAATGTCAAGAAATGACATTTACCTTGAAGACTCAGGTATATTATTTCTTTCGGTCTTTTGAGATCTGTTAGAGTATTCAGAGTATTAAAAATTGTTCGTTTAGAGCTATCTTCTAAACAATGTTTTAGTTATTTGACCCCGTTTAGGCACGTGTCTTTGATTTAGACTTACCATGTGTAAATTTTTGAAATTGCATAATATTATTCTCTGGCTATCGTCGCCGGTTTATAAGGGTTCAGTACCCGAAATTGCGCAATATGACCCGTACTACATACCTCCCTTTGAATGTTTTCACTGCTTCCAAAGGATCAAGCATTTACTTTTTATTTACTATTACTGCAGCTGGCGTTGTACCGTGTGGCGGCCCTAAAAGTCTCCTCGTACATCATTCATAGTGCAGATTATATTATTTCGAGATCAGTTAGAATACTCAGAGTATTAAAAATTGTACGTTTAGAGCTATCTTCTAAACAATGTTTTAGTTATTTGACCCCGTTTATTTGATTTAGACTTGTGTACATTTTTGAATTTGCATAATGCTATTCTGACTATCGTCGCCGTTTTATAAAGGTTCAGTACCCGAAAGTGCGCAATATGACCCATACTACCTACCTTTGAATGTTTTCACTGCTTCAGTTTAGATTCATTTTCTAACCAACATTTAATATATTTGGCCCCATTTGGATTAAACAAGTCTTTGTATCGACTACCTTGTTGAAAGATGCAAAATTACAGTAATTCTCTTTGGCTCCATGTTGCCACAGAAGAGGCTTAAGTAGCCGAAACCGCGGTATGGCCCATCCCCTTTCTCATTAATATGTTCACTGCTCTTAAAGAATCTCAGTTTTATTTTTATTTCCAAAGGATCAAGCATCTATATTTGATCACATATCTTCAATTACTCAATAGGGTGTGTGTATCTACCAATTTTCAGATCACCGGCAACAAAACTTTCAAGAAAATCCTATGTTTCCACATTTCCCCATTGAAAAGCATATGTGACCAAATTTGACTTTGCCACAAAATAGGCCAAGGTCAACCAAAGGTCATGATTTATACAAATTATGATGGGCCAGCGTCCCCGTTGCTACATCCCAAGTTTTGTTGGAATCGGTCTACCCGTTCTAGAGGAGAAGATTTTTTAAAGGTTTTTGCTATTTATAGCCCTGGCGGCCATCTTGGTTATGTGAGCTGAATTATTTTTTATAAACTCTGTTTCCCCCTCCCAAAATTTAGCTTTGATTAGAAAAAGCAGTTTCTGAGAAAATTAAGTTTTAATGTTAATATGTAAATGATCAAGGTCAAGTAATGACCTTGACCTAGAAAACTAACATAATAAGTTGTGTGTATCTACCAGCTTTCAGGTCACTGGCTTCAAACCTGTCTGAAAAATCATATGTTTATACATTTTTCATTGAGAAGCATATGTGACTAAATTGACATGCCGTAATATAGGTCAAGGTCAACCAAAGGTCATGAGTTGTATAAACTATGATGGACCAGAGTCCCAGATGCTACATACCAAGTTTCGTTGAAATCGGTCAATTGCTTCGGGAGAAGATTTTTAAAGGTCATCTCGGGCATGTGACCTGGACCCTTTATACAAACTTTAGTTCACCCTTCCCAAGGATGTTGCAGCAAACAACACAGATACCGAAGCCCCATTTTTAGACTTACATCTTTCTATTGCAAATGGATTCGTTTCTTCTAAAATTTATGATAAATGCGATGACTTTGATTTTGATATAGTAAACTTTCCGTTTTTGGATGGTGACGTTCCTCGCCGTGCTTCTTATGGCGTATACATTTCGCAACTTATTAGGTTTGCTAGAGTCTGCAATAAATGTTTAACAGCTAAACTTCTGCAGCAGGGCTATCGGTATCATAAACTTCGAAAAACCTTTTCTAATTTTTTTCGCAGACACTAGGAACTGATTTCCAAATTTAATGTTGGGCTAAACACCCTTTCACGCGAGGGCCTTTCGGAACCAGAATTTTATGGTGACTTGGTTTACAAATTTAAGAAACTTATAGGAAGGAATGATTTTTCTTTTCAATTCAGAAAAATCATTTCGCGTTACAGACTTATAGGATATAACTTAAATGCTATGCCACAGTCTGCATGCTTACTTTTTAACCCAATCATGGTTGACAACTATGCTGCCTTCTTTAATTTCACGCCGATGGATCGGGCGTCAGAATCTATGATGGCCCCGACATAAAGCTATTCATTTTAGTTGGTTGGGCCGTAGCTTCTTGTCTGTTGCTTGGCCCACCGGGGTTCGACTGGTGTTTTTTTTTTCTTTTGCTCCGGAGTTAGTAAGTTATTGGACGCCCAGGGATTTCCATCGCCGGGCAGCTTACTCAATCTGTGAGTCCTCGTTTTTAATTCATCATGGAGTTTATCATGATTTATTAGTTTGCCCATGATGATTCATTGACTAGTTAGAGGTTCACCACGAGGACCGATCAACTAACTAAATGTTGTGAACCACTGCAGAAGCTGAGGGTGAGGTAAGGTACCTGTAAAACCGGTTTAAGCCCGCCAGTTATTTTATATTACTGATCGTTCCAAGGCGATACTTCTGTGGTGGTTCTTATTGTTTTATTTTTGGTGTTTAAATTTTTGTGTTGTTGGATCCTTATGTATGTTATCATATTTTTAGTTAAGTTTAGGTAACTGAGTAGCCACCTATTGGGAAAACAGCTGCTCATTCGGCTTACGATATGTTTTCATGGTATAAGTACCTGATTGTTAATTTAGTTTTTCCCACCTCGGTTTTTTGGAGAGGGAATCTTTTTCTGATTGCACCTTTTCCTGATCGTTGCCTACTTGTACCTTTCCATATGAAGTTTGGCTTTGATTAGCAAAGCTGTTTGAACATCATGGACAACGGCGACGACAACGACGACAACAGCGACGGACGCTAGAGCATTCGGCTCATGTGAGCTAAAAATAAATAAAACTGAGATCCTTTAGGAACAGTGATCATATTAATGAGAAAAGAGATGGGCCACACCGCGGTTTCGGCTACTTTAGCCACTTCAGTGACCCTTTAGATATGACAAAAAGAAGCCAAAAAGAAAAAAAGTGTAATTTAGTAACAGTTACTTTCAACAAGATAGTCGATATAAAAATATCCAAATGAAGCTTTAGTATACCCATACTCCGGCGTCCGTCGTCGCCGTTGTCCACAATATTCAAACATCTGTGAAACTGCCGGGCCATTCAAAGCCAAACAACTTCATAAAGTCTCCCCGTACAAAATCCATAGTGCAGATTATATTTTCCTTTTGGTCCTTAAAGATCAGCGAGTGTATCCTGATAAATTAAAAATCAGAAATTCATTATCGGTTTAGATTCATTTTCTAACCAACGTTTTACATATTGGCTCGGTTTTGATTTTGCAATATCTAAAGGGTCACTGGAGAGGCTTAAGTAGCCGAAACCGCGGTATGGCCCATCTCTTTTCTCGTTAATATGCTCACTGCTCTGAAAGGATCTCAGTTTAATTTTTATTGCTATAACTGCAGCTGGTGTTGTGCCATGCATCGGCCCTAAAAAGTCTCCCCATCCACCGTCAATAGTGCGGATTATATTTTCCTTTTGATCCTTTGAGATCAGCGAGTGTATCCTGATAAATCAGAAATTCATTATCGGTTTAGATTCATTCTCTACCCAACGTTTTATATTTTTGACTCCTTTCGGCTCAGGTAAGCCAAAACTGTCATAATGAGGGGATTGTCATATCTCTGGCTACCTGTATTCTGAGTCATTGTCAGTCTTACATTTTTAGTGTCCCGATTTAAGGTACCTGGTAAAGTGGTAGAAAAGCTTAAATAGAAAATCATTAATGATAATGAAACTTGTACAATTACAAAAAGATAACATCCACAATACACCAAAATGTAACATGTAAAATTCTTAGAAATATCAATCAATCAAGCGACCTGAATGTTAAGACATGATTTGCACCTGATAGGAATATAAATTGCCACCCACTACTACCTACATATGACCTCTGATCACTAAAGTTTTCAGTCACCTAACAGACGTTCAAGTTGTTTTTCTTATTGATCACATAGGCTGTTAATCATAGGGCCTTGCCGAGATAAACCATGTACAATACTGAGGACTCCAGCCTGACCGAACTAAAAGTAGCTTACCTTGGGTCAAAAGCGAGAAAGGAGTTTGTCATCCTAAAAAATGGTATACCGATACGTCACAAGTTTCGTGCCATGAAAACAATGAATTATGACGATGCGAATCTGTCTGCTGGGGTGCGTCTCAGTGGAAGACGGAAATATCAAAAATTATGTCTAGAAACAATTATTGAATAAGAATGAGCATTTGGTATTTATTTAAATGCTAAATAAGGTCCATACATTCTCATGAAACAATCTTCAAACATATGTCAAAACAATCAATTAAATAACAAGCGAATCAGAAAAATAGGATATACATTTAACAATTTAAAACAAAGTATCATGAGTGAGCATATCTTTAAAAAAATAACAAAAATCATCGAGTAAAGGGGGATGGACTGTACTTAATAACCGTACTGAATATTTAGACTGTAAAAAGTTGATGTTTCAATAGAGTTCGTCATTTTCAAACGTACCTCAAATAACGAAATATCTTATTGATATATTGCTAAAATATTTTGTGGCAAACAGATAAACAAAGTGAGACGTCATAGAAGACCCGAACGTGACCATTAGAATAATGTAATTGTTTATTTGCGACACCATACAAAAATGGATACATTATGTAGTATCATTTTAGTGGCGAGTTTTTTGGTAGCTGATAGTCATTTTAGCATCAGTGAGGCACTCCCAGGGGTTTTGGGGATTCAGGGAGAAGGGATATTTATTTTCATGGATTTGGGGAGAAGGGCCATTTATTTTCAGGGATTTGGAGAGAAAGAATAACTTTTTGGGGTTTTAGGGAGCAGGAAGCAGGGGGCTGAGGTGAGGAAAAACACATTACATTTTAGGGAGCTGGGGAGAAAGGTCATTTTTCTTTCAGGGAGCAGGGAGCAAGTGGGGGGGGGGGGAGGGGGCTCATCAGTATACTATGTCAGTCATTTGCAGCAGGATCTCTTTGTTTGGAATTTTGTCTTGTCACTTGATTGGTTTAGTTCTTAAGTGATAATGGCTGTCTTGTGACATTGCGTTTGCACATAAAGGAACAGGTAGTCATGAACTCCAAGCTTGATATCCAGCACGCTTTAATTTCGCATAGACCTATCGCATATCACGGAGACTTCTTAATGCCTAACTGGCTAGAAGAACTCATCCAGCACACAGGAACTCATATAACACATATGAACTCTTCTAGCACGCAGGAACTCATCTAGCACATATGAACTCATTTAACACACAGGACTCATCTAGCACACACACAGAAACTCATCTAGCACAAAGGAACTCATCTAGCACACGGGAACTCATCTAACACATAGGAACTCATCTAACTCATAGGAACTCATCCAACACATAGGAACTTATCTGGCACACAGGAACTCATCTAACACACAGAAACTCATCTATCACATAGGAACTCATCTAGCACATATGAACTCATCTATCACATAGGAACTCATCTAGCACATAGGAACTCATCTAGCACGTAGCAAATCATCTAGCACATAGCAAATCATCTAGCACATAGGAGCTCATGTAGCACATAGGAACTCATCTAACACATAGGAACTCATCTAGCACATAGGAAATCATCTATCACATATATGTATGCGCTCATCTAGCACGTATGAACGTATCTAGCACACAGAAACTCATATAGCACATAGGAAATCATCTAGCCTATAGGAACTCATCTAGCACATAAGAACACATCTAGCATATAGGAACTATCTAACACATAAGACCTCATCTAGCACATAGGAAATCGCGGTATGGCCCATCCTAGGTTTGACTAGCGGTCGTTTTAGATTAAATAACTTGGCATCAGAGAAAGCAGTGATTGAGTATGGGTACTCGGTAACACATTCCTGAAAAATATCTGTCGGCATGGTTGAAAATATCACGGTACCTTTTTACTACATTAGCCTGAGAACTCTCAATCGTGCTGACACTTGGCTGTACGGTATATTTTTGTAACACTGCTGCTACTTGGAATGGGAAACCAAATTACACTGCTACTACTCGGAGTGGGAAACCAAACTTACATATGCAGCTGGTGTTGTGCCGTGTGGCGGCCCTAAAAAGTCTCCCCGTACATCATCCATTGTGCAGATTATATTTTTCTTTCGATCCTTTGAGATCAGTAAAACTATTTGAAGTATTTCAAATTTATTGTACGTTAAGAATCATCTTCTTAACAGTGTTTTGATTATTTGGTCCCTTTGGGAATATGAGTCTTCGATTTAGACTACACAGGTGTAAATTCTTGAAATTGCAGCAAAAATGTCTGGCTTTTGCTGCCAGCTTTGTAAAGGGTCACTGATGAAGGTTCGTTACCCGAAATTGTACAATATGGCCCATCTCTCGCTTTGAATGTTTTACTGCTTCCAAAGGATCTAACAATTATTTTATTAAACATGATTTTCAGAAGGCAATGACTGAAGTTCCGATATTGTCGACAAACGTTATAAACAGGACTACATTTTCGTTTTCGTTGTCATTTCTCTTGAAATTGTGTTGTTCTGAAGATCATGACTATTTTTTTCTTTTGTGTTTAATGTTGTTTTTGTCGTAACACTGTAAAAGTTGTGTAGTTTTAGCGAACACGTCCAAGTCTGTTTTCACAATTATTCCTCAATGTTCTGATTGCTTCAAACAGCTTAACAAAATATTTCTCAATGCAAGAGGGCATCTTCTTGAATCTCGGCACGGAAGTGTCTAAACTTGCTTTGAAAACCCTATCGTGGGACTTCTCCAAACTTTTGGAAAAGACTTGAAACCAATCAAGGTATCATGATATTTTTTCTTTGACATAATGGCAACGTGATCTGGAGATACTATACATGAGACTGGGGCCTAATGCCAGAGAGATCTAGACTTACTGGGCATAAACAGTACCAGCACATGGATCTAAACGTGTGCCCTCACGTGAGGCGAGTCCATTGCCACCGTGCGGAGTCGGCTGACCAAAGTTTTACAATGTTTATATTGGTATGTCACGAGACTTGCCTAATTAAATTGATATAATTAAGATCCCATTTAATGCCAATTTAATGACTCGTAACTGTCACTCAGGCACGTGGTTTACACAGAGTGTCATGTGATAACTTAGTTTTCATGCCAAATGTGGACACCAATGGTGCAAAACAGCCTACAAGATAACGTAGTCTGATCAACAAATATGCTTTGCATGGCATTGAAAAACAACTCTAATGCTGTTCTGTCTGGAATTACGACCAACCAGGACTTGAATGCATATGAAATGAGCATGTCATTTAGTCTTTTAATCGAGGACCTAGGCTATACATTTTTTCCATGTCAGTGCCCATTACCCCACGTGAGGAGTGTTGAACTTGTAACGTTGTCACACGTTTACTATTGACAGCGGATCTGAGTGGCGTTGGGTTTGGCCTCTAATATCGTCCGCTGGCCACATTCTTTCGCGTTTGGTTATTATAACAAACATACAATACGCAGTTGCAACTAATGCGGTCGCTCATCCGGCATTCTTATAACATGGCCTGTTCATTATCAGCTGTGGTAGCTTTAAGATTGTCTGCATGCTTTGCATCCCTGCGCTCCACAGGACCTCTATGTCTGGGATTTCGTCTTGTCATTGATTTTAACAATTTTCTCAAACACCTTAAGTGGAAATCAGAAGTCTTTTTGCATGACGTTGGTGTACTGACCAGGTCTCACATGGTATATTAGGGTTGGCAGTACCACAGCCTTGTGGATGTCTGTTGACAGCATCGTCATTGATACTTGGTGACCAATTTAGCATACGAGTGAAATGTTCTGTCCACCTTATAGCATATTTATTTGAAAGAAGATTGCTTCCATCAGCACTGAGCAATGTGGCGTCTCCAGTTGAACTCTTTGGGTCATAAATGGTTTTCAGTGCATCATGAAATTTCTTCCATTACTTTTCTGTCCGGCAAAAGGCTGAATTTCTTAGATGCTTTCTTTCTCAGCTAGGAGTCTTGCATATCCCTAAGCTTGGTCTGGACTGTCTGTAGCCGTCTTCTTGGATACTGAGAATTCCTACATCATTGTCATTAAACCAGAGACGGATGTCCCCAATGTTGTTGCAGCTGAAGAATAAACCGCTGTACGAGAAAAAAAAATGTCTAGAGCTTCTTGTCTGTTGCTTGGCCCACCGGGGTTCAAGTAGTGTTTTTCTTTTGCTCCAGATTTTCAGTGTAATGTTGTTTGGCGCCCACGGATCTCCATTGCCGGGTGGCTTATTGTATCTGTGAGTCGTTTTTGATTCATCATGATGGTAATTTATAATAATTTATTTGTTTTTCCTTGATTATTCATTTGCTAGTTAGAGATTCGACACGAGAACCGAACAACTAAATCACTAATGTGTACCACTGCAGTAGCTGAGGGTGAGGTAAGGCGCTTGTAAAATCAGTTAAGTCCCAAGTGGTTTTATATTACTGATTGTTCCAAGGCGATCCTTTTGTTGTGGTTCTAACTGGTTTATGCTTTGGCGTGAAATTTTGTGCTGTTTGCACCTTATGTAAGTTATGTTTGGTAACTGAGTGGTTGCCTATTGGGATATGTTCTTATTATAAGCACCCGATTGTTAATTTAGTGTTTTCTCCACCTCGGTTTTTAGAGAGGGAGATTTCTTTCTGTTTGTGCCATTTCCTGATCGTTGCCTACTTTTGCCTTCTTCTGGGTTCTCTGAAATGAGATTGATTGCATCCAGTTGAATGCAAATCGTCCTGATTCAGCTTGTCTCAGTCAAGTCACTTGAGAGCTTTCTTCTAGCACGCTGGCTATTTCACCATTACGAAAACACGCCCATGTAATATACAGAAAAAAATTTGGTAGTAAAAATGAAAAATTTCACTGGAAAAAAAATATTTTTCTTATTTTTGCTCTAAAACATAGATTGTGGGTACACGTTAGAACCGCCTCGGCGAGGCGGTTCTAACGAGTACCCACAATCTATGTTTTAGAGCAAAAATAAGAAAAATAGGTTTACCCCTGCAAACCCCAGTTTTAGTATATAAAAGTGGGGTTTAGGGGGGTATTTATTGCACGGACATGTTTTCTTGATGACTATGCAACCACAGGTGTGATTAGGCTATTCCATTTACTTGGGCACCTGCCCACTGGGCTGTAAGTAATGGATGGGCTGCCTGTGTTTCAAGGCAGTGCTTTAAACAGACTGGCCACATCTGCATAGTACATAGGCGTGATAATGACATGCTTATCAGCAGTTTTCCCTTTCCAAATGCACATGCCACCAAGTATGACCAAGGGACACAATGAAAACTTTCAGTTTTGTAAGCTATTTATAGGAATTTTGCATTCTAGTTCACAAACCAATGCCAATAACTCTTCAAGACTCCATAAAAAGTTCCAAATAAATAAAAATAAAACTGAGATCCTTTAAGAGCAGTGAACATATTAATGAGAAAGGGGACAGACCATACCACGGTTTCGGCTACTAAACCCTCTTCAGTGACCCTAAAGGTTGTCTTTGAACAAGCAGTTTAAGAAAACATCTACGAAATGCTTGAATAGATGGATACCAGAGCATGGAATGCATGGAGCTCACTTACAGCTTTGTTGGCATGATGGTTTTCTCATTGTTGATTGGTTATCCTTGTGTTTTGCCAAACTCTCTTTAATGACATTGTCTTCACTGATCTAAATATTTAGTTGCACTTGTGTTTTATATTCCACTTAACACGTAAGGTCATGTGAACATTACAAAAGCATGCCCAGGCTATATATAGAGATTTTTAAAAGCTGTAAAATTGAAAATTTTCAATTGAAAAATATTGATTTTAATATTTTTGCTCAAAAACAGTTCTAACGAGAACCACAATCTATGTTTTGGATCAAAAGTAAGAAAAATATGTAACCCCCTGAACATCCCAGTTTTGCTCCATAGAAGGTGGGTTTAAGGAGATATGCATTGCACGGACATGTTTTCTAGATGAAGAAGAGACCTCAGTCGGGAACTACTCTCGACCCATGGTATTACCACTATGCCACGGAGGCGTCTCCAAACCATGCAAAGGTTATGTTAAACAAAGACTATAGAGAAATTTAAAACTTTGAAATCATTTTAATTTCAACATATACAAATGGTACTAAATTTTTAACATGGTCATATGAATCTGAAAATGAAACACAAGGCAAATCATTACACATGATTAGAAGTGTAATTTTCGAGTAAGCAGCACACTTGAGAATGAACAACTACATGTACATGAATCGATTAAATCATATACTTGACATACACGAACATAAAAAACCATAGGAAATTCTAAAACATAAAAAGTTTTCAATTTAAAAATACACAATCTTACACCGGTTTTATAAAAAACTTTTTTTTTTAATTTTGATAATAAAATTAATACTATGATGATACTAATGGCACAAATTTTATATTCATACACTTATGGCTATAATGATGAAATTGCATAGTAAAAATGTATAAATGAAAATTTTGATGTTATGATCTTGAAACTGTTAAAAATTTGATATGCATTTAATATGAAATTTATAATGAAAATGGCAAAAAATGAAAACTGTCAAACTTGTTAAACAGTTTGTTTGTATTTTGGTTTAACATCAGAAGGCAGTCAACAACTTTTCAGTTATTTCAGGACAGAGCAGCCACTTCTG
This sequence comes from Rugalucina vietnamica, assembly GCA_964017185.1. Taxonomy (NCBI): domain Eukaryota; kingdom Metazoa; phylum Mollusca; class Bivalvia; order Lucinida; family Lucinidae; genus Rugalucina; species Rugalucina vietnamica. The sequence goes on from OZ024877.1 coordinate 51,958,821, forward strand.
GGTACTAATATGTACTACAGGTAGCCATGTCTTTCTCAAGGACACAAACCCTGGGAGAGGTGGGGCTTGAACCTACATTTCTTTTTGGAGTCTGTAATCAGTATACTACTAAGCAACCATACTCCCAAAATGGTGACAAGTAAATACAATATTTTATAGTTGGAAATGCTTCCCTATACATGATTTTATGTACTTGAAATCAGCCTTTAAATAAAACTTCATTCAAAAATCCATAGAACAGGCAAATACAGGTGTACAACATTTTCTAACATGAACCACCCTATAGAGAACAGCTGCCAGTCAACACAGACAGACCAATACAACTTGTTTGAGCATAAAGCAGGCTTTACCTTGCCAAACCAAATACTTTAAGACTTTTTTTTTTTTTTTTTTTACAAATTTTCTATTTTTGAATCAATGGCAATTCTTAAAATCCCGAGCAATTCTGACTTTGCCAATTCTGTTATTGTGTCACTATCACCCTTCTCAATGTCCGTGCAAGACTCAGTTTTCATCTCTGCATTTTCTGTTTGGACATCATCATCTTTGCCTGTTTTACAAGATTCTGCTCTCTGCTTTGAATCTTCTGTTTGGACATCATCTTTGTCTGTGTGACAAGATTCTACTTTCTGCTCTGAATCTTCTTGGACATCATCTTTTTCTGTTTTACAAGATTCTACTTTCTGCTCTGAATTATCTGATCTTGAAGATGATTCTATTGGCTGTTTATCTGTGTTAGCTTCGGTGGCTTGGTTGTTAGTCTTCTTAATGACTTCATCTGCAGTATCCTTTAAAACAATGTAGCAAAATTTAATCATATCAACGCCTCGTGGGAAAACCAACAATGTGGTTTCGGAACAGGTCCGACACAAACCTGCCTGTACAAGCACAGAAAAGAGCTAGAAGCTTGAAATTTTGGATTTAAGTAGAAGAGGAACTTACTATCCAGTAGCGAAAATAAAGGTGCTGATCAGCTTCACGGTTACCGCGAAGCTGATGTGCGTCTTTGTTTTCGCCTATGCAGATTGTTGGTTTTCCCATGTGGTGGCTCATATGTATAGTATGAACTGCGAAGCTGATCAGCGCCCTTGTTTTCGCTACATGGATAGTGCAATTCCTATACTTTCTAAATCCAAAATCTAGTCATCTTCTGTGCTTGCACAGCTCGGTTTGTTTCTGACCAAGTCGGAAACCCCGAAGACCGGTTTTCTCGCGTCGCGGCTCGTATTATGTCAGAGTGTTACATCAGGCTCTTCTGATCTATACTTGCTAAGACAGAACAAACGATCACACTGTTCTGCGTCTTCCTATGAACCGCAAGCCAGTCTACTGATTTGTACACATCTGCGCTAATCTTAATTATTCAGCAAGCTTGGTGTCAACAATTTTTCACTCCTGATGAAGCCACCTTTTTACTGGTAATTAATTTATTTAAGCATGGCGTCCCTTTTATGGGACATAGGCAAACAAAATAGCCTGCAGAATGCGGCGTCCGATCGTGGGCTATTCTGTTCGCTTAGAGATTTTTATTAAAAACTGAACAAAATTAAAAAAAATTCACTCCTGACGCCCCTAAAAAATGAAATTGGACTCCCCCAAATGATTAAGATGGGTAAAATCCATTTGTCAAATATGGGTTAACCAGTACTATGCAGAGTTAAATACTAATGCGAGTCGCTGTACAAGCACAGAAGATGGCTAGAATTCATTAGAAATTTTTTGATATTTTTTCTTCTTGTTTGCTCAAAACATAGATTGTGGGTAAACTTTAGAACCGCCTCACAATCTGTATTCTGGAGAAAAAATAGGTATACCCATGCACATCCCAGTTTTTCTGTATAAAGTGGGGTTTAAGGGGGTATATATTGCATGGGCATGTTTTCCTGATGAAAAAAAAGTTTTGTTCCTCACCTTTTCATTGAGGTCTGGTTTGTTTTCGTTGTTATTGTTTATCTGTTCAGCAGTGCTATCTTTCTCATGTCCCTGGAATAACAAGGATCACAATAAATATGCCTGTGATTCTTAAAGCAAACAATGATGCAACATTACACACCGTAGCAAAATGAGCCTTGAAGCAAGAAAACCTGTCTTTAGGGTTTTCGACCAGGTCTGACACAAACCGGGCTGTACAAGCACAAAAGAGTTTCGGATTTAAGAAGAAGAGGAACTGTACTATCCGAGTAGCGAAAACATAGGCGCTGATCAGCTTCGCAGTAACTGTGAAGCTGATCTGCGCCTTTGTTTTCGCATAAGCAAAAATCTGGTTTTCTCATGATGCGGTTCAAATGGAATCAGGTGAGTAAAAGACAGATTGAATGAACAACCTACACTGATTTGCTGTAGGTTGCTGCCAAATAGATACAGCTTCCAATCACCCTGCTCTATTTTGTCACTTGTCATGTGAAGTTGCATCAATCTGCACTGTATGAAATTTGGTTGCATCTCAGATATACAGGGTGAGGATAGGTAGGTCAAAGAAAGTGTACAATTGTGGTTGTTTGTTTGCTTAAATAATATACATTGCATTTTTTTATTTGATGCTTAATGTACATGGTCAACAACTAATATCTAAGGTTATATCAGGACCGTTAATTATTCTATCCACACTGATCTGGGTCCCCTTCCGGAGGCAGACCACCAGTATTTGGTGCACATCATTAAGTGACAAATGCTCTTCTTAAAGAGCGACTGTAGATATATTTTTATCACAAAATCTTTACGCAGAATATACTTGACAGAAATGTTTGCGTTGAGATTAAACGTCCTTGTCAACAGTTTTTCAGTCATGTCGGGACCCAGCCACCGCTTCCTGGGTTTTACCCAGTACTCTGGGGCGCAAATGTGTCTTGCTCAAGGACACTACACGGTGCCGCCAGTGGGGAGCGAACCCAGGACCTCTTGATTCGGTATCCGATACTCTACCACTGCCCCATCGGGTTCCCCTCAGCAAAAATAGGATCCTTGTTTTGCATAGGCATAGAATTTAAGTGGGCATACTGTACCTCAGCAAATGTCCAAGGGGGTGGGGCCTGATTTTCACACCTTTTCAACGCAAATTTCCACACCTTAAAGCCTGAAATTCCAGTAGTGTACCAGGCTTTCTGTACGGTGTATAAACCTGAAGACGAAAGTACAAAAAGAAAGGTAAAATACAAGTATAATGAAGGCAGAGTCAGGTTTCAGGTGTTATCAAAGCTCAGACAGGCACAGCTAGTAAACCTACTCTCTAACCTTAACATCTAAAATCCAATAAATGTAGATGCCTATGGGCTGCGCTGCAAGGAAACCGGTCTTCCGACCAGATTTGACACAAAGCCCTGTACAGTAACAGAAGAAGGCTAGACACTTGAAATTTCGGCTCTTAAGAAGAAGAAGAAGAAAAACTGTACTATCCATGTAGTGAAATGGCGCTGACCAGCTGTGCAGTTACAGTTACTGCACAGCTGATCAGCCCCTTTGTTTTCGCACAGGCAAAAATCCAGTTTTCTAATGACACCGCTCCTATAATTTCAAAATCGAGACTGAATGCCTATAAATCCTGGTCCAAAAAAACACACTTTCTGTCAGCAGAGGACCCCTGTGGTGACATATTACTAATACTAGCATCAACTTAAGTACACTTCAACCTCATTATAACATGCCTCATTATAATGCCATTTTCAATATAAAATGACTATTTGCTATATATCTATAGTAAGTAACCTGATTATAACACGGTTCATTTATAACATGGTCTGCTTCCATAGATCCCATAGACTATAACGAGGTTGGCCTGTATAATGTAAAGATTTCAAAATGGCCGTATATCTCTATGGCTAGACTGATATGCTAAATTCTGCTTCTGCACCAAAAGATGTGCAAGAAAATTAACCTCTACTGACCATCATATCTGTATCCTTCCTCCGGGGCGAACTGGCTGGTCAGTTTGTAGCCCCTGATCACCCTCACTGGGTGCCCAGTCTCAACATTCCTACTCAATGCCAGGTTACCACGGGTCAGGGTCTGGTCCTTAGACTGTGGGGCTGTACGTAAGTTCTGGAAAGTATACTTTATTATCATATCACAAACAAAACCAACATTAATTGTCATTTGATCTTGCAGAATGTTAAATCCAAAGATTCTTCACTTTATTTTGCACTTAGCACTTTCAGGGGCAGATCAGGAGAGAGAGATTCAAAATTATAAAGTAAACTGGTCGCAAGAGGGGTGGGGGGTGGGGGGTTTGCATACAAGTCTTAAAATTCATTAACACAATGTAGTATGTTTTTCCCTGCAATATTACATGAATATTGTTGCATTGCAGAATAAACTTCATTTTGTTATTTGCAACTACCGCCATGACTTAGTGACAAAACCAAAACAGTTGTAAATCAGCTTGTTTCAGTCTGACAATGGTATTTGATGAAATCTGTACCTTCGGTTTGTTGGCTGTGCCTTTCAAATCTCGTCCACCTGAAAGAAATCGAGAATAACAAGTACATGTATCTGCTCATATACTATTTGTGACCTAAGCTTTAAAATAGGTGTTGGTCAATTAGAAATTCATTTACAAGTCTATTCACCTTCTTCGAACAAACACACTAAAGAGAGTGCATTGATAAAGACCAAGGACAAACTCTGTCAAAGCTTCAGTTAAACCAGCAGAAGTTGGAATGGACCAAACAGTGCTTGAAAAAATACTCTTTTAAACTTTATTTACTTTACTTCAATTACACATGTACATAGAAAGCTCATGGAACTTACTTGCATGTTTTTCATGTGGTCAGATATGGTGGAGGGAACAGAACTCTAGCAGGAAAAACACCAAACATGGACAGGCGACCACTACCCTGCCAGATGCCTTTTTTCCAGAATCATACTCAGACGCAGAGGTGGCAGGCCAGCATTTAACCATTACTTTATCCATACAGTGTTATAAAGGGAGCACAGATACATGAACCAATGAAACATACCTTCTCCAGTATATGTGAAACATTCACCGAGATCAATATTATCATCATATCCTCCAGACAAAGCTATAGAGTAGGCTCCTTCAGGTCCACCATGTATACCAGCAACTGTCGGTCTGAAAAACAATACAGAGCTATAGAGAAGGCTCCTTCAGGTCTACCATGTATACCAGCAACTGTCGGTCTGAAAAACAATACAGAGCTATAGAGTAGGCTCCTTCAGGTCCACCATGTATACCAGCAACTGTCGGTCTGAAAAACAATACAGAGCTATAGAGAAGGCTCCTTCAGGTCTACCATGTATACCAGCAACTGTCGGTCTGAAAAACAATACAGAGCTATAGAGAAGGCTCCTTCAGGTCCACCGTGTATACCAGCAACTGTGGGTCTGAAAAACAATACAGAGCTATAGAGAAGGCTCCTTCAGGTCCCGTGTATACCAGCAACTGTGGGTCTGAAAAACAATACAGAGCTATAGAGAAGGCTCCTTCAGGTCTACCATGTATACCAGCAACTGTCGGTCTGAAAAACAATACAGAGCTATAGAGTAGGCTCCTTCAGGTCCACCATGTATACCAGCAACTGTCGGTCTGAAAAACAATACAGAGCTATAGAGAAGGCTCCTTCAGGTCCACCGTGTATACCAGCAACTGTGGGTCTGAAAAACAATACAGAGCTATAGAGAAGGCTCCTTCAGGTCCCGTGTATACCAGCAACTGTGGGTCTGAAAAACAATACAGAGCTATAGAGAAGGCTCCTTCAGGTCTACCATGTATACCAGCAACTGTGGGTCTGAAAAACAATACAGAGCTATAGAGAAGGCTCCTTCAGGTCCACCATGTATACCAGCAACTGTCGGTCTGAAAAACAATACAGAGCTATAGAGAAGGCTCCTTCAGGTCTACCATGTATACCAGCAACTGTCGGTCTGAAAAACAATACAGAGCTATAGAGTAGGCTCCTTCAGGTCCACCGTGTATACCAGCAACTGTGGGTCTGAAAAACAATACAGAGCTATAGAGAAGGCTCCTTCAGGTCCCGTGTATACCAGCAACTGTGGGTCTGAAAAACAATGTCTGTGCAAGAGTCTGACACTCTAGTTTAAATTTCATATTTTAATATACAGTTATGTCATAAGGCAGCTGTACACAGTCTCCCTGTATACCATCCAATGTGAAAATATAATTTTTGCGTTTAATATCAAATTGAGTATGTTACTGTTCACCATTCATCTTCTAAATTGAAATACATTTTGATAACTGGATAATTTAAAACTATTATTGACTCAACTGTTTTCCTAACAGAATTTTCTCGGTTCATTATGTCATTTTCATGAGGAAACTGTAAAGGCTTAACTTAAGCAACTGTGCTTGAGACTGCTATAAGAAAACGTCTACAGACGCTATATAGCCTGTTCTGATGTTGAATTTACAGTGCATTATCGTGAATAGTTAATGCCAGCTCATTTTGTACCATACCTATGCACACCATCTCTGCAACATTCCATTCTAGTAAGCCACACTGTCCCAACATCAATCCCCACCACAGCACCATAGAAGTTGGGTCTGTTAGGCTCCACCTTTTTGGGAGTGTCATCCTCTTCTAGCCACTCCTGAACCTCTTTTGTAAGCTCCTCCTTTGTGGGAGTGTCCTAAAATGTAAAATGAACTAATAAGATTTCTGATCTATTAAACTCCACCCAATTGGTGTTCAATCTTCTTCTAGCCAATCATGAACTTCCTTTGTAAGAAACTCATTAGTTGGTGCATCCTAAAATGTATATCTATCCAAAGTTTGGTCTATAAAGGTGTCATCTACCTCTTGTATGTAGCTTCTTCCAACTTCTTACGAAGCTTTTCCTAAGTAGGAGTTTTCAAATGTTTACATCATAAATATAAAATTTATAATGATGTAAAATACTGTAGATCCGGAAATATTCGCGAGAACTTAATTTTCGCGAAGTGGTTACCTCCCGAATTAAACTTTATAGAATACATGGACACTCACTCGCGAATTCAAGAACTCGCTAATAATTCGGAAATAGAAAATTCGCGAAATAAAAGTCACGCAAAAATTTCCGAATTTACAGTACATGTACATTGTATATGCACACTTATATCCAGTTGTGAAATGCCCTTGTTTTTACTATACAATGTATCCATGGTGCTTATTGATATTATTTGCCCCATCTGGGGCTATTCTGTTTGCTTACAGAAATTTCATCCAAAAAATGGAATAAAATTTTAAAATAACACCTGCGGCCCCTAAAAATGAAAGTGGACTCGTCAAATTGATAATGATGGGAGAATCGATTCGTCAAATATGGGTTAACAACAGTTGACCATTTTCCCATGCTCAGGTAGCTATTGAAATGCATGGTCAGACTGATTTTTTTTAGTAAATGTCAAGAAAGTAGTCAGTTGTCTTACGATTTGGCTTTCCTGTAATGTACGAGACTTACACTTCCTTGAAGCCTGGCTGATCTTCGTCTTACTCCAGTCAAGGACCCGTGGGTTGAGTGATCTACGTTTTGTTCCAGAAGAGGGCGTTTCTTGGGCCTTGAACTCTCAGAATCTGCTTTTCTTTTCAAACCAGACTTCTTCAAGGTGATTTTTGGCATGGACTTAAACTGAAAGAAGAACGTCAGAATAACATGTCGGTGAAATATATACCCCCTCATACCCCACTTTTAAGTAGTAAAACTGGTGTATGCACGGGTATAGCTATTTTTTCTTATTTTTGATCCAAAACATAGAATGTGGGTACTCGGTGAGGCGGTTCTAACGTGTACCCACAATCTATGTTTTGAGCAAAATAAGAATATACAAAAAATTTTCAGCTGCAGATTTTCAGTTTTCAAAGCTAAAAAAATCACTGTTTATTGCATGGGCATATTTTTGTAATGGAAGAATAAAAGATGTCACATGACAGTGTGCCTGGCTGCATTTGGCTTTGTCAACCATTATGGCCAACTCAACACATTACCCAAATCTTGATGTTCAAACAAGGCATCCACACAACCGTCTTTCTCTCTGTGCTCTTGTAACATTGTAGTTTTGCTTATGCAGCCCAAATTTCTATGTGTATGCACTGTGGGGATGTGCATGCACGAATGCTAGATAATGTTAGATAAAAATTGGTTGTCACATGCATTGTTCCTCATACATGAAAGCAAGGGCTCTCCTACATATTTCATCTGAATACATATTCACATCACGAAAACATGTCCATGTAATGTATACCCCTTTGAACCCCATTTTTTATTTAGCAAAACTGGGGTATCCAGGGGTATACCTATTTTTCTAATGTTTGCTCCAAAACATAGATTGTGGGTACTCATTAGAACCACCACAATCTATGTTTTGAGCAATTATATTAAAAATATCAAATTTTTTCTGGTGAAATTTTCAATTTTTCAGCAGAAAAAATTTCTCTATATATTGCATGGGCAATTTTTCGTAATGGGCAGAGCTCATGACAGTGTTCCTGGCTGCATTTGGCTTTGCCAACCACAGGGCTCTCACTACCATTTTTGGGAATGGGGCCAGGGCCCCTGGCATTGGGAAAATTAGCAGCGTTTCGGTTAAAATTGGGAAAATAGTATATAGGCAAACAAGACCCAGAACATGGCTATACCTGGTTATCTGGTTGTTGTAACCATTTTGTTTATTAAGTTTAAGAAATTTAAGTAGTTTGGGTCATAAAAGTGAAGAAAGTTATTCTTTGAAAAGTTTCCTGCCTCTTTCACAGACCGTGTCTTCACTGATTTTTTTGGAACGGCCTTACAAGAAGGAATGGCCGAACAGTACTGTGCAAAATCTATCTGGGTACGAATAAAATAATACACATAATTAAAAAAGAAAACTCCTGGTCTGCATTATTTATCAGAAATAAATGAGTTCATTTCATACAGCACAAAAAAATAATAAATTTGTAGTGTACCACGGCGATATTTGCAGTCAAATTTGGCAAATCAGTATCGATATCGCTTGGAAAGCAATGCGATTCGCTCTCGCTTAGATCAGAAGGGAAATTACTCTAGCAGTCAGTATAAAAACCGGAACAGTCTACCGGTCCCGACCAAAAGATGTGTGTGTTTAGTGGTGTTTCCACGGATCGAAAATTGTATTGTAATTTAGTGTTAAATTCTGGTATTTCGGTAATTCGTAGCACCGAGCGTCTTTGGTAACGATTGTCGTAAGAAAGAAGATGGCGGCTTGTGGGGGAAACGAAATCTGCAGTTGCTTGATATCGAAAATAAAATAGGATTTCTCCATGCGAGTGGATGTGAAGTGAATTATCTCTATGGATCCTTGTTACAGGCCCTCCCATCTACAAAACGGCTAAGTGGCGTTTCTCAGAAATCTCAAAAAGGAGTAAAAAGATAAAGCAAACAAAAAGGTATGTAAATATATGTAGTGACCATCTTTTACTATAATATAGATTCTTATGAATTATATATCTCAAAAAGAGAGTGCATTCAGCAGGCTCGGGACAAATCAAAATTAAGCTACAGAGCTCGATTTAGCTATAGTAGCTAAAAGGAGCTTTAAAATTGTGTATATTTCATATATGATATATAATAAAAAGACTCATTGAAAAAATTGCAAGTAAATGATTAATAAAAAATGTTAACTACTTTGTATGGGTTGTGTAAACATTAAATTTGAGAAAATCCAGCCAAGATTTTTTTGCAAAAACTTCATTTTATACAGGGGTCCTGCTGGACCTAAACATTAGGGAGAAGTGACTCCAGTTTCTCTCCAGGAAAGTTAGGGAGAAGTTTGGGTACCAAGGGAGAAATGATAAAAATAATGTCAGCCAAGGTGGAAAATAGATTGCTTCGACGTTTTTAAACCTTCATTTAGAAATATAAACTATTTGATAAGTCATTCTGTTGTTCTAGTATGCTGGCTGTATCATTCACAATCACCTTATTTTTTGTTCTGCTTTAAAGATACATGTAAGTAGAAAACAATATCAAAGCTCTAAATTATATCTAACAATATGTGTATCAAATATGCTGATTCATTTTATCAGAGCTCCATTTGAAGAAACACTGAACTTTTTTAGAAATTTACTAGCAAAATGAGCCTTCTAGCTTTTACACAGAAGTCCAAACGTGATCTTAAAAAAGAATCTAAAAATAGAATAAAATACTAGAGGACCATTGGTCCTGTAGCTCACCTGAGAGATTATCACATTGTAAGCTCATGAGATTTAAATTAATTGAGAATTGACCAATGAAAGTCTATGCATGGAAACTATTGACCCCCGGGGCATGGCCAAATTTGACCCAGGGGCATGACTGGCACAATTTATAATGGGGACTACCAAACATTGCTACATACAAAATATAGAAGCTCTGGGCCTTTTGGTTTCAGAGAAGAAGATTTTTTTAGTTTTTCCCATTGTAAGTCTATGGAGACTATCTACCCCCGGGGCGTGGCCAAATTTGACCCCAGGGGCATGGCTGGCACAATTTATGTAGAGGACCATTAGCCATTGCCACATACAAAATATCAAAGCTGTGTGCCCTGTGGTTTCAGAGAAGAAGATTTTTGAATTTTTTTCCCATAGCAAGTCTATTGAGACTATCAACCTCCGGGGCCTGGCCAAATTTGACCACAGGGGCATGAATGGCACAATTTATGTAGAGGACCATTAGCCATTGCTACATACCAAATAACAAAGCTGTGGGCCTAGTGGTTTCAGAGAAGAAGATTTTTTTAGTTTTTCCTATTGTAGGTCTATGGAGACTATCGACCCCCGGGGCGTGGCCAATTTTGACCCCGGGGACATGATTGGCACAATTTATGTAGAGGACCATTAGCCATTGCCACATACAAAATATCAAAGCTGTGGGCCCTGTGGTTTCAGAGAAGAAGATTTTTTAATTTTTTTCCCATAGTAAGTCTATGGAGACTATCAACCCCCGGGGCGTGGCCAAATTTGACCCCAGGGGCATGAATTGCACAATTTATGTAGAGGACCATTAGCCATTGCTACATACCAAATATCAAAGCTGTTGGCCTAGTGGTTTCAGAGAAGAAGATTTTATTAGTTTTTTTCCTATTGTAGGTCTATGGAGACTATCAACCCCCGGGGCATGGCCAAATTTGACCCCAGGGGCATGAATGGCACAATTTATGTAGAGGACCATTAGCCATTGCTACATAACCATTAGCCATTGCTACATACCAAATATCAAAGCTGTTGGCCTAGTGGTTTCAGAGAAGAAGATTTTTTTAGTTTTTTCCTATTGTAGGTCTATGGAGACTATCGACCCCCGGGGCGTGGCCAAATTTGACCCCAGGGGCATGATTGGCACAATTTATGTAGAGGACCATTAGCCATTGCCACATACAAAATATCAAAGCTGTGGGCCCTGTGGTTTCAGAGATGAAGATTTTTTAATTTTTTTCCCATAGTAAGTCTATGGAGACTATCAACCCCTGGGGCGTGGCCAAATTTGACCCCAGGGCCATGATTGGCACAATTTATGTAGAGGACCATTAGCCATTGCTACATACCAAATATCAAAGCTGTGGGCCCAGTGGTTTCAGAGAAGAAGATTTTTTTTAGTTTATCCAATTGTAAGTCTATGGAAACTATCCACCCCCGGGGCGTGGCCAAATTTGACCCCAGGGGCATGGCTGGCACAATTTATGTAGAGGACCATTAGCCATTGCCACATACCAAATATCAAAGCTGTGGGCCCTGTGGTTTCAGAGAAGAAGATTTTTTAATTTTTTTCCCATAGTAAGTCTATGGAGACTATCGACCCCCCGGGCGTGGCCAAATTTGACCCCAGGGGCATGAATGGCACAATTTATGTAGAGGACCATTAGCCATTGCTACATACCAAATATCAAAGCTATGGGCCTAGTGGTTTCAGAGAAGAAGATTTTTTTAGTTTTTCCCATTGTAAGTCTATGGGACCTATCTGTTGCCATGGAAACCACAATTTTGATACAATCTGCTCCAAAACCTAATGCCATCAATCCCCCAACCCAATTATGGTTCACATTAAATTTGATCAAGATCGGCCTACTAGCTTCAGAAATATTCTTATTTGAAATTGTGGACGGACGGACTACGGACGACGACGGACGACGGATGCCTGCCTGTCCTATAAGCTCACCTGTGAGCCTTCGGCTCAGGTGAGCTAAAAACCCATTCTGTTATCAGTATCCATGAAAAGAAAATAATTATCCAATACAAACTCATCAAACAGATCTACTTTCAGTTTCACTTTCTCTTTTGATCTCATTTGGAATACCTCGGTTAAAGTTGTGTAACGTTTTACAGACCGAGCACTGTACTTCTGTATATTTTAAATTATGAAAACTATAATGCTTGAAACACGTACCGAGCAAGATGCTATTTAAAAGACTATATTGATGTTGAACGAGATGAGCCACACTAAGAGCACCGCCTTGGAACGGTTAGTAATACAATTACTAGGGGGCTTAAACCGGTTTTATGGGATCCCAACCCTCGCCCTAGGTCTTGGTGTGGTTCATACACGTCGTTTTGGAAAAACTGTCGGATTATGCTGGATATTAGTTCTAATGCAAAAACTGATATGTGACTGAATGGTTTCAAACCGAGTCTACGTTCAGGAACTCATAATTAAAAACGTAATTTGCTCAACACTGACAGGCTTGAAACCCCTATGGTTTCGTTGGCTATCCCACTATAGCCTAAATCACTGGCTTCCCAGGAACTTCTACTTGAGACTCCATATTGGTCCAGCTATCGCAATGATCTCTGTGACCAAGGCCCAGCTATCGCAATGATCTCTGAGGCCAAAGAGTCTCAAATGTTCGTTCAGCACTAAGAGGTTCAACACTAGGGGATAAGAGCTATCGCAATGATCTCTCGTTATCCCAAATCCTGAGCTCCGTGCCACGAAGCCTATTTACTACTACATCATCAACTGCCTGCAGTCTCTCTCTTCGATCTAAACCGTCCGACTTCTTTCACAATAATGACTGTCACCACGTCGCTTGCTCCTTTTATACCCATCTAGTCACGTGCAATATTTGGGTTGTTCCATTATTACGGGAAAGTCCATTTTAGAAAACTAAGTAGGTAAATCAGGTGCGAAAGCGATTTCCATGTAAAACACGACACACATCGATTTTAAGCGGAAAAACTGTCCGAATTAAGCGATTTTACATGGCGAATATCAAAGTAAGAGCTTTTAATGAAATTTCAACACAAACTGCGGTTTTTAAAATGGATATTCGTCACACTATCTCCCCTTCAAGAAAATTCGTCCCGAATTTCGTTTTATATATTTATGTCTCCAACTAGGTTCTTATACCAAAAGAAATAAAAAGCAAAATGTTCCCATATTGTTTGAACGATTCAATCTAGAATATGCATGGATAAGGCAACCCCGGTCTGGCAGTTGTCATTATCCCACCGCTGCCACCACTGTAACGTTTTGGTAATGCTCCGAGCGGTCCTATCCACAAATTCAACAATTAAAAACACTATATAAATTTTCCACAGGACTGATTGTCAAATGATTGGTTATGCATATAACTACTGTGCAACAAAAACTAGACTACTTTGTCTACAATCTTGATTAGGATTTCATTGAGCAATAAAAGAATCACAGAATAATCACCAGAAAACATATATACGAGTTCAAGCTGTTCTCAACTGAGATGGTCTGAAACCTCACAGACCACTTGCTGCTCAAAGACTATCCAAGTCAAACCTTCCCACAACTCTACGGTTTGCAACTCCTAGTTGCAAGGCTATCCTATAGCCTAAACGTCTATATGGCTATCTCTCTATAGCCAATATGTCTCTGGAGCTTCCCAAGAGTTTGTCTGAGACCAGCTGGTTCAAGTACCGCAATGGTCCTTTAAACCGTATAGGCCTCAGGTGTGCTCAGCACTATGATGAACTTAAGCAATGCTTTGGTCTCCAGGTATCGCAATGATCCCTTAGAAACCTAACACTGCCTTCAGTTCGTGCCACGAAGCTTTCTCCAGTTGACAATCACTACTGCCTTCTGCTAATTCGATCTGCACCGTCTGAATAACTGGACAGCAAGACGGCAATTCTCAATTTTCGCTCGCTTTTATACCCATATTTGGGCTGTACCATTAGCCATCTTGGGGAACAGGTTGAACTCATAAATCTGATTAGTATGATAATTGGAGGTTTCTTTATCTTAAATCTACAAGAAAGTAAATGATTCGTATGCATAGACGATATTCTGCTAAATGCTTCTTGCATTTTCATATTTCAAAGAATTAAATCTTTGGAAAACATGTCTTGTTTTCCTCATAAAAAATGGTTCCGTCCATTATCAATTTATTGAGCGAGGCGTTTGATTACAAGCGTCTATTGATCTGATTAAAACATGGCGGCCCCCATGGAATTTGTGAAATTCAACACGAAAACAAGGAAATAAAGTGCATATATAGACATTTCAAGCAATTTCTGAATAAGAATACAATAAAATACAGAGGGCTTCATTCGGGAGACTGGGTGTGACCATCATAGACGGTAAGTTTGCCTAGTTTGGCTTGCATGTAGTTCTCATTTCGTCACAGTTGGAAGTTGGCAATGTCATTATCCAGGTCATTTACCAGTTGACACTGCTGAGTGATCAATGAAGCGTGTCAATTGAGATTTGACACAATTATCACATAAAATCAGATAATTGATATGCTGAAGGGATTAACCAAACAACTGACAGATTTGTGAAATACTGACAGGTAACAGAGATATGGATTATATTCCACTCGTTTTTGAGCGAAGTTTTTCGCCATAGAGCCCTGTAACTGGACCCCTGTTTATATTTGCAGGAAATGAGATGTTATAAAATACCTCATTGTGGCAGTCATTGCATAAAAAATGGAATCCCAAACACAGAGCACAATTTATGCAGCACAAAAAAATATGATAGCATATCTAACAGTACTTTTGATCGGGGTTTTATGAATTCTCATTTTCTGAAATAAACAAAAAATGGTGTTTTTAGCAGAAATTTCTTCTTTAGATTTTCCAAAAAATGTTGTTTACACAAAATATTTTAAAGTGTTTTGGCACCCTTATTTGATATGTGCTTCAAACTAAAGAGCTTTCAAAACCATGCATTTTGATATAAAGTTGATAAAAATCGGCTGGGAAATAAGAAAGTTATAGGCAATTTAAGATACAAAAAATGATTATATGAGCGCCGCCATTTTGTTTTTCGTTTAGTTTTCATATTTTTATTAAAATCAAAATAAACACTGAACTCAATTATTAATAAATACTTCTTCAAGCATTTGGGGCAGTTAGTTATACATTCTGAAGAAAGATTTTTCAAAATCGCCCGAGAAATAGAGCAATAAGAGCAATTTGAAAATATTCAAAATGGCCGCCAGGAGTCTACTTTTGGTAATGCATGGAGTCTAAATTAAAACGGAAAAAACCAAATTAAATGAATTTTTCCGAATATTTTCATATCAAACTTTGATAGCTGTTTATTTCTAGCAACTGGCCATATTGTTAATCGAATTGGCACACATTCTGTGTTAAAGCATACATGTGATATCTCCCTATTTCAGAGGGATCTCCCTATTTTTGAGCAAATCTCCCTATTTGGAATTTCAAAATTTCCCTATATAACTTATACATCTCCCTATTTCAAATTTCTGATCTCCCTATTTGAAATCAAGAATTTCCTACTTTGTTTAATCATTCTCCCTATTTTGAAAAGTAAATCTCCCTATTTGGCTTCTCAGCTGTATCACATGTATGGTTAAAGGAATCCTTCAATTTTGATTTTATCCTAATTTTTTAACCTCATCTAGAAAACAAAATGGCGGCCGTCCATATTCCATACTTAATTACCCATAACTTTCTTATTAGACCACCGATTTTCATCAAATTTATATCAAAATGCTTGGTTTTTAAAGCTCTTGAATTTGAAGTAAACATCATTTAAGGGTACCAAAACACTTTAAGTTGTTAACAATTTTAATCGAGTTTTTGCCTGCAATTTTTTCACAATGTTGAAGTTTAATAAAACATAGATGAAATATGCACAATTTTTATAGCTCCTTTTAGCTACTATAGCTAAATCGAGCTCTGTAGCTAAATTTTGATTTGTCCCGAGCCTGTTCAGTAATGGTCAGTAGCCATAATAAGAGCATGCCGATCGTCATTCAGTCGCATTTTCAAAGATGAACCAGACCTGCTTATGTGTTACAAACGATGTTTCAACCAGCTTGACAATAATTTATCTTAGGCATTCAATACCGATCTGTATTATGTTGTCATGTTGAAAATCAGCTGATCATTCAGAAATCAGCTGGAAGCCACGAAAACACATTACAAAGAGAAATACATAGGCAACGGCCAATAATATCTTCCTACGGGATTGAGAAGTCCAAGCTCTGCCAATACTCTCTTGTTATCAGCAATGTTCCTCCGTCGAAGCTCTTCATAACTTGGTATATCTGACATCTTTCAAAATGTAAACAAACAAACGCGTTGTTTTTCCCGCGTTTTAACCCGGAAATGGATACTATTTATTCGGTAACCGTGTAGAATATGGACGTTTCGCTCACAGATGTATTCTTCAACCTCAGAAAAGTGTTGTTGTGCAGCCAGAGAAAACCGGATCATACAAACATTTGAAACCATATGAATGGAAGATTGGCGATAATGCTATGCCAGTTGTTGAAACTGCTACTCATCTCGGAATAGTCAGAGGCGCCAGTATTAAGAGAACAGAAATAGAAACTGTTAAGCAAAATATTTCTAAAGCCCAAAGAGCAACATATAGCTTAATGCCAGTTGGATTACACGGACTGAATGGCCTTGATCCAGAGACGTCGTTACATCTAATAAGAATATATATATATATTACACCAGTGTTGACATACGGACTCGAAATAATTTTACCAAGTTGTAAAGGTCTTCAATCCCTTGAAATGTGTCAAAAGAAGTTATTGAATCGAATATTATCATTACCCAAGAATACACCAGATCCTGCATTTTATGTATTGACTGGTTTTATTCCTGTAGAAGGTCAAGTTGACCTGAAGATATTAACTTTCTTTAATAACATTTGCCGTCAAACAGATGACAGTTTGGAAAAAAGAATTGCATATCGACAGTTAACAGTAAAAGATAGTAATAGTTGCAGCTGGCTAGTGGGTCTTCGTCGAATCTTACACAAGTATAACTTACCAGGACCAATGGCCTTGTTAGATAACCCAGTGAGTAAAATAAATTGGAAAAGACAAATCAAGGAAAGAGTACACCAATACTGGAGAAACAGGATTATTAATGACTGTCAATTATACAGTTCACTTAACTACCTGTAACGTGTAGCCGAGCGTACAAATTTTTACAAGTTAAAAAGGTTCTGAAATCATCAATTCATTGCAGAGAAAAAGAACACAGTAAACAATTTTACAGTTGGCTGCTTTGCCATATGATTAGCTACAAATGATTTCGAAAATGATTGGTACAAGTATAAGAATCAAGACAAATCAACTATTATTTAACACAATCAAGTTTCCAGCACTGCACTTTCACGTTTTAATCAGCAGTGTTCCAACTCTATTCTTCCCCAGTCCAGAGCTTTGACTTTGGAGAACAAGCTGTGCTCGCACCCAACGTCGCCACTCACCAGGATTTATGGTTTCAACTCCGAGAGTTGCAGCTCTGGTTGCAGAACCTTAACTTGAGAGAACTAGCTAGGCTTGAACCCCAAGTCGCAGCTCACCAGAGCTATGTGCAGTTGCAACCCAAGTCACAACTAAGGTTTCTGTCTATAAGTAACTGCTGCTTCAGTCCTCTATGCAAAAGCCAGGCTTCGGCAATAGAGCAAAAGAAGCTGAGCTACTTAAGACTCTCCAGTACTCGCGTACTATTGCAGTTTGCTACGATGTTCACTCTGCAGTGACAAAAGCAATTGTGTCGTTTTCGCTTGAAAATCCGCCTTATATACCCGTGAGAGCTGTGCTGGTTCCCGGACTACAAAGGCGAAATGGTTGGAGCGCCTGCAATTTCCGGTATCAGATTAGTAACTTTATATCATAATAAGCGTCTGCTAATCAACTGGATTTATGCATCGTTTTGCACGTAAAGTAACAAATAAAGCTTAAAACGAAACAGAATCGTCATTATAGAAATGAACTGCATCTCTGTTCACAAAAATCAAAGTGATTTGCATTACTAATCAGTCAGTTAATTCGGTTTTAATTGGTAAATTAGGAAGAAAAAATCAATATCATTACGACGCTTGCTTTCTGCAAAGTCGTTTCGTCCTATGAAGGCGCACCGTGGTCTTTTCATTACACTACCCACGCCTCCGGGTTCATGCGTCCCGCATGATAAAAGAAAAAAAAAACAAAATAACAACATCAATTCAATATTTACAACATATACTTTCAACCAAAAGACTTCCTGTCTTATGAACAATACAACAATTCAAATATTTAACAAAATAACCATGTGGTACATGTGAAAATCTAGACATCTTTGAACAATTTGCCTATATATGACCAATGTCAAAACCATTATGATGTACCAGACAATTTCAAGCCAGAAACCACTGACTGTTGACATTTCCTTTTCAGGTGTGTTTTCAAATATTTTGCCTTCTTGAAAGTTTTCATGCAAACTTGGCACTGTTGCCTTGGGATAGTACATTCAGCAATATCTTGCTTGAAGATTTGTCCCTTTGTATCGTTTTCTTCTGACATACTTTGACAGCAAATAGAGGAGACATAATCTTGAAACCAAACCGGTTTACGTCTCCGTCTTCCAAATCTGCTGTAGTTTTCATGTTCTGCATTATCTTCTTCTCCATCATTATCTGGAGAACTATCAACTTCATATATTTCCTCAGACACATCTTGCACTGTGTCCTGTGTATCATTGATTTGAGGTTCATTAGCCAATGTCTGTGGCTTCACCTTTTTAAGCCTATCAATGTGTATGACTTGATGAGTACCGTTTCTACCACAATCAATGATGTACAAAACATCGCAAAGTTTTTCCATAACTTTGAATGGACCCCTCCAAAATGAACAGAACTTTATTGTTTGCCCTGCTCGTTTAACTGGGAACAACACATATACCTTATCATTGACTTGTATGTTTTCAAGATATGACTTCTGGTCATGATAGCGCTTTTGCTTTTGTATCGACAGACCAGTGTTCTGTCTTACGAATGTATGAGCAGTTTCCAAACTTTCTCGGAGTTCCCAAACCCACTCATTGGTAGTTTTACTCTTAATACTAGGTGGCATTTCAAAACAAATGTCAAGTGGTGTAGTAGTCTCACGACCTAGCATTAGAGCATTGGGGGTCATTCCCGTCGTTTCATGTTCTGTACTTCTGTATGCCATCATGACATAGGGCAACAAGGTGTCCCAATTATCATGATTCTCATCAACAAGTGTACTTAACATTGCACACAATGTCCTATTGAACCGTTCTACCATACCATCCGATTGCGGGTGGTACGGTGTCGTTCTTGTCTTTTCTATCTGAAGCAAATCGCACATTTCGGCAAACAGGTTACTCTCAAACTGTCTCCCCTGGTCACTGTGGATTTTATTCGGCACTCCAAATCGTGAAACAACTTCATTCACTAGAATCTTTGCGCAAGTTCTGGCTTCCATATTAGGCATAGCAAAGCTCTCTGTCCACTTCGTGAAGTAATCCTATATAACGAGTATATACTTATTGCCATTTTCTGTCACAGGCAATTCCCCAAGTATATCTAACGCAATCCGCTCCATCGGATATCCACTCCGGACTACTTGCATCGGTGCCATTCTAGTTGGAATTGGGTTTTTCCTTTTCGCACATTTCTCACAGCCGCCTATGTACGAACGAACATCGTTTTGGAGTCCAGGCCAATAGTAGTTCTGCCTGATTTTACTGAGTGTTTATCGTATCCCCAAGTGACCTGATGCTTTGATATCATGAGAGTAATTCAGAACTTTCCTTCGTAAGCATAGTGGTACAATAGCTTGCCAAATGATTCGGTTTGTACCCAATACCTTCCAACGTCTAACAAGTAGACCATCCTGTATTTCCAGAAGCTCCCACTGGTTAAGTAGGCATTTCACAAACCAGCCTTCACTTGACACTGACGGTAGCTTTGGTTTGTCTCCTTTTTCCAGCCATTCCTTCACAATTCGAATGTCCCTGTCTTGGTTTTGTGTCTCCTTTAGATTCGGAGTCGCATCATCTTCTGACTGTTGCCTAATCGGGTTTACCGTTAATCGTAGCTCTCTTTCGTCAGGTTCTTCACTGTCTATCTGGCCACACTGTCTGCACGGTATACGGCTCACTCCGTCTGCGTTCTTATGACTCCTTCCAGGCCTGTGCTCTATTTTCATATCATATGAACTCAGAAATTCTAACCATCTAGCAATCTGGCCTTCAGGATTCTTGAAGTTCATAAGCCATCGCAGTGAACCGTGATCTGTTCTTATAGTAAACTGCTTACCATACAAATAGTGCCTGAAGTATTTCACAAAATACACTAAAGCAAGCATCTCTTTACGTGTGACACAATATCTTCTCTCTGACTTGCTCAGTGTTTGGCTTGCATAGGCCACAACGCATTCTCCGTTTTCAGTATCCTGTGATAACACAGCTCCGATACTGTGGTCACTAGCATCAACGTCCAATTTGAAGCTTTTTGTGAAGTCAGGATGTATCAAGACAGGTGCTTCGACCAACTTCTTCTTTAATGTTTCAAACGCTTTCGAGCATTCTTCTGTCCAAATAAATGGCTTGTTCTTTTCTGTAAGTTTATGCAGAGGCTTTGCTATCTCTGAAAATCTGTACACAAAACGTCTGTAGTAACTACAGAGTCCTATGAATGCCCTGACATCCTTTACATTTTTCGGCGTTGGCCACATCTCAATACATTGGGTTTTACTAGGATCTGTCTCCACTCCCTTTTCTGATATAATGTGACCCAAGAACTCCACTTCTTTGCCAAACAGTTGACATTTTCTTGCTTTTAATTTCAACCCGGACTGTTGTAGTCTTTCGAACACCACTCCCAAATTCTTTATCATATCTTCAAAGGATTTTCCTATCACAATCACATCGTCCAGGTAAATCAAGCATATCTGCCAGTGCAGGCCAGCGAGGACGGTCTCCATAAGCCTTTCGAACGTCGCTGGGGAGTTACAGAGTCCAAAGGGCATCACTGTGAATTCATATAGACCTTTCCTACTTGTGAATGCTGTCTTTTCTGCATCAAGTGGGTCCATTTCCACCTGCCAATATCCGGAGTTCAGATCAAGGCAGGAAAACCATTTTGAACCAGAGAGTTGGTCCAGAGATTCGTCTACTCGAGGAAGCGGGTATGCATCCTTGATTGTCACATCGTTCAATTTTCTGTAGTCCACACAGAACCTGCTAGACCCATCTTTCTTCTTTACCATTACGATGCTGCTAGCCCATGGACTTGTTGAAGGTTTTATAATGTTTTCTTTCACCATGTTATCTATTTGCCTATCAACCTCCTTGTCCATGTATACAGGGACTCTTCTCGGTCATTCCTTGATTGGTACAGTATTTCCAGTTGGAATTTTATGTTTAATAATTCCTGTTCTTCCTATGTCAGTGTCTGAGCTTGAAAATACATCACCATATTTGCACAGCAATTTTGCAACTTCTTTTCTTTGTGAGCTGTCCATGCCCACGACCGTTCTGTTCAACAAATCCGTCAAATGCTCAGGCACTTCTTTTTCATGAGTGCTCGGCACGGTTGGAACATCTTCGACCGAACTCACAGCACTTATTGTTGCAACATTCGTACCAGGGTGCAAAACCTGATCTTCGTTCGTCAAGTTCATGATACGAATAGGATTTGACTGTTTGTAGTAACACAAACTTCGTGCCACCAATAATTCACTGTTCCCTGGTGACTGTTCTTTAGGATCTATGATGCAGAGGCCTTTAGGGTGTATTCGACCATCTTCCACTTTACCATCAATAATCATTTCTGACATAGCTGGAATCTGTACTTTTTCAGCCACCGATAACCGATAACACCCAACTGCACCACTACACGTCATTTCACATGGTTTCCCATCTATTGTCAGAACATTACGTACGATATCTATTTGACAGTTATGATCTTTGAAAAAGTCAAGCCCCATTATCAAGTCAAGATCAATGTCTGCCACAACAACCTTGCATGCATATTGCATACCTCCTATGTCAAGGAAAACGGTTGTTTTACCTTTAATTTCCACAGGCTCACCCGAAGCTGTGAATACCTGTGTAGAAAACATTTCTAGCAACGGTGAACTACACTGCTGAATGGTGTCCCACAGGCGTGTTGAAATTATGGTCAGCGTTGCACCCGTATCAACTAAACTTTCGACAAGTACACCATTTACTTTGCATTTCACGTACAACCCTGCTCCACAGCTAGTTACTTGTTTCATTTGTTGATCTTTGTCTCCTGTCGCAGTTTTATGCTCTGTCTGTGGGCAGTTTCGCCTTATGTGCTTTTCAGAACCACACGTCCAGCATTTACGCTTGTATCCGGGCTGATCTTGTGTATATGCACGTCTTTGACCAGGCTCTCTATTACCTGCCTGTGGCCGGTTTCTGTCTGAGCTGTCGAATGAGTTATTTTGACGTGACAATCTTTCTAACGTCTTTTGCATTTTGAGCACACTTTCTTGCAAAGATTTATATTCATCAGGTTTACTTTGCTCATTTGTCTCTTGCTGATTTGTGGCCTTCATATATCCTTGGCCTTCCAAATGCTTTCTTTCTGCTTTGTTGAACGCCTCCAGTTCAACTGCATGGCGCACAGCCATGTTCACACTCGTTGGCTCTGTGTAGTCATTGGATTTTGACGACAGATTCCCAAAGACTCCTTGTGCCTGACCCCTTAAGGATACAGCCAAGTAGAGTCCTTTTTCCTTATCTGTCCAGCCATTCAATTCTGCGCACGCATCAAAATGAGCTTTATGTCTGTCCAGTGCACAGTTCCATCGAAAGTTGCAGGCTTTAACTTGACACTGCTTTTATCATGAGATTTCGTGGCTGAAATGCTCGTTTGTTCAACCGGTTGTGACACAGGGGCGCTAGGCGTCGATGTCACAGGCCCTGACCTGAAGCCTCCAGACCCAATACCCTGCATGTCACCAATACTCTGGCCGCTGCATGTTTCAACTATACTACTGTCATCGTATAATGGCAATACAGGCGGCTCACGTATTGTCACCGTTTCCCGTCTACCTACAGGAATGTCCGGCAGGTGTCTCCTGGGCCTTTCTGACGCCCTTTCTTCCGAGCGCAAGTCGTCACCCTGCATTTCTAACTGCCGGAGCTCGCTTTCAAGCATCAAAATCTCATTCTGCATTAAGCTCATTTCGTTCCTCTTTTTCATAACTTCCAACCTTTTGCCAAGAGTTTGCATTGACACATCGACTCTTGCTCCTATATCATTCATTTTATAGATGTTATAATATTACTGCGTTATGGTTCGTGATAGAACAAGACTATCAAGATCTCACCAGTAGCTGCCACCAAAATTTGTAACGTGTAGCCGAGCGTACAAATTTTTACAAGTTAAAAAGGTTCTGAAATCATCAATTCATTGCAGAGAAAAAGAACACAGTAAACAATTTTACAGTTGGCTGCTTTGCCATATGATTAGCTACAAATGATTTCGAAAATGATTGGTACAAGTATAAGAATCAAGACAAATCAACTATTATTTAACACAATCAAGTTTCCAGCACTGCACTTTCACGTTTTAATCAGCAGTGTTCCAACTCTATTCTTCCCCAGTCCAGAGCTTTGACTTTGGAGAACAAGCTGTGCTCGCACCCAACGTCGCCACTCACCAGGATTTATGGTTTCAACTCCGAGAGTTGCAGCTCTGGTTGCAGAACCTTAACTTGAGAGAACTAGCTAGGCTTGAACCCCAAGTCGCAGCTCACCAGAGCTATGTGCAGTTGCAGCCCAAGTCACAACTAAGGTTTCTGTCTATAAGTAACTGCTGCTTCAGTCCTCTATGCAAAAGCCAGGCTTCGGCAATAGAGCAAAAGAAGCTGAGCTACTTAAGACTCGCCAGTACTCGCGTACTATTGCAGTTTGCTACGATGTTCACTCTGCAGTGACAAAAGCAATTGTGTCGTTTTCGCTTGAAAATCCGCCTTATATACCCGTGAGAGCTGTGCTGGTTCCCGGACTACAAAGGCGAAATGGTTGGAGCGCCTGCAATTTCCGGTATCAGATTAGTAACTTTATATCATAATAAGCGTCTGCTAATCAACTGGATTTATGCATCGTTTTGCACGTAAAGTAACAAATAAAGCTTAAAACGAAACAGAATCGTCATTATAGAAATGAACTGCATCTCTGTTCACAAAAATCAAAGTGATTTGCATTACTAATCAGTCAGTTAATTCGGTTTTAATTGGTAAATTAGGAAGAAAAAATCAATATCATTACGACGCTTGCTTTCTGCAAAGTCGTTTCGTCCTATGAAGGCGCACCGTGGTCTTTTCATTACATACCTAAATGTAGAAGCATATCAACCCGGGCAAATTCATCAAATACTGAAAATCACAGGAAATCCAGCAAGAGAGTCTACTCGCCTAGCAACTAAGTTAAAGCTAGTGACTGATACATATATTCTTCAATCAAAACGGGCTAGATTTAGTAATACTGAGAAAGGAGCACAGTGTTTATTATGTGAAGAAGCTGACGAGACTGTTGAACACTTTATTCTGAAATGTAGAGTATTAGAACCTATACGTCAAAACTCAATTGAAACAATTGAAAATATTTGTGTCAATCATTATGGGGATTCTTATTCAACCCTCAGAGACTGTGAAAGGCTGCATTTCATACTAGATTCTAGTAAAGGTCATGAGTTATTTTATAAAGACATAAACTCGGATCACCTATCAGAAATAGAAACGGAAAGCCGCAGGTTGTGCTACATGTTACATGGAGCTAGACAACGACTTCTCACCGGTGGAAACAAACCTGCCACTTAAGCTAATAACATAATGTTCCTATGGATGTGTACAGTGTTTTTGAGGTGGTGGATTGGTGATGTAATATAATAGTGTAAGACCCCTTATGTAAATAAGCCCCTGATGTTACAACATGGTGGTGGATGTACCTTTGAAATCAAAATAAGCCATACCTACGCTGGAATACCAGTGGTTGTTCAGAAAGAATTTCTACAAGTTACAAGTTACAAGCTCCCGGTATGTGGCAACACCCAAGTCAACTAGTAATGTCTCCAGAATATAGCAGATGTCGTTCCGAATGACTTTAGTACAGGAATGTTTTGTGCAGGCCGATTTAATAACTGGTTCTTATGTCAGATAATGATACAGTATTTTTGAATTGAATAACTGTGTTTTATCTATCTATTGATCTCCACGGACATTCTAGGCAGATGCGCTGTCGAAAAGAAAAAAAAAGTTGAAAATTAAAGAAAAGGCAAGTTAAAAGTATTCAGCAAGACGGATAAAAGATGACGAACTATACCTCAAGAATGGAAACTTGCAAATGTGACATGTATACACAAAAGTGGTGACAAGACGGCTGCCTCACATTATAGGCCAATTAGTATCACTAGCATTTTATGCAGAATGTTAGAAAGTATTATCATGACAGTTTTAATGGATCATTGTAATGACAATCAGATTTTCTCGGATTCACAATATGGATTCAGACAACGAAGAGGGTGAATACTTCAATTGTTAAAAGTATTTGATGATTGGTCTAAATTTGTTGACTCTGACACACCAGTAGATGCGGCCTTCCTAGATTTTAGGAAGACCTTTGACTGTGTGCGCATAAGCGGCTACTTATGAAAATTGAGACTTGGAATATCGGGTATTCTCTTGAAGTGGATCACGGACTTTTTATCAAATCGACAACAACGCGTGCTCATCAATGGTATATCATCAGAGTGGACTGAAGTTTCTAGTGAGGTACCTCAGGGATCCGTCCTGGGGCCCGTGTTATTCATCTTGTATGTGAATGACTTACCGTCATAAGTGAGTTCCTTCTGCAAGTTGTTTGCAGACGATGCAAAACTATATAAAGACTTACAGATGAGAATCTGGAAGTTGTTCAAAATGATATTGATAAACTCTGTCAGTGGACAATCAAGTGGCTAATGTTTTTCAATGTCAACAAGTGTAAAATTTACACATTGGTCATTAAATCGGCGAAATATGATGGATATGATACAAGTCTTTAAGATTATACAAAATATAGATGACATTCCAATGGATGGCTTGTTTGAATTCTCAGACTCCCAAACCCGTGGTAATTCAAAAAAACTGAAGAAACATAGAGCCTTGAAAACTTTTAGACTTAACTCATTTTGTGTGCGAACAATCAACAAATGAAACAGTTAAACAGATGCAATTGTGAACTCCAAAACAGTACTCTGTTTTAAAACCAAATACGACAGATACATGGGAAACAACAAATTCACAACCGATGAAATCTACTAAATTCATATTTAATACTGATAAACGACTGCCAGAATACTACTCATAATGTTGACTATTAAACCCGGAAGTTGGAATATACTATAAGTCACGAAAAGAAGAGATGTAGAAGACGAGTTTTCGGAACTCATCAACTCTACTAGAACCAGTACCAGAACCAGTGCCAGAGTTTGAAGTCAGGATAAAAACAACTATTTCTGGGTCTACGGCCTGCGATGTTGCAGCTTACTGACTGCGACCTTGAAGGAATCAAGGTCTGGTAAGCATGCAGCATCTGCTGGGAGGGCATTCCACTGGACAATAGCCAGTGGAAAGAAGGGGTATTTATAATAGCTTGTATTTGTTTGTAACTGGCGGAAGGTCATTGACTGGCGGTATCTGGAGATTCTATTCATATATGGCAGATAGTGGTACATTGCGTCATGACGCAGTACCAGCAGGCATCATAAACTCTTATCCAACTATGGAATATTTTTTATCTCCTGTAATAGCATCTTCAAGCTCCTTCAAAACCTGAAACCCTTCAAGGCAGCCGGTCCAGATAAGCTCAAACCACTACTGCTCAAGGAACTGCGGGAGGAAATTGCTCCAATTATCCAAATAATTTTTGAGCGTTCACTCCAGACAGGTAAGCTCGCTGCAGACTGGTGTAAAGCACAAGTCACGCAAATCTTGCAAAAGGGAAACAAGATACAAAAAGAAATTCTCTTTAATATCAGACAAAACAACTTCAGTCAACGTGTTATTAACGCATGGAATCGACTCCCAGAGCAAGTTATAGCAACTACCACGGTGAAGGGATTCAAAAACGCCATCGACAGACACTTCAGAGAAATACATGGGGTTTCTATGACTCGGTCGCTTAACCAAGGGTGCACTCAAGGGTGTGGCGCAGGTACATGTATAAACAGGTATAAACAGGTATATACGCCAATTTCTAAACTCGTCCCTATTTGGAATTAATCGCACTACCTCAATTACTGAGGATTATCTTCGATGCGTTATCTTCATATACATGATATAGCTGGATAACAGTCTTACTTTAAAACCTGACTGCTCCAGTACATTCATTAACTTAATCAATGAATTAAGCCTCACGCAAATGGTTACACATTCTACTTGGCAAGTAGAATTTTACTTTTAATTTCTTGAGTAAACCAATGCGATGATTTCTTCGAGACTGCGAAGACGTGGAAACTGCCAAAGAGACACTATCACTCTCCAGGCTATGCAAAATGACAATTCAGGAAGCGACTGACCGTTGTATCATGATACCCCTTAGGATTTTGCCCTCAGGGATATTGGAAACTACTTCAGTTATGGAGAGTTTTAGTTTCTCTGTGGCCGGTATACGCCCTTAAACCCAATAAAGCTACTGACTCCGCAGGCTTATCAATACAATCCAACTTGTTCGACTTACAACTCCAGTTACTCCAGTTACTATTACTGATATGTCGAAAATGCTCCTACAGATGTATATCACAGCTTTAGAGAACAAAAAAAAAAAAAAAAAAAAAAAAAAAAAAAACACAGTCTGTTGTTTTTGAAGGAGAAGAATCTGGATCTGTCCCGGGGATCTCTGAGGATCTTCATGGGTCAGTTTGGGTGCTTAGCATGTTCCGTGTTTATATAAATGACCTCCCAGAAGAACAGATATCATATAACCGGAATTTAGTCCGCTAATAATGGAAATCGAACCGTTTCAACAAAGGCATATATCTATGGTTTTTACCACGAATCTTTTTAGATATATTTGCCCAAACTGCCAGTTCATAGTCTACAAATATGACGAAATACCATAAAATAAATCAATCATAATTCGTTTGAACTGTTAGCTTATTGCTATTCAATCATTTCCGGATTTTTAGCCAATGTCGATCAAATTTAATTAGTAGCATGACTTAGCGTTTTTGTTGTTGTGTCGTTTGTTTACACCTCACACATGCCTGATGTCAGGTTAACGAACTTTAAACTATATGTTACGAATGGACTTGTTGATCATTATTATTATTTGGATAATCAATTCTCATTTTAAGGGACATCAGGAGCGATTTTTCATTTCGCTCTTCCATTATATTCGTGTAAGCGAGCTCTTCTATTACGAAAACATGCCCATGCAATATATAGAATTTTCTGAAGCTGTAAATGATGAACATTTTCAGAAGAATTTCTTATATATTTTTTTTTTAATTTTTGCTCAAAACATATATCGTGGGTACACAAATGTTTTGTAGCAAAAATAAGAAAAATGTGTATAAACCTGCATACCCCAGTTTTACTATATTGGGGTATAAGGGGGTATACATTTCACGGACATGTTTTCCTGATGAAGGCTTGTATGAGTTAATGTATAATGACACCTTTTTTCTGATATTTTTTTGAAAACAGAATTGAGCAGTCTTTTAAGCGTGATGAATCTAAATTATTTATATGATAATGATTAGGCGTTCTCCTTACTACTAACAACATTTCAGTCAACATTCAATGCATGTAAGCATAGTTTTACATGCTCCAGATTGAGTCACTGTAGAAGCTGAATGCGAAATCTGGAGCATGTTAAACTGGTTTTAGCACCCCCAGTAATAGAGAGGTTGAGAAAATAAACTTGTAACGTGTACGTGTACTTGTAGCTTTATTTACCCGTACACGATCGTTTTGAGTGTAAAATCGTTTGAGAAAAACGAACGTGTACGTGTAGATTTCATAAAGTATATAAACAAATTAAATTGCGTTGCGTTACCACAAACGTCAGAAAGTACATACCTACATACATATATGGTCACATGTACGTCGATTCGCCTTTGGTCAGATATACTTCTGCTGCACGTGCAAAACGATTTGGCAACGCTTCATCGAACTTCGTTTCTGCTTGTACCTACCTACCTGACCTATCGATGGAAACATATAAAGAAAACTTACAACTCGCAAATTTATTTCATTCACAGCCTAACTGATTCTCAACGTGTAGCGAGTATTTTGAACTTGTAATAAATGACGAAGTTTGGGGATAAAACTGTTCTACACGTACACGTACAAGTTACAAGTTCATTTTCTCAACCTCTCTAATATTGACCGTTCCACGGCAGTACTAATTTGATCCATGTAACGGGTTTTGGTGTCTATATTTAAGCTGTTTGTGCATTTTAAGATTCCAAGGGGGGTATGTATCAAGGAGCAAACAAACAGTTAAAATGCGACATTAAGTCCTGAAAGTTTTAAGTAGCAAAAAAACGTTTCTACCTAAGTTTTGGAAGCATTTTTTTACGTTTTCTGCCAATATTAGAGCTCTTATGTACATACTGCCCATAGAAAATGTTCATTCCTCTTAAATATAATTTTTACTTTTTCAAAATTCAGGTCTGGACAAAAATTATGGCGATGTCTGACCGACCCCGTATATCTGCCCCAAATAAAAAATGACATTAAGTCGAAATTCCTTTTAAACCCTAATTGCGACTTTATTTCTCGATAACAGTTATTATTTGATAGACTGTGTGATAGATAATTTGCTATTTTACATCTCTTTTAAGAAATTTTAAAAATATCTCTAAAACTTTAGTTTTGTATGCATATATAAAGTTCACTAATTGTATATATTGTTACAATCGGAACAACAATCCAAAAATAGAACAAGTATATAACAAGTTGGCTTCTTTAAAAAGAAACCAATGAAAAGGTCAGCAGCAGGTTGATACCTTTTGTGTTGTTGATTCTCTGGTTTGTCATTAATTTCGATTCCCATACGTTTCAGTTTCGTATAAATATCGTTTCTTGTTATAAACGCTTGACCAAATCTGTCACTCAAGGCATTGACTAAAATTTCTGATGTTACAGAATCAAAGCTAATTCTAAAGAGAACACGATTACAATCAAATATGTCGATATGTCACAGTGTAGAAAACCATTTGGCAACTTGCAGTCAATTTGTGACAGAGTTCTGAATTTTGACTTGCAGCCACACTACCGGAAAGAGACCCAATGGGTCCGATGTGATGGACTAAAAGTCATCCTTATAGAGTTCCTATAGTTTCTGTACCCCTCATTGGAAAAGGTCCCTCAGGACCCTATTTAGGGTAATGTCGGTAGTGTGTACACGTGTTATTGTCACTGGAGAAAATTGGCAAATTAAAGGACGAAAAAACTTTTTTTCGAGGATATTTTTTGGATATATGGACATATAAAGACTGTAAGTTTCATGCTGAATGCTGAATATTGATGTGGAAACGGCTAAAAACGGCGAAAAAAGCTTTTGAAATTCCAAACTGATTGAAGGACGGTCATTGTAAAACGTACCTGTGGTTATAGGTTACCTCTCTATGTTAAAGATATATAGGCGGAGGTAGCGTTGGTTGACTTTATTATGAACTGACCATTAGCCTTAGTATTGAAAAACAATTTGTACCTGTACGGTGACAATTACGATACGTTATATAACATTTGATATATGCATATAATACAAGTGGATAACGATCGGTAGACTGATTTATTGAATGGTATTTGCTGAACTGGATTTACGATGGGAATTGATATCTGTCAGTGGAGATGCAGAATAGGCTGTTTTTCGCAACCAGTTAGGGTGAAGTCACATATCCAGACTCTAAAGATAACGTCTGTGTCCATAGCCATTCGGATAGTCTTATTCTTACTGTTAGTTGTTTACGGTATCGAGGCGAATCCGGGTCCGGGCCCGGACCCAGTTCCAGGACGAGGAGCTAGCGCTAAGGGCAGTGGTCCACCGAGAGGCAGAGGATCGGGTAGGGGGTCGGACGCAGGTCGAGGTTCAAGCAGATATTCGTTACCAGCTATGGATAATAGAACAACACGGAAATCTAGGGGAGTATCTTACTCTCAACAGGGCAGCCCTGGTAGGGGTTTCGATGGGAGAGGCCGAGGTCGCGATTCCCAACAGAGGGATTTATCAGGATGGGTTATGGGCTCTAGATTGACGAGTAATTCACAAAATAGTGAGGCATCTGGTATCGTTACGAGATCACAATCGGCTAGTGGTTCGGTTTTTCGCGAAACGAGCGATAATCAGTATAGTGCCAGTAACGAACAGAATACGGGCGATCATTCGGAAAGCGAGATAGGCTTATATGATGATATTGGTGAAGGGGAGTTTGAGGTTAGCGTAAACCTTAAAGACATCTTGCTAGAAGTCAGACGAGATGTTAAGCAAATAAACTGGAAATTTGACTCAATGGAACGGTCTATTAAAGGTCTACAGGAGAGTAATACGCACCTTTTGCAGGAAAATATGGAACTGAGAGAAAGTGTGTCTGGGTTAACGACTCGGGTAGAAAATCTGGAAACGATTATACAATCGAATTGTGAACATACCGAAAAAATTGAAGCCCAATCTAGAAGAAGTAACTTGAATATTTACGGTATAGAGGAGGACCATGATGAATCATGGGAAACAACCGAAGGAAAATTCCGCGAGTATGTCAGCAGGGAGTTAAACCTGAATGAAAGCAATATTCAAACTGAACGTGTGCATCGTTTAAGGAGTAAAGGAAAACCTTCGCCTATCATCGTAAAGTTTTCATTTTTCAAAGATAGAGATTTGGTTCTTAGAAAGTATCGAGATATGCGTAAGGCCGAGCGTGAAGCAAATGCTGGTAAAGATGAGAATTCTGCTTCTGATACAGATTCTGTCCCAACTGTTCGTATAGGCGAAGATTTTCCTTTTCGTGTCAGAAATGTTCGTAAAAAGTTAATTCCGTTCTTAAAGAAGAGCATTTCAGAAGGAAAGGAGGCATTTCTGAAATATGACAAGTTATGTGTTGATGGTGACCTGTATAACTACTGTGAAGACACTAAGAGCACGGTGTTGATAGAAAAATAGGGGTCCGGCCGAGGCGAAAATTTACGGCGTGGCGTAGACGTGTCCCAAAAACTTGACATTTGCGTGTGGAATATATCTGGTCTTAAAAGCAAATTAGATGGCACATGTTATGACGTTGAATACTATAATTTCATGGATTTTCTGAATACATTCGATATACTTTGTTTTTTAGAAACATGGGCGGACATGTTAAAGCAGTTCTCCATAGACGGTTATCGATGCTTTGATAGCATAAGAATCAAACATACAAATGCTTTTCGTAATTCAGGCATAACTGGAAACTCGAAAAGCGTAATTGATTACTTTTTGGTTGAAACCTCAGTTTTTGATGACATACTTGACTTTGTAGTAGGAGAAAGACTCGAGTCGATTCACATGCCCTTACAATTAACATTAAACATATTTTTACGCAGGCAAAATAACGTCGATCAAATTCCACAAAATATGTCAAATACGCACACATACGACAGATACAAGTATAATGAATCACATGGGTCGCAATATATCAGAGATGTCTCGGAGAAAATCCAATTGGAATCAGATAGTATTTTAAATCTAATTAATAATAGCAAAGTCAATGAAGCACTTGAGAAATTGATGAATTGTATATTTTTGGCCGCACACTGTATGAAACAAACCCATGTAGATCATACTGATACACATCGAAAACAGCCGTGGTTTGACAAAAGCTGCAAAGACATGAAAACGAAAACATTACGCGCACTTAGATTTTTCAGGCAGACACTGACTGAACATGCATTAAATGCTTACTTATCATTGAAAAATTTATATCGAAATATGACTCGTCGAAAAAAGGGAGATTATATCGCAAATAGAACGGCAAAACTTAATTCTGCTTGTAACGAAAAAAATGCAAGAATATTTTGGAATGTACTTAAAGAACACAAAGCAAAGGTTTCGCCCTCGATTTCGGCAGATGAATGGTTTGATTATTTTTCTAATCTCTATAATATTGAATCGCAATCTGGAGATTCTTTTTTTGATGAAGATATACAGGAAAGACAGGATGATATTTTAGATTCTCGTATTACACATACCGAAGTATTGATTGCAATTAGAGAATTGAAGAATGGAAAATCTGCCGGAGTTGATGGTATACCCGCTGAATTCTTTAAGGTTATTTCAGATAAATTTGTAACATTTTTAGTGCCTTTATTTAACAAAATGTTTGATTTAGGGTGTTTTCCGGAAATGTGGGCTAAGTCAGTAATAAGTCCAATACATAAAAAGGGAGACAAAAATTTGCCAACAAATTATAGAGGTGTATGTTTGCAGCCTGTCTTAAGTAAAGTTTTTACATCAATCTTAAACAAACGTTTAAATCACTGGTCTTCACAACATAATGTATTAGGCGAAGAACAGGCAGGGTTTCGCAGCACATATTCTACAATAGACAATTTATTCTGCTTACAAACCGTTGTTACAAAATATTTGCGCCAGAAAGGTGGTAGAATATATGCAATTTTTGTAGACTTCGAAAAAGCTTTTGATAGGATTGATAGAAATATGCTATGGAATAAGCTTAACTCACTACATGTTAGCTCAAAAATGTTAAAAATGTTAAAATCTATATATTCTGAGGTTAAATATTGTGTTAAATACGATACAGAGTTGACAGATTATTTTGATTGTACAAACGGGGTTAGACAAGGCTGTGCTATTTCACCCATATTATTTTGTTTCTTCTTAAATGATCTTAAAGACTATGTCACTGAGGACAGTCACGGTATAGATCTATATATTTGTAAACTGTTCTTGCTAATGTTTGCTGACGATTTAGTTTTGTTTGCAGACCCTAAAGTTGAATTACAACGTCTTATCAATAAACTAGCAATGTATTGTAAAACATTTAGGCTCAAGGTAAATTTAGGAAAAACAAATATTATTGTTTTCAGAAATGGGGGTTATTTAAGAAGTTATGAAAAATGGTACTTTGAGGGTATACCTATCAGAGTTGTTACTTACTATAAATATTTGGGACTAGTTGTATCTTCAAGATTGTCTTGGTACGCATGCCAGAAAACTCTTGCTGAGCAAGCATCTAAAGCACTGTTTGCAGTAAAAAGAAATCTTACGCAATTGGGAACTTTGTCAGTAGATCTTCTATTTAAGATATTTGATACAAAAATACTTCCTATTTTGACGTATGGGGCTGAAATATGGTGTAACCATGAAGGTAAAGATGTTGAAAAAGTACATCATGATTTTTGCAAATACGTTTTAAAAGTATCGAGATTGACACCTAATGTTTTTGTTCGAGGGGAATTAGGACGTTATACGATTGATGCTATCAGGACAGAAATACTTGTTAAATATTGGTTGAAGTTGTTACATATGCCTAATGAACGATTGCCTAAAATATGCTATAACCTGCAATGTAGATGGTTGGAGGCAAATCCAAGAACTAATTGCTGGGCAAAAGATGTCAAAGATACTCTACTTGCGTGGGGATTTGGTTATGCATGGTACAATCAAGGTGTCGGAAATATTCCATTATTTTTGAGTCATTTTAAAGAACGCAATAGAGATATTGATATAGGTAGTTGGCAGCATGACGTGCAAAATATGGATAGTTTACGTACATATAAATTACTGAAGACAGATTTTGGTTGTGAGCGTTATTTAAAAGATATCAAAACATCCAGTTTTAAACAAATACTTGTAAAATTTAGAGGTGGGCTGTTAGATCTTAGAGCTAACTCAGGCAAATTTGAAGGCTTATCAATAGAAAGAAGATTTTGCAAACTATGCAACACAGCAGTGGAAAATGAATATCATTTCCTTTTTGTGTGTAGCTATTATGGTTCGTTAAGGAAACAGTTTTTGCCAGATTACTTTGTTAACTATCCTTCTGAAAGTAAATTTAAATATCTAATGGATATAAATAATGTGACGCTGAAAACAAATATCTGCAAATATCTAATAGAGGCATTAAAGTTAAGGTCTGAATTATTATTGATGCACAGAATATAAGAAGTATGTATTACATGTATATTATCCATATATTGGGAATTAGAATAGGTATGCCTTTAGTTAAGCAATGGTATCACATGTTTGAGTTACGTCGTTATGCAGCCTGTTTTTTGCAGTTCATCTAGTGAGATTCGGAGCTGGTAACGTTGATCATTTTGGTGCTACACCTTTTTCTGACACAGCTTTTGGCTAAGTGATCTCACCAGGGTAAAATATGGTAAATGTTATACGAGGCTTCCTGACGTCGGAACTCATGCATGCATTATTCTTGATATAATGTCGCACTACTGTACATTACCAAATATTATTTGTATTGTATGATTTGTATTTTGGGCCGGTGGCCTTTATTACAATAAAGTTACTTACTTACTTACTTACTTACTTTGAATATGATGAAAATTGTACCCCTGATCGACTGCTCTCTCTCAATTACGCGTTTTGTCACATAATGCGCTTAATAAAAACTAGTGAACCCGTCTATGTTGACTAGACAGTTCACCGCAAACAATTTAATTTATCCATTGTTGACATTCCCTGTCAAAAAGCGGTAAATATCTAGCAAGCAGTCTCGATCGTGGCGATTTCTTATCATAGCGCATCTAAGTTAAGACCGTAGGCTACGGTCTTAACTTAGATAAATGAAGTCAATGCAGAAATTGAACTTTTATTGAAAGAAAGTAACATAAGAAACACCGGTTACTTCAATGTTAATGTCGTTCTGTCTGTCTGTCTGTCTGTCTGTCTGTCTGTCTGTCTGTCTCTATCTATCTATCTATCTATCTGTCTGTCTGTCTGTCTGTCTGTCTGTCTGTCTGTCTGTCTGTCTGTCTGTCTGTCTATCTATCTATCTATCTATCTATCTATCTATCTATCTATCTATCTATCTATCTATCTATCTATCTATCTATCTATCTATCTATCTATCTATCTATCTATCTATCTATCTATCTATCTATCTATCTATCTATCTATCTATCTATCTATCTATCTATCTATCTATCTATCTATCTATCTATCTATCTATCTATCTATCTATCTATCTATCTATCTATCTATCTATCTATCTATCTATCTATCTATCTATCTATCTATCTATCTATCTATCTATCTATCTATCTATCTATCTATCTATCTATCTATCTATCTATCTATCTATCTATCTATCTATCTATCTATCTATCTATCTATCTATCTATCTATCTATCTATCTATCTATCTATCTATCTATCTATCTATCTATCTATCTATCTATCTATCTATCTATCTATCTATCTATCTATCTATCTATCTATCTATCTATCTATCTATCTATCTATCTATCTATCTATCTATCTATCTATCTATCTATCTATCTATCTATCTATCTATCTATCTATCTATCTATCTATCTATCTATCTATCTATCTATCTATCTATCTATCTATCTATCCCTGGGAGCATCACATAGTTTCTTTCAATCCAGGTTATTTCGTTTTCGCAAACACTTCCGCCCCAAGAACATAATATATTATAGTACTTCCATTACATTAACATTGAAGTGACCGGTATTTCTTATGTTACTTTCTTTCAATAAAAGAGAGGCTAGGTGAGGTGAGGTCAGGCGAGGCGAGGCGAGGCAAGGCGAGGCGAGGCGAGGTAAGGTAAGGTAAGGTAAGGTAAGGTAAGGTAAGGTAAGATAAGGTAGATAGATAGATAGATAGATAGATAGATAGATAGATAGATAGATAGATAGATAGATAGATAGATAGATAGATAGATAGATAGATAGATAGATAGATAAGAATTTGCTTAGTGACCTACTATATGATTATTTCGACTTTTCTCATTTTTGGTGTTTCGACTTGATACCTTTGTTTTAGTATTTTCGATTTTATGCCATTATTTTTGATGTTTCGACTTAAAACCGTCTTTTAGATGTTTGGCGTATAGATGTTTCGACTTTATACCATTTAAAAAAAATGGTTCGACTTGATCACTACTGAGAATCACTTGGTATTGTATACATACAAACGGTGACACACGCACTGCAATTGAGACCGAAGTTGAGGTTAGATTTTCGAGTTTTCTCCTGCAGAGTTTCTTCTACTGACTGATAGATAGGTGCAGTCAATGCAGAAATAACCTGGATTGAAAGAAACTATGTGATGCTCACAGGGATAGATAGATTTCAGGCGAGGCGAGGCAAGGCAAGGCGAGGCGAGGCGAGGCGAGGTGAGGTGAGGTAAGGTAGATAGATAGATAGATAGATAGATAGATAGATAGATAGATAGATAGATAGATAGATAGATAGATAGATAGATAATTTGCTTAGTGACCTACTATATGATTATTTCGACTTTATATCATTTTTGGTGTTTCGACTTGATACCTTTGTTTTAGTATTTTCGATTTTATGCCATTATTTTTGATGTTTCGACTTAAAACCGTCGTATAGATGTTTCGACTATACCATTTAAAAAAAATGGTTCGACTTGATCACTACTGAGAATCACTTGGTATTGTATACATACAAACGGTGACACACACACTGCAATTGAGACCGAAGTTGATGGTAGATTTTCGAGTTTTCTCCTACAGAGTTTCTTCTACTGACTGATAGATAGGTACAGTCAATGCAGAAATTGAACTTTTATTGAAAGAAAGTAACTTAAGAAAACCGCTTACTTCAGTGTTAATGTGATGGAAGTACTATATGTTCATGGGGCGGAAGTGTTTGCGAAAACGAAATAACCTGGATTGAAAGAAACTATGTGATGCTCACAGGGATAGATAGATAGATAGATAGATAGATAGATAGATAGATAGATAGATAGATAGATAGATAGATGGATGGATGGATGGATGGATGGATGGATGGATGGATGGATGGATGGATGGATGGATGGACGGACGGTCGGAACACTTCCACCCCATGAACATAATATATCATAGTATTTCCATCACATTAACATTGAAGTAACCGGTGTTTCTTATGTTACTTTCTTTCAATAAAAGTCTAAAAGAGAGGTGAGGTGAGGTGAGGCGAGGTGAGGTGAGGTAAGGTAAGGTAAGGTAAGGTAAGGTAAGGTAAGGTAAGGTAAGGTAAGGTAAGGTAAGGTAAGGTAAGGTAAGGTAAGGTAAGATAGATAGATAGATAGATAGATAGATAGATAGATAGATAGATAGATAGATAGATAGATAGATAGATAGATTAAAATTTCCTTATTGACCTACTATATGATTATTTCGACTTTATACCATTTTTGGTGTTTCGACTTGATACCTTTTTTTTAGTATTTTCGACTTTATGCCATTATTTTTGATGTTTCGACTTAATACCGTCTTTTAGATGTTTCGTGTATAGATGTTTCGACTGTATACCGTTTTTGTTTAAAAATCATGAGTTCGACTTGATCACTACTAATAATCACGTGGTATTGTATACATACAAACGGTGACACACACTGCAATTGAGATCGATATTGAGGTTAGATTTTCGAATTTTCTCCTATAGAGTTTTTTTTCAGTCTACTGACTGATAGATAGATGCAGTCAATGCAGAAATTGAAATTTTATTGAAAGTAAGTAACATTAGAAACACCGGTTACTTCAATGTTAATGTCGTTCTGGCTGTCTGTCTGTCTGTCTATGTATCTATGTATGTATCTATCTATCTATCTATCTATCTATTCCTGGGATCAGGCGCAATCAGAGAGAAATTCCCGATCCAAAAACCGAGGTAGGAAAAAAAAAAAAAAAAAAAAAAAAATTAAATAAAATGACAATCATTAGGTACTTATTTGAAGTTTGACTTTGATTGACCAAGTGGTTTCAGAGGAAAAGATCTTTGGAAATGGTAGGCGACGACTGACGGACGGGCCAGCGAACGAGCACCGGGTACTTGTCTTTCCTATTGGCACACCTTGTGAGCTAATAGCAACGTTTAAAACGTGAACATCTCTTTTAAAAAAACAGCTCACTAAATTCTGGATGACTGTTTTAGCGCATAAATGGCTGCCCATACTTCTTTAGATGATAAAAACATTGTATAAGGTTCACAACTAGCGTGCAACATAATACTGTGTACACATATATGAAAAACTATAATCATGGACACAGCAACAGCGTTAAATACAAAATGCATTGTTTCGCCATCGCATTTCTATACAGTGATTTAATAAAACATTTCAGCCGTAGGCCGATCGATGTAATTTTTCTGTCATTTTGCAAGATATGCGATTTCGGTTCTCCAACTATATTGCACGGCTACCAAACAGTTAAATGCGTAACCGCCGGTTAAGAATAGACATCCGATTCACGTCCTTCCGGTTTTGCGTGTGAGGTGCAACAAAATGTAAACAAAACATACACTACTCGGATCGATCGATAATTATTTTGTAGTACAGAACGGTATCAAAAATCTAAGAATGCTATTTTGTCACTTATTTATCATTGTTAGACAGCACCAAAACAGTTTGCAACATTACTTGATGTTTGTGGGGGTTATTTGTTCCCTCCTTCGAAACATGTGTTTCAACACGGTCAAGAACGGCAAAATACAACTAAAAATTGGGCAATTTGCTGTTAAATATCATGTTTTTGTGATTGTTCCGCAACAAATTTGTAGTTGTATATTAAATAAATTACAACTGATGTCTGTCACAGTA
The DNA here is from genome assembly GCA_964017185.1 of Rugalucina vietnamica. Lineage (NCBI taxonomy): Eukaryota > Metazoa > Mollusca > Bivalvia > Lucinida > Lucinidae > Rugalucina > Rugalucina vietnamica. The sequence continues at coordinate 51,998,773 of OZ024877.1, forward strand.
TTCACTTTTCTTAGGGCTCAACATTTATTTTTCGAAGAGAAGAAAAAAATGGTTAAGCATTTAATTATTAAAATAAGAGGGATTTATTTCAAGATATGTTTGAAAACCTCTGCCTGTTTTATGATATTTAACATTCCCTGTACAGCGTTTTAGATGAAAGCAAACGAAAAAAAGCAAATTACAGTATTCACAATGTTTTAAAGTCTAAGTTTTATCATAAACAGGAATACCATACATGTGAATAACAGTGTTTTGTATTGCATGTTTGTTGCAAAAATGTTTGTATTTTGATACATACCAAGTATTCTCACTGCAAACATCACAAATAAACCAATTTTGGATTTCTTTTTCTTCATTTTCCTTGAGAGGGGTTGTCTATAAGCATTAACTGGGTTAATAATATTTAGCATTATCACTCACTAAAACCATGAACAATAGGAAAACAAAGGTATATTTAAGGCTTTTGTATATGCAGATTCTCGTTTGTTTGTGTTTTCTTGCACACCACTGTAAGTCAAAAACCCTTCAATAAAACTTGATTTGTAAAGGTAAAAACCATACAAAGATGACGAGACACTGTGATAATTAAATTGTTAAACGTAGAACTCGAGAGACAAACTAAAATACAGGTGCTTTTAATGTCGATTATTTTGCTATCATTCTAATGATTAAATGCGTGACCGAAATTTTGACACAGCTTTTAGCCACATATACATAGAATGCAGCGGTCACTGGCAAGGAAAGTGTTCACAGAACTGATACAATGTTAAAATCATCTGTTCGCTGCCTTGCCGTCCGTTTATAATGACGCAGTTAGCGGGGATCTAAAAATATCCCTATGAATGACCCATATTTTCTTCATGTACAATGCAATCTCAACATGCATTTTGGAGGAGGGAATAAAAATCACCATTATAAGGAGACAAATCTGGAAATCCTTTGAGATACGATAAGATCAATTTATAACTAACAAAATTGCATTGAGAAAATTTTAATAACTTTCTCCAGGTGAAAATAAATTACTTGGAAACGCGAGCTGCGAAAGTTTGTTTACCTTTTACTGCACCTCACACGCAAAACCGGAAGGACGTGAATCGGATTTCTTTTCTTAACCGCGATTACGCATTAAACTGTTTGGTAGCCGTGTATTGGGAAAATAGCTGTTTCAGCTTACGATATGTTTCTGATTGTTAGGAGGGTTTTTTTTCACCTCGGTCTTAGAGTCTGAAATTGTGCGATTTCCTGATAAGCACGCAGTCCAATCAATAACTGAGCGACGGAACGGAGGGGTTGGTTTAAAGCGTACTTCCGGATAGGTGGGATGAATAAATTGTGTAAACAAACCATGGATAAATGAATCTGCCAGGTAAGATCATTGTTACTCATTTCTCTGTAGAAAGTTGTTGTAATATGTGTATGCGCAGTATAAAGTGCATCTCATAAGCTTTAAACTGATATGAAAATGACCTTGCAACACTTCGTAGTTCTAACAGCGTGATAGATGCGCCAAAATTTTATTCGAAGCTTTGTGCCTTACCTGTTCTGTCCTGTGACATTATGAAATGACAAATTTCGAGCAATTCCATCTAACCTGTACAAATTTTGATGATGTCTGACCAAGGAGTTTCAAGAGTAGTATAGAAACTCCTTGGTCTGACCTTCACAGTAGCCGAATAATGATCTATACTATCCTAAATTAAGATGGGATGCCACATGGCTGATTTTTTTTCAGGTATACATAGTTTCTTCGTAGGTGGCATTTGTAATAGGTACCTTTTTTCCGGAGGGGATGGATATTGAAATCTTCAGTAAAGCTGTTTAAAGCATACAAAGTACGTTTAACGTGTGTGCTTATACGAAGGTTACATACGTTGCTGACTAAAATGAAAAATGAAAATTTAAACATGTTTAAAAACTTCGCGACCAGTTCGAGACTAGATTGCGACACTTGAAAATTCTCACGACACTCGTGCGACACTCGCACGAATGTCGTGCGAATGTCCGCGACAAAATTCGCAAAACAGTCGCGAGAAATTCGCATGCCAATGAGATACTAGCTCAAGAACCCTACCTCAGTGGTATGCGACAACTGGAGACTAGTTTGCGAATAGTTCTCGACTATTTCGCGACAAAGATTAACGATAAGACAAACACAGCTTTTACGTTGCATTCTCATTGAATGGACATTTATGCGACAAATTCGCGAATTTCGGTCTAATTTTGAAAATATACCTCGCGACTGTCGCACGACAGTCGCGAAACATTCGGGAGAGTGTCTCGCGACTTTCCCGCGAATGTGGCTTATTTTTCATTTTCATTATTACGACAGTCGCGCGACAGTCTTGCGCAATATTTTGACGAAAACATTTGCATAAATCTTTTAAACCTGTTTAATAACTTCGCGACCAGTTCGCGACTAGTTTGCGACACATGAAAATTTTCAAGATACTTGTGCGACACTCGCACGAATGTCGTGCAAAAGCCCGTGACAAAATTGGCAAACAGTCGCTTGAAATTCGCATGCCATTGAGATTCTAGCTTAATTGAATTTTATTTCATTTTGTCGATTTCACCTACAGTCAGTGTATATTTGATGGCCCTTGCCGAAAAGTATAAGGGCATATTTTAATGATTTATGGTTATAACTTCAAACGCCTGTGCGAAAACTTGCCCATGCAATACGCAGACATTTTTTGACATGTAAAAATTGAAAATTTCACCAGGAAAAATTGATATTTTTATTACTTATTAAAACATAGATCGTCTCTGGCGCTGTTCTAACGAGAACCCACAATCTATGTTTTCGACAAAACTTTAGAAAAATAGGTTAACCCCTGCATACCCCATTTTTACTATATACAAGCGAGAAACAATGTGTTATTCATATTACGGACATGTTTTCCTGATGAATTATGTATATTTATGGCATTGGTATAAAAGAACACACATTGCTGAACTTAAAACAGACTATTACAGCTCAAAGTACACATTTACCTATTTTTGCAGTAATTTGTTCCGCACTAGTCATTTGTATCTACCGGGGAAAACGAGGCCTACGTGCTAGGATTTAACTTCTGATGTGCCGGGGATGTGCCGTGGGCTTACTTTAGTGCACGTACATGCAAATTACTAAGCCTCTCTCGAATATATTGTGTCATAAGAACAACTTTCAGATGTTGATTCTCATTATTGTCATCGTTCAGGTCCGGGCCTTGGGATATAACCACAAATTTGACCCACATTGCCTGGATTTTATGTGGATTTTAAAACTTTAAAAGTGTATACAGACTCTATTGTCTGAACGTTTTGCTCAATTACAGAAATCTTCATGTACATCCTTTTAAGTGATTGACGTAAATTATCACGTGATCGATCTCAAAGCAACAGTCAAGCCATCAGGAAAACATGTCTATGAATTGTACACCCCATTGAACCCCAATTTTATACAGTAAAATTGGGGACTACACCCGGGGGGGGGGGGCACTCCCTGGTAAGCAGTGTACCGATGCGTGATCAAAAAAACGATGAGAAAGGGTACTTTTTTTCAAGAAGGGCAGTGCGCAGCGCTGACATCATTTAGGGTAGGCAAAATGTCGTTTTTGTGGAAAAAAGGGTATGTTTTTTACAATTCTGCTAAAACGCTGTGAAAAGGGGTGGACCGAGGCGTCCTTGGCCGATATGTTTTGGGCCGAAATGACTAAAATGTCTAAAACCTAAGGGATAAGATATGATTTTCCCTTTCTGTTCAACAATGTGTGTTGCTTCAATAGAAATTATTGTTTCTGCTAATTGAGTAGTTCATACAAATAAAAATGGTTTGTATTAAATCTTGTCTTTTGTACCCTGCTCTCCATAATGCTTGCTATATGTAAGTGCTTGGTATTTATCTACTATATCAAGATTTATTTCAAGTATGTATAGAAGCCTAGTGGTGTAGTGGGAAAGCTGCTTGCCTTGTAAACCAGGGGTCAATTCCAGGCTTCTCCAGTTTTTCGTACAAGACTTAAACTAATTTCCTATCGCCATATTACCTTAGCTGTTTAGTGGGACAAACCACAAAATTAACCAACCAACCATTATTTCATATATATTTGTGTCAATTTTCTGTGTACATTTGAACAAATTCAGATGCTGAGGGCAAAGCTTGAAAGCCCTGAAACAATTTAAACCCCCAATACTTTATTACTGACAGTTCCAAGGTGATACTTCCTCTGTGGTTAGTCTGTTTCTCGTTTCAGTGATGACAATTTCTTTTGTATGTGCATTTTAAGGTTGACCATCTTTTCTTATTGTACCTGTATGTTGCCTATTTGTAACTTTAGCTATTTCATGTGTTGATTGCATGACCAAATGTTTGTTTATGATCATATCAGTTCCACATTTTTAAGCATTTTAACCCAACAGAGCCAAAGTCTCAAAGGTGATCTTATAGGATAGGCAGGTACCTGGCATCCATCTTCCGTTACTGTAGTCTGTCTATATTTTAAAATTACTTCTCTGAAGCCATCAGGCAGATTGTTTGCATATTACACATATAGCATCTTCACGTGGTTATAAAAGAATTATTGCATTCCAGTGTTTTAGTTGACTACTGTGGAAAGGGGTACTTTTTGACGGGACACAGTGGAAAGGGTCACATTTTAAAGCAAACACAGTGAAAAGGGGGGTCAAATTTTAAATGTCGATCACACTGTTTAGGGTATGTTCAACAATCCTTTGATCACGCATCGGTACACTGCTTACCAGGGAGTGCCCCCCCCCCCGGGGACTACAGTGGCATACCTATTATTCTTACATTTGATCCAAAACATAGGTTGTGGGTACTCGTAAATTGGGTATTACAGGGTTGTACCTATTTTTCTTCAATATTTGATCCCAAACATACATTGTGGGTACTCCTTAAAACCGCCTCGGCGAGGCGGTTGTACGCGTACCGACAATCAATGTTTTAGCAAATATATTATAAATAGTTTTTTCTGCGGATTTTTTCTTCAATTTTTACACCTGAAAAAAAAATCATCTGTATATTGCATGGGCAAGTTTTGGTAATGATATGCTCTGAGCCTTTGCATGTGAAAACCAACAATTTTGTTTCCGATCATGTCCGATAAAAACCGACCTTTACAGTCACACAATCAGCCTAGAGGTTTAATTATCGGATTTAACAAAATTGTAGATTTGCCCATTGATTGTAGATTTGCCCCCTCCCCCTACCCGCCCCGTCCAAAAATAATATAAAATTTAACCGAACGAAGATGCCACATTTCTGAAATATGACAAATTGCTACAAGATCTTCTCATTCATTATTTCCCGTCGCTGTTTCGTAATTACCCGAACCTCACACGGTAGTAGAACGAGATACCGAAGCGGAGCGGAGTGAAATTTACTTTCCTGATCTAAGTTCAAATGATTTTATCAGAACCTTTGTTGTTGTTTTTACAATGAGGAAGGATAATCCTTAGTTAGTGTTTATGCGTTTCACATTGAATTTAACATGCATCTGGGGAGTGGGGTGCCTTATATTTAGAGCTCAGGGGTCAGGATCGAGAAAATACCTACCTTCGCCGTGCTGTGCCCATACACAAGACACTTTAATCTCCTCCATGGAACTGTGTAGCATCAAGGAATCAGTGGTTTCGTCCCGACATGACTGAAAAACCTGTTGACTTGGACGAAAACCCATAGCCACATCAAAATAACATTCATGAAACAAGAATACCCCTCCGTAAAAGTATACGTTTACTCAACCCCTCCATCGTAGGAGACGACGTAATTGATTTATATCAAGATATTTTCAAAAGTGTGGGGCTTTAAACAAAATTAGTAATTTAAAGTATACAATAATACGTAGTCCAAATAGCACTTACCTATTCACACGTGATTGCAAAATACCGGAAAACAATCTGGCCAAAATAATGACGTAGTCTGATTTCAAACCCACAATTTTCACGGACTGATTTATACTGGCGCATATTTGCGTGCTGCATGAGACATGACTGCGGCATAATTTTTATACCAGAACGTGCAGTGTGATATAACCATTTGTATGCGCTATATCGTTTGGATCAAAAATAGAGAATTGGTTTAAGGATTTATCAATATTGACATGAGTGGGTGGGGTATGTAAAATAGAAATCTACTGTTTTCTTGAATCTGTCAATCAAATGATGATGTGTATTTATTGCTAATAGACGTCACTGATTCTAGGAATGACTCAATATAGTTATTATTTTAAAATTTTAAATAGCTTGGTGTAAAATTGGAAATGTAACTGGTTTTCGTGGGACCCATTTCCTGGAAAATGGAATGCATTTGAATAAAAATTACGCAAATCCTAAATGTCTATGATACATAATCTGACAAATAAGGGTTATTTTGGGGTCATGGAAATGTATTTCTCTCGGAAAAGTTAGTGTAAACATATTTTTCTGGAAAATTCTGAAAGTGGGTAACTTGGGGCGGCTCGTGTGTGCTTACTGTTTGCTGAAAGATGACATGCCTTTTGTTTCAGGTTCTTATATGATTGAAGTCAATGACTACATCGAAAAATCTGTCTTATTTTTTTCAAAAAGCTAAGAAAAATGGGTCCGACGATTTCAACCCGGAAGTAACTAAAAAATGACTCACTTGCTCTGAGCTGAACACTCATTCCACAATCATGTATACACAAATCCATGTATTTGCAACATATTCGATAGTCCCATGATAAAGCATGCTAAAGAATGTAGCATTGTTGACAAAATAAACAATGCTTTTCTATACAGGTAAATCTTCAATTATGTATATACAGTGACCACCCATAAGTCCTTAAAAAGGTAATGTATAATTTAGGGACTTTTCTTGAGGGACCAAGGGACCAGGGACCTGGTCCCTCAAGGACCAAGAGCTATAATTTAGGGACCAGGTAACTGAGGGACCAAATACAAAACATGTGCATATAATGGCATATCTGTTTGCATCTAATTTGCAATAGGCTATTGTGTGGACCAAAATTAGCCTGTGCCAGTCCCTGAGGGAGGTTTATCTCTAGGCTGATTTTTTTCATTGATTTTGTATCTACTTTATTAATTTAACTATTAAAGTGTATAGTAAGATACACCTGTAGGGAAAACCAAAGAAAGACAGACATTAGCAAGAAAGAAAAAAGAAAATTAGAATAAATAAGAAATGAAAAGAAGGAAAAAATGGAAAGAAAAAAATGAAATGAAAAAAATATATAGAATTCTATTTTGTGTAGTTTATGCAGGTTTGTTTTAGAAGGAAAACATTGAGAGAGAGAGAGAGAGAGAGAGAGAGAGAGAGAGAGAGAGAGGAATGAAATGAAAAATATAAAATTCTATATAAGATGCAATGAAAGTTCATTGAACTATGAATTAATTTTCTAAACACAGCACTTGAAGAAAAAATCAGTTGATTATCTATAACTTAGTTTATGCAATAATATTTTTGTACCTTATGAAAACTAAAATGTCATATTGGCCGTCATATTCTTGTATATTGTAAAAGTAAATCACCAACTATGACATTCATTTATTGCCTCCAATTTGCTACTGTATGATTTATGATAATCTCTTACATTCAACATTTAAAAAAAGCCAGATAGCAAAGGAAGAAAAAACAAAGACAGAAAGAAATGAGAAGGAAAGAAAAAAAGAGGTTAAATAATCTTTAGAAGGATGTAAAATTGAATAAAAATACCTCAAGATTCATTAAATCTTTTGAAAACCAGGTCCCTGTAATTTTTACTGATTAAAATGAAATCATCATGAAAATATCCATGAAATATAACATAACCACCAAATTACCAAAATTGTCATTTTCCCAGTTTAAAATTAAAAATATTTAATAAATTAATAGTTATACTACTGATAAAGTAGAATCAAAATCAATGAGAAAATGTTTAAAAATAATTGAATCAGAATAAATCAGCCCAGTATAGGAAATAGAGACAAACCTCCATAAGGGACTGGCACAGGCTGATTTTGGTCCACACTATAGCTCATTGCAAATAACTTGATATGCCATAGATACACATATTTTGTATTCGGTCCCTCTATTACTTGGTCCTTAAATTATAGCATTTGGTCCTTGAGGGACCAGGTCCCTGGTCCCTTGGTCCCTCAAGAAAAGTCCCTAAATTATACATTACCCTTAAAAACGACATTTTTGTCGTAAAAATGCAAGTACCGTCTCTAAAATGGGTGTATTCTTTTCCCACCCGCTCATTATCGAACTATAGATTGGACTGCGTGATAAGTGCCTACTTTTGCTTCTGCATATTTAATAGGCTGATCTGTGGCGAAACGAAAATGTTATTGTACAGGTTTATCGAGAAATTGCACCTATCTATTATGATTATGCTGTTTTAGTTTTAATGGGATCATGCTTACCTTGCATTTTACAAATTGCAGGTAACTTGATACTTTTATGTATAATATTGAATGGCAGTCGGGCGGCCTGTGGAATGTCATTAGTCCCCCCCCCCCCCCCCCCCACCGTTTCACGCTTTTCAATTATCAATTACACGACCAGTCGACTCTAATTTTTTGTGCTGTTGGCGCCTTATGTATGTTTTCATATTTTTAGTTAAGTTAACTGAGTGGCCACCTATTGGGAAAATAGCTGCTCATTCGGCTTACGATATGTTTCATGGTATAAGTACCTGATTGTTAGTTTGGTTTTTTCCCACCTCGGTTTTTGGAGTGGGAATCTTTTTCTGATTGCGCCTTTTCCTGATCTTTGCCTACTTGTACCTTCTAATGAAATCGCAATTTATTTGTCCCAAGAAATTACCGAACAAATTGAGTAACTTCACTGTATTGTTTGTATCTCAATGTTGAGGATGTCTGATAAGCATGAGGCCTATACATAAACTATGTTTTTGCATTGTTACTCGTTTTGTGACCTAAAACATACAAATGGCGTATTTCATTTGTGTTTTCAATGAACGACGTCACACTGGTCTGCCTTTACGTACGGTAAACAAGGCCTACTAACAGTATACGAGGTCTGAATAAACATGAAACGAGGAAAATGGGGCGAATCGGTTTGTATACGATCGCTTGTGTAATATAAGCATTTCATATTTATCTCAGAGAACTCAGATGGTACCAGGGCTTATCTGGAGACAGATACTGATGAAATGTCTGTTGTTAATGCCCATTTAAACGATTTACCTGTTAAGTTTTCTGTTTGTGTCAATGAAGGCCAAGAGAAACTTCCTACGATGTATTGGTTACCTAAGCTTCACAAAAGACCATACAAAGCTAGATTTATTGCAAATACTACTACTGAACTTTCTAAATTATTAACTTCCTGCTATCAAATCTCATGTTATAAGATACTGTGAGACAGTGTATGAAACTTCAAATAAAAATTGGTTTTGGTCAATAAAAAATTCTGGTGAGGTGCTCAATAAATTGAAGTGTAGAGGGTTCCGTGCGACGAGCTTGTCCACATATGATTTTTCTACTCTATATACAACTTTACCACATAATCTTATTAAAGAAAAACTTCTGGATTTGATAGAGTGGACCTTCAAAAGGGCATTAAACCAGAGGACCAATGGTCCTGTAAACGCTCACCTGAGATCTGCTGCATACACCAATAAACATGTTTGAATATTATGGTATTTAACCACAGTGCAGGGGCAGATGAAGCCCTTGGGCCATTTTCTTTTTTCAGAATAATCAATGTTTTGTCCATTTGCCAATTTCCTTCTGGCTTTTCCCTTCAAATGACATTTTAACAGTTTTCCCCATTCAAATGCATAGGCAACCCATGTTGACCTTGCCATAAACTTGGTCAAGGTCATCACAGGGTCGTGATTTATATATACATTGGAGTACTTTAGCCAACGATGCTTCACGCCAAGTTTCCTTGAAATCAGTCTATTGGTTTCAGAGAAGAAGATTTTTTAAGGGTTTTTACCGTATATGGGCATGGCAGCCATCTTGGTCATGTGACCTAGATTATTTATATACACAATGATTCCCCCATTCTATAAATGCATCACATAAAATTTGGTTTTGATTGGCCAAGCAGTTTCAGAGGAGAAGATGTTTGAATATTAAGTAATATACATATATAATGCCCCGGGGTGGGGGCAAATGAGCCCCTTGGGTCCAATTTTTTTTCAGAATCATTAATATTCAGTCCTTCTGCCCATTTCCTGCAAGACTTTACTTTAAATGACTTTTTAAAAGTTTTCTCCATTCAGATGCATTGGAGATCTATGTTGACCTTGCTGTAAAATAGGTCATCACAAGGTCATGATTTATATATACAGTGGTGTTATGGCTAAAAACCCATTTTTGCACAGTTTGGGCTGATCACTTGTGATTTTTCGCGGCGAAACCACCACGTAATTTCACTGGCCAAGGGAAAATTTAAACGTTTAATCAATTAATTTTTTCACGGCGAAAATCCGCGGTGAAATTTTGCCATGTTTCGCGGCGAAATTTGTTTTTTAACATTTACAACAGGTAAGTTTAAATTTCCAATTTCGCCGCGAAACACGGCGAAATACCTGGAAATGTTAAGATAAAATTATTTATTATTCATTTAATGACCACACTATGATTCATCTGTTCCTTGTATAGATCGTGATTTATGGGCACATTAACAAGAACCATTGACCCTTTCCTGTAAAATATGCCCCGTTTTCGAAAGCCCAAAACCATGTTTTAAAGCAATTTCTACTACAACTTTGCAATGAGAAAGGTAGTATGATGTCTTAAGAACAGATAAATGCTATAATGTATGAAACATTTCTCCACATACCGTAACCAGAGGACCAGTGGTCCTGTAAACGCTCACCTGAGACCTGAGATATATACCAAAAAACTTGTTTGACTAGAATGGTATTATGTATATATCCCCAGGGCAGAGTCAGAGCAGCCTCTGGAGTCAATTTCTTTTTTAAATCATAAAGATTTAGTCCATTTGCCAATTTACTGCAAGTTTTGCCCTTCAAATGACATTGTAACAATTTTCCCCATTCAAATGCGTGAACAACCTAAGTTGACCATGCCGTAAAAAGATCAAGGTCATCCCAAGGTCATGATTTATACAAACTTTGTAGAGCTTCATTGCTTGATGCTTCATGCCAAGTTTCAAAATCATAGGCCTTCTGGTTCTGGAGAAGAAGATTTTTTAAAGATTTTTGCTATTTATAGCCATGGCGGCCATCTTAGTCATGTGACCTTGACCATAATATACAAACTTTCATTCACTCTTCCTCAGAATGCTCCACATAAAGTTTGGCTTTGATTGGCCAAGCGGTTTCAGAGAAGATGTTTGAATATCATGGTAATACCGAGTATATAGCCCCGGGACAGGGGCAGACAACCCTCTGGGCCCAAAATATTTTCATAAACATGAATATTTTGTCCATTTGCTCATTCCTAGCAAGTTTTTTGCCATTAAATGACATTTTCCTGTTTTTTCCATTCAAATGCATGGGCGGCCTAAGTTGACCTTGCTGTAAAAAAGTTCAAGGTCATCCCAAGGTCATGATTTATACAAACTTTGTAAAGCTTCATTGCCTGATGCTTCATGCAAAGTATCAAAATCATAGGTCTTCTGGTTTTGGAGAAGAAGATTTTTAAAGGTTTTTGCTATTTATAGCCATGGCGGCCATCATGGTCAAATGACCTTGACCATTTATATAAACTTTCATTCACTCTTCCTCAGAATGCTCCACATAAAGTTTGGCTTTGATTGGCCAAGGGATTTCAGAGAAGAAGATGTTTGAATATTATAATCATACACATGTATATAGCCCCGGAACAGGGGCAGACAACCCTCTGGGCCCAAAATATTTTCATAAACATGAATATTCTGTCCATTTGCTCATTCCTAGCAAGTTTTTGCCATTAAATGACATTTTCCAATTTTTTCCCATTCAAATGCATGGGCGGCCTATGTTGACCTTGCCGTAAAAAAGGTCAAGGTCATTGCATGGTCATGATTTATACAAACTTTGTAGAGCTTCATTGCCTGATGCTTCATGCCAAGTTTCAAAATCATAGGCCTTCTGGTTCTGGAGAAGAAGATTTTTAAAGGTTTTGGCTATTTATAGCCATGGCGGCATCTTAGTCATGTGACCTTGACCATATATACAAACTTTCATTCACTCTTCCTCAGAATGCTCCACATAAAGTTTGGCTTTGATTGGCCAAGAGGTTTCAAGAGAAGAAGATGTTTGAATATCATGGTAATACACAAGTATATAGCCCCGGGACAGGGGCAGACAACCCTCTGGGCCCAAAATATTTTCATAAACATGAATATTTTGTCCATTGGCTCATTCCTAGCAAGTTTTTTGCCATTAAATGACATTTTCCTGTTTTTTCCATTCAAATGCATGGGCGGCCTAAGTTGACCTTGCTGTAAAAAAGGTCAAGGTCATCCCAAGGTCATGATTTATACAAACTTTGTAAAGCTTCATTGCCTGATGCTTCATGCCAAGTATCAAAATCATAGGCCTTCTGGTTTTGGAGAAGAAGATTTTTAAAGGTTTTTGCTATTTATAGCCATGGCGGCCATCTTGGTCAAATGACCTTGACCATTTATAAAAACTTTCATTCACTCTTCCTCAGAATGCTCCACATAAAGTTTGGCTTTGATTGGCCAAGCGATTTCAGAAAAGAAGATGTTTGAATATTATGGTCATACACATGTATATAGCCCCGGAACAAGGGCAGACAACCCTCTGGGCCCAAAATATTTTCATAAACATGAATATTCTGTCCATTTGCTTATTCCTAGCAAGTTTTTGCCATTAAATGACATTTTCCAATTTTTTCCCATTCAAATGCATGGGCGGCCTACGTTGACCTTGCCGTAAAAAAGGTCAAGGTCATTGCATGGTCATGATTTATACAAACTTTGTAGAGCTTCATTGCCTGATGCTTCATGCCAAGTTTCAAAATCATAGGCCTTCTGGTTCTGGAGAAGAAGATTTTTAAAGGTTTTGGCTATTTATAGCCATGGCGGCCATCTTGGTCATGTGACCTGGACCATTTATACAAACTTTCGTTCCCCCTTCCTAAGGATGCTCCACACGAAGTTTGGCTTTGATTGGCCAAGTGGTTTCAGAGGAGAAGATCTTTGAAATTGTGAACGACGGACGACGGACGACGGACGACGACGGACGCCGGAGCATGGGTATACTATAAGCTCCCCTGTGAGCCTTCGGCTCAGGTGAGCTAAAAACTATGGTTCACTTTATTTGGCATGTATTTGGCATGTAATGACAGAAAGGCTTTTTTCACTTCCTCTGACCAAAGTCGATATACACTCTGGTCATGTCAGAATGTGTGCGATGCCTTATCCTATCTCCTGGATAATATTTATATTAGATTTGGGTACAAATTGCGCACATCTCGTAGCTGCTCCATTTTTATACTGCTACGAAAGAGATTTAATGGATTCTCTTAACCATGATAATCAAGCTGATGTTATCGAGGCTTTTAATTCCACTTCTAGGTACCTCGATGACCTTTTGAACATTGACAACCCTTATTTTGAAGGTATGGTCAATCAAATTTATCCATCTGAACTACAGTTGAACAAAGCCAATATCTCGGATACCGAAGCCCCCTTTTTAGATCTACATCTTTCTGTTGCAAATGGATTTGTTTCTTCTAAAATTTATGATAAGCGCGATGACTTTGATTTTGATATAGTAAATTTCCGTTTTTGGATGGTGACGTTCCTCGTCGTGCTTCTTATGATGTATACATTTCGCAACTTATTAGGTTTGCTAGAGTCTGCAATCATGTTACAGACTTCAACGCTCGAAATATATGGGATCAGTGAATATATATGAAGTATTTCAAATTTTTATATGTTAAGATCATCTTCTTAACAGTATTTTGATTATTTGGCCCCTTTGGGAATTTGAGTCTTTGATTTAGACTACACACGTAAATTCTTGAAATTGCAGCAAAATGTCTGGCTTTCGCTGCCAGTTTTATAAAGGGTCACTGATGAAGGTTTGTTACCCGAAATTGTACAATATGGCCCATCTTCTAGCTTTGTATTTTTACTGCTTCCAAAGAATCTAACAATTATTTTTATTTGCTATTACTGCAGCTGGTGTTGTGCCATGTGGCGGCCCTAAAAAGTCTCCCCGTACATCATCCATAGTGCAGATTATATTTTTCTTTTGATCCTTTGGGATCAGTGAATATATATGAAGTATTTTAAATTTTTATATGTTAAGATCATCTTAACAGTATTTTGATTATTTGGCCCCTTTGGGAATTTGAGTCTTTGATTTAGACTACACACGTAAATTCTTGAAATTGCAGCAAAATGTCTGGCTTTCGCTGCCAGTTTTATAAAGGGTCACTGATGAAGGTTCGTTACCCGAAATTGTACAATATGGCCCATCTTCTAGCTTTGTATTTTTACTGCTTCCAAAGGATCTAACAATTATTTTTATTAACGGCCAAACTTCTCCAACAGGGCTATCGGTATCATAAACTTCGAAAAACCTTTTCTAAATTTTATCGTAGACACTATGAATTGATTTCCAAATATAATGTTTGGTTAAAGACGCTTTTAAGTGAGGGCCTTCCGGAACCAGAATTTTATGGTGACTTGGTTTACAAATTTAAGAAACTTATAGGAAGTAATGATTTTTCTTTTCAGTTTAGACAAATCATAACACGTTACAGACGTATAGGTTATAACTTGAATGTTATGCCACAGTCTGCATGCTTAGTTTTTAACCCAATCACGGCTGATAACTATGCTGCCTTCTTTAATTGCACGCCGGTGGGTCGGGCGTCAGACTCTATGATGGCCCCGACTTAAAGCTATTCATTTTAGTTGGTTGGGGCCGGAGCTTCTTGTCTGTTGCTTGGCCCACCGGGGTCCAACTGATGTTTTTCTTTTGCTCCGGAGTTAGTAAGTTATTCGGCGCCCAGGGATTTCCATCGTCGGGCAGCTTACTGAATCTGTGAGTCCTGGTATTTGATTCATCAGGATGTTTATCATGATTTGTTTGTTCTTGATGATTCATTGACTAGTTAGAGATTCACCACGAGGACCGAAGAACTAACTAAATGTTATGAACCACTGCAGAAGCTGAGGGTGAGGTTATGGCCATGTAAAATCGATTTAAACCCGCCAGTAACTTTGTGTTACTGATCGTTCCAAGTCGATACTTCTGTGGTGGTTCTTTTTGTTTCATGTCTTGGTGTTTAAATTATTTTGTGCTGTTGGCGCCTTATGTATGTTTTCATATTTTTAGTTAAGGTAACTGAGTGGCCACCTATTGGGAAAATAGCTGCTATTTGGCTTACGAAATGTTTTTATGGTATAAGTAGCTGATTGTTACTTTGGTTTTTTGGAGTGGGAATCTTTCTCTGATTGCGCCTTTTCCTGATCTTTGCCTACTTGTACCTTTTGACAAGGGCGGCAAGAAAGGATTTTGGACTCCGCCCATTGGGACCGTAAGAAATAGATGGACTGCTTGTACCTGCAGACGAACTTATGACTGACTGACCGACCGCATGGTTACCGGTTTACCGTATGAAGATCTAAGCCTGCATATATAGGAAAACTGGCTTTGCTTATTAACTTACTTGTTTGCTTGAATGAAATATACATTAAAATCGTACATTTCGCATGCCATTCCATCTCAGTCTTAGGTAGGAGGCAACGCCGTTTCGTGCCATTTTGTGCTTATAATTGCTCGACTCGCACCTCAGTTTGCCAGTTCAGACTTTTGTTTTGCTGTCGGCTAATTCCTAAGGACTTGAGATAAATTGTAGACTGCTGAGATAGGCAAAACGTTTTTCCTCTAACATATTTGACAATTTGTATGATTCAGAGCAGCTTAACATCACTAATCAATAGTTTTTGTGTCCTGCAAAATATCTGCTAATTGCTGTGCACTTGTTTAGATTCTACCTGTTATTATGGATAATACACAACAGACTGAACTGATGCACAAATATTTACTTGTTCAACTATTATGTAGAGTATATTCCTGATAATTTTATATTGACATATAAATTCTACCAAAGCCTCGTATAGTGAAAAGGTACCTTTCATATTAGCTAAATCATCATTTTCTCAATTATTTCAAGAGAAGTTACTAATTTGCAATCCAAAATGTTGTGATACTGTACATTCTGATGTGTTTCATCACTCATGCCTGCAAAATAATAATTTCTTCCTAAAGAAGAATAAATAAATGAGTCACATTGGCAGAATGCGCCAAATTTAGCCTACACAGGTGTATAAATCCGGTATATTTCATTTCCAAATATATCGACTTAATACAATGGCAAATGTGTAGGATATACTTTAAGTCGTCGAATAAGTATTTAACAATTTTGAATTTATTTTCCTGTTTGAGTGTCACAACGTCCCCAATATTGGAATTGAATGACATGCGAAACAATGATATATAGAAATATGTTTTAACAAATCATTAGCCACAAGATAAGCTTTTCTTATCGGTCTGATACAAAATGCATGATTGGGAGATTCTTATACCGAAGCGAACATGGAAATTGCAATATATAACCAGAGGACCAATGGTCCTGTAAACGCTCACCTGAGATCTGCTACATATGCCAATAAACATGTTTGAATATTATGGTATTTAGCCCCAGTGCAGGGGCAGATGATGCCCTTGGGCCATTTGTTTTCAGAATAATCAATATTCTAATCATTTGCCAATTTCTATTTTATTTATTCCCTTTACATGACATGTTAACAGTTTTCCCCATTCAAATGCATTGGCAACCTATGTTGACCTTGCCGTAAAATAGGTCAAGGTCATCACAGGATCATGATTAATATATACATTGTAGTACTTTAGCCATCAATGCTTCATGCCAAGTTTCTTTGAAATCAGTCCACCGGTTCCGGAGAAGAAGATTTTTGAAGGGTTTTTACCATATATGGGCATGGCGGCCATCTTGGTCATGTGACCTGGATTATTTATATACACATTGGTTCCCCCTTCCCATAGATGCTTCATGTAAAATTTGGCTTTGATTGGCCAAGCGGTTTGAGAGAAGAAGATGTTTGAATATTATGATAATATACATGTATATTGCCCCGGGGTGGGGGCGGATGAGCCCCTGGTGCCCAATTTTTTTCAGAATCATTAATATTCAGTCCTACTGCTCATTTTCTGCAAGATTTTTCCTTTAAATGACAATTTAACAATTTTTCCCATTCAAATGCAAAGGCGACCTATGTTGACCTTGCCGTAAAATAGGTCAAGGTCACCGCAAGGTCATGATTTATATACACATTGTAGTACTTGAGTCATCGATGCTTCATGCCAAGTTTGGTTGAAATCGGTCCAGTGGTTCCGGAGAAGAAGATTTTTGAAGGGTTTTTACCATATATGGGCATGGCGGCCATCTTGGTCATGTGACCTGGATTATTTATATATACATTGATTACCCTATCCTGTAGATGCTTCACATAAAATTTGGCATTGATTGGCCAAGTGGTTTCAGAGAAGAAGATGTTTGAATACTATAGAAATATACATGTATAATGCCACGGGGTGGGGGCATATGAGCTCCTGTGGACCAATCTTTATCAGAATCATTAATATTCAGTCCTACTGTGCATTTCCTGCAAGACTTTCACTTTAAATGACATTTCAAAAGTTTTCCCCATTCAAATGCATTGGCGACCTTTGTTGACCTTGCCGTAAAATAGGTCTAGGTCATCACAGGGTCATGATTTATATATACATTGTAGTACTTGAGTCATCGATACTTCATGCCAAGTTTCGTTGAAATCGGTCAACCGGTTCCGGAGAAGAAGATTTTTGAAGGGTTTTTACCATATATGGGCATGGCGGCCATCTTGGTCATGTGACCTGGATTATTTATATACACATTGGTTCCCCCTTCCCATAGATGTTTCATGTAAAATTTGGCTTTGATTGGCCAAGCGGTTTGAGAGAAGAAGATGTTTGAATATTATGATAATATACATGTATATTGCCCCGGGGTGGGGGCGGATGAGCCCCTGGTGCCCAATTTTTTTCAGAATCATTAATATTCAGTCCTACTGCTCATTTTCTGCAAGATTTTTCCTTTAAATGACAATTTAACAATTTTTCCCATTCAAATGCAAAGGCGACCTATGTTGACCTTGCCGTAAAATAGGTCAAGGTCACCGCAAGGTCATGATTTATATACACATTGTAGTACTTGAGTCATCGATGCTTCATGCCAAGTTTGGTTGAAATCGGTCCAGTGGTTCCGGAGAAGAAGATTTTTGAAGGGTTTTTACCATATATGGGCATGGCGGCCATCTTGGTCATGTGACCTGGATTATTTATATATACATTAGTTCCCCCTTCCCATAGATGCTTCATGTAAAATGTGGCTTTGATTGGCCAAGCGGTTTCAGAGAAGAAGATCTTTGAAAATGGTGGACGACGGACGGACGGACGACGGACGGACGACGGACGGACGGACGCCGGATCATGGCCATCCTATAAGCTCACCTTGTGAGCCTGACGGCTCAGGTGAGCTAATAATTATTATCACATTATTATTGTATATTACAGTGGAGTCGCTTTGGACGTCAAAACCTTAACAGTTCCGTCTGTTTCATGTCTTGTTAAAAGTCCCTATGTTATTTGTAGTATTTAACTTCACGTAGTCCAATAATGTTACGTTTCAAAATTTTGTTCTTGGGTTTGTAATACGACTTTTCAGAACATCAAAAGCGTCTTTATCATGACGTCAGGATGTAATTTTAAAAATGTTGCAACCACATATGTTTTGAGAAAAGTGCGCATCGTTATAGGCTATACAATGTGACAGATTGTAAAAATGGGGAAAATGCAAATTTCGTGCATATTGTATATCTGCAACACTTCCGATGAGGCGTTTTAAAGACGTCAGTATATCTATGTACAGTGCTATTTACTTTCCTTCTTATTAGAGAAAGAAAAAAAAAAAACAGAGGACCAATGGTCCTGTAAACGCTCACCTGAGATCTGCTGCATATACCAATAAACATGTATGAATATTATGGTATTTTATTCCAGTGCAGGGCCCTTGGGCCATTTTCTTTTTTCTGAATCTTCAATATTCTGTCCATTTGCCAATTTCCTGCTGGCTTTTCCCTTCAAATGACATTTTAACAGTTTTCCCAATTCAAATGCATAGGCAACCCATGTTGACCTTGCCATAAACTTGGTCAAGGTCATCACAGGGTCCTGATTTATATATACATTAAAGTACTTTAGCCATCGATGCTTCATGCCAAGTTTCCTTGAAATCAATCTATTGGTTTCAGAGAAGAAGGTTTTTGATGGGTTTTTACCATATATGGGCATGGCGGCCATCTTTGTCATGTGACCTAGATTATTTATATACACATTGATTCACCCATTCTATAGATGCTTCACAAAAAATTTGGCTTTGATTGGCCAAGCGGTTTCAGAGGAGAAGACGTTTGAATATTATGGAAATATACATGTATATTGCCGCGGGGTGGGGGCACATGAGCCCCTGGGGTCCAATTTTTTTCAGAATCATTAATATTCAGTCCTACTTCCCATTTCCTGCAAGACTTTCACTTTAAATTACATTTTAAAAGTTTTCCCCATTCCAATGCATTGGTGACCTATGTTGACCTTGCCGTAAAATAGGTCAAGGTCATCACAGGGTCATGATTTATATACACATTGTAGTGCTTGAGCCATCAATGCTTCATGCCAAGTTTTGTTGAAATCGGTCCACCGGTTCTGGAGAAGAAGATTTTTGAAGGGTTTTTACCATATATGGGCATGGCGGCCATCTTGGTCATGTGACCTGGATTATTTATATATACATTGGTTCCCCCTTCCCATAGATGCTTCATGTAAAATTTGGCTTTGATTGGCCAAGCGGTTTCAGAGAAGAAGATGTTTGAATATTATGATAATATACATGTATATTGCCCCGGGGTGGGGGCGGATGAGCCCCTGGTGCCCAATTTTTTTCAGAATCATTAATATTCAGTCCTACTGCTCATTTTCTGCAAGATTTTTCCTTTAAATGACAATTTAACAATTTTTCCCATTCAAATGCAAAGGCGACCTATGTTGACCTTGCCGTAAAATAGGTCAAGGTCACCGCAAGGTCATGATTTATATACACATTGTAGTGCTTGAGTCATCGATGCTTCATGCCAAGTTTGGTTGAAATCGGTCCAGTGGTTCCGGAGAAGAAGATTTTTGAAGGGTTTTTACCATATATGGGCATGGTGGCCATCTTGGTCATGTGACCTGGATTATTTATATACACATTGGTTCCCCCTTCCCATAGATGCTTCATGTAAAATTTGGCTTTGATTGGCCAAGCGGTTTCAGAGAAGAAGATGTTTGAATATTATGATAATATACATGTATATTGCCCCGGGGTGGGGGCGGATGAGCCCCTGGTGCCCAATTTTTTCAGAATCATTAATATTCAGTCCTACTGCTCATTTTCTGCAAGATTTTTCCTTTAAATGACAATTTAACAATTTTTCCCATTCAAATGCAAAGGCGACCTATGTTGACCTTGCCGTAAAATAGGTCAAGGTCACCGCAAGGTCATGATTTATATACACATTGTAGTGCTTGAGTCATCGATGCTTCATGTTAAGTTTGGTTGAAATCGGTCCAGTGGTTCCGGAGAAGATTTTTGAAGGGTTTTTACCATATATGGGCATGGCGGCCATCTTGGTCATGTGACCTGGATTATTTATATACACATTGGTTCCCCCTTCCCATAGATGCTTCATGTAAAATTTGGCTTTGATTGGCCAAGCGGTTTCAGAGAAGAAGATGTTTGAATATTATGATAATATACATGTATATTGCCCCGGGGTGGGGGCGGATGAGCCCCTGGTGCCCAATTTTTTTCAGAATCATTAATATTCAGTCCTACTGCTCATTTTCTGCAAGATTTTTCCTTTAAATGACAATTTAACAATTTTTCCCATTCAAATGCAAAGGCGACCTATGTTGACCTTGCCGTAAAATAGGTCAAGGTCACCGCAAGGTCATGATTTATATATACATTGTAGTGCTTGAGTCATCGATGCTTCATGCCAAGTTTGGTTGAAATCGGTCCAGTGGTTCCGGAGAAGATGATTTTTGAAGGGTTTTTACCATATATGGGCATGGTGGCCATCTTGGTCATGTGACCTGGATTATTTATATACACATTGGTTCCCCCTTCCCATAGATGCTTCATGTAAAATTTGGCTTTGATTGGCCAAGCGGTTTCAGAGAAGAAGATGTTTGAATATTATGATAATATACATGTATATTGCCCCGGGGTGGGGGCGGATGAGCCCCTGGTGCCCAATTTTTTTCAGAATCATTAATATTCAGTCCTACTGCTCATTTTCTGCAAGATTTTTCCTTTAAATGACAATTTAACAATTTTTCCCATTCAAATGCAAAGGCGACCTATGTTGACCTTGCCGTAAAATAGGTCAAGGTCACCGCAAGGTCATGATTTATATACACATTGTAGTGCTTGAGTCATCGATGCTTCATGCCAAGTTTGGTTGAAATCGGTCCAGTGGTTCCGGAGAAGAAGATTTTTGAAGGGTTTTTACCATATATGGGCATGGCGGCCATCTTGGTCCTGTGACCTGGATTATTTATATATACATTGGTTCCCCCTTCCCATAGATGCTTCATGTAAAATTTGGCTTTGATTGGCCAAGCGGTTTCAGAGAAGAAGATCTTTGAAAATTGTGGACGACGGACGGACGGACGACGGACGGACGGACGACGGAGCATGGGTATACTATAAGCTCACCTTGTGAGCCTGACGGCTCAGGTGAGCTAAAAAGAACTATATGCAGCATAGACGAAATATCTCCGTCCATTGTTTACCAAAAGTATAAGTAGTGTGTCATTTTGGTTTATAAAATAGGCTTTTTGCATCGGTTTCTGGTCATAGTTTTCAATTTAAAACTTGGTGTATTCGATGTTCTATAATGACATTTTGTAAACATGTCGTGGCACAGGTCATTTTGGTTCCGTTAACAGTTAAAATGAGACTTGATCGGTCACGGGGAGGTGACAATAAACAATGCAACCACTTTACAGACATTTTTCCTCATTCTTTTCTGCAAGGGACACAAATATAGTTATACATGCCTAACTGGAACGTTTTCTTTTCTTAAATAAAGGCCCATGATACCAATCATTGAAGTTCTGTGTTTTTCCCTGTATTTTTACTTTGAATTTATCAAGTTTCTTGTAATTAGCCAATTCAACACCCTTTTTGAAACCACATTCTTTTGTAACAACTTCTAACTGTTTTCTGAAAAAAATTCTATGATTCAGAAACAACCAAAGTATAAATATTCCGGCATATCTGCCTTCTGGTAGGTCGGAAGGGTGATGTTTAGTGAAAAAATTTATATATTGTGCACTATTAAGCAATGTATCTGTTTGGGGATTATATATAAAAAATAGAAATTGTTCTGAATCAATTAATATGGATGGAATGAATGGGCTTAAATCCTCATGTCTGTTATACTCTGTCCATCCAAAAACTATTGTCTGTGAGATAACCTGTTCTATGACACCTTTTTCTTCTTTATCTGTTTTGAACTCTAAGTTAGTAAGATCCTCATCAGATTCATCACTTTCATCAGCAGTATCACCAACACGCACATTTTTTGTTGCAATCACTCCTATACGGCCTTGCTTATAGTCGCCACGCCCAAACATGTCAATTTCTCCAAACCATGTGTCTTCACTCCCTGAAAATGAAGATAGATGGCAAAATTAAAAATAATGTTTCTAAAATGGCAGTACTTCTGATTCAATGTGTTTAACTGATGATCTACACGATTTTACCATATCTTTTTCGATCCAGTATTACATTGCTTTGAATATTATTATTTCACTCTTATTGAGACAAATCAAAAGACAGATGGTGCAAATACAAAGACCCCCGGGACAAACGACCTGAAACAGTTGCAACCAGAACTTGTTTTATCACTCATATGGTGTTTTGTCAAAACAGCGCAAGGGGTAACTATCTCAGCTCATCCTAACAGCGCAAACTTTGCTCATCGATACAGTGCATGTAATTGAGCAATTATCCTATTGTTATCATAATTACTAGTGATTTTCTACCTGAGCGTGGTGAATAACTAAGCTTGGTGACCTTCTATAAATTGTTCACTCAACCTGTATAAATCACTGAGCCTCTGGTGTTTAATTAAACTTTTAGCCATATATTTAGCAAGATTTTTTTAAAGCAAAAATGGATATTTTATATCGGATCCAGTAAAGACCATTTTGGATCAGAGATATAACCAAACTTTTAGCCATAATCTTAAACAAGATTTTAAAGCAAAATGAATGAAAAATACAGACATGGCCCATATAACAGGTCTATATATGGTCTATATATACAGGTAAGTCCAGGTGAATATACAGGTAGTTACAGATAATTGCCTAATTGCTTTGCGCTGTTATGATGAGCATAATTTTACAGGTAGCTATATAGTCCATACGCTGTTTTGATAGCCGTTTTTCGCTGTTTTGATGACCCAATGCGCTGTTTTGATTATGTGCCACTCATATGACCAGATATCTCACTCAAAAGGCACAAGTAGGCAAAGATCAGGAAAAGGCGCAATCAGAAAAAGATTCCCACTCTAAAAACCGAGGTGGAGAAAAACCAAACGAACAATCAGGTACTTATACCATGAAACAATCGTAAGCCGAATGGGCAGCTATTTTCCCAATAGGTGGCCACTCAGTTACCTTAACATAACTAAAAATATGAAAACATACATAAGGCGCCAACAGCACAAATTTTTTTTTTTTTTTTCAAGGATCTAAGTCTGTTTTTTTTTTTTTTGGTAAAGGAGGTGACATCACCTGCAATTGTTGGGTTTGAATAAATTTTTGGTTAGGGTTTAATAAATTCTTATATATAACAACTGAGCAAACCTGTGTTTCAGACTGCATATTTTATCATGTTTCAATAAAATGAAACACAATAAGACACAGTTTGGTGGTACTTGATGAGCATTTATTGTATTGAATTGCCCCACCAACTGTCATGGGAATCAAGAAATAAAACCTTAAGTATTGTACACTTGGCATATGTTGTTTTTAGCTGTTAAAGTGGAGATGAAAATATTTGGTTGGCATTTAGTCTGTTAGATATTATGTCATATCCAAAGAAAAATCAATAAAATTAATATTAGGGCTGGGTACCCCCTCTGGAAATTGTACCACGGTACAGGGACCTGTACCGCTGTACGTACAACGGTATACCGCAACAATTTAAAACTAAAAACTGTGTGTGTGTGAACAATTTGTAAGAAAATATGGGCATGAATGTGATAAATATGCTACTATTTGATGGTGCATAATTTTTTTATCACCAAATTGATCGGTGTTGGTTGCATTTCATCATCAAAATAAACGGTTACATGATTGTAACGGGATTTAAAGATATTTTACATTGGAGACTGACAGGGGGGGGGGGGAGTAGCAGACTCAAATCAAGCAATTTGTGCATTGTTAACAGTGCCTCATATATACCTTACTTTTAATAGCTTTAATTATCTTAATTTTATTAAGCATCAAGATTAAGACATTGTTTGAAAAAATATTCACAACATTAAAAAATAAATTGCATGCATTTCACCACACCCATTGAAAGTCATCAAGATTTATTACTTTGAAGTTTAAAAATGTTTTTTGATTCAAACAAAATGCAACTTGTAGCTATTTGAACTTAATTTGTCTGTGTTTTGGAGTTTTGAGATTTTCTTTAAAAGAAGGTTACTTAAAATAGAATACCACGGTACAGGCAAGTGCTCGCGGTACATACCATGCCAAAGAAATACCGCGGTATACCGGTGTACCGGTTTTTTTGCACAGCCTTCCGAGGTTCATGTTAACAATTATCCCTTCTATGTCTACTGATGGAATAGAATAAACCTGCAGGTCCTGAAAGCGCTTACCTGATATCTGACCATAGAACAGTTATTCACCATGAAATGACCTATAGTCATCATTTGATTAAACAAGATGAGCTGGAGTTCAAAATGCTACATACCAAGTTTCGTGAAAATCGGCCTGCTGGTTCTGGAGAAGATTTTTGGGTGGTTTTTACCATATATGGGAATGGTGGCCATTTTGGTCATGTGACCCGGATTACATGATCAAACTTCGTTCCCCCCTGCCCATGGAGGCTCCATATAAAATTTAGCTTTCATTAGCCAAGCGGTTTTAGATAATAAGACCGTTAAACAAGTAGCCCAGTGGGCATCGATCGCTCACCTGAGAGCCAGCCATAAGAAGAGACAATTTTTAAGAATGCTCAAGGGCAGATAACTCTGCAATATTTGGGCAGATCTGGCCCATTTTCAAAGTAATCCAAGGTTTTACCGTTGGTCTCATTACCTGCAAGAAAAAAGAAGATCCAATCAAAAATGAAGCCACTAGACTCTTGATAACATTTTCACCATGATGCAGTTGCTCAAGGGCAGCTAACTCTGCAGCCCCAGGTCTGATCCCAATGAATTTGAACTTTGTTCATGCTCTTGTGCCTGTCCTGGTTTCTTTCAAGGATTCAAGGATAACAAATAGCAGAGAAAACGTGTTGACACCATAATCTCCATTATAAGGATATGGGGATTTTTTCAAACGCTCAAGGGCAGCTTACTCCGCACTCAATTGATGGATCTCGCTGAATTTTGAACCTGTCTGAAATTTTGTGGTTGTCCTCATTACCTGCAAGAATGAAAAAGATCCAGTCAAGAATGAAGCAGCTAAAGTCTAGACAACATTATCTCTATACAAATTCAGATGTTCAAGGGCAGCTAACTCTGCAGCCCCAGGTCTGATCCCGCTGAATTTCAAACTCATCCAAGCTCTTGTGCCTATCCTGGTTTCCTGCAAGTATGAGAAAAATCTGATAACAGATAGCAGAGAAAACATGTTGACACTATTATCCCCATTATAGCATATGGGATTCAACTCTGCACTCCATGGATGGATCTGGCTGAATTTTGAACTCATCTGAGATTTTATGGTTGTCCTCATTACCTGCAAATAGGAAGAAGATCCACAGCTACAGTGTTGACAAGATTTTCTCTATATACAAATTCAGATGTTCAAGGGCAGCTAACTCTGCAGCCCCAGGTCTGATCACACTGAATTTCAAACTCATCCAAGCTCATTTGCCTGTCCTGGTTTCCTGCAAGTATAAAAAAAGATCTGATAAAATAAAATATGTCAAGGTCATCCAAATTTATATAAATTTTGTAGAGCTCCATACCCCCATGCTTCATACCAAGTTTCAAGATCATAGGCCTTCTGGTTCTGGAGAAGAAGATTTTTAAGTTTTTTTTCTAAGCCATCTTGGTCATGTGACCTTTACCATTTATAAAGACTCTCCTAACGTTTCATTTGAAGTTTGGCTTTGATTGGCCCAGCAGTTTCAGAGAAGAAAAGGTTTGAATATTTTGAAAACATACATGTATATAGCCCCGGGGCAGGGGCAGACAACCCCCTGGGGCCAAATATTTTTCATAAATGTAAATCTTCTGTTCATTTGCCTATTCCTAGCAACTTTCACCCCATTAGCCTTTATCATGCTGAGATTCATTTTTTTTGTGATATCGAGTCCCACTGAGGTTTTTTCGCAAAAAAATCAAGTTTTGACCATTTTTGGACTGCAAAAATCGCTATTTCCGACTTTCCAAACGGCTCGTATTTGCCTCCCAAGTAAATTCGATCTCGATTCAAACACCTTTTTTGCGTCAAAAATACATTAAAATCATCTATGAACCGCCATCTTAGCATTCAAAAAGTCTGTTCTTGCAGTTTCTTACCAAAGCCCCGCTTAAACTGAGTTTTATAGGCTTAAAATGCCAAAAAAATCATCGATCTCTAATCATTTTCGGGTTCAACTTTAGCCTAGCCACCATCTTGGATGTTTATATAGGTGGTGTGTTTAGTAACAGCACCAACGTTAACCGTGTGCAAGTTTGGTGGAAAAAATCGAAGTCACCGTGGGCGACCGAATGCGCCGGCGCAGCGGTGGTTTCCCACAGGCGCACGAATGCGCCTACAGCAAGTTATAGGTTAAATAACATTTACACCAATATTCCCCAATTCAAACGCATAGGAGACCTAAGTTGACATTGCCAAAAAATAAATCAAGGTCATCCCAAGGTCATGATTTATACAAACTTTGTAGAGCATTCCCTGATGCATCACATCAAGTTCTGAAGATTTTTAAAGGCTTTTTCTTTTTATGGCCATGATGGCCATCTTGGTCATGTGACTTTGACCCGTTATATAAACTTTTGAAATGCTTCACATGAAGTTTGGCTTTGACTGGCCCAGCAGTTCCAGAGAAGCAAAGGTTTGAATATTTTGAAAACATGCATGTATACAGCCCCAGGGTAAGGGCAGACAACCCCCTGGGCCCAAATATTTTTCATAAATGTAGATCTTCTGTCCATTTCGCTTTTCCCAGCAAGTTCCAATGCATAGGCGACCTAAGTTGACTTTGGAGTAAAATAGATCAAGGTCATCCCAGGGTTACAATTTATATTAACTTTGTAGAGCTCCATTGCCTAGTTTCAACATCAAAGGCCTTCTGGTTCTGGAGAAGCGTTTTAAATGTTTTTGCTTTTTGCTATTTATAGCCATAGCGGCCATCTTGGACGTGACCTGCACCATTTATACAAACTTTCGTTCCCCCTTCCTAACGATGCTCCAGATGTAGTTTGGCCGATTTAAGAGGAGATCTTTGAACATTGTGGACTACAACTACAAATATGTCTACAAATATGACTATGATGACAGAGCATGGGTATACTATAAGCTTACCTTGTGAGCCTAATGGCTCAGGTGGGCTAATAAAAGGATTTTACCTATATACATTTTCCCAACTTCAGGTTTATCAACACATCCACATGGACATTTTAGTTTACTTCTTGCCTTGGATGTTACTGCTCTTCCTGCTAACTTTGCAACAAGGTGGTTCCCAACTCCAACTACAATATCATCTTCCTTAAGATGATCTTTCTTTTCTTGAATTTTGTTTATTGCATCTAAATTTGTTGTCTGAAGGCAATCATTCAGCCTGCCCAAAGCCATTTTGAATTCATCACTGTCAGTGTCAACCTGAAATACAAGAGATAAATCAGTATGTCATTAATTCTATATGGCACAGTGTAGGTTTAGTCTTGATGAATCAGGCTAAAGATTTTTTATGACAGTCTGTTTTACATCCCACTCAATAGTATGGCCATATGGAGATGGGCCCTATATTTAAAGTCTTATCCGAATGAGTCGAATAACTGAAGATGCCAAGAATCAGCCAACAACAGGGCTACCAGCCTACCAGTTCTTAATGGTTTTAATTTGCAGATAATATAGTATCTGTGGCATACAGATTTATAAGCATCTTTTACATACATCAGCCAAACCAGAGGACCCTTGGTCCTGTAAGCGCTCACCTGAGACCTGGGATAAATTCAAAATTGAATACTTTTTAACAATATTTTGTAGCATTCTATTCGCTAATCATCTGGTTCGGGAGAAGAGGATTTTTAAAGAATTTTTCTTGTATTTTTAGTATGGTGGCCATCTTGGTCAGGTGCCCTGAACCATTTACAAAGACTTTTGTTAACAATTCCTAAGGATACTCCATATGAACGTTGGCTTTAATGACCCAAGCGTGTTGAGAGTAGAAGATGTTTATAGCCCCTGGACAGGAGCAGACAGCCCCCGGGGACAAAATGTGTTCATAAGCATACATCTTCTGTCAATTTGCCCATTCCCAGCAAGTTTTCTGAAATTTAATAATATTTTTGCAAATTTACCTAATCAAATCCATAGGCGAACTAAGTTGACCTTGCCGTAAAATAGGTCAAGGTCATGATTTACATAAACTTTGTAGAGCTCCATTCCCCGATGCTTCTACCAAGTTTCAAAATCATAGGCCTTCTGGTTCTGGAGAAAAAGATTTTTAAAGGTTTTTGCAATTTATAGCCATGACGGCCATATTGGTCATGTGACCTCAACCATTTATATAAATTTTTGTCCTAACTTCTTAAGGATGCTCCATATACAGTTTGACTTTGATTGGCCAAGCGGTTTCTGAGAAAAAGATGTTTGAATATTATGAAAATATACATGTATATAGCCCAGGGCGGGGGCAGACAACTCCCATGAGCTAAATTTTCTTCATAAACATAAATCTTCTGTCCATTTGATCATTCCAAGCATATTTTCTGCCTTTCAGTAATATTTTTTCCACTTTTCCCTATCCAAATGCATTGGCGACCTAAGCAATAGATCAAGGTCATCCCAAGGTCATGATTTATACAAACTTTGTAGAGCTCCATTCCCCAATGATTCATGCCAAAGTTCCAAATCATATGCCTTTTGGCTCTGGAGAAGAAGATTTTTAAAGGTTTTTGCTATTTTAGACATGGCAGCTATATTGGTCATGTGACCTTGACCATTTTACATAAATTTCTGTTCTTACTTTCTAAGGATGCTCCATATCACGCCCTGTAAACAACAAATTGACCACCGGCAGTGGTCAATGTAAAACAATTTGAACTAGAAAAAGTGCCTTGAGCCACCAAGCCCCCCCCCCTACCCCTACTGATACAACCAGGCTCTTGCTCACCCCTGACATTGAACCTCAAATCCCCAATGAAAGACAGTACCTTAGAAATAAGCACAGTAAAGCACTTTGCATATAAACATGGGGAGAGGAGTTTTAGAAAGACAGATCTATTTTAGAGCAGTATACAGAGCTGACGTGTATACTCAATCTAGGACATAATCACGGACATTGTGGGTCAGGTCCTCAGTCCTAGATTGAAATGGAAATAGATTGTCATTCTTAAAAAAAAAAAAAAAAAAAAAAAAAAAAAAAAAAAAAAATCCAGACCTTGACCTCAAGTCCCACCCCCACGCATGAACCCTTGGGTCTAACCCTTAATATGGTACCTAGGTTGTAAGCATGAATGCTTTCTGACATGGTTGTCAAGATATGGACCTACAGACTATTAATCTTGGAAACAATAGTATCTTATACATGTGTCCTAGATTTTGACCTCCAGCCCCACCCCTAGAGTTTGGTGCCATGGAATTTAATTCAACCCTAAAGGGTATCTAAGATCCAAAAAAGGAATACATTCCAATAAGTATTTGTTAATATATGAACTTAGAGAACAAAAAACACTATGTAAATAGCACACTTTCAAGGTGACCTAGATTTTGAACTCTAGCCCCACCCCCGTGCATGGACCCTGGGGTCCGAACTCATGGAAATAAAGCAAACCTTATAGGGTACCTAAATTCCAAATACTAATGGTTTCTGATAAATAACTCATGAGATATATACTACCAGAGAAACTTTAACCAAAACTTTGATCAAAATTAAAGGTGACCTAGATTTTGACCTCCAGCCCCACCCCCGGGCATGCACCCTGGGGTCCGAACTCATGGAAACAAAGCAAACCCTACAGGGTACCTGTGGTCCAAATATGAATGGCCTCTGATCATTGGTTCATGAGATATACACCACTAGAGAAACTTTAACCAAAACTTTGACGTAAATTCTACGAACGTTCCGGAATTACGAACAAACTAACTAACTAACGAACATACGAACGGACAAACGGAAAAGCGAAAACTATATACCCGTCGGCATAAATGCCGGGGCTATAATTACATCGGTGGTCAACTTGCGCAGTTCCGGTCATTAGTTTTTGTGAGAAAGGAGGAGGTGAGAGGTAATATATTTTTTGACCTAAGACTTATTTTAAAAATCAAAGAATGTCATGCTATCAGTTTTTCGCTGTTGTATGTCCACATAAAATGGTAGTTGAAAAAAATAAGCAGTTTCACTGCAATGGCTTTTGTCCTGGTTGATCTGTTGCTAAAACGAAAGTAGAATATGCTCTGTTTAGACAGCTGCAAGCTTGTAATAACCAATGATCGTTGAAATTAGTTACAGGGGTCCTGCTGGCCTTGTAAAATAGGGAGAAATCACTTCTCCCTCCAAGAAAGTTAGGGAGAAGTTTTGGGACCTAGGGAGAAGTGACGAATAAAGCGACCTATGATACGGAATTGGATTATTTCCACTAAAATAAAATCCTTGATTTGAAAACATAGGGCAGCTTACTGAATCTGTGAGTCCTGGTATCTGATTCATCAGGATGTTTATCATGATTTATTTGTTTGTTCTTGATGATTCATTGACTAGTTAGAGATCTCACCACGAGGACCGAAGAACTAACTAAATGTTATGAACCACTGCAGAAGCTGAGGGTGAGGTTATTGCCATGTAAAATCGATTTAAACCCGCCAGTAGCTTTGTGTTACTGATCGTTCCAAGTCGATACTTCTGTGGTGGTTCTTTTTGTTTCATGTCTTGGTGTTTAAAATATTTTGTGCTGTTGGTGCCTTATGTATGTTTTCATATTTTTAGTTAAGTGAAGGTAACTGAGTGGCCACCTATTGGGAAAATAGCTGCTCATTCAGCTTACGAGATGTTTTATGGTATAAGTACCTGATTGTTAGTTTGGTTTTTCCCACCTCGGTCTTTGGAGTGGGAATCTTTCTCTGATTGCGCCTTTTCCTGATCTTTGCCTACTTGTACCTTTTTTCCAATCCTTCTTGTATTTTTAATGACCAAATAAAATAGGAAAGGAAATATTCTGCTAATTTTCTGTTAATCTTTCTATCAGACTCCTTTTTGGAGTTAGGAAAACACTAAAATTATTTTACAAACAAAAGAACCTTTAAACAGAAAGGTCAAAAATTTTGGAAAAGCTAGAACTTGTAAAACGATCTCTTTTAATAAAAATAAAAACAAATTCTGTGCACAAAATGTCAATTTAATGACTAGGCTATATAACTGTCCACATCAAAAAGGCATAATTGTGAACACGGGGACCCAACTGTTAATCGTGATTATTGATGCGACGTGGAATGTTAATGCATGCTATAATGAAGTTTCGTATGCGTCGGCGAGTTCGTTACGAATGCGACGCTCCACATCCTCTGTCCTTAGACGGTAAGTACCACATGTTTTGCTCTCGTGAAAATAAACAAAGCCGAATTTACAAAATCGGCGTCCACTATGATCTGCAAAAATCTTCTATGTTCCCACTTGAAGTCAACTGGAATACTTATGGCACTTGTGTTTTTCAGCTAATGGTTTATAAAGTTGACAGGTAGATACAAGATTGCAACGAAAACTCATTACATTCTTAAAGTCCTTTTGTTTTTCTAATTCTTGACTGTAAACTAAGAAGTATAACACAGTCTTGTGGTGTCTTTATTGAAACATGTATCAAAATGGCTTTGTAAATGCAAACTTATTTACTGAGCATGAAAAACAGTAAGATAAGCATCTTTCGTATGCATCATAGATTTTGTTAAAATTTAATATGCGACACAGAAATGCATCGTGGAAGATTGAAACCGATGAATCGGTAAAATAAAATAGCAAATGTTACGATATGGAGACAGTGATGCATTTTCTTCGAATAATATTTTCTAGATACATGGTAAAGGGGTCAACCATGTTTTTATACTGTATTAACATTTGCAGAGGCTAGAGAAAGTTGTTTTAGCCTGAGGCCGAGGGTTCAAAGGGCTCCCGAAAGACTCATCTAGTTGCACTAAAATAACCATAGTTGATCGCTGTTCTTGTACAACACACCATTCCCATGGAAAACTGATTGACAACCGCACCTAAAACTCAAACAAATCCCTTTAATTCTTTTGTTTTCTGCCCCCCCCCCCCCCACCCCCAACCCCACCCCGCTTATCAAAATGCATGGAGCCACCGATATTAAATGATCAAATAATACTTGGTTTAGCCTTAGTGGTCATTCAATGTTAGAAAACATATTACCTATGTCACTGATATGCCCGAAAATGATTTGCTGTTTCGAGGCAAGAAGTCACTTGAATATCAGAAAACCACTCTTTGACCTCGTTCAAAACAAAAGTGACATATATGCTTTGAAGCTCGCTGAACGAAGTACATGTAGTACAAGGAAAAAATACACCATGCAATATTGCGCTTGATAAAAGCGCAAGTTATGCTTCTGCATTGACGTTAGTAACTTTTGTAAGAGCACAACAAAATGCTAATTCTTCCATGACTCATTCTAGTAGTACGTACCTTCATCTTCGATGCATACAAAAGATACTTATCTTACTGTTTTTCACGCTCAGTAGATAAATGTGCATTTTCAACGCCATTTTGATACATACTTCAATAAAGACGCCGATAGGACTGTGTTATACTTCTTAGATTACGACCAAGAATTAGAAAAACGAAAGGACTTTAAGAATGTAATGTGTATTCGTGGCAATCTTGTATCTACCTGTCAACTTTATAAACCATTAGCTGAAAAACACAAGTGCCGTAAGTATTCCAGTTGACTTGAGATGGGAATATAGAAGAATTTTGAAGATCATAGTGGACGCCGATTTTGTAAACTCGGCTTTGTTTATTTTCACGAGAGCAAAACATGTGGTACTTACCGTCCAAGGACAGAGGATGTGGAACGTCGCATTCGTAACGAACTCGCCGACGCATACGAAACTTCATAATGGCATGCATTAACATTCCACGTCGCATCAATAATCACGATTAACAGTTGGGTCCCCGTGGTGAAGTAAACTTTTCAAATGCTACTGTCATTTGTCTGCATGGATAAATGGGCCCGGATAAAAATGGCAGGCAATTTTGTGATCACTCACCTGTGGAATGATCACTGAAAAGTGTCAAATTTAACACAATCATGACCTAATAAACGGTAATTGATATGCTGAAGGGATTAGCTAATCAACGGCCAGCTGTTTGAAGTGTTGACAGGTAGGGATAATGTTCCAGTTGATTGCACAAGACTTGTTTGATGATACATTTTTTCTTTACACAAGTAGAGCTTTTAAAAAAAATGCAGAAATTGCAGGCGAAGTTTTAGTAGCCCTTGGGGCTCCCAAGGGCCATTCCTGGGCTCCTAGGGCAAAGTTTTTTACCCTAGAGCCCAGTAACTGGACCCCTGTAGTTATTAGATATACACTATATTTGTCTTTCAGACGTAATTTTTCAAAAAATAAGCTTTGCATTCAACCCGCATATCGATTTTCTGCCGGTGGTCAATTTGAATAGTGTGATTACAATGTAAATTTTTATCAAAAGAAAAACCAGAGGACCAATGGTCCTGTAAACGCTCACCTGAGTCTGCTGCATATACCAGTATACATGTTTAAATATTACCGTATTTGACCCCAGTGCAGGGGCAGATGAAGCCCTTAGGCCATTTTCTTTTTTCAGAATAATCAATATTATGTCCATTTGTCAATTTCTTGCTAACTTTTCCCTTCAAATGACATTTTAACAGTTTTTCCCATTCAAATCTGAGATAAAGATGAAGAGATTAGAAAGTCCACCTAGCGGCCACTTTATGATTGTCGCGCGTACCTGTGGCGCCACTTACGATCCGCCGCCATATTGTTTCGGAGACAAAACCAATGCTATAAATATCGGCGTTCATTGGCAATTTCATACATTTCATATAATATTTTATTCAATAGAAACTGTTAATATTTGATTTAGGAACCAGATTTTGATGTTTGTAGTGTTTTTATTGGATTTTTGATTGTTAATTATACGTTGATAAAACACTTAATTCCTTGTTTGGCGTTTCAAAATGGCGACCAAGCGGATTATAGTCGGTACTTTTTGACTAAAAGGCGTTGTAACTAAAAGGCTAGGTAATCTTTAAACAACAAAATATGAAAGAAGAAAGGCATAAAAATCGTTTTATTTGTTGATACGCACACAATCTATAACTGTGTTTGTCTTACGATCGTATAAATATTGACAATTTTTGTCATTTAAGCAAAAACGGTTTGGTCCGATCTCAAAACGATGTGTAATTGTTTTTATTAAAAAGGCTTCTATGAATGACTTTTCTTTGGCAAACAAGATCAATTTTCTCAAAGAACAATGTCTTACAAATCGTTTTATTGCCCTTCGATACGGTTTGGGTATTTTTGAAAGCTTTAAATCGCCCTAATGAATCGGCTGTTTTTCACAACTTTTCGCCGCTTTGGCGTCAAAATGGAGATATTTCTACACATAGGTTGGCATTGCAAAGAAGACCAAAAAGTTACACTTGAATGCAGAATGACATATCATGCTTTTACAGATGATTTCCAGTGATTGGTTGTCTATTTAGCCGATAGTTTATTTTGTATTTATAACCACACACCCTCCCCATGTGCCGTACCCGGGACAGGATTTGGGATAGCCGCATGCCCGGAAATGTGATGGGGACAACAGAACAATTAGTTTCCACATTTTTTCGAAATAAAAACAGTGACAAAAGAAGAAATGACATATGCGTAGCAAAATGTAGGCGTTTAATTATACGTTAAGCCCGGATTCGAGAAGGAAAAAAATAGGATCCGGCGAAAGGCGCTCTGATATACAGATTGCATTTTGACTTTGATGCTGTTGAAAAACATCCCATTGATGCATTTTCGTGCAATGTGAAAACTGCGAGACCGCGCTTGAAAACAGACACCATAGCAGCTATTGAAAAGAAATCGTTGCTCAGCACGGGCAAGTATACATAACCAGAGGACCATTGGTCCTGAGAACGCTCACCTGAAGCCTGATCTTGGAGTATTAAGTCATAATGAAATGACCTTGACCTTGAATACTCACACACCTTTATTGACTTCATAAGTTGTCTGCATCTGCAAAGTTTCAGGTCTCAGGCTGCAATAGTTTCCAAACCCAGTGATTTCTGAGAAAACCATAATTTTAATTTTGATATTTAAATGACCTTGGGCCAAAGTCAAGACATGACCTTGGCCTTCATTAATTACTTAATTACCTTCATTGACTCCATTAGTTGTCTGCATCTAGCAACTTTCAGGTCTCAGGCTGCAACAGTTTGTTTTCGCCTTTTCCCATGTGAAAGCCTATGTTTCCAAAATTGACCTTGCCGTAAAATAGGTCAAGGTCATCATAGGGTCATCATTTCAACAAACTATGATGGGCTGGAGTCCCAAATGCTACATACCAAGTTTCATGAAAATTGGCCTGCCGGTTCTGGAGAAGAAGATTTTTGAAAGGTTTTTACCATATATGGGCGTGGCGGCCATCTTGGTCATGTGACCTGGATTTCGCGATCAAACTTTCGTCTTCCCTACCCATGGATGCTCCACATAAAATTTCACTTTGATTTGCCAAGCAGTTACAGAGAAGAAGATCTTTGAAAAGTGTGTATGGACAACAAACTGGCCAAGGTCAAGAGATGACCATGACCTATATTAATCACATACCTTCATCTACTCCATTAGTTGTTTGCATCTACCACTTTTCAGGCCTCAGGCTGCAATAGTTTTCAAAAAATCCATAGTTTTCACTTCTTCCTATGTAAAAGCCTATGTTTCCAAATTTGACCTTGCCGTAAAATAATTCAAGGTCATCCAAGGGTCATCATTTTATCAAACTATGATGGACTGAGGTCCCCAATGCTACATACAAAGTTTCGTGGAAATCGGCCCACCGGTTCTGGAGAAGAAGATTTTTGAGTGGTTTTAACCATATATGGGCGTGGCGGCCATCTTGGTCATGTGACCTAGATTTCGCGATCAAACTTTCGTCTCCTCTACCCATGGATGCTTCACATAAAATTTCATTTTGATTGGCCGCGCAGTTTCAGAGAAGAAGATCTTTGAAAAGTGTGTATGGACAACAGACTGGCCAAGGTCAAGAGATGACCTTGACCTATATTAATCACATACCTTCATCTACTCCATTAGTTGTTTGCATCTACCACTTTTCAGGCCTCAGGCTGCAATAGTTTTCAAAAAATCCATA
The DNA here is from genome assembly GCA_964017185.1 of Rugalucina vietnamica. Lineage (NCBI taxonomy): Eukaryota > Metazoa > Mollusca > Bivalvia > Lucinida > Lucinidae > Rugalucina > Rugalucina vietnamica. The sequence goes on from OZ024877.1 coordinate 52,035,703, forward strand.
GTTTTCACTTTTTCCTATGTAAAAGCCTATGTTTCCAAATTTGACCTTCCGTAAAATAGGTCAAGGTCATCCAAGGGTCATCATTTTATCAAACTATGATGGGCTGAGGTCCTTGATACTACATACCAAGTTTCGTGGAAATCGGCCCACCGGTTCTGGAGAAGAAGATTTTTGAGTAGTTTTTACCATATATGGGCGTGGCGGCCATCTTGGTCATGTGACCTGGATTTCGCAATCAAACTTTCGTCTCCCCTACCCATGGATGCTCCACATAAAATTTCACTTTGATTGGCCAAGCAGTTTCAGAGAAGAAGATCTTTGAAAAGTGTGTATGGACAACAGACTGGCCAAGGTCAAGAGATGACCTTGACCTATATTAATCACAAACCTTCACCTACTCCATTAGTTGTTTGCATCTACCACTTTTCAGGCCTCAGGCTGCAATAGTTTTCAAAAAATCCATAGTTTTCACTTTTTCCTATGTAAAAGCCTATGTTTCCAAATTTGACCTTGCCATAAAATAGGTCAAGGTCATCCAAGGGTCATCATTTTATCAAACTATGATGGGCTGAAGTCCCCGATGCTACATACTAAGTTTCGTGGAAATCCGCCCACCGGTTCTGGAGAAGAAGATTTTTGAAGGGTTTTTACCATATATGGGCGTGGCGGCCATCTTGGTCATGTGACCTGGATTTCACAATCAAACTTGAAATGCCACTACCCAAGGAGGCTCCACATAAAATTACAACTAGATCGGCCAAGCGGTTTCAGAGAAGAAGATCTTTGAAATTGTGGACGACGGACGGACGACGGACGACGGACGGACGGACGGACGCCGGATCATGGCCATCCTATAAGCTCACCTTGTGAGCCTTCGGCTCAGGTGAGCTAAAAAGCTAGAGTATTATCTTTTCAACATTTTGAGTATGACTATATCATGATGAGAGCTAACATTGCAAGAAAAGTGTGGTTGCATGTTGGCCTAGAGTGTATTATTATTTTTATTATGTATTTATTTCAATTACTTTTCCGAATACAATCTTCAATAAAGTTACATTAAACTGTGTCAGGTATCTGTCATTAATGCGGCACGTGCCTGCAACGTGACATAAGTGCGTCTTTAACGGCTCGAAGATCAAACAAGTCGCCGAATCAACAGGTATTGCACGGTGCAATACAGGTAGCTGGTAATAAAAAGTGTCATTTTTTCTTTTGAAATTTCGGCGGCGACTTCTTAGAATATACATGAATGCAAGTACGAAAGATAGAGGAGAAAAAAAGAAGAATATTCGAATTCATGTCTGACTGATTCCATTTAATTCACATAATCCGTTCCTCCACTGCCCTTTTGTAGAGAAAAGTATAAAATATGACCAACAAAACGAAGGGGAAAAAAGAAGATAGAAAAAAGCGAAAATGGTTGTTGAACCAAACACATCTCTCCAACGTGTGCAATTCGGATATTGGCGGTATTCTTCATTGAACGTGATTGATAGATGTGGCTAGAATTGATATGGGGCAATCTCATTACGCTCATTTACGTCAGGGGACATCAAAATCGTTGTTGTCAGGTCTAAAGCTTAAAAAAGATGCTTTAATTTGAATTGAACATTTTTTTTTTTTTTTTTTTTAACATAACATAAATTTTATTCATGACTTAAGCATAACAAGCTCATCGTCTTCACATACAATACAAATAAACTGTAACATGAGTTTTAAGCACAATTGAAACTAAGATATATAGTAAATTTACCAGTGCTGAAGAGAGTGGAAACCATATCCACACCATCTTTCACCTTGTTCAATAATTATCGTTATTTTTACGGTGTTAAGTATGATTAGAGATACGGCAAGATAAATCAATTTGCGTTTTCTTTAATCTAAAGATAATCCGTTAAGAATCGTTGTATGTGTCCAGAAGCGTAGAAAAAAAAGCATAATTATGGGCGTAATTCGTGAGTAAAAAGAACAACAGCTTGTGCAAATTGAATGATAATTGATAAACAACTAAAGGAATGACTCTCTCTCTCTCTCTCTCTCTCTCTCTCTCTCTCTCTCTCTCTCTCTCTCTAGTCTTTCTTACAAAGATGCCAGTGTTTAGTATCTATTTGTTGGAAATTTGAAGCTCTATTTAACAGAAATAAAATCTTTTACTATTATATGAATTATGGCGAAGAAAATTTAAGCGATTTATATTTGCTAATATACAAAAATTCGGACCACATTCAGCGGCCGGTAAAATATTGATGATTTTTTCACCGATTTACCTGTCTACCTAAAGCCCGTCTCACACAGAACACACGGTTTACACGGTTGGCCACACGTGTAAACCGTACATACAACCGAATAAACCGTGGCCTTATCCGACTTACACTCGGGCCATTCGAGTGTATCCGTGTAAGCCGTGTATGATTTTTAAAACTTTTAAAAAACTGGCACGGGTGCGATGTCCGTGTATAATCGTATAAGCGATTGTACAAGACCGTGAGAGACCGTGTGAGCCCGTGAGAGACCGTATATACAACCGTACATGAAGCACAAAGCACGAGTAAGCTCAACCGTGTCAAAATCGTATAGAAAATCGTATGGAATCGTGTGAAACCGTTCTCAAGTCCTACGTCCTACACATTCAACACCCGGATTAACACTCGAATGTCACACGATCACCGTACGATTCACACGAGTGGACACATGGTTTTATACGATCACCATACGACCAGTACGGTTTCATACGATTGCCATACGATCAATACGGTTCAAGTACGAATTATACATGGTCAAGTACGACCAGACACGGTCTCTACGTCTGTACAAAGCTCGTGTATGGTCATACAAGCCTGGAGCACAACAGACAACACTACCTGCTGCCACATCGAAAGAAATCCCATAAAGTTCGAAAATTTATGAAGCCAAACCATCAAAACGAGTCAATTTATATCAAACCATACACGAATGTGTGATAATTCGAGCATAGCTCGAACGAAAGTCGATGGGACCATATATAAACCCTGTAAATGTCCAGTAAATCGTGTAAACGTCGTGTTTAATCGTACTAGGCCGTAACAGACCGAACTAGACCGTTCTTGGAACCGCAAAACAATCGTATGAAAATCGTTTGAAAATCGTGTTGAAACCGTGACAAACATTGCTTGATCGAGTATATCCGAGTACTCACTCTTGCTACATTTGAGTCTAAATCGTACCAACTCATCCTCAGGCACGGTTGGAGCTCAATACTCGTACCAGTCAATCCGTGTATAACCGAGTAAACCGTATTGGAACCGTGTGCCCAACCGTGTTCTGTGTGAGACGGCCTTAAGCGACAGACACAGCGGAGGCAAATATCAATATTCAATAGCAGTTTCAGATCTCTCTATCTTTATCTCAGTTCAAATGCATGGGCAACCCATGTTGACCTTGCCATAAACTTGGTCAAGGTCATCACAGGGTCATGATTTATATATACATTGTAGTACTATAGCCATGGATGATTCACACCAAGTTTCATTGAAGTCAATCTATTGGTTTCAGAGAAAAAGATATTTGAAGGGTTTTTACCATATATGGGCATGGCGGCCATCTTGGTCATGTGACCTAGATTATTAATATATACATTGGTTCCCCCATCCTATGGATGCTTCACATAAAATTTGGGTTCAATTGGCCAAGTGGTTTTTGAGGAGATGTTTGAATATTATGGTAATATTCATGTATATTGTCCCGGGGTGTGGGCATATGAGCCCTTAGGTCCATTTTTTTTCAGAATCATTAATATTAGGCAAGATTTTCACCTCAATTGACTATTTAAAAGTTTTCCCCATTCCAATATGTTGACCTTGTCCTTAAAAAGGTCAAGGTCACCACAGGGTCATGATTTATATACACATTGTAGTACTTCAGCCATTGGTGCTTCATGCCAAGTTTCTTTGAAATCGGTCCACCAGATTCGGAGAAGATTTTTGAAGGGTTTTTACCTTATATGGCAGCCATCTTGGTCATGTGAACTAGATAATTTATATATACATTAATTCCCCCATTCCATAGATGTTTCACATAAAATTTGGCTTTGATTCGCCAAGCGGTTTCAGAGGAGAAGATGTTTGAATATTATGGTAATATACATGTATATTGCGCCGGGGTGGGGGCAGATGAGCCCCTGGGGTCCACTTTTTTTCAGAATCATTAATATTCAGTCCTACTGCCCATTTCCTGCATGACTTTCACTTAAAATGACATTTTAAAAGTTTTCCCTATAAAAATGCATTGACGACCTATGTTGACCTTGCCGTAAAAAAAGGTCAAGGTCATCACAGGGTCATGGTTTGTATACACATTGTAGTACTTGAGCCATCGATGCTTTGTGCCAAGTTTCTTCGAAATCGGTCCACCAGTTCTGGAGAAGAAGATTTTTGAAGGGTTTTTACCATATATGGGCATTGCGGCAATCTTGGTCATGTGACCTGGATTATTTATATACACATTGATTACCCCTTCCTATTGATGCTTCACATAAAATTTGGCTTTGATTGGCCAGCGGGTTTCAGAGGAGATGATGTTTGAATATCATGGTAATATACATGTATATTGCCCCGGGTTGGGGGCGTATGAGCCCCTGGGGTCCAATTTTTTTCAGAATCATTAATATTCAGTCCTACTGCCCATTTCCTGCAAGACTTTCACTTTAAATGACATTTTAAAAGTTTTCCCCATTCAAATGCATTGGCGACCTGTGTTGACCTTGCCGTAAAATAGGTCAAGTTCATCACAGGGTCATGATTTATATATACATTGTAGTGCTTGAGCCATCAATGCTTCATGCCAAGTTTCGTTGAAATCAGTCTACCAGTTCTGGAGAAGAAGATTTTTGAAGGGTTTTTACCATAAATGGCCATGGCAGCCATCTTGGTCATGTGACCTGGATTTCTTATATACACATTGGTTCCCCCTTCCTAAAGATGCTTCATATAAAATTTGGCTTTGGTTGGCCAAGCAGTTTCAGAGAAGAAGATCTTTGAAATTGTGGACGGATGGACGGACGATGGACGTCGGATCATGGCCATCCTATAAGCTCACCTGTTAGGCTCACATGAGCTAAAAATCCAGCTAAAGTACTTTTTAGTGGCGATTTCTATTGGTAGCCAGGGTGAAGTTACTGCGGAGACATCTACAGGACAAAGTGACATCAAGATAAATGCATTCGGCACTGTTGGCACAGAAACCTAAATAATTCCATTATTCAATTTGACCACCAAGGTATCAAATTGACCACAGGCAGAAAATCAATATGCGCGTTGAACGCAAAGCTTAATTTATGAGTCCAATGTAGGCTCCACATAAAATTTCACTTTGATTGGCCAAGCGGTTTCGGAGAAGAAGATCTTTGAAAAGTGTGTATGGACGACAGACCCGCCAAGGTCAAGAGATGACCTTGACCTTAATTAATCATATACCTTCATCTACTCCATTAGTGGTCTGCAACAACCACTTTTCAGATCTCTGGCTGCAATAGTTTTCAAACCAGAGGACCAAAGGTCCTGAGAGCGCTCACCTGAGATCTGACTACAGAGCAGTTATTGACCATGAAATGACCTTGCATTGAATGTCCATAGATCTCCATTTGCCCATTCTCAGCAAGTAGTACTCTTGTCCCTGATGCTTCATGCCAAGTTTCAAAATCATAGGCCTTCTGAATCTGAAGTAGAAGATTTTCAGAGGATTTTACCATATATGGGCATGGCGGCCATCTTGGTCATGTGACCTTGACCATTTATAAATACAATGGTTCCCCCTTGCCAGGGAGGCTTCCCATCAAATTTGGCTTTGATTGGCCGGGTGGTTTCAGAGCAAAAGATATTTGATGTTACAGTTTAATACATGTATAAAGCCCCGGGGCAGGGGCAGAGAAATATTTTCAATAACACAAAACTTCTGTCCATTTGCCCGTTTCCCAGCAAGATTTCCCCAACAAATGACATTTTACCAATTTTCCCCATTCAAATGCTTAGGTGACCTAAGTTGACCTTGTCATAAAATAGGTCAAGGTCATCTCATGGTCAAGATTTATATACACATTGAAGTACTTTTACCACTGATGCCACATGCCAAGTTTAGTTGAAATCGGTCCAGCATTTCTGGAGAAGAAGATTTTTGAAGGGTTTTTACCATATATAGGCATCGCGGCCATCTTGGTCATGTGGCCTGGATTATTTATAAACAAATTGGTTCCCCCTTCCATAAAATTTGGCTTTGATTGTCCAAGCGGTTTCAGAGAAGATGTTTGAATATTATGGCCATAATACATGCATAGCCCGGGGCAGGGACGGACAACCCCCTAGGGCCATAAAATATGTCAAGGTCACCACACGGTAATGATTTATATATACATTGTAGTACTTAAGCCATCGATGCTTCATGCCAAATTTCTTTGAAATAGGTCCACCAGTTCCAGAGTCAAAGATTTTTGAAGGGTTTTTACCGTATATGGGCATGGTGGCCATCTTGGTCATGTGACCTAGATTATTTATACACACATTGATTCCCCCATTTAATAGATGCTTCACATAAAATTTGGCTTTGATTTACTAAGCGGTTTCAGAGGTTAAGACGTTTGAATATTATGTAGATATACATGTATATTGCCCCGGGGTGGGGGCACATGAGCCCCTGGGGTCCAATTTTTTTAGAATCATTCATTTTCAGTCCTACTGCCCATTTCCTGCAAGATTTTCACCTCAAATGACTTTTTAAACGTTTTCCCCATTCAAATGCATTGACAACCTATGTTGACCTTGCCGTAAAATAGGTCGAGGTCATCACAGGGTCATGATTTATATATACATTGGAGTGCTTTAGACATTGATGCTTCATGCCAAGTTTCTTTGAAATCGATCCACCTGTTCTGGAGAAGATTTTTGAAGCGTTTTTACCATATATGGGCCTGGCGGCCATCTTGGTCATGTGACCTAGATTATTCATATATACATTGATTCCCCCATTTTATAGTTGCTTCACATAAAATTTGGCTTTGATTTACCAAGTGGTTTCAGAGGAGAAGACGTTGGAATATTATGGAGATATACATGTATATTGCCCCGTGGTTGGGGCACATGAGCCCCGGGGGTCCAATTTTTTTCAGAATTATTAATTTTCAGTCCTACTGCCCATTTCCTGCAAGATTTTCACCTCAAATGACTTTTTAAAAATTTTCCCCATTCAAATGCATTGGCGACCTATGTTGACCTTGCCGTAAAACAGGTCAAAGTCATCACAGGGTCATGATTTATATATACATTGTAGTGCTTGAGCCATTGATGCTTCATGCCAAGTTTTATTGAAATCGGTCCACCGGTTCTGGAGAGGATTTTTGAAGGGTTTTTACCATATATGGGCATGGCGGCCATCTTGGTCATGTGACCTGGATTTCTTATATACACATTTGTTCCCCCTTCCTATAGATGCTTCATATAAAATTTGGCTTTGATTGGCCAAGCCGATTCAGAGGAGAAGATCTTTGAAATTGTGGACGGACGGACGGATGACGGACGGACGGACGCTGGATCATGGCCATCCTATAAGCTCACCTTGTGAGCCTAACGGCTCAGGTGAGCTAATAATAATAAAGATTGAGCGACCGCATCAGAAAACCGTCCAACAATTAGCTTAACTCGTCTGAAACATTTTGCCAAAATCTGTTATAATCTAATAATTCAAAGTGTCAAAAAGGGAGATCTAGATGAAAAAAAAGGTTCAAGTTGGCAATGATCAGGTAAAGGCGCAATCAGAAAGAAACCGAGGCATGAAAAAAAGCAAATTGACAATTAGGTACTTATACTGAGAGAAACTATAGTAAGCCGAGTGAGCAGCTATTGCCCAATAGGCGGCCACTCAGCTACCGTAACTTAAACTAAAAATATGAAAACGTACATAAAGTATCATCAGCTCTTGAAAGAAAACCCATATTCTGTATGTTCAAGTAAAAACGTGAGCTCATGATTTTTCAGGTCGATCAAGTTCAAACGCAGACCAGGGCACTGACAAAAATATCCTCCCCTCTCCGTATTTCTCCCAATCGAAAGTTGGCCAAGAAAATTTAGCATCAGTCGTTTTATAAGCTGTAAAATGACAATCTTTTTTTTTTCATGTGCATCATTGAAAGATTCTAGTACCCACAGTCGATAATGTGAATAAAAATAAATGATGCACACAAGATGTGATGTAAGGGGTTTAGATTGCATAGACGGTAGCCTGCTTGTTGATCATCTCCTTTCCTAGTATACATCAAACACCCCAACCCCAATACGCATGTGCGCACACTACCGTGTCACAACAATCTGAATAAACGTTTTGTGCTTACCTTTCCCTGATTCGTAGGCAAATGGAAGTGATCCGAACAAATATACTCTCAGATAAGCATTATCAAGAAAAAGAGTGGAAAAACAGCTCTTTAAATGTTAAAATACCTCCGAATCTCCAAAACCGTCCCTCCGAGTTCCCAATATTACATTTCAAAATTACTCCGAGAATTCCCGTATCCAAAGATGTGACACCATCTCAATGTTTTTAGCTCACCTGAGCCGTCAGGCTCACAAGGTGAGCTTCTAGTATACCCATGCTCCGGCGTCCGTCCGTCCGTCGTCCACCATTTTCAAAGATCTTCTCCTCTGAAACCGCTTGGCCAATCAAAGCCAAATTTTACATGAAGCATCTATGGGAAGGGGGAACCAATGTGTATATAAATAATCCAGGTCACATGACCAAGATGGCCGCCATGCCCATATATGGTAAAAACCCTTCAAAAATCTTCTTCTCCAGAACCACTGGACCGATTTAAACCAAACTTGGCATGAAGCATTAATGGCTCAAGCACTACAATGTGTATATAAATCATGACCCTATGATGACCTTGACCTATTTTACGGCAAGGTCAACATAGGTCGGGAATGCATTTGAATGGGAAAAATTGCTAAATTGTCATTTAAAGGAAAAATCTTGCAGAAAATGAGCAGTAGGACTGAATATTAATGATTCTGAAAAAAATTGGGCACCAGGGGCTCATCCGCCCCCACCCCGGGGCAATATACATGTATATCTCCATAATATTCTTCTCCTCTGAAACCGCTTGGCCAATCAAAGCGAAATTTTATGTGAAGCATCAATAGGAAGGGGTAACAAATATGTATATAAAAAATCCAGGTCACATGACCAAGATGGCCGCCATGCCCATATATGGTAAAACCGTTCAAAAATCTTCTTCTCCAGAACCGGTTGACCGATTTCAACGAAACTTGGCACGAAGCATCGATGGCTCAAGCACTACAATGTATATATAAATCATGACCCTGTGATGACCTTGACCTATTTTACGGGAAGGTCAACATAGGTCACCAATGCATTTGAATGGGGAAAACTTTTAAAATGTCATTTAAAGTGAAAGTCTTGCCGGAAATGGGCAGTAGGACTGGATATTAATGATTCTGAAAATTGGACCCCAGGGGCTCATGTGCCCCCACCCCGGGGCAATATACATGTGTATTTCCATAATATTCAAACGTCTTCTCCTCTAAAACCGCTTGGCCAAACAAAGCCAAATTTTAAGTGAAGCATCTATAGAATGGGGGAATCATTGTGTATATAAATAATCTAGGTCACATGACCAAGATGGCCGCCATGCCCATATATGGTAAAAACCCATCAAAAATCATCTTCTCTGAAACCAATAGACTGATTTCAAGGAAACTTGGCATGAGGCATTGATGGCTAAAGTACTCCAATGTATATATAAATCATGACCCTGTGATGACCTTGACCAAGTTTATGGCAAGGTCAACATGGGTTGCCTGTGCATCTGAATTGGGAAAACTGTTAAAATGTCATTTGAAGGAAAAAGCCAACAGGAAATTGGCAAATGGACAGAATATTGAAGATTCTGAAAAAAGAAAATGGCCCAAGGGCTTATCTGCCCCTGCACTGGAGTTAAATACCATAATATTCAAACATGTTTATTGGTATATGCAGCTGATCTCAGGTGAGCGTTTACAGGACCATTGGTCCTCTGGTTAGGCCTGTGGACTTTATCCTTTGGTAATCATGCGCAAGGATGCTTAAAATCTCGAGCAGAGAGCCTAAATTTTGAAATGTAGCTGCCAGTTTGTTGCCAAATGTTATTGGTCGTCCACTATTTACCTGATAATATAAATTTTCTTGCTGCGTGAGCATAATTCTGAGTTCAAAATACTTTAGCATGTTAATGTGAGGACAAAGACGGACACACTGTTCATAAATTGTTTGCTTATTATAATACCTTTTAGCCTAAAACACCAATAAGTTCTTATTTTACCGTTATGTGATATTAAAAATGATATTATACTGACCCTGTCTAAGGCGCCTTCCATTGTGCTGTAACAGGTAATCCTGGGTGATAATTTATATATACAGCGGTTCTGGAGAAGAAGATTTTTGAAGGGTTTTTACTATATATGGGCATGGCGGCCATTTTGGTCATGTGACCTGGATTATTTATATATACATTGATTTTCCCTTCCTATAGATGCTTCCTATAAAATTTGGCTTTGATTGGCCAAGCGGTTTCAGACAAGAAGAAGTTTGAATACCAGAGGACAATTGGTCCTGTAAGCGCTCACCTGAGACCTGTTGTATTGCCCTGGGGCAAGAGCAGAAAACAGAAAAATAAATCTCCAGTCAATTTGTCTATTCCTTGAAAGTTTTCTCGATCAAATGACATTTTCCCACTGACCCAATTTGACAAAATAGGTACAAATATATAGCCCAGGGGCAGGGCAGACAACCCCCTGGGTCAATTTTTTTTTAAACATAAATCTTCTGTTAATTTGATTATTCCCAGCAAGGTTTCTGCCATGATTAAATGACATTATCGCATTTTCCCCCATTCAAATGCATAGACGACCTAATTTGACCCTGTTGTAAAATAGGTTAAGGTCATCCCAGGGTCATGATTTATATAAACTTTGTAGAGCTCCTTACCCTGATGCTTCATGCCAAGTTTCAAAATCATAGGCCTTCTGGTTCTGGAGAAGAAGATTTTTAAAGGTTTTTGCTATATATAGCCATAGCGGCCATCTTGGTCATGTGACCTGGACCATATAAACTTTTGTTCCCACTTCCTACTGATGCTCCACTTAAAGTTTGGCTTTGATTGGCCAAGCAGTTTCAGAGAAGAAGATGTTTGAAAATTGCAATGATGTACATATATTTAGCCCGGGGTCAGGGGCAGACAACCCCCTGGGGCCAAAATTTATTCATAAACATATATATCCTGCCCATATGCTTATCACAAGCAAGTTTCCTGCAAGAAATTATCATTTTCACACTTTTCTCTATTCAAATGCATTGGCGACCTAAGTTGACCTTGCCATAAAATAAGTCAAGGTCATCCCAAGGTCATGATTTATATAAACTTTGTAGAGCTCCTTACCCTGATGCTTCATGCCAAGTTTCAAAATCATAGGCCTTCTGGTTCTGGAGAAGATTTTTAAAGGTTTTTGCTATTTATAGCCATGGTGGCCATCTTGGTCATGTGACCTGGACCATTTATATAAACATTTGTTCCCACTTCCTTAGGGTGCTCAACATAAAGTTTGGCTTTGATTGGCCAAGCGGTTTTAGAGAAGAAGATGTTTGAATATTACAATGATATAGATGTATTTAGCCCCAGGGTGGGGGCAGACAACCCCCTGGGGCCAAAATTTTTTCATACACAAAAATATTCTGTCCATTTGCTCATTCCCAGCAAGTTTTCTGCAAGAAAATGACATTTTTCCATTTTTCCCCATTCAAATGCATTGGCAACCTAAGTTGACCTTGCCGTAAAATAGGTCAAGGTCATCCCAAGGTCATGATTTATATAAACTTTGTAGAGCTCCTTACCCTGATGCTTCAAGCCAAGTTTCAAAATCATAGGCCTTCTGGTTCTGGAGAAGAAGATTTTTAAAGGTTTTTGCTATCTATAGCCATGGCAGTCATCTTGGTCATGGGACCTGGACCATTTCTATAAACTTCTTAATTCCCCCTTCCTAAGGAGCCTCCACATGAAGTTTGGCTTTGATTGGTCAAGTAGTTTCAGAGGAGAAGATCTTTGAAAATGGTGGACAGACGGACGACGACAGACGGACGGACGCCAGAGCCTGGGTATACTATAAGCCTTGTGAGCCTTAAGGCTCAGGTGAGCTAATTATGGTCATTATACATGTATATAGCCCTGGGGCAGGGGCAAACAACCCCCTGGGACCAAAATGTTTTCATAAACACAAATATTCTGTCCATTTGCCCATTTCCCAGCAAGTTTCCCCCATCAAATGACATTTTACCAATTTTCCCCATTCAAATGCATTGGTGACCTAAGTTGACCTTGCTGTAAAATAGGTTAAGGTCATCCCAAGGTCAAAATTTATGTACACATTGTGGACCTTGGGTCCCTAATGCTTCATGCCAAGTTTCAAGATCCTAGGCCTTTGAGAACTGGAGAAGAAGATTGTTAAAGGTTTTTACCATATATGGGCGTGGCGGCCATCTTGGTCATGTGACCTTGATTATTTATATACACTTTGGTTCCCCCTTCCTATAGAGGCTTCCTATAAAATTTGGCTTTGATTGGCCAATCGGTTTGAGAGAAGATCTTTGAAATTGTGAACGGACGGACGACGGACGGACGCCGGACCATGGGTATACTATAAGCTCACCTTGTGAGCCTTCGGCTCAGTGAGTTAAAAATCTATAATTTTCACTTTTTCCAATGTAAAAGACTATGTTTCCAAAATTGACCTTGCCGTAAAATAGGTCATGGTCATCCTAGGGTCATCATTTGATCAAATTATGATGTGCTGGAGTCCCAAATGCTACATACCAAGTTTAGTCAAAATCGTCCCACCGGTTCTGGAGAAGAAGATTTTTGAGTGTTTTTTACCATATATGGGCTTGGCGGCCATCTTGATCATGTGACCAGGATGTCGGGATCAAACTTTAGTTCCCCCTTCCCATGGAGGCTCCACATAAAATTTCACTTTGATTGGCCAAGTGGTTTCGGAGAAGAAGATCTTTGAAATTGTGGATGAAGACGACGGACGCCGGACCGACTGATATACTATAAGCTTACCTAGTGAGCCTTCGGCTCAGGTGAGCTAAAAATGGTGGACGGACGACAGACGGATGGACGACGGATGCATGCCTATCCTATAAGCTCACCAAGTGAGCTTTCGGCTCAGGTGAGCTAATTATGGTCATTATACATGTATATAGCCCCGGAGAACGGGCAGACAACTCCCTGGGGCCAAGATTTTTTCATAAACACAAATTTTCTGTCCATTTGCCTACTTCCCAGCAAGTTTCCCCCATCAAATGACATTTTACCAATTTTCCCCATTCCAACGCATAGACAACCTAAGTTGACCTTGTCGTGAAATAGGTCAAGGTCATCCCAGGGTCAAGATTTATAAACACATCGAAGTACTTTAACCACTGATGCTACATCAAGTTTTGTTGAAATCAGGCCAGCAGTTCTGGAGAAGATTTTAGAAGGGTTTTTACCATATATGGGCATGGCGGCCATCTTGGTCACGTGCCCTGAATTATTTACAAACACATTGGTTCTCCTTTCCTATAGATCCTTCCTATAAAATTTGGCTTTGATTGGCCAAGCGGTTTCAGACAAGAAGATGTTTGAATATTATGGTCATTATACATGTAAATAGCCCAGGGGCAGGGGCAGACAATCCCCTGGGGCCAAAATGTTTTCATAAACACAAATTTTCTGTCAATTTGCCCATTCCCCAGCAAGTTTCCCCCATCAAATGACATTTTACCAATTTTCCCCATTCAAATGCATAGGCAAACTAAGTTGACCTCGCCGTAAAATAGGTCAAGGTCATCCCAGGGTCAAGATTTATGAACACATTGAAGTACTTTCGCCACTGATGCTACATGCCAAGTTTCGTTGAAATCCGTCCAGCAGTTGTGGAGAAGATTATTTACGGGTTTTCACCATATATGCTGAAAGGAACTAGAAACTTAACTTTTTAACGACCCTTATTTCCCCCTAATTTTTTAATTTAATTTGGATATAACCAGATAGTGATGAAAACGCTTTATGTGGGCTTCTTATTGCACCCTTTAAAGTTGGATTCCGTCAAACGTCGCTGAGTTACGTCATGTTTCCGTTTTCACGTCAGTGCGCATGTGCCACAGTCCAGATGATTAGTGCCATTTTATCTGACGAGCATAAACATCTATGATATAACATGAGATTACAGTCAAAATATCGATAGTTGGCGCTTTTATCCAGCAAGACGTGAAGTTCAACTTTGCACGTCAAAAATGAAAATGATTTCTCGACGTTTTCTGACACCAGGAAAAGCTTTTCCGTTATGGAAAACATTAGTTGGAGTCTAAGGGAACACAAAATGGAACGTTGTTTTGTTTCGATACTGAAATTCTAAATCTGTAACCGGTGTTCAAAAGGTCAACATTTCAATCATGACTATCGCGTCAACGTCAGAAATGGAAGTCCCAAATTTTGTATACAGACGTTTCATTTGAATTAGCAAATGATACACCCAATAATCTTATGATTATCTGGCAAATTTCCTTTGACCTGCAAACATGCGTCACCGACCTTTCAAACGTCAACTTGGCGTAACTCACAGCCGATCGGACCACCATCCTTTTGCCCAAAGCCTCTTGCAGTGCAGAAATCGATACCACAGCACCATTATTTAAAAATCGAGGAATAACTCTGCAAAACATGCAGCGGTGCAAACGACGGAACACATTACTGACGTTTATTTTAAGACGTCCGTAAATCAGTAAGTGCGATTTTCGATGTTATGGGTTTACAGTGGACAACTTTCTTTCATCTGCAGTGGAAATAAGGCATAAATCATACAGAATTATGGTTCTATACCACATCATATACCGAAACCTTTGATTTGAAAAATGAACTGGAACACTCTGAGTTTGACCCCTGCGTCGAAACCCTAACCATTGACAGCCCATAGGGCATAATGCTGCTCTTTCGTCGAACCAATATTGTAACTGGAACACTACTGTAATGAAATTTTATAATGTGAATCAAACATCTGTTATTGGTTCAAAAGACCAGAGGACCAATGGTCCTGTAAACGCTCACCTGAGTCTGCTGCATATACCAATTAACATGCTTGAATATTATGGTATTTAACCCCAGTGCAGGGGCAGATGAAGCCCTTGGGCGGTTTTCTTTTTTTTCAGAATAATCAATATTCTGTCCATTTGCCAATTTCTTGCTGGTTTTTCCCTTCAAATGACATTTTAACAGTTTTTCCCATTCAAATGCATGGGCAACCCATGTTGACCATAGTATTGCCATGGATGCTTCACGCCAAGTTTCATTAAAGTCAATCTATCGGTTTCAGAGAAGAAGATATCTGAAGGGTTTTTACCATATATGGGCATGGCGGCCATCTTAGTCATGTGACCTAGATTATTAATATATACATTGGTACCCCCATCCTATAGATGCTTCACATAAAATTTGGCTTCAATTGGCCAAGTGGTTTTAGAGGAGAAGATGTTTGAATATTATGGTAATATACAAGTATATTGCCCCGGGGTGTGGACATATGAGCCCTTAGGTCCATTTTTTTCAGAATCATTAATATTTAGTCCTACTACCCATTTCCTGCAAGATTTTCACTTCTAATGACTTTTTAAAAGTTTTCCCCATTCCAATGCATTGGCGACCTATGCTGACCTTGTCCTAAAATAGGTCAAGGTCACCACAGGGTCATGATTTATATATACATTGTAGTACTTCAGCCATTGGTGCTTTATGCCAAGTTTCTTTGAAATCGGTCCACCAGATTCGGAGAAGAAGATTTTTGAAGGGTTTTTACCTTATATGGGCATGGCAGCCACCTTGGTCATGTGAACTAGATAATTTATATATACATTAATTCCCCCATTCCATAGATGCTTCACATAAAATTTGGCTTTGATTTGCCAAGCGATTTCAGAGGAGAAGATGTTTGAATATTATGGTAATATACATGTATATTGCCCCGGGGTGGGGGCAGATGAGCACCTGGGGTCCATTTTTTTTCAGAATCATTAATATTCAGTCCAACTGCCCATTTCCTGCAAGACTTTCACTTTAAATGACATTTTAAAAGTTTTCCCTATTCAAATGCATTGGCGACCTATGTTGACCTTGCCGTAAAAAAAGGTCAAGGTCATCACAGGGTCATGATTTATATACACATTGTAGTACTTGAGCCATCGATGCTTCATGCCAAGTTTCTTTGAAATCGATCCACCGGTTCTGGAGAAGAAGATTTTTGAAGGGTTTTTACCATATATGGGCATTGCGGCCATCTTGGTCATGTGACCTGGATTATTTATATACACATTGATTACCCCTTCCTATTGATGCTTCACATAAAATTTGGCTTTGATTGGCCAACCGGTTTCAGAGGAGATGATGTTTGAATATTACGGTAATATACATGTATATTGCCCCGGGGTGGGGGCATATGAGCCCCTGGGGTCCAATTTTTTTCAGAATCATTAATATTCAGTCCTACTGCCCATTTATTGCAAGATTTTTCCTTTAAATGACAATTTAACAATTTTTCCCATTCAAATGCAAAGGCGACCTATGTTGACCTTGCCGTAAAATAGGTCAAGGTCACCACAAGGTCATGATTTATATACACATTGTAGTACTTGAGTCATCGATGCTTCATGCCAAGTTTGGTTGAAATCGGTCCAGTGGTTCCGGAGAAGAAGATTTTTGAAGGGTTTTTACCATATATGGGCATGGCGGCCATCTTGGTCATGTGACCTGGATTATTTATATATACATTGGTTCCCCCTTCCCATAGATGCTTCATGTAAAACTTGGCTTTGATTGGCCAAGCTGTTTCAGAGAAGAAGATCTTTGAAAATGGTGGATGACGGACGGACGGACGGACGACGGAGCATGGGTATACTATAAGCTCACCTTGTGAGCCTGACGGCTCAGGTGAGCTAAAAAGCATTCTTTATGTAAGAGTTAAGTTTCTAGTTCCTTTCAGTATATGATCATGGCGGTCGTCTTGCTCATGTGACTTTGATTATTTATAAACACATTGGTTCTTCCTTCCTATAGATGCTTCCTATAAAATTTAGCTTTGATTGGCCAAGCGTTTCAGACAAGAAGATGTTTGAATATTATGGTCATTATACATGTATATAGCACCGGAGCAGGGGCAGACAACTTCCTGGGGCCAAAAATTTTTCATAAACACAAATTTTCTGTCCATTTGCCCATTTCCCAGCAAGTTTCCTCCATCAAATGACATTTTACCAATTTTCCACATTCAAAGGCTTAGGCAACCTTAGTTGACCTTGTCTTGAAATAGGTCAAGGTCATCTCAGGGTCAAGATTTATAAACACATCGAAGTACTTTAGCCACTGATGCTACATGTCAAATTTTGTTGAAATCCATCCAGCAGTTCTGGAGAAGATTTTTTAAGGGTTTTTACCATACATGGTCAAGGCCGCCATCTTGGTCATGTGACCTTGATTATTTATAAACAAATTGGTTCTTACTTCCTATAGACGCTTCCTATAAAATTTGGCTTTGATTTGCCAAGCGCTTGCAGAGAAGAAGATGTTTGAATATTATGGTCATTATGCAAGGCAGGGGCAGACAATCCCCTGGGGCCACATTTTTTTCATAAACACAAATTTTCTGTCTGTTTGCCTATTTCCCAGCAAGTTTCCCCCATCAAATGACATTTTACCAATTTTCCCCATTCAAATGCACAGGCGACCTAATTTCCTTGTCGTAAAATAAGTCAAGGTCATCCTAGGGTCAAGATTTATAAACATATTGTAGTACTCCATCCAAGGATGCTTCATGCCAAGTTTTAGAATCCTAGGCCTTCCGGTTCAGGAGAAGAAGATTTTTTAAGGTTTTGACCATATATGGGCGTTGTGACCATCTTGGTCATGTGACCTGGACTGTTTATAAGCACTTTCGTTCCCCCTTGCCAAGGTACCTTCACATGCAATTTGGCTTCAATTGGCCAAGCGGTTTCAGAGGAGAAGATCTTTGAAGAGTGTGGATGACAAACGGACGACGGAAGGACGCCGGACCATGGGTATCCTATAAAGCTCACCTATGAGCCTTCAGCTCAGGTGAGCTAATAATGCAAAATATTTGATATTAACCTGATTACTTTAAACTGTTATATGAATACAGAGCTGTCCACGTATTGTGCAGCTCAAGTTAAGACAGTTTTCAGGGCTATAACTACCTCTTCATCCAGGTCGCCAGATACATCTTTTGATGTTGCAGCTTTAACTTGGTCACCTGCAGCTGTTACTAGTCTACCAGTCTCCAAAACTGTCAAAAATAAAAGTATGTTTGTTATACAACCAGTGAGAACGCTCACCGGATGCCTGACCTTAGTGTACTTAGTCATCAAGAAATGACCTTGACCTTGAATACTAACTTTCCAAAATTGTTCATTGTACTGTGGACCTTGTCCATGGATTTTTCCAGCATATGTGGAATATGTCCGGGAAGGAGTGGACATTGTCCATGAAATCTGGACAATGTCAATGGAATCCATGGAAAGTGTGGACCTAGTCCATGGATCGAGTCCATGGACAATGTTCATAGTACTGTGGACTTTGTCCATGGATTTTTTCCAGCATCTGTAGAGGAATGGACATAATGTCCATGGATTTTTCCAGTGCCGTTTCATCAGTGGCAAGATTGTGATGTCATCAATAAATCACATGACCATATGACCTCATTTCCTTTATGTCAGCCTTTTTAAAGGTTTTTACCATATATGGGCGCGGTGGCCATCTTGGACATGTGACCTAGATTATTTATAAACACATTTGTTCCCCATTCCCATAGACGCTTCCTATAAAATTTGGCTTTGATTGGCCAAGGGGTTTCAGAGAAGAAGTTTGAACATATGGTCATTAAACATGTACTGGGGCAGGGGGCAGACAACCCCCTGGGTACACAATTTTTCATGTCCATTTGCCTACTCCAAGCAAGTTTTCCCCTATTTAATTACATTTTACAAATTTTCCCAATTCAAATGCATTGGCAACCTAAGTTTACCTTGCCATTAATTGGTCAAGGCCATCCCAGGGTCATCCTTGAACTTATGGTTCTAGAGAAGATTTTTAAAGGTTTTTACCATATATGGACATGGCGGCCATCTTGGTCATGTGACCTAGATTATTTATGTACACATTTGTCCCCCTTCCTATTTGACTTGACTTGAGAGGCTTCCTATAAAAGGACTAGTCTCCTATAAAAGGACTAGTTTAGGTAACAGGCTAAACTCATGTCTCTGATCGGGTCCACCTGGGTTTAAATAGTAGTTGCTATCTTTTACTCCAGTGAGTCAGCGTTATTGTTGAGTCCTCTTTGTTGCTTCATCACAGTGTTTACATTCATTGTTTTCTGTGATGCTTCAATAACGAGTTAGGCGGAACCGAACAAATTCTTGTTATTGAATCACTGTAGACTAAGGGTGAGGTTTGGGCCCTGTAAAACATGTTTAAGCCCTCCAGTACATTCTTAACTGACCGTTCCAAGGCAGTTCTGCTGTGATTCTTTACGTTGAATGTTTGGTTTGTTTACATTTCATTGTACATGTGACATTTGTATTTAGTTGAAGCTAGCCGGATGGCTACCTTTCTGGGAAAGAGCTAGTCATCTTGCTCTGCATATGTATTGTGATTTCATTTTCTGTCTGTCTTCTTTTTGTTCTATTCTTTCCCACCGGGTGTCTGGGTTGGGATTTTAAATTTAATTGTGTCTATTCATGGGCTTTTTTTTTTACTTTTCATAAGGGTGTTTTGGTAATATTTTGTGCACATACAGCCACATAAAGAGGACATCTATTGGTGAACAGTTTTAGTCGAACAGACATTTGGTTTGGTGTAAATAGCGTATTGAAAGTGGGTGGGGTAACTCTTTACCTGTCCAACCTGATGCAATATATTATCGATTTTTTTAATCTTCATTTAAAAGTCTGGCTAAAAATTTTGATATGTAATGCAAGGACGGTTGTCATATATTTAAATGAAATGAGCCTTATTATTTGGCTTTTTGAAAAAGTCCCAAACATTTTACATTAAACTTAGTTTTTGGATTTTGCTACATTTTTATCATCTTTTTCCAATGTAAAAGCCTATGTTTCCAAAATTGACCTTGCCGTAAAATAGGTCAAGGTCAACTGACGGTCATCGTTTTCGCAAACAATGATGGGTAGGCGTCATCAATGCTACATACCAAGTTTCGTTGAAATCGGTCCACCGGTTCTGGAGAAGAAGATTTTTGAAGGGTTTTTACCATATATAGTCCTGCAGATTTATGGGGTATTTTGTCGGAACCCAGAAATAGGGTTCAAACTTTTTTTCTTGACTGATTCTTGCAACCAAGACCTTGCCTTTCAAGAATCTGAGTGATGTCACCTTGTCATCATTGAGCATTTTGAGATATTCAAGATGGCATCAAGAATGGACGCCAGATATGTGTTATCACTTGTTTTGCTATGTCTAAGACTTGAATACTTGTTTCTTTTTGCCACATTTGGCTCTTAAACCATAACTTTGAAGTAGCCTGATAAATCACATACGTAAAATAATTTTTAAAAAATAAGCATGACATCCAAGATGGCCACCAAATAGAATTTTTGCACAGAAAAGAATGTAATGCACAGAACTTGAGCATTTTGTCTTCATTTTATCCTGTAAGTTAATCTTATATTGAAGTGTCATGTACAGATGTCACTTAAGACCATTATTAGTACATTCTGAACCTAGGATGGCATCCAAGATGGCAGTTTCTGTATGACAACAGCCTTATGAGCTTGGCTGACATACGTATTTACTATTTATTTAAGGTATTTCTAGACCGTATCAAAAGCAGGATCCACAGTTATAAGTTTCTGTGGTGTTATGATTAAGGCATCGACATGTATGCCAGGGGTCTAAGTCTTGAGTTCAAGCCTTGGCTTTTCCAGTCCTTTGAATGAGACTTTAAACTAAGGTCTCGGCTCCACATGACATTAGCTGTTGATTTTGGTATGTAACAAAAATCAACCACCAAATACAGAAAGACGAATATTTCCCTATTGCAGTGGTATTCATACTTCTTGAATATACATATATCTTCAAGCTATATTCAACATAGTGAGGCTAAAATAACAAGTAACAAAATTAATAGCCAATATGTTCAACCTTTATAAGATGACCAAGGTTTAAGCTAGCATATTGCAAATGTATATTGGTTATCAGCTTTGTGGAAAATCATTCAGAGTTACAAGTTTCATGTTGATGTTAGCCATATCTCGATACTGTCTGCTCATTCTTACAGATATTGCTACTCTTGGTGGTAATATGCCTTAAGCGTGGGAATCTTAGCTGCTATTTACCACTTTCACATCAAACCATATATCTGACGTAGATGTTTCTACGTTGCTGCCATAACATCACCCAAAGGGGTCGTTTCCTTGATATTATTTGGTAAAGGCTAACTCAGTTAACCAAGCCTGTCAGGTATGAAACCCTTCGAAAGTGTTTTCACACTGATCCCTTTCCTATGCACCAACAACAAAAGGTAGTTCTTGCTATTGTTACACAAGGTGTAGGTCTGAACCTGATCAGTGAGTGTGCTTTTCATCAGTTTAGACCTTATCTACTACATGTAAGCATCCTTTCTTGAAAGTTACTATGTAAGCATATAGCCCAAGACCCAGCATTTTATAGCTTTATTGAATGATAGAGTAGATAAAATAAAAATAATTGTTAGATCCTTTGGAAGCAGTAAAACATTTAAAGCGAGAAAGTAGAGTATCTTTCACTAAAAATGGATGCGGTCATCTCTTATCATTGAATGACGTTTGATGACGTTAAATTTCATTTGCCAATCAGTCTCACATGGTGCAAGGCTATTCAGGTCATCTTGTAGAATCTGGCATTCCTATACAGAACACAGCAAAAAGGTGAACAGTTTGCCTGATATTGTCCGGAAGATCATAAATGAAAATCAAGAATGACCGCATATATAGGAGTTGTCCTGAACACATATTAATTCAGATTTATAACCGGTTGTTGCCCCTGCATCACCAGTAGTCATTAGCTGGCAAAAAACAAGAAAACCAGTCCTAATAGAGAACCTCATGAAAGGCTGTTGAACACATGTGCTGATTGTTTCTGCATGTTAAGAAATTAGTAAGTTCGTGTCCAAATGTTAAAATTGTGGATCTCCCGGGTCCACGTCCACAGGAAACATTACTACATTAACTGAGCGAACTTCATTAAGAGCTTATTACCAAATATCAGTAGCAAAGGCAGGTCTAAAGTGATCTATCACACCTTCCATCGACAGAACCTCCCGAGGACAGAGTGAACGTAATGAGACCACAAGATCGTCTGAGTTAAAGTATGTCTATCTTGTTAGGAAGTTTTGCCAAAACACATGTTCTTTTACCCCTATACTGCCGTGGTCAAGCATATCTATAGATCCGGTTCAAGTTCAAAGAAGGGTTTTTTTCTGTTGTGGTTCAACCAGATACCGTGTAGGGTTACAGCTTTCCTCCCATAACTATAGGGCTAAACGACAGCTAGCTTTTGTAAAAACTAATACTTGTGTCCTTTAATAGTACGATTATGGTGGCCATATTGGTTCATTCTTATTATGTGAAATGGTCTTTGACTAAATAATGCTGTTCACACGCATTATATATTATATGGGCATTTCAAATACATGACATTTGGTATATGCAGCACATGAATGGTATCTTAATCAATGAACATGATCTTTTAAATTATAATTATGGTGGCAATCTTGGTCGTCATCTTTCTTCGTTTATCACTCATTCTAAAATAAGCAGCGCACCCCCTGTCTCGGGGTGTTAAATAAAAATTGGAGTGACATTGTTCAATATGTCACAAAGGTTGGCTGTATTTTCAAAATTTGGTACTATCTCCATTTAAACCGAATAAAGTATGATACCCAGTTATGTTTTTTAAGATCTCTGGTAGTAGTGAATAATGCATGACCCCACCAAAAACGGCATGTCACAAACTGAAATGCAAAAATTCAAAAGGCGATAGAATGTACAAATTCTATTTTCACACGAAACAACATCGTTCGATTTACTTAATTTGACATTATCTTTTGATAAAATAAATGTTTATTTTATATCTTGTAAACAAACAAAAATATCAAACATCAAAAATCGAAAAAAGCATGTCACAGAGTTTCTGTAATTTACGTGACGCTATAGAAGATTGTCCAAATCTTAATACTGCTTTCTCTTAATGCAGACCAAACTGTGTCGATTAAATAGTTGAATATGTCCTTTATATGGATAACATACGAATTTTTCATTTTGCTTTACTATTTTGGTCAAATATATCTAATCCCCCTGCTTAACCATTGCGTCCCTTTTAAGATGTAATCATACGTGACACCATTTTTCTACAAATCCAACATGGTATTTGAAACAACGTTATCTGAATATGAAAGTATGGAGGATGAATACATCCCACAAAAAATAAAGTTAATATCAAACGACCCTAAGGTGGTTTTTTCGGATGCTAAAGTTGAAAATGTAATAAACGTGACAGTAATTTACGTGACGGTACTTACTTTCAAAATGCCAATATGACATATTATATAGCTAAGATTGTGCTTTGATTCAGCGTCAATAAATGTTTTAATGTCCATTATGTACTTTTCAGTAGTTAAGTTTACGGAATATAATGTTTTTTCAAGCAGTGTCACGTAAATTACGCATTTGTCACGTAAAATACAAAGGTAGTTTAAGTCTATTTATCAGTTATAGTTGAAAACAGTTGAATCTAAAAGGATCACAATTCCTTCAATCAAAGACATAACAATACTACATTTGTTATTCACATTTGTCCATTCCAAAATACTGACCAACAGTAAAATATCAGCCCTGAGATCAATATACATTTTTATCAATATAAAACAGTTTTGTTTTACTAAATAATTACGTGGTTAATTAATCGAAGGATTTACTTCTTGTGCAGACTGGTTCAAATTCCATGCTTCTTTTTAAGTTAGCAAAAACTCAAACATATCTAAGTTTATAAATAATGTAGGTGACTTAAATATTACCGTCACGTAAATTACAGTATTCCGTCACGTATATTACATTTTTATAGAATGTTGTGCAAAACGTAAAACAATATTAAAACATGAAATAGAATCACACAAGATTGTCTGTTTGGAGTAAACATATCCAGATAAAGTATTTCAGATAATATTTAATGCCATTGTGTATATGTATTGCAAAAATAATTTATGTTGCGGTTTGCAAGTAATTTACGTGACGCTAAATAAAACAAGACCTGCCATATAACAAGATGTATTTAGAAAAGTAATTATAAGCTCCGCCACTCATGTAGGACAAATGTAATTATCATTACATGTTTTGATATAATTCTGATGTACAGGTCAGATGTTATTATAGTTGCAAGTTAACAACACTGAAAATTCTGAATCAAGAAGCCTGCATCATACACATATTATCTAACATTTTTCGATAGTAGATATGAAAGGACGTTTATTGTTTAATTTAATCTATTTAATATTGCTCTTTATTTGAGAAACTGAAGTCTGCTAGTCAGAGATATACGTTTCAGTTTGTGTTATGGTTACATTTAGTTCATATGTAGTGCGTCACGTTGATTACCAAATTGGAATATACCCATCAAGTTTCAAAATGATGTAGAAATTGCAAGAATATCGGGAAGGTGGTGAAATTTTACAGGATGAAGCCTGAATGATCCACAATAGTGATGGTATGTCGAAAAAGTGTAATTCTAAAACTTTATTTTTCTTCATTTTTTTCTCCAGGATTTGCACCTTATTTTAGAATGAGTGTTATATGATGTGGGGTCATAACTAAAACCAAAGGACTCCACTATTATGTGAACAACAAGAAATAGGCATTTCATACAGTGTCACAAGGCACTGTTAAAATGCAGCAATTGAGTGTCTTTTTAATGAGAGAATACCTCTTATATTATGATAATGGCATCCATCTTAGCCATCTTGGCCACCATCTTGAATTATTACTAAACATGTATTATGTGGGTGTCAAACATTAGAACAATCTTTATTATGATGCTTACAACATAAAAGGAAAATTAAAACACAAAGCAACGGGTATATTCAACTCTGGGATTCTACATTCTTGCTTATGGCGACCGTCTCAGACGCCATCATGCTTTTTCCAAAATGCTTAATGATGCCAGGGTGACATCATGCAGTTTCTGAACAAGCATGGCCTAGAAAATTGGAAGCCACAATACAATTTCATGCGGCTCCGTCCTCCAGATTAGGCAACTGGACTATGACTAATTTAGACTAAGAAATCAACTTCAGTAACATCTTTGTGACAAATTTGAAGTTGACAACCATTTTGGACACCATCTTGTATTCCGAAAATATAAAAGAAAACAACTTCTAATCAAAATCACCTACTATTAATATTTTCAGTCTCCTGCTATACAGATATGTGTAATATTTTCAGTATTTAAAGTGAACCAAATTGAGATAACGCTGATTACTGTCATTTAATTTTGCATTCTGGCAGCCATCTTAGAAGCATTCTTGATATACTTGACCATGCTAGCAGGAAATGGTCTTTGACATTCAACTTATAAAATTATGTCAAATATTTGTAAATAGAATATGCCCTGAGTGCAAATAGAAGCTTTATTATGACCATCCCATATATTGAGCCGCCATCTTGGACGCCATCTTGTTTTTCTCAAAATGCTCAATGATGACAAGGTGACATCAGTCAGATTCTTTAATGGTAACATCTAAGCAACAGGAATCATCCAAGAAAAAAAGTTTGAACCACATTTCCGGGTCAAGCTGGATATCTGCAGGACTAATATGGGCGTCGCGGCCATCTTGGTCATGTGACCAAGATACCGTGAACAAACTTTCGTTCCCCCTACCCAAGGAGGCTCCACATAAAATTTCACTTCCATCTGCCAAGCCATTTCAGAGAAGAAGATCTTTGAGAATGTGAACGGAAGATGGATGGACGGACGGACGCCGGATCATGGGTATACTATAAGCTCACCTGTGAGCCTTCGGCTCAGGTGAGCTAAAAAATATTGGATAGAAAGAAAAAAGAACATACAAAGGGAGTGATAAGCAGGAGGGGCTGATTCTCTAATACACAATACAACTTGTCATGCTTGATGTTTGTACCAAATTCCAAACTTCTATGTACAGTAGTTCCTGAGAAATCTTTGACAGAAAAAAGAAATGGATAGAAAGAAAAATGGACAAATAAAGGGAGTGATAAGCCACAAAGGGCTGATTCTCTAATACACAATACAACCTGTCATGGTTGATGTTTGTACCAAATTTCAAACTTCTATGTACAGTAGTTCCTGAGAAATCTTTGACAGAAAAAAGTGAACAAACACACACACACACACATACACACACACACATGGAAAAAGCAAAAGCTATATAC
The DNA here is from genome assembly GCA_964017185.1 of Rugalucina vietnamica. Taxonomy (NCBI): domain Eukaryota; kingdom Metazoa; phylum Mollusca; class Bivalvia; order Lucinida; family Lucinidae; genus Rugalucina; species Rugalucina vietnamica. Next base: position 52,062,268 of record OZ024877.1, read on the forward strand.
CCCCTATATGCTATGCATGCCGGGGGTATAATCAATGAAGTTTTGACAAAATTGTTGCTGAATGTCTGGGAAATAACATTAAAACTTATTTCATACTTTTAGTTCGATACTTTGCCAGGAAAAAAAAAAGAATCTTCTAGTGTAGCGTTTTCACTTTTGTTCAGTATGTTTTTAATCAACGGTTCAAAACTTTGGCCTGGAATTCTTGATTCACCTAAGATCTGCAAGAATGCACTACAGACTCTACAATTCAGTTAAGACCTTTATGAACTGACAATGTTTCAGCTATGAATCCTAAAATTTGTCAATTCTGGAGGACGTGGGAATTTGGCATCGTAGAGTGATAGGGGTATAAGACAAACAAATCAGTCGATGGAGCAAAAGCCGGAGTTACTCGAGAAAAAACTTCTGACACACCTGAAAGCAGAACTTGGTTGATTGGTGTTTAACGTCCCACCAACAGCTAAGGTCATATGGAGACGGGACCTCGGTTTATAGTCCCATCCGACAGACTGGAGAAGCCCGGGATCGAACCTGCGACCCCTGGTTTACAAGGCGAGTGACATAACCACTGCACCACGGAGGCTTCTGAAAGCAGAACTTGACTTGTCTCACATGGGATTTGGAAATTGTGATATTTCATTTTTGTTGGTCTTCTTTTTGTTCTATTCTTTCCCGCAGGGTGTAAGTTGGGATTTTAAATTTAATTGTGCCCTTTCCTGGGCTTTCCATTTTTACGTCACACCAGACACAGCGGTGAGATATTCAAATGAGCCGCATCGTGAGAAAACCGGATTTTTGCCTAGGCGAAAACAAAGGCGCAGATCAGCTTCGCGGTAACCGCGAAGCTGATCAGCGCCTTTGTTTTCGCTACTCGGATAGTACAATTCCTCTTCTACTTAAATCCGAAATTTCAAGCTTCTAGCTCTTTTCTGAGCTTGTACAGGCCGGTTTGTGTCGGACCTGGTCGGAAACCCCGAAGACCGGTTTTCTCGCGTCGCGGCTCATATTCAAATGATTAAGAGCTTAATGAAATCCGCAACCATAACCATTAAGCCACAGAGGCCGCCAATAGGCATTTATATAAATGCGGAAGTAAAATGAAAAGAATGAGACATTTAAGATAAATTCTTACTTTCAGCAGATGGTCCTTTGGCGCCACTATTTTCACTGTCAGAACCCTGCAAATAAGACCATAACAGTATCAATAAAAATAAAACCAAAGGAACAAACAAAAGTCCTGTAAATGCAGGACCAATGAGGCCAAGCTTAAAAAAATATTTGGTTTGCCACTTCCTACTAAGTGGTTTAAGCGTTAAGTAGGCAGGTAGCATTCTTTTTGCATATGCAAACTTAAACAAGTTGCCTAAAAAAATTTTCTGAACGTTTCTTTGTCAAATATTGTCAGAAAAAGAAACAGAAGTCAAAATTTATGAGTAGATAAAACATAAATAACTTTTACTGACAGCATATACATGATATATGAAAAGCCAAACCAGAGAGCAAAGGTCCTGAGAGCACTCACCTGAGATCTGACCATAGAGCAGTAACTGTTATTGACCACATTGAATGTTCATCTCCATTTGCCCATTTCCAGCAAATTTCCCCAATTAAATGACATTTTCCATTCCAATGCATTGGCAACCTTAGTTGACCTTGCCGAAAAATAGGTCAAGGTAAACCCAGGGTCATGATTTATATATACTTTCAAGATGTTTTAAGGTTTTTGCTATTTATAGCCATGGTGGCCATCTTGGTCATATGACCTGGACAATTTATATAAACTTTCGCTCCCCCTTCCTCAGGATGCTTCACATGAAGTTTGGCTTTGATTGGCCATGCAGTTTTAAAGAAAAAGAGTTTTTAAAATTGTGGAAATATACATGTATATAGCCCCGGGACAGGGGGGCAGACAACCCCCTGGGGCCTAAATACACAGACCATGGTGAAATGACCTTGACACTGAATGTTTATGTCGATTTGCCCATTTCCAGCAAGTTTCCCAAATTAAATGACATTTTACCATTCAAATGCATTGGCGACCTAAGCTGACCATGCCAAAAAATAGGTCAAGGTCATCCCAGGGTCATGATTTATATATACTTTGAAGAGCTCGATTCCCCAATGCTTCATGCCAAGTTTCAAAATCATAGGCCTTCTGGTTCTGGAAAAGTAATTTATATATACTTTGAAGAGCTCGATTCCCCAATGCTTCATGCCGTTTCAAAATCATAGGCCTTCTGGTTCTGGAAAAGATTTATATAATCTTTCGCTTCCCCTTCCTCAGGATGCTCCACATGAAGTTTGACTTTGATTGGCCATGCAGTTTTAGAGAAAAAGAGCTTTTAAAATTCTGGAAATATACATGTATATAGCCCCGGGACAGGGGCAGGCAACACCCTGGGGCCTAAATATTTTCATAAACATATATATATAAATTCTCTGTCCATTTGCCTATTCTCAGCAAGTTTTTCTCCATTAAACAACATTTTACCAATTTTCTCTATTCAAATACATTAGCAACCTAAGTTAACCTTTCCGTAAAATAGGTCAAGGTCATCCCTGGGTCATGATTTATATAAACTTCGCAGGATGCTTCAAAAAAAAAAAAAAAAATTCATGAACACAAATATTCTACCCATTTGCTCATTCCCAGCAAGATTTCTGCATGAAAATTACATTTTTTTTTTTCTATTTTTCCCCATTCAAATGCATTGGCCACTTAAGTTGACCTTGCTGTAAAATGGGTCATGGTCATCCAAGGGTCATGATTTATATAACTTTCCCTGATGCTTCATACCAAGTTTCAAAATCATAGGCCTTCTGGTTCTGGAGAAGATTAAATTTTTAAGGTTTTTGCTATCTATAGCCATGGCGGCCATCTTGGTCATGTGACCTGGACCATTTATATAACTTTTTGTTCCCCCTTCCTAAGGATGTTCCACTTGAAGTTTGGCTTTGATTGGTAATGTGGTTTCAGAGGAGAAGATCTTTGAAATTGTGAACGGACGACAGACGCTGGAGCATGGGTATCAAATAAGCTTTGGCTCAGGGGAGCTAAAAATGACATTTTTCCATTTTTCCCCATTCAAATGCATTGGCGACCTAAGTTGCCCTTGCCGTAAAATAGGTCAAGGTCATCCCAGAGTCATGATATATATAAACTTTGTAGAGCTTGATTCCCCAATGCTTCATGCCAAGTTTCAAAATCATAGGCCTTCTGGTTTTCAAGAAGATTTGTATTTAGGTTTTTGCTATTTATAGTCATGGTGGCCATCTTGGTCATGTGACCTGGACCGTTTATATATACTTTTGTTCCCCCTTCCTAAGGATGCTCCACATGAAGTTTGGCTTTGATTGGCCAAGCGGTTTCAGAGGAGAAGATCTTTGAAATTGTGGACGATGACGTATGACGGACGACGGACGGACACTGGAGCATGGCCATCCTATAAGCTCAAGCTCATCCCAGGGTCATGGTTTATATATACAATGTAGGGCTCCTTTCCCTGATCCTTCATGCCAAATTTCAAAATCATAGTCCTTCTGGTTCTGGAGAAGATTTTTAAAGGCTTATGCTATTTATAGCCATGACGGCCATCTTGGTCATGTGACTGACCTGGACCATTTATATAAACTTTTGTTCCCCCTTCCTAAGGATGGCTTTGATTGGCGCAGCAGTTTCAGAGGAGAAGATCTTTGAAATTGTGGACGATGACGGATGACGGACGACGGACAGACACCGGAGCATGGCCATCCTATAAGCTCACCTTATGAGCCTTTAGCTAAAATCCATAGTTTTCACTTTTTTCCATGTAAAAGTCTATGTTTCCAATATTGACCTTGCCGTAAAGTAAGTCAAGGTCATTTTAGGGTCACCATTCAAATGCTACATACCAAGTTGAAGTTTTGTGAAAATCAGCCCGCCTGTTCTAGAGAAGAAGATTTTCAGTGTTTTTTTTTACCATATATGTGCACATCTTTTGATCCAGCCCTTTGAGGTTAATTCATAAACAATTAGAACTACAAATTCAAAAGTATCTTTCCTCTAGTGTGTTATATTTACAAAACATAATTGCATTAGAGAGAATAATACATTTTATATTCATAAAACTGAAAAAAAATGTGTTCAGTTCATGCATTTAGCAGGGAAAAAGGGCATCAAAGTGGTGATTTTTGGACATTTTAGTGGACCACCTAAGTAAGAGGGTTGAAATTTTTGTTGGTGCAATCTGTGTATGAAGTCCTTATAAATACATTAAACTTTAAGTGCTTTTAAAAGCTCACTCTTGCAAACTTAAACTTAAAATTCATCCCTGAAATAATAGAAACACAAATAAAAATCAATTTTAAAAGAATAATTTGATGACATAATTTTTCGCGTCCAAGAAATTACATCATGGGCATGTGTATCAAAACCCAATTATATTGAAAACATAACGTACCCCGGGCTTTCCACAAGTACGAAATACACCGGTGGCGAAACTTTCAAAACATTTTCCTAGATGTAAAAGCCTATGTTTCCAAAATTGACCTTGCCGTAAAATAGGACAAGGTCATCCTAGTGTCATCATTTGATCAAACTACAATGGGCTGGAGTCCCAAATGCTACATACCAAGTTTCATGAAAATCAGCCTGCCGGTTCTGGAGAGGAAGATTTTGAGTATTTTTAACCATATATGGATGTGGCGGCAATCTTGCTCATGTGACCTGATTTTGCTATCAAACTTTCATTTCCCCTATCCATGGAGGCTAAACGTAAAATTTGACTTTCATTAGCCAAGCGGTTTCCGAGAAGAAGAGCTTTGAAAAGTGTGTTTGGCCGGCAGACATGCCAAGGTCAAACAATGACGACGACGGAGCATGGGTATAAGCTCACCTTGTAAGCCTTCAGCTCAGGTGAGCTAAAAACACACACACACACAAGTAATAGTTATCAATCCACAGACCAACCTCTTGAAAGCTAGCCTATGATTTTTTGCTCCACAATGATCTTACCTTTTGCCGGAGAGATTTCAAGATATCTGTCATTTCAATTCTATATTCTGCTTCTTCACTATAGTTAAATTTATTTTTATTGGTAAACCAGTTAGGTCCACTATTGGATATAACCAGTTTAAAAAACAATACATCCACAGTTACTCCATCATATAATTTTTCAAATGTTTTTAAGTCTATCAGTTCTTCGGTTGCCATTCTGTTCTTTTTTCTGTAGGCACCTAGAGTTTACCAGTAAAAAACAAGAATTGTCAATAAGCAAGGCTTATTAGATCCCCCCGCCCCCCCCGCAAAGTAAAGGTTAACATTACAGATGGTCACACCTATACTAAAAATTACAAAGGGCAGTAACTCTGAAAAAAACTGGACCCTATCCCCTGAATTAAAACCTTCATGCAAATGTATAGTGCTTTCCCATTGTGTATACAAAGTATCAAAATGTTCCTATACAAACTGTGGCCAGTGTGGGAGTAGTTGAAATCCTCGCATATCTAAGCATTATATGCATTATGTGGAAGTACAAAGGGGAATCACTGCAAAAGTAATGGGCCCTAATTTTTATTGTGAACGTATACATCTTATCAATATCAAGGTGTATGCAAAATCTGATTACATTTCATGAAGGACTTTTGAAGTTATTTAAGATAATAGAATTTAAAACAGACAGCAAAATGCACAAAAAATTGTCTAAGCTTCCAAAACTGCCATTTTGTCAAAAATTAGTTTTTCATAATGAAAACTCTTCATGCAAAATGTCTCGTGTGTCTATATGTTGATGGCAAAGAATCACATGTCTACATTAACTAGAAAATGTATTTATGAAACACTATGCCCCCAACTTATTTACTCAGTCAGAGATTACAAGAGACATGGGAGGTTTTGACTGGCCAGTGTATGCCCTACCATATAACCCAGTATTGAAAAGATGTGAGAGAAAAATTGTCTTCCATTCTCACAGCTGTCATTTTGTCAAAAATGATGTTTTCAAAATAAACTTTCTTCATGCAAATGTCCAATGTGTCTATATTGTGGAGGCTAAGTATCAAAGCCCTCCATCAAAAGCTGTGCGAGGAGTTAATTGACCCGTGTATGCACTACCAAAACCCAATGTTGAAAACGTTAATGAAAAATTGACTAAGTTCTCACACCCGTCATTTTGTCAAAAAATAATTTTTTTTTCATCTCAAAATTCCTTCATGCAAATGTCCAATGTATTTAAAAGTATCAAAGCATTCCATCATAAGCTGTGGGAGGAGTTGATTGGCCCGTGTATACACTACCATAACCCAATTTGAATACATGCATGAAAAATTGTCCAAGTTCTCACAGCTCTCATTTTGCAAAAAATTACTTTTTCAAAATAACATTTCTTCATGCAATTGTCCAATGTGTATATATAGTGGAGGCGAAGTATCAAAGCCCTCCATCAAATGCTGTCTGAGAAGTTGATTGGCCCGTGAATACACTATAATAACCACCTTGTTGAAAACCTGCACGAAAAAAGTTCTCACAGCTGTTATTTTGTCAAAAATTATTTATTCATAATTCTGCTTCTTCATGCAAATGTATAACATGTCTGCTTAGTATCTGCAAAGTATTGGATTGATTCCTTGAAAGCTGTGGTAGGAGTTGATTGGCCCATGAAGGCACTATTAAGCACTATTAAGCACATACAAGACACCATTAAGAAAGAATTAACCAGAGGACCAATGGTCCTGTAACCGCTCACCTGATATTAGGTCCTGATACAATCTGACCAGTTTACTTTGCTTTATAGCCCAGGACAGGGGCAGACAATCCCATTTTTTTTTCATAAAAAATAAACTTCTGTCCAATTGCCCATTTCCAGCAAGTTTTCTGCCATTAAATGACATTTTCCCACATTTTCCCCATTCAGGTGCATAGGCGACCTAAGTTAGCCTTGCCATAAAATAGGTCAAGGTCATCCCAGGGTCATGAACTATACAAACTTTATAGGGCGCCATTCCCTGATGCTTCATGCCAAGTTTAAAAATCATAGGCCACCTGGTTCTGGAGAAGATCTTCAAAGGTTTATGCTATTTATAGCCATGGCAGCCATCTTGGTCATGTGACCTGGATCATTTATATAAACTTTTGTTCCCACTTCCTAAGGATGCTCCACATACAGTTTGGCTTTGATTGGCCAAGCCATTTCAGAGAACAAGATGTTCGGATATTACCATTATATACATGTATTTAGCCTCGGGGCATGGACAGACAACCCCCTGAGACCAAAATGTTTTCATAAACATAAATATTGTGTCCATCTGCTCTTTACCAGCAAGTTTTCAACCAAAAAATGACATTTTCCCACTTTTCCCCATTCAAATGCATTGGTGACCTAAGTTGACCTTGCCGTAAAATAGGTCAAGGTCATCCCAGGGTCATGATTTATACAAAACTTAATTTGTAGAGCTCCTAACCCTGAGGCGTCATGCCAAGTTTCAAAATCATAGGCCTTCTAGAGAAGAAGATTTTTAAAGGTTTTAGCTATTTATAGCCATGACGGCCATCTTGGTCATGTGACCTGGGCCATTTATACAAACTTTCGTTCCCCCTTCCTAAGAATGCTCCACATGAAGTTTGGCTTCAATTGGCCAAGCGGTTTCAGAAAAGAAGATGTTTGAATATATCAATTATATATACATGTATTTAACTCCGGGGCAGGGGCAGACAATCCCCTGGGACCAATTTTTTTTCATAAACATTAATATTGTGTCCATTTGCTCATTACCAGCAAGTTTTCAACCAAAAAATGACATTTTCCCACTTTTCCCCATTCAAATGCATTGGCGACCTAAGTTGACCTTGCCAAAAAATAGGTCAAGGTCATCCCAGGGTCATGATATATACAAACTTTGTAGAGCTCTTTACCCTGAGGCTTCATTCCAAGTTTCAAAATCATATTGGTTCTGGAGAAGATTTTTAAAGGTTTTTGCTATTTATAGCCATGGCGGCCATCTTGGTCATGTGACCTAGGCCATTTATACAAACTTTCGTTCCACCTTCCTAAGGTTGCTCTACATGAAGTTTGGCTTCAATTGGCCAAGCGGTTTCAGAGGAGAAGATCTTTGAAATTGTGGACGACGACGGACCACGGAGGCCGGACCATGGCCATCCTATAAGCTCACCTTGTGAGCCTTCAGCTCAGGTGAGCTAAAAAGGGAAATTACTCTAAAGGTAGGAACCCTAGCACCAAGAAAAAAAATATGGGTTCTCTTAATTTTCATATGTAAACCACATACCAAATTTCAAGATCCTACCTCTAACGGACCGAGTGCTAAGCGTTACTCACCCACTGGACGCACCCACGGACAGACCCAAACCAATATGCCCCCTCAACTTCTTCGAAGTTGGGGGCATAAAAATTGTGGTAGGAGTTGGTTGGCCCGTATGCACTACCATTACACAAGCATCCCCATGTTGAAAGCATGCACAAAAATTGTCTAAGTTCAAAAAGCTGCCATTTTGTCAAAAATTATTTTTTCACAATAAAACTTCATGCAAATGTCTAACATGGCTTTATTGTGAAGGTAAAGTATCAAATCACTACATAAAAGCTGTGGAAGTGGTTGATCGGCCCGTATCTGCAAACCTTAGAATCAATGTTGAAAACTTGCACAAAAGATTGTCTAAGTTCAAACAGCTGCAATTTTGTCAAAAATATTTTTATTCAAAATGATATTTCTTCATGCACATGTCCAATGTGTCTCTATTGTGAAGGCACAGTATCAAATGGCTCCAGCAAAAACTGTGGTAGGAGTTGATCGGCCCATATCTACAGTACCATGGAACCCATGTTGAAAACAATGCACAAAAATTGTCTCTAAGTTCATAAAGCTGCAAATTTATTACAAATTATTTTTTCAAAATAATATTCTTTAATGCACATGTCTAGTGTGTCTGTATTGTGAAGGCAAAGTATCAAAAGGCTCCAGCAAAAACTGTGGTAGGAGTTGATCGGCCCGTATAGGCACTACCATAGCATATGCAATACAAAATGCTCATGAAAAATTATGTATGTTGTCTAAGTTCAAACAGCTGCAATTTTGTCGAAATTATTTTTTTTTTTTCAAAATAATATTTCTTCATGCACATGTCCAATGTGTCTGTATTGTGATGGCAAAGTATCAAATGGCTCCAACAAAAACTGTGGAAGGAGTTGATCAGCCCATATCTACAGTACCATGAAACCCATGTTGAAAACAATGCACAAAAATTGCCTCAGTTCATAAAGCTGCAAATTTGTTGAAAATTATTTTTCAAATTAATATTTCTTCATGCACATGTCCAGTGTGTCTGTATTGTGAAAGCAAAGTATCAAAAGGCTCCAGCTAAAACTGTGGTAGGAGTTGACCGGCCCGTATAGGCACTACCATAGCATATGCACATCCCCTGTAATACAAAATGCTCATGAAAAATTGTCTATGTTCTCACAGCTGTAATTTTGTCAAAAATTATTTTTTCATTATCAAACTTCTTCATGCAAATGTCAAACATGTCTTTATTGTACTTGCAAAGTTTCAGATTTATTCATGGAAAGCTGTGGTAGGAGTTGATTGGCCCATGAAGGCACTATACATATGCATATACATACAGCAAGTAAAAATTACAAAGGGCAATAACTCTCATAGACCTGACCCCTAGCCCTTCATGTTTTATCATAGTATTTGCCCCATCAATATGCGTATGTGGGCAAGGTTTCATGAAATTCCGGCCAAGGTTCTTCAAGATATTAAGAAAACGCCCATATCTACACTACCATGGAACCCATGTTGAAAACAATGCACAAAAATTGTCTAAGTTCACAAAGCTGCAAATTTGTTAAAAATTATTTTTTCAAAATACTATTTCTTCATGCACATGTCCAGTGTGTCTGTATTGTGAAGGCAAACTTTCAAATGGCTCCAGCAAAAACTGTGGTAGGAGTTGATCGGCCCCTATAGGCACTGCCATAGCACAGGTACATCCCCTGTAATACAAAATGCTCATGAAAAATTGTCTATGTTCTCACAGCTGTAATCATTTTTTTTTTCACTATCAAACTACTTCATGCAAATGTCAAACACGTCTCCATTGTATTTGCAAAGTTTCAGATTTATTTATGGAAAGCTGTAGTAGGAGTTGACCGGCCCATGAAGGCACTATACATATGCATATACATACAGCAAGTAAAAATTACAAAGGGAAATAACTCTCACAGAACTGACCCCTAGCCCTTCATGTTTTATCATAATATTTGCCCTATCAATATGCATGTGTGCAAGTTTTCATGAAATTCCAGCCAAGGGTCTTCAAGATATTAAGATAAGAGCTGTCGCAGGACAGCGTAGCTCGCCTGACTTGTGCTTTGTCACTACATCTGTTAAAATCTATGACCCATGACCTTGACCTCAAGGTCACTCAGGTGGGTCATGATGGTACTACATAAAACTTCAGACCAATGCAAAGTATCAACTTGATCAATCTACATGTTCAAGAGATATAGACTTATAAAAACATTAACCAAAACTTAAACACAAAACTTCCAAGTCCGTGACCCTGACCTCAATGTCATCCAGGTGAGTTGTGATGTACAGCATAAAACCCGAGACCAATATCTATCAACATGCAAGTATCAACTTTATCCATCAACATGTTCAAGAGATTTAGACTTTAACCAAAAAAATTAACACAAAATTTCTAAGTCTGTGACCTTGACCTCAAGGTCACCCAGGGTAGGTCATGATGGTACTGCATAAAACTTCAGACCAATATCTACCAACATGCAAAGCATCAACTCGATCAATCAACACGATCAAGAGATATAGACTTACAAAAACTTAAATCAAAAACTTAAACACAAAATTTCTAAGTCTGTGACCTTGACCTCAAGGTCACCAAGAGTGGGTCATGATGGTACTGCATAAAACTTCAGACCAATATCTAGCAACATGCAAAGTATCAACTCAATCCATCAATATGGTCAAGAGATATAGACTTACAAAAACTTTAACCAAAAACTTAAACACAAAATTTCTAAGTCTGTGACCTTGACCTCAAGGCACCCAGGGTGGGTCATGATGGTACTGCATAAAACTTCAGACCAATATCTACCAACATGCAAAGCATCAACTCGATCAATCAACATGATCAAGAGATATAGACTTAAAAAAAAAAACTTAAATCAAAAACTTAAACACAAAATTTCTAAGTCTGTGACCTTGACCTCAAGGCACCCAGGGTGGGTCATGATGGTACTGCGTAAAACTTCAGACCAATATCTAGCAACATGCAAAGTATAAACTCAATCCATCAATATGGTCAAGAGATGTAGACTTACAAAAACTTTAACCAAAAACTTAAACACAAAATCTCTAAGTCCGTGACCTTGACCTCAAGGTCACCCAGGGTGGGTCATGATGGTACTGCGTAAAACTTCAGACCAATATCTAGCAACATGCAAAGTATCAACTTGATCCATCAACATGGTCAAGAGATATAGACTTATAAAAAACTTTAACCGAAAGTGTGACGCGGACGCACACGTAAACGCGCACGACCGAGGTGACTACAATAGCTCTATGCACTTCGTGCAGGCGAGCTAAAAACAAAGTGTTACGGACGGACAGAGACCTGGACGGACGGACGGACGGACGGACAGACGGACGGACGTGAAAACAGTATACCCCCCTTAAAACTTCGCTTTGCGGGGTGTATAAAAAATCAGTTGCCAGCAGAGATACACGCTGTTAACAACCAGCTCCAAAATTGTGCCATCCAAAGAGAATTATTTACATGTTTTGTAATGATTTCTCAGACCACTTTTTTGAAGAAAAAAAAAAAGAAAACAAGAAAAAGTACACCGAGAGGCACCTGAAACCCTGACTGGCATTGTAGGCTACCCACACTCCACTGGGTCCTTGCATGGTCCCGATAGGTTGAGGTTTTTTCTGCCTTTTCTGACTTCCTGCCAGATTTTTTCTGACTGTTCAAAAATGATTTGTTCTGATCTTGCAAAGTTTGACACCAAGGAGCACAATGAAAGATCAAACATGGTGAGTAGGATAATATTTCATATTGTTTTTCATTTAGATTGATGTCAATCCGATATCTGACACATACATAGTTGAAATTACGGTCGTGTGAACGATCAAAACTCACCAAAAAGTTATTTATTTGGCGTACAACACTTAACTACCATTGTCTGTTTTTATGTGGTTTTTGCTTTCGGCGATTCTTGATCGATAATAATTTGAAGAGTGTTGACAGAAGTCTCGAAAAATCATGTTTTTCTGTATTGTTTGGTAACGCAAAATCCTCTAAACTGTACAGTTTTGTTTTTTTTGATTTGGAGGTCCCGAATTTTTTCTGACTCGTCGCGGATTTTTTCTAATGTCAAATTTTATGCGCCAGATTTTTTCTGACTTTAATTCAGTAATGCGACAGATTTTTTTCTGACTCTAACAGTCTGCAGCATTTGCCCAATTCCCTATTTTAGCACAAATGTATGCTGTATTGTTGTTAATAACAGGCCCAATTTGAGGCTAAGGAGCCATCTTATTTATGCGTTTGGCGCTGAAAGTTCAATTAACATTTTACTTTCTGAACAAAGTAGCTCTACTAATATCCCATATCGTTTATTGAAAGGTTTCAACCAAACTACAAAACTGATAACTATTTTAGTTGATGTCATGAAGTTTGTCATAAATGTGACAATAAATTGGGTTGTGTAAATTGCACTGATGTAAAACGAGAGAGATGTATTATGGAAACCATCGCCTTGCATAAAGATAGCAATTGCTGTATTTAAACATAATTTTGCGCAAGTAATGCAAGGATGACTAAATTCATCTGATTTTACACTGAAAACATTGGTGAACATATGCAGAACCCAGGATTTCTTCTACAAAAATGTCTGAACTATCATTCTCAAAACATCACAATGCGAATAAGACTATGTGAGTGTGCAACACTAAGAAAAAATAGTCACCATGTAAAGGTTTCTTTCATATACAGTAAAACCTGTCTTAGCGGCCACCTGTATTAAGCAAGCAACCTGTCTTAAGCAAGCAGTGCTTCAAGTCCCAAAGAAGGCAGATGTGTTGAAATTTACCTGCATTAAGCAAGCACCTGCTTTACGCAAGCACTTTTCAACTGTCCCTTAGGTGCTTGCTTAATACAGTATATATGCATAGTTGTACAAAATAACTGGCATCCAGATCACAAAAATATTGTTTAACAATAGTCTGACATAATAAGAGCTGTCGCAGGACAGCGTAGCTCGCCTGACTTGTGCTTTGTCACTAAATCTATTAAATCTACGACCAAAGACATTGACCTCATTGTCACTCAGGTGGGTTGTGATGGTACAGCATAAAACTTCAGACCAATATAAGGTCTACCAACATGCTAAGTTCAACTTGATCCACCTACATATTTGATATAGACTTATAACCTAAAATCTAAGTCTGTGACCTTGACACAGGTGAGTCAAGTTGCTACAGCATAATAAAAGAATAATATCTAACTAGATCCATCCATCTGTTCCAGCAATATACAGTTCAAAACACTTTAAGCAAAAGCTCTAACATAAAATTTCAAAGTCTGTGACCTTGAACTCAAGGTCACCCAGGTGGGTCATGATGGTACAGCATAAAAATTCAGACCAATATCTACCAACATGCAAAGTATCAACTTGATCTCTCTACATATACCCAAAAACTCTAACACAAAAATTCTAAGTCCGTAACCTTGACCTCAAGGTCACCCAGGTGGGTCATGATGGTACAGCATAAAACTTCAGACCAATATCTACCAACATGCAAAGTATCAACTTGATCCCTCTACATATTCAAGAGATATAGACTTATAAAAACTTTAACCAAAAACTCTAACACAAAATTTCTAAGTCCATAACCTTGACCTCAAGGTCACCCAGGTGGGTCATGATGGTACAGAATAAAACGTCAGACCAATATGTACCAACATGCAAAGTATCAACCTGATCCATCAACAACTTCAAGAGATATAGACTTATAAAAACTTTAACCAAAAACTTAAACAAAAAATTTCTAAGTCCGTGACCTTGACCTCAATGGGTCATGATGGTACAGCATAAAATTTCAGACCAATATCTACCAACATGCAAAGTATCAACTTGATCCATCAACAAATTCAAGAGATATAGACTCATAAAAACTTTAACCAAAAACTTTAACAAAACATTTCTAAGTCCATGACCTTGACCTCAAGGTCACTCAGGTGGGTCATGATGGTACAGCATAAAACTTCAGACCAATATCTACCAACATGCAAAGTATCAACTTGATCCATCAACAACTTCAAGAGATATAGACTCATAAAAACTTTAACCAAAAACTTTAACATTTTGAGCAACGCCGACGCTAACGCTAACGCCAAAGCCGGGGTGACTGCAATAGCTCTTCCTGTACTTTCGTACAGGCGAGCTAAAAGGTTGTAGAAAGAAACTTAACATGGGCATTTAATAGTTCTAATAATGAAACAGACCTATCAATTTATCAACAGTGTAAATCTTACGTATGGGACATTATTTCTTCCATTTTACATGATTTTTAAGGTGCCTTACTCAAGTAAAGTATCAGTACTACATCCTTTAGCTTGACTCTAAAATGGTAAAGCTATGTCAAATGGTTGAAAAATGAGGTTTAAATAGATTTTCTCTTGCTGTTTTCAGAGATACCAGAAACAAACTGTCATTTGTTTTTGCAATATTTTACCCCTATTGATGCTTTTTTTTAATTCATATTTTGAATATCAACATACATGTAATTATTTTTCCATCTAGTTTCATTGTCATGACTTGTAACTAATATTTTGAACTTAAAATGTAAGACCTTCAGCAGTATTTTCATAAAATATTTTGTAGTTTTTACATACTGTCCCGTAAGTAAGATTTTTCAGACCAAATAATTTTAGGACAGATTTTTTTAAAAGATTTTCAAAAAGTTATCTTTAAAATTACTGAATTTTGTTCACAAGACATTGAAGTTTTGAAATAAATATGAATTCCTTCCATCTGCGTAACTTTAATTTTTCCCCTATGTGGCCACAAAAATTACACCTTAGCTTGCACAGGTCCTATTGTAAGTATATTGGAGCTTACAGCCCCTGGGGTGCAGCCAATTTGGACCTCAGAGGCATGATTGGCAGGATTTATCTAGGGTACTACTAAACATTGTTACATACTATATATACAAGCTCTAGCTCTTGTGGTTTCAGAGAAGATTTTTTCATAAGCCTATGGCAGATATTGACGCCCCTGGGGCGTGGCCCATATGGACCTCAGGGGCATGGTTGGCAGGATATCACACATTGCTTCACACAAAATATGAAACCTCTGGGCCTTGTGGTTTCAGAGAAGAATTTTTTTTTTATGTTTTTCCCATTGTAAGTCTATGGGAGCTATCTGTTGCCATGGAAACCACAGTTTTGATATGATCTGCTCCAAAACCTAATGCAGCCAATCTCCCAACCCAATGATGGTTCATATAAAATTTCATCAAGATTGGCCGACTGGCTTCAGAGATATCCATCTTTGAAAATGTGGACGGACGACGCCGGACGCCGGAGCAAGGGTATACTATAAGCTCACATGTGAGCCTTCGGCTCAGGTGAGCTAAAAAAAAAAAAAAAAAATTCCTACCTACCGTCCCTATTTTGAAATTTCATGTAATCTGAAACACACATTTTTTAAGGCCTTTCATAAAACTGGTCCGTAGTGACACCCATAACTTCTATGGCATATTTCCACAATAATACGAAAACGGGATAATAACTTCCCCCCGTTTCCGTCTTTCATAAAATGTATATTTTTCCCGCATCTTGCACCTATCTATCAGCCAATAGAGTACACGCCACCCGAGGAGAAAATAAGAAAAAAATAGCATCAAATCAGACCGTGAAATATAGGTCAAGGTCACCAGGTCAGGATGCATGCTTAAAGGGTATGTTGAGGACAAGTTTCAACCTCGCTGCTTAAAACCAACTTCGACGTGAGTTGATGACAGACGGATGCACGGAAATTTGAACTCCTATATCACATCCTGCTACACAGGTGCGATAAAAAGTGAACTTCCAGTCACGACTAATAAGATTCCTTTGTATATATCCTGTGCAAAACAAAGAAATGCGCTCTTCCCTCTGTTTTGGACAAGGTGCCCCGCGAGGTGCTACCTTTACAGCCGCTGCGGTAACGTGGAACACACCCAGTTCTGCTTTGGAGCGTGTCAAGTGGTAATTTCCCTGAGGTACTCTCGTTCCCGCCCCACCTACTGATTGATTCAACTCGATATGAATGGAATAATCACGAAAAGGGGCGTAAAAACGAATTAAAAAGACACACAAATGCCTCAAAATCATGTTTTGGCTCTGATAACGTGATGCACAAAAGTCAGAAAAAATCTGACGCACCGTCAGAAAAAAACATTGACATAGTTCATGAAGTCAGAACAAATCATTGAAATTTAGATGATGTTTTAAAAGGTGATGGTTTTCAAAGAAAATTAACAGAAAAATGCAATTGGATTTTACCTTCGATCTTGCTAGCACCTTCCCGTCATTCAAAATGTGGAGATGACGCACTTTGCTATGTAATTTAAGGATCTATGTATAGAAATCAGAACAAATCATTGTCAGTCAGAAAAAATCCGGTACGTAAGTCAGAAAAAACCTCAACCTATGACAGGGGACCATGCAAGGACCCAATGCACTCCCTCCCAATACATGTTCTCTCATTTAATTGAATTAAAGGAATGTCTTTAATCATAAGGATTAAAGGCGTTACTTGATTGTAATTACAATTAAGTGTTTCACATGGTATTTTAGCATCCAGTTACGTGAAAAAAGACAAAAAGTAAAATTATGAACATGATGAATTAGTTTACTTTCCTGAAAATTGCCAGATTTCTAAGATCGGATGAGTTTGATGGCGAGCTATCTTCTGTTATAATTTGTGATGTTATATTTCTTCAGTAGCATAAGCTGTATAATAATGTGGGGGTAGTTGTCTTCTGAAGTGGGGCAAGTTGTCTTCTTTGTCATGGGGCGAGTTTTATTGGGGGAGAGTTGTCCCCGCCGATTCCTCTGTGTAGTGTGACCTTATTTAAAGTAAAATTCAAGGGACTGGGATTTTTAAATCGTGTGTGGCCCACAGACCTGTCAACCTCCAGAAAATTCTAAGAGGGAGATTGCGCGAAACAGCGATGTTTCGACCAAATTAGCATGCAACTTACGCGCGCGCTTTAAGACCTATAAAATTTCAAGAAGGGAGATTTTTTTCTTCAGGAGGGAGATTTTTTTGCAGCTTTTCAAAAAGACAATACTTGTTATTGGCAAAAAAAGGAGTATACCCCTAGCATTTACCGATACTAAACCCATAAAACAAGGAAAAATTGAGACGGTGTCATACCTTAGGTATTGAAAATTCGCTTGTGCAATTTTCTATAAAGCCTATGATGCAAAAACCGAGAAGAAACGATGAAATTCGATCGAAAAATCAGTTTCGACATTATTTCTACCAAGGGCGCGGCCATATTGGTAGTTTTCCCAACGTTCATTTGTTACATGCAATCTGATTGGTTCCGAAATCAGCCTAAAAATTTAATGGCCAATCACAAAGATTGTTTTATCTTTCACCGATTTCATGCTTAAAATAGATCGGAGAACCTCGAATACACCCGAGACTTGCCGAATAGGCTAAAAATAGAAGTCGGAACGATCGAAAATTCCCGAACTCAACCGGAAATGCAATGACCTTGACTTTGTTTGTGTAAACACGGAAAAACCGGGATATGTTTTCTTTTTTGTTTCGGATTTTAAAATTAATCGGTAGACAGCCCGAAATCCGTTAGTTTGGCGTTTTAAATTGAAATCGGACGGGAGGTCGTAAGTCCATGGCAAAACCGTTAGAATAACGGGATACCCGGGAGAGTTGACAGGTCTGGTGGCCCATGTAGCTGATCTGCGCTGAGCAGCTTCGATCTTTTTAATATTGTCTTTAGTATAAGGGGACCAAACAGATGTGGAGTATTCAAGCTGTGGTCGCATGAGTGTTTTATAGGCTGTGGACTTTAAGTCTTGATTGTGTACTTTGATGTTGCTTTTTAGAAAGCCGAGAGTTTGATTTGACCCCAAGGTAGTTAGCAGCATCAACACTTTCAAGTTCAGTATTGTGAAGGAAGTACTTTGAGGGTATAGGAGTTTAAAGTTTGTTTATGTGCAAGACCATTGAAGTCCATATCCCAGTCCTTTTCCCATTGTTAGGGATGTCATCTTGTAAGATATTTGCTTCCGACAGAGAGGTTATGCAAAGGTACATGGCTGTGTCGTCCGCAAAGAGTCTGACTCTGGATCTGACCTGCTCTGGCAGGTCATCAATATAAGCCAGGAAGAGAATGGGTCCTAGAACTGTGCCCTGTGGGACACCAGAGGAGACAGGGATGGTGCTTTGAGTTAATGTCATTGGTGACCACTGACTGTTTTCTATTATGGGTGATTTAAAAAAAACAGAGGACCAATGGTCCTGTAAACGCTCACCTGAGATCTGTTGTACGTATATACCAATAAACATGTTTGCATATTATGGAAAAAAGCCCCAGTAAAGGGGCAGATGATTCCCTGGTGTCCATTATTTTTCTGCATAATAATCAATATCCTGTCCATTTGCCAATTTCCTGCAAGTCTTTCCCTCCAACCGACAAATAACAGTTATCCCCATTCAAAGGCATAGGCAACCTATGTTGACCTTGTCGTAAAATAGGTCAAGGTCATCACAGGGTCATGATTTATATATACATTGTAGTACTTAAGCCATTGATGTTTCATGCCAAGTTTTGTTGAAATCGGTCCACCGGTTCCAGAGAAGAAGATTTTGGAAGGGTTTTTTACCATATATGGGCATGGTGGCCATCTTGGTCATGTGACCTGGATCATTTATATACACACTGGTTCCCTCATTCTATAAATGCTTCACATAAAATTTGGCTTTGATTGGCCAAGTGGTTTCAGAGAAGAAGATGTTTGAATATTTTGGTAATATACATGTATATTGCCCCGGGGTGGGGGCATATGAGCCCCTTGGGTCCATTTTTTTTTCAGAATCATTAATATTCAGTCAAACTACCCATTCCTGCAAGATTTTCACCTCAAATTACTTTTTAAAAGTTTTCCCCATTCAAATGCATAGGCGACCTATGTTGACCTTGCCATAAAAAAGGTCAAGGTCATCACAGGGTCATGATTTATATATACATTGTAGTACTTGAGCCATCAATGCTCCATGCCATGTTTCTTTGAAATCAGTGTACCGGTTCCGGAGAAGAAGATTTTGGAAGGGTTTTTACCATATATGGGCATGGCGGCCATCTTGGTTATGTGACCGTGATTATTTATATACACATTGGTTACCCCTTCCTATTGATGCTTCACATAAAATTTGGCTTTAATTGGCCAAGCGGTTTTAGAGGAGATGATGTTTGAATATTATGATAATATACATGTATATTGCCCCGGGGTGGGGGCATATGAGCCCCTGGGGTGCAAATTTTTTCAGAATCATTAATTCTCAGTCCTACTGCCCATTTCCTGCAAGACTTTTACTTAAAATGACATTTTAAAAGTTTTCCCCATTCAAATGCATTGACGACCTATGTTGACCTTGCCGTAAAATAGGTCAAGGTCATCACAGGGCCATGATTTATATATACATTGAAGTGATTGAGCCATCGATGCTTCATGCCAAGTTTCGTTGAAATCGGTCCACCAGTTCTGGAGAAGAAGATTTTTGAAGGGTTTTTACCATATATGGGCATGGCGGCCATCTTGGTCATGTGACCTGGATTTCTTATATACACATTGGTTCCCGCTTCCTATAGATGCTTCATATAAAATTTGGCTTTGATTGGCCAAGTGGTTTCAGAGGAGAAGATCTTTGAAATTGTGGACGGACGACAGACGACGGACGGACAGACGCCGGATCATGGCCATCCTATAAGCTCACCTTGTGAGCCTAACGGCTCAGGTGAGCTAAAAATGAAGCCGGAAATTAATTTTTTGCCAAATTATAAATGATAATATAGGAAAAATTAATGGCTTTCATCAGTTAGCAAATAGGTTCAAATTTTATAAATGAGTAGGGCCGTGATCACAAATTGAAACCTGACTACAGTACACATCCAAGGCTTTGCTTATAACTTTTATTGAATTTTTACCAAAAGCTGTACCAGTATTTGGCACTTAATTGGAACATAACAAGACATCTAATCAATGATTTTTTCATAGTTTCAACATAAACTATGCATGGTTCAAAGCATTCAACACAAAAAGCTCTTGTGTACTTTAAGAAAAAATGGAAAATGTCGATTTTTTTTGTTTTTTGACATACTTTTTTCATATGTATACCCCTAAAAGTTTTATATATGTCTGTCTGAAGTAAATAAGCATTAAAAAACCTAATATTTGCTAAAATTGAAGATGTTCCTCAGATAAAGGTAAAGTTTCATTACCGTATACGAAAAATTGCTGCAGATATTGCTGGTGAAAAAAGGTGCTTGAAATTGAGATATTTCGTACACTTGGGACAAAAGATTGCATGAACAATGATTCAAACATTAAACAATACATTTACAACTTAAACACACAGAATTAATGTTACATGTATTTACAATAAAACTGTGTTCCCACTTACAAATTTTGGATTTAGAAATTATGTCAGGTAAAGGACTAGAGTCGATAAGGCCCATATTTGGCCTAAAATTTTGAGAAAATCACAAATCTTTTCTGGTTAATGTTTCTTCTCACAACGAAAGCCATAAGGCTAGAGTACATGAAAATATGCTTAAAAGTCCCCTTGCCAACTCAGTGTTCCCATGGTAACTTGACAAAGGACTAGGGTCGATAAGGCCCATATTTGGCCTCATGTTATGAGAAAAATCCCAATTCTTTACTGTGTTAATGTTTTTTTCTCACAACAGAAAGACATTAGGCTAGGCTACATGAAAATGTGCGTAAAAGTCCCATCACCAATCCAGTGTTGCCATAGTTATTCGACAAATTCAGGTGAAATAGTGATTTTGATCATTTTTCTATTTATTTTCCGCATCTTTAGATGGTTATCGCACCACCTGTCAACCAACACAAATTTTTGTATAAAAAATGATTTATTGTAGCTTTACTTATAACCTACATGTAAGTTTGGTGTTGGTCGACAGGTGGTGCGATTTCAAATTTTAATTCAAAGCTTCAAAAATAGCTGAAAAACAGTAAAAATCTTGAAAAATAGGATTTTAGTCACTTTT
This sequence comes from Rugalucina vietnamica, assembly GCA_964017185.1. Classification (NCBI taxonomy): domain Eukaryota; kingdom Metazoa; phylum Mollusca; class Bivalvia; order Lucinida; family Lucinidae; genus Rugalucina; species Rugalucina vietnamica. Next base: position 52,083,601 of record OZ024877.1, read on the forward strand.
GACTGCATCTTCTTGGCAAAATGCAGCATCCAAAATGCAGCATCCAAACAGGAGTTTGAATAAAATGGAACTTGGGGTTTTCAGAAACTTTGAGGCCAAAAAAGCCTCTTATAGACTCTAGCCCTTTAGGTGAAATAGTGATTTTTATCATTTTTCTGTCATTTTCCAATCATTACTTTGTTATTTAACTAGAGCGCCACCCGTCGACCAGCACAAAACTTTGCATCAAGCATGATTTATGATAGCTTTATTTATAATGGAAGTTTGGTGTTGGTCCAGAAGTATTTGAATTTCAATTCAAAGCTTCAGCAATAGCTGAAAAACAGTAAAATCTTGAAAAATAGCATTTTCATCACTTTTGATTGCATCTCAATAGAAACAGACATCATCCAAGCAGATGCTTGAGTATATGTTTTGATACTATGGCACAATGCCTTAATGCACTAGTCATTTGTAACCACGCCCCCCCCCCCTCAACTCTGAATTTTAAACTCATCCGAGACATTATAGCTGTCATTGTTACCTGCAAGAATGAAAAAGATCCAACCAGAAATGAAGGTGCTGAAATTTTGACAACATCCTTCCTATTGTAAGTCTATGGGGATTTTTTTTCAAATGCTCAAGGGCGGCTAACTCCGCAGTCAAAGGTCGAATCTCGCTGAATTTCGAACTCATCCGATATCTCATGGCTGTTCTTGTTACATGAAAGAATGAAGAAGATGGGATCAGAAATGTTGGCGCTAGAGTGTTGACAACACTTAACAGCCATTTCCCAAATGCTCAAGGGCAGGTAACTCCGAAGTCAATGGTCCAATCTCGCTGAATTTCAAACTCATTCACTTTCTTATGGCTGTGCTTGTTACCTGCAAGAATGAAGAAGATCTGATCAGAAATGAAGGCGCTGGAGTGTTGACAACATCTCTCCCATTATAAGTCTATGGGGATTTTTTCAAACGCTCAAGGGCAGCTAACTCCGCACTCCATGGATGGATCTGGCTGAATTTCGAACTCATCCAAGATTATATGATTGTCCTCATTACCTGCTAGAATGAAGAAGATTGGATCAAAAATGTAGCTGCTAGAGTGTTGACAACACTTAACAGCCATTTTCCAAACGCTCAAGGGCAGGTAACTCCACAGTCCATAGTCCAATCTAGCTGAATTTCGAACTCATCCGAGGTCTTATGGCTGTCCTTGTTATCTGCAAGAATGAAGAAGATCCGATCAGAAATGAAGGCGCTGGAGTGTTGACAACATCTCTCTCATTGTAAGTCTATGGGGATTTTTTCAAACGCTCAAGGGCAGCTAACTCCGCACTCCATGGATGGATCTGGCTGAATTTCGAACTCATCCAAGATTATATGGTTGTCCTCATTAACTGCTAGAATGAAGAAGATTGGATCAAAAATGTAGCTGCTAGAGTGTTGACAACACTTAACAGCCATTTTTCAAACGCTCAAGGGCAGGTAACTCCACAGTCCATGGTCAAATCTTGCTGAATTTCCAACTCATCCGAGGTCTTATGGCTGTCCTTGTTACCTGCAAGAATGAAGAAGATCCGATCAGAAATGAAGGCGCTGGAGTGTTGACAACCTTTCTCCCATTGTTAAGTCTATGGGGATTTTTTCAAACGCTCAAGGGCAGCTAACTCCGCACTCCATGGATGGATCTAGCTGAATTTCGAACTCATCCGAGACTTAATGGTTGTTCTCATTACCTGCAAGAATGAAGAAGTTTCTATCAAAATTGAGGCTGCTAGAGTGTTGACAAACTTTTCCCCATTATAAGCCTATGGGAGCTATCTGTTGCCATGGAAACCAGAGTTCTGATCTTATCTGCTTCAAAACCTAATACAGGCAATCCCCCACCACAATGATGCTTCTGATAAAGTTTGATTGCAATCGGCCTGCTGGTCTTTGAGATATACGTTTGAAAGTGTGGACGGACGGACGGACGCACGCACCCACGGACGGACGCCGGCTCGAGTAGTATACTATAAGCTCACCTAGTGAGCCTTCGGCTCAGGTGAGCTAATAATTAAGTACACCAGTGAACCATTAAAACACTCTTCTCTGAACTAAGGTCACTTATGCACTATCAAAAAATTTTCGAAAAGTTAGTTGGTAGCGTTATGGTTAGTGTCTCAGACCGAGGTACTAAACCAATGAACCAAAATGTGATTTGATAGTACCTTGATAGGTTATTGGTAGTGCATTGGCTCAATACTTTTTCATATGGGACATTACAGCAACCAGAAATGAATAATCGACAATTTGATGTGCAGTTGTTAATACTTGAAAAAAAAATTGCACATATTGTCTATTTCTTTTTTATAGTTGACACTAGTCAATCAAATGTGTCAAAATTCCGTACACTTGGGACAACACAAAGTAAACCCAACTGTGGCATTAGATTTTATTGCAACTTGTACTAAGTGTCCAGGTTGTGAATTTAAATGTGTTAGAGTTGATACCAAAAAAAAATCAGTCAATACACTTGGGACAAATTCTGACAGTATTTACCACGGCTAACAAACCTTTAAATGCGTAACCGCGGTTAAGAAAAGAAATCTGATTCATGTCCTTCCGGTTTCGCATCAGATGACCAACAAAAGGTAAACAAACTTTCGCAGCTCGTGTATCCGAGTAAAATATTTCGATTCGAAGACAAATATTATAATTCTCTCAATGCTATTTTATTAGTTAGACATTGCTATATTTGGACCCCAAAGGATTTCCAGAAATTTTTCTTTATAATCATGATTTTTATTCCCTACCCCAAAACACATGTTGGGATTGCATTGTACACGACGAAAATGTGGGTCAGTCGCAGGGACATTTTTAGATTTCCGCTCATTACGTCCATATTAACGGAAAGCAATACAGTGCGCAGATGATTTTAACATTGTGTGAGGTCTGGTGACAGTTTCGTTGCCTCTGGCCAATGCATTCTCTGCATATGTGGTTAAAAGCTGTGTCAACATTTCGGTTATGAATTTAATCATTAGAATGATAGCAATATAATCATTATAGAACACATGTATTAAAGTTTTTGTTTTTGTTAACTGTTTTACGCTGAAGATTATTGTCACATTCTCTCGTCCTTTCTTAATAGGTGCTTACTCAAATTTGGTGTGCTTGTGATATTTGCAGTGAAAATGTTTGATATAAAATAATACAAACTGTCTATAAAATACATGTAATACAATAGTTCACATGCATGATATTCCTGTTCATGAAGACGATTTTACAGCATTCTGTATACTTTAATTTGTTTTTTTTCTTGGTTTTATGTCTTTCGAAACGCTTTACAGGGAAATAAATACCATAACTTGAACAGGTTGGGGTTTTCAAACATATCTTGAAATATATCATTCATATTTTAATGATTAAATGTGTACCCATTTTTTACTTCCCTTCAAATCGATAATGCCGGGCACTAACACAACGAAATACTGGCACAGACATCAGATGCAATTTAGTTAATACATATCTGTAAATTTGTCGTGGAACAATCACTAAAATTTGATATTTACCAGCAAATTGTCCAATTTTTAGTTGTATTTCGCCGACTTTGGCCTTGTTGGAACACCAGGTTCGAAGAAGGGAATAAATAACTCAAAGACCATCAAATTATTTTGCGAGCTACTTTGGTGCTTACTTACAGTAGTGAATAAGTGACAAAATATCATTCATAGATAATCGATATATTTCTGTACTAAAATATAATCATCAATCGATCCTAGTAGTGTATGATTTGTTTACCTTTTCTTGGTCTTCATATGCACAACCGGAAGGGCGTGAATCGGATTTTCTTTCTTAACTGGCGGTTACGCATTTAAAGGTTTGTTAGCCGTGATTTACTATATAGCTTATAATAATTATTTATGTCGTCTTAGTGTGACGGGATAGCCTCCCTTGGAAATATGCAAATTTCAAACTCGAGACTGTGTGAATCGAGTAAGTGTTGGGTACATAGCGCAGTAAACCACCCTTGGTGGATGAGCATGCTTTTCCACCGACAGGGTTTCTGTGGCTTGGCTCGGCTGCACGTTACATTTGGTGGCAGCGGTGGGATAATGACAACTGCCAGACCGGAGTTGCCTTACCCATGTAGTCCCCAGGCCAAGACTCGGGACGAGTCTTCTCGGATGGGGAAGTAATGTGACGGGATAGCCTCCCTTGGAAATATGCAAATTTCAAAATCGAGACTGTGTGAATCGAGTAAGTGTTGGGTATATAGCGCAGTAAACCACCCTTGGTGGATGAGCATGCTTTTCCACTGACGGGGTTTCTGTGGCTTGGCTCGGCTGCATGTTACATTAGTATTATAGAAACACTTGCATAATTTTGAAGAATAAACCTGTTCCTGCAATGAAAAGAAACATTTTTTTGTTAATTTTTAACCACACTTTAAAGTATGTCACCTTGATTTGTGAAAAATGACAAATATTATTGCATGAAAATGGCAAGCACCTTAATCCTTTGAGGCTTAATGACGAAAAATATTGTGAACAACCTGTGAAATCCCATCTTTCTAAACCTATATATATATATATATATATATATATATATATATATATATATATATATATATATATATATATATATATATATATATATATATATATATATTTCTAATTGATAAACAATGAAACTATTTTCTTATCATGCACCTTTAAGTGTAGTTTAGAGTTGAAGTTAAGGCTAAAGTTAAAATGTCACGCAAAAACCGTACACTTGGGACATTTTTTGGGTGGTTTTTTCTCAATTTCTTTTTCCTTAAGAAAGATATCACAATAAAACTCTGCATACAATTTCAACACAAGTTAACTCATCTGTTGAACTTAAATGACATTGAATTAAGCCTCATGCTAGAAAAATAAATGACTGTTTTTATTTGGCTTCATTTTTTTTTAAATCACCCTTATCCAAAAAATCTTTAATCCATCTAAGGGTGCAGCCCCTTATCATTAGATAGTCTAGCGATAGACAATAAAATTATTTGTATTTGTATTTTAACCTTGGTACTATGGATGTCTTGGTACCATGAGAAACGACTATACAATTTTACAAGTTGTTTTAGTACGAGTTTGACTGTTCAGTACGAGTTGTACAAGTCGACAAGCACCCCCTGATTCTATTTTTTTTTTTTGAAGCGAAGAAGTCCGCGAAGAAGTATAAAGAATAAACAAGTGCCTGCGGATCAAAACAGGCATACTTAAAGAAAAGTCCACTACGAGTAGCCACATGACATAAGCGGATCCAGAGGGGGGGACCGGGGGTCCGGACCCCCCCTAGAATCTGAAAATTTTAGGGGGCAGATAACAGTTTTCATCGGCTGTCGCAAGCTTTTTTTGACGGCTACCGATCAAAATGACTCCTGTAGCAATGAAAAATATGCAAAACCCACCATACATGCCCTCTATCTATTAGATAAAGACCAAACAACTATTTCAAAGGGGGACAAAGGATTTCTGTCAGATGTCACTGGGCCTGTGCTGATGTAAACGTTACCCCACCCCAAGGTTCCCACAGAAAATAAGACATAAAATTCCATGTTTTTTCCATGATAATTCCATGATCGGAGTTATGTTTCCATGATCATTTAAAGAAGTCTTCCCGTCTGCTTTATACAAAATGTAGTATAAAAGGCAAAGACAGTTAATTATGTTACAAAAGTAACAGACTTCTGTAAAGGGAGAGTCTCCCTTGTAGAATACGTTGGTGCAACGTATTAGCGGCATATTAGCGGGTAGTAATATGCAAATTAGAAACTCGAAACTTTGTGATTAGAGTAAGTGTTAAGGCCGTCTCACACAGAACACGGTTGGGCACACGGTTCCAATACGGTTTACTCGGTTATACACGGATTGACTGGTACGAGTATTGAGCTCCAACCGTACCGTTGGTACGATTTAGACTCGAATGTAGCAAGAGTGAGTACGAACAAAGCACGGATATACTCGATCAAGCAATGTTTGTCACGGTTTGAACACGATTTGCAAACGATTTTCATACGATTGTTTTACGGTTCCAAGTACGGTCTAGTTCGGTCTGTTACGGCCTAGTACGATTAAACACGACGTTTACACGATTTACTGGACATTTATTCCATACGATTTATATACGATTTTGACACGGTTGAGCTTACTTGTGCTTTGTGCTTCATGTACGGTCGTATATACGGTCTCGTACGGGCTCACACGGTCTCTCACGGTCTTGTACGATCGATTATACGATTATACACGGACGTCGCACCCGTGCCAGTTTTTTAAAAGTTTTAAAAATCATACACGGCTTACACGGATACACTCGAATGGCCCGAGTGTAAGTCGGATAAGGCCACGGTTTATTCGGTTGTATGTACGGTTTACACGGGTGGCCAACCGTGTAAACCGTGTGTTCTGTGTGAGACGGGCTTTAGGTATATAGCGCAGTAAACCACCCTTGGTGGATGAGCATGCTTTTCCACCGACGGGATTTTCTGTGGCTTGGCTCGGCTGCACGTTACATTTGGTGGCAGCAGTGGGATGATGACAACTGCCAGAACGGAGTTGCCTTACCCATGTAGTCCCCAGGCCGGAGGGGGAAGTAATGTAAAGGGAGAGTCTCCCTTGTAGAATACGTTGGTGCAACGTATTAGCGGCATATTAGCGGGTAGTAATATGCAAATTAGAAACTCGAAACTTTGTGATTAGAGTAAGTGTTAGGTATATAGCGCAGTAAACCACCCTTGGTGGATGAGCATGCTTTTCCACCGACGGGATTTTCTGTGGCTTGGCTCGGCTGTTCGTTACACTTCTACAAGTAAAATTTTGTTTTCTAATGATGCTACAAGGTCTTTGATTACTCTGATGTAAAATCAGGTATTTATTTCAGAGGATATATCGAGCGAGCAAAGCGAGCGAGAAAAAAAATTGAGAGAAAATGAACCAAACTGGCATTACAAAATTAAATTCCATGATTTTTCCATGATTTTTCATTATTTTTCAAATTCCATGATTTTTCCATGCATGGATTTTTTTTCAGCCATTTTCCATATTTTCCAAGAGCCCGTGGCTCTGTTTCTCGTGGTTATTTTGACAAAAAAAAACAACACTTTTTCTGCCAAATGTCATCTGACACTGGCACAAGCAATGCTCCAAAACTACAAACCCACGTATAGACTATAGACACAGCTTAGGGCTTTGTCATGGTGCACAATTCAATACCTGCCAGCCGTTGACTTTTGACAGTTTTGAGAGTTTCCTATTATAAATACTCATTCTTTCCCTTGGTATGGATTCATCAGGGAAACATCTCCATATGAAACTCATTACCAAAACATGCCCATACAATATATATACAGCAATTTTTTTAGCTGTAAAAAAAAAAGAAAATTTTCAGCTAAAAATTTCCATATTTTTCTTATTTTTGCTCAAAACAAAGATTGTGGGTACAAGTTAGAACCGCCTCGCCGAGGCGGTTCTAACAAGTACCCACAATCTATGTTTTAGAGCAAAAATAAGAAAAATAGGTATACCCCAGTAAACCCCAATATTACTATATAACCAGAGGACCAATGGTCCTGTAAATGCTCACCTGCTGCATATACCAATAAACATGTTTGAATATTATGGTATTTAACCACAGTGCAGGGGCAGATGAAGCCCTTGGGCCGTTTTCTTTTTTTCAGAATAATCAATATTCTGTCCATTTGCCAATTTCTTGCTGGCTTTTCCCTTCAAATGGCATTTTAACAGTTTTTCCCATTCAAATGCATGGGCAACCCATGTTGACCTTGCCATAAGCTTGGTGAAGGTCATCACAGGGTCATGATTTATATATACATTGTAGTACTATAGCCATGGATGCTTCACACCAAGTTTCATTGAAATCAATCTATTGGTTTCAGAGAAGACGATATTTGAAGGGTTTTTACCATATATGGGCATGGCGGCTATCTTGGTCATGTGACCTAGATTATTAATATATGCATTGGTTCCCCCATCCTATAGATGCTTCACATAAAATTTGGCTTCAATTGGCCATGTGGTTTTAGAGGAGAAGATGTTTGAATATTATGGTAATATACATGTATATTGCCCCGGGGTGTGGGCATATGAGCCCTTACGTCCATTTTTTTTTCAGAATCATTAATATTTAGTCCTACTACCCATTTCCTGCAAAATTTTCACCTCAAATGACTTTTTTAAAAGTTTTCCCCATTCAAATGCATTGGCGACCTATGTTGACCTTGTCGTAAAATAGGTCAAGGTCACCACAGGGTCATGATTTATATACACATTTTAGTACTTCAGCCATTGGTGCTTCATGCCAAGTTTCTTTGAAATCAATCCACCAGATTCGGAGAAGAAGATTTTTGAAGGGACTTTACCATATATGGGCATGGCAGCCATCTTGGTCATGTGAACTATATAATTTATATATACATTAATTCCCCCATTCCATAGATGCTTCGCATAAAATTTGGCTTTGATTCGCCAAGCGGTTTCTGGAGGAGAAGACGTTTGAATATTATGGTAATATACATGTATATTGCCCCGGGGTGGGGGCAGATGAGCCCCTGGGGTCCATTTTGTTTCAGAATCATTAATATTCAGTCCTACTGCCCATTTCCTGCAAGACAATCACTTTAAATGACATTTTAAAAGTTTTCCCTATTCAAATGCATTGGCGACCTGTGTTGACCTTGCCGTAAAAAAGGTCAAGGTCATCACAGGGTCATGATTTATATATACATTGTAGTACTTGAGCCATCAATGCTTCATGCCAAGTTTCTTTGAAATCGATCCACCGGTTCTGGAGAAGAAGATTTTTGAAGGGTTTTTACCATATATGGGCATTGCGGCCATCTTGGTCATGTGACCTGGATTATTTATATATACATTGATTACCCCTTCCTATTGATGCTTCACATAAAATTTGGCTTTGATTGGCCAACCGGTTTCAGAGGAGATGATGTTTGAATATTATGGTAATATACATGTATATTGCCCCGGGGTGGGGGCATATGAGCCCCCAGGGTCCAATTTTTTTCAGAATCATTAATATTCGGTCCTACTGCCCATTTCCTGCAAGACTTTCACTTTAAATGACTTTAAATGACATTTTAAAAGTTTTCCCCATTCAAATGTATTGGCGACCTATGTTGACCTTGCCGTAAAATAGGTCAAGGTCATTACAGGGTCATGATTTATATACACATTGTAGTGCTTGAGCCATCAATGCTTCATGCCAAGTTTCGTTGGAATCAGTCCACCGGTTCTGGAGAAGAAGATTTTTGAAGGGTTTTTACCATGGCGGCCATCTTGGTCATGTGACCTGGATTTCTTATATATACATTGGTTCCCCCTTTCTATAGATGCTTCATACAAAATTTGGCTTTGGTTGGCCAAGCGGTTTCGGAGAAGAAGATCTTTGAAATTGTGGACGGACGACGGACGGACGGATGCCGGATCATGGCCATCCTATAAGCTCACCTTGTGAGCCTAACGGCTCAGGTGAGCTAGAAATGGGGTTTAGTTGGGTATATATTTCACAGACATGTTATCCTGATGTTTACCCCCTCAAACCTATACTTATGTTTGAAGGGGTCAAGAGAAAAAAATCAATAATTTACCTGTAATTGTCTAATTCAAAGTTATTAATACTTACATTTACCGATAATTTATATGGTTAAATATTTTATCAAGATAAGTTTTTTTTCTTCTTTTTTTTTTTTTGCTTCAGTTTAGCGTCCCTTTCAAGCTTTTTTCACTCATATCAAGATCAGTAAGAAATACTAATGCAACATATAGGAATTACCTCATAAAAGAAATTTTATTCAGAGATCAGCAAGACGATACCGATAAATGTTTCCGTAATGTACCAGCTGATCTAGTTCGGACTTCAGATCTTGACTCCTTTAAAGTAGTAGTCAGCAAGATCAACCATACCACCCCATAAATACCAACGCTGTTTTTAATCTTGCTTTTAATTCTTCTTACTACAGTGAGGTTTCCTTTATAGAATCGTTGCCATTCGAGAAAAATCTTGAATGTTTGATCAATTTTCTCAGAACTGGATAGTTTCCAAATAATTTTAATTTTGCTGTCATACTGGCCAATCAATGCAGATTCAAAGTGCACATTATATTTAAATCTTGCTGCATTTCAACTTAGCCCTGTAAGAAAAAATAGCAGCAGTTTGCTGACCTTCTGTAATTTGGCTCTATTTTGAAATACATTTTTTGAAAGTATGCATCAACTACTATTTTCTTTGAAACAAGGTATTTGAAAATGATATCATATTGAAGTACTTTTACTCCTGAATAGATGTATACAAAGAACAGATAATTGCTGATTCACATACTGGATTTATAGACAAAAGTGTGAAAAGGTACAAGTAGGCAAAGATCAGGAAAAGGCGCAATCAGAAAAAGATTCCCACTCCAAAAACCGAGGTGGGAAAAAACCAAACTAACAATCAGGTACTTATACCATGAAACATATCGTAAGCCGAATGAGCAGCTATTTTCCCAATAGGTGGCCACTCAGTTACCTTAACTTAACTAAAAATATGAAAACATACATAAGGCGCCAACAGCACAAAAAATTTTAAACACCAAGACATAAAACAAAAAGAACCACTACAGAAGTATCGACTTGGAACGATCAGTAACACAAAGTTACTGGGGGGCTTAAACCGGTTTTACAGGTACCTAACCTCACCCTCAGCTTCTGCAGTGGTTCACAACATTTAGTTAGTTCTTCGGTCCTCGTGGTGAATCTCTAACTAGTCAATGAATCATCAAGAACAAACAAATAAATCATGATAAACATCCTGATGAATCAAAAACCAGGACTCACAGATTGAGTAAGCTGCCCGACGATGGAGATCCCTGGGCGCCGAATAACCTACTAACTCCGGAGCAAAAGAAAAACACCAGTTGGACCCCGGTGGGCCAAGCAACAGACAAGAAGCTCCGGCCCCAACCAACTAAAATGAATAGCTTTAAGTCGGGGCCATCATAGAGTCTGACGCCCGACCCACCGGCGTGCAATTAAAGAAGGCAGCATAGTTATCAACCATGATTGGGTTAAAAACTAAGCATGCAGACTGTCGCATAACATTCAAGTTATAACCTATACGTCTGTAACGTGATATGATTTTTCCGAACTGAAGAGAAAAATCATTTATTCCTTTAAGTTTCTTTAATTTGTAAACCAAGTCACCATAAAATTCAGGTTCCGAAAGGCCCTCACTTAAAAGTGTCTTTAACCCAACATTATATTTGGAAATCAATTCATAGTGTCTACGATAAAATTTAGAAAAGGTTTTTCGAAGTTTATGATACCGATAGCCCTGTTGGAGAAGTTTTGCCGTTAAACATTTATTTCGAGCGTTGAAGTCTGTAACATGATTGCAGACTCTAGCAAACCTAATAAGTTGCGAAATGTATACACCATAAGAAGCACGACGAGGAACGTCACCATCCAAAAAAGGAAAATTTACTATATCAAAATCAAAGTCATCGCGCTTATCATAAATTTTAGAAGAAACAAATCCATTTGCAACAGAAAGATGTAGATCTAAAAAGGGGGCTTCGGTATCTGAGATATTAGCTTTGTTCAACTGAAGTTCAGGTGGATAAATTTGATTGACCATACCTTCAAAATAAGGGTTGTCAATGTTCAAAAGGTCATCGAGGTTTATCGAAGAGTTGTGGTAGTTAGAGATAGGAAAATACAAACTGATTGCAAGCAATCCCTGAGGATTGGAAAAATAAGAGCATTAAATGGATGTACGGGGAGACTTTTTAGGGCGTGGTATGGTTGCCGTTAGTGGTTAATGAATTTATTCACTAGAAGTCTGGCTAAAAAATTTTTTTAGTAAATCAACTTGGCTCATTTATCACACCAGGGTGTCTTAGACCTCGAAGGCACAAAAGGATATAAAAGTTTTGAGAACTATAGACAAAAATTTACGTAAAACACAATGGTGTGTTATATTTACATACAATCTTTTTATAGAAAATGCCTGAGTATGGTAGTGAATTTGTAAATTTTCCTGGAAGATGAAGAAAAGTATTAGGTTGGCAACTGTCTGGTGATTAGTTTTGTGGGTTAAGAGTGATTTTGATTTTTTTGGGGGGCAGGCAGATTTCACCAAATGTATGTGATTCTATAAGGGGGAAAATGATTCTTTAAAGGAAACTTATGGGCTGTAAGAAAAAACAATGAAACATTTTCAGCGCAAATGCTTTCAAGGAACAATGTTTATCTTTGATTCCATGTGCATCGATAGTCTACCTAAACCAACCATTAGAAAAAATCAGGAATGTTCTGTGAAAGAAAAATTTCCATATCTTTTACTCGTGATTCTATATGGAATACCGGGCCCCGCCCATCGGGGCTGTAAGAAATAGACGGGCTGGTCGTTGCCTCCACACAGAGCTGCCAACCATCCATACATGTGTAACGTGCAGCCGAACTGAGCGACAGCCAACCCCGTCGGTGGAAAAGCATGCTCACCCACCAAGGGTGGTTAACTGTGCTATATAGTCTACCTGCACTCGAATCACAAAGTTTCGAGTTTCTAATTTGCACATTTCTAGCTCTCTATATGCAGCTTATACGTACCACCAACGTATTCTACCAAGGAAGGCTAACCCGTCGCACATGTAAGCCTTTGCTTACTTGAGTGGTACAATAGTGCAGCACTTTGAAATGTCATAACATCTCAATTTTGGGTAGAAGTCCCACAAAAATGGAGACACCGTCCCAACATGACCTTTGATGTTAAGCCTCAACTCAAACCTTACTGTAACACTAACTACCTTGCTTTTATACTTTTTATCTGCACTATCTCACTTTTGCTTTCTTTTACTAACACACCATGCACACAATCTTCGAAAGAGTGGTCTAGAGATTATCTAGAGATCTATATGAAGAGAAAATGTTTGGGGTTGGTGACAAAAAGTTGACATTTTGGTTGGACTTCTGGATCCGCACATGCATGAGACTGCTTCTTTTTTTCCGCGCATGCATGAGACTGATTTTTTTTTTTAAGACAAAATATTTCCGCACGATTCGAAAGAAAACCCCAGATTTTTTTTTTTTTTTTTTTTTTTTTTTTTTTTTTTTACAAGCCTCGAATTAGCCTGGTTCTCGTCGTCAAACCGGAAATGAAGGACTAGCCTCGAATATGGTGGCGTCTCGCGTCGGTTCCGGGTCATCTCGGACCAAAACCATCTCGGCCCAGGACGACTCGGCCGAGACGCCACGGCCCATTTTTAGCTCACCTGAGCCGTCAGGCTCACAAGGTGAGCTTATAGGATGGCCATGATCCGGCGTCCGTCCGTCCGTCGTCCGTCCGTCCGTCGTCCGTCCGTCGTCCACCATTTTCAAAGATCTTCTTCTCTGAAACCGCTTGGCCAATCAAAGCCAAATTTTACATGAAGCATCTATGGGAAGGGGGAACCAATGTGTATATAAATAATCCAGGTCACATGACCAAGATGGCCGCCATGCCCATATATGGTAAAAACCCTTCAAAAATCTTCTTCTCCGGAACCACTGGACCGATTTCAACCAAACTTGGCATGAAGCATCGATGACTCAAGTACTACAATGTGTATATAAATCATGACCTTGCGGTGACCTTGACCTATTTTACGGCAAGGTCAACATAGGTCGCCTTTGCATTTGAATGGGAAAAATTGTTAAATTGTCATTTAAAGGAAAAATCTTGCAGAAAATGAGCAGTAGGACTGAATATTAATGATTCTGAAAAAAAATGGGCACCAGGGGCTCATCCGCCCCCACCCCGGGGCAATATACATGTATATTATCATAATATTCAAACATCTTCTTCTCTGAAACCGCTTGGCCAATCCAAGCCAAATTTTACATGAAGCATCTATGGGAAGGGGGAACCAATGTATATATAAATAATCCAGGTCACATGACCAAGATGGCCGCCATGCCCATATATGGTAAAAACCCTTCAAAAATCTTCTTCTCCAGAACCGGTGGACCGATTTCAACAAAACTTGGCATGAAGCATCGATGGCTCAAGCACTACAATGTGTATATAATTCATGACCTTTTCATGACCTTGACCTATTTTACGGCAAGGTCAACATAGGTCGCCAATGCATTTGAATGGGGAAAACTTTTAAAATGTAATTTAAAGTGAAAGTCTTGCAGGAAATGGGAAGTAGGACTGAAAATTAATGATTCTGAAAAAAATTGGACCCCAGGGGCTCATGTGCCCCCACCCCGGGGCAATATACATGTATATTTCCATAATATATATTCAAACCTCTTCTCCTCTGAAATCGCTTGGCCAATCAAAGCCAAATTTTATGTGAAGCATCTATAGAATTGAGGAATCAATGTGTATATAAATAATTTAGGTCACATGACAAAGATGGCCGTCATGCCCATATATGGTAAAAACCCATCAAAAATCTTCTTCTCTGAAACCAATAGACTGATTTCAAGGAAACTTGGCGTGAAGCATCGATGGCTAAAGTACTCTAATGTATATATAAATCATGACCCTGTGATGACCTTGACCAAGTTTATGGCAAGGTCAACATGGGTTGCCTATGCATTTGAATTGGGAAAACTGTTAAAATGTCATTGGAAGGGAAAAGCCAGCAGGAAATTTTCAAATGGACAGAATATTGAAGATTCTGAAAAAAGAAAATGGCCCAAGGGCTTATCTGCCCCTGCACTGGAGTTAAATACCATAATATTCAAACATGTTTATTGGTATATGCAGCAGATCTCAGGTGAGCGTTTACAGGACCATTGGTCCTCTGGTTCAATCCGGGACGGCTCGGACCACATTTGTGGGACGGCTCGGCCCATTATATTATTTTCTATATATTTCATTAAATTTTTGAAAAGGAAAAAAAACTCATTGAGCAATTCCCATGTCATTGCTTCTCTTTTACGTATTTTACTTTAATGCAAATAAATTAACACATCAACAAAATAATTAAATATTGAGCATTTAATATGTCCCGTTAATGTGATCATGCGTGAATAATGATAGCACATTAAGCAAGAACAAAAGAAACGCTTTCGAGTGAGTAAATTTCATTGTCATTAATTGACAATGTTTTGAGCGTTAATTGGCTAATTGCCTTTCCTTAGTAAAAGAACTTTAAAGAAAAGTCCAAGCGATTTTAATTTTAACATAAAGATTTTTTATTGCAAACAATTGTTATGTAGCATGCAAAACGGTGGTGCGGTCATGGCAAGAAGGCATACAATGTGATTTTTATACTCTTTGGCAACACAAAAAGTGTGATTCGGGTATTTTTTTATGTATTATTTCTTCTTCTTCCTTTATATTTTATGAACTAAAAGTATATTGTCTGAAAATGGACCGACGTGTCTCTGGCGTCTCTGAAGCATCCTTAGGAAGGGGGAACGAAAGTTTATATAAATGATCAAGGTCACATGACCAAGATGGCTGCCATGCCCATATATGGTAAAAACCATAAAAAATCTTCTTCTCTGGAACCGGTGGACTGATTTCAACGAAACTTGGTGTGTAGCATCGGGGACTTTGGAATTTGTAATACACCCTGAACCCTGCCATGACAACATCAGGCACTTCGAGTCCCCGACAACATCATCGTGGATAACAGAGTGCTGTATGTGATCGTCTATCAGAGTCCAATTCCTTCCTCTCTATTGAAAGTAGCAAACCATCGACCAGTCAGTGACCTACAAAAATTCAAATCATTATAAACATATTCATGGTATGATGCCGCTATCGCGACGTCAGAAAACTGGTCTTCAGGGTTTCCGGCCAGGTCCGACACAAACCGGGCTTTGCAGTGACAGAAAATAGCTAGAGGCTTGAAATTTTGTATTGAGCAAGTAGAGGGATTGTACTATCCGTGTAGCGAAAACAAATGCGCTCATCAGTTTCGCGGTTACCGCGAATCTGATCTGCGCCTTTGTTTTCGCATATGCAAAAATCTGGGCCCAGTTGTTCAAAACTAACGACGTCGTTAGTTAACGTTTCGTTAAAATTTCAAACATTAATATTACAAGTACACTGTTATTTTTTGTTGAAAAAATGTGAGAATCCTTTGCAAAGGATTCTCACATTTTTTTAAACAAAAAATAACTGTATAATTTATACCATAGCTGATATTTGCTTAACAAATTTATGCCTTAACGATATCATTAAGCTAACGATGCTTTGAACAACTGGGTCCTGGTTTTCTAATGTCGTGGCTCATATGATTTTAATTGTATTATTTTCTCATTTCAAAAGCAACATTGATAACAAGAAAAACTTGAACATGATTTCATCATATTCAAAAATATGGGCGTGTTATGTTTTTATAAGGCAAATAATTTCGGGCCAGACCCTGACAAATATTCCTGAATTAAATGTCATACAACCACGTACAGTAAATATCAAATTTTGATAGGATCACAAAGTTATTTTTAAAACTATAGTTACATAACCCAAAAATAGTTTTTCAGAGCCCCACCCCCTCCAAAATATCAAAATTCAAATACTCTGAGGACTAAGTCTTAATTAAACTTGATAACTTTTCATCAATTATTAGCTCACCTGAGCCGAAGGCTCACAGGTGAGGTTATAGGATAGGGAGGCACCCGGCGTCCGTCCGTCGTCGTCGTCCGTCGTCCACCATTTTCAAAGATCTTCTTCTCTGAAACCGCTTAGCCAATCAAAGCCAAATTTTATGTGAAGCATCAATAGGAAGGGGGAACCAATGTGTAAATAAGAAATCCAGGTCACATGACCAAGATGGCCGCCATGCCCATATATGGTAAAAACCCTTCAAAAATCTTCTTCTCCAGAACCAGTGGACCGATTTCAACGAAACTTGGCATGAGGCATCGATGGCTCAAGCACTACAATGTGTATATAAATTGTGACCCTGTGATGACCTTGACCTATTTTACGGCAAGGTCAGGAAATGGGCAGTAGGGCTGAATATTGATGATTCTGAAAAAGATTGGACCACAGGGGCTCATCTGCCCCCACCCCAGGGCAATATACATGTACATTACCATAATATTCAAACATTATCTCCTCTGAAACCGGTTGGCCAATCAAATTTTATGTGAAGCATCAATAGGAAGGGGGAACCAATGTGTAAATAAGAAATCCAGGTCACATGACCAAGATGGCCGCCATGCCCATATATGGTAAAAACCCTTCAAAAATCTTCTTCTCCAGAACCGATGGACAGATTTCAACAAAACTTGGCATGAAGCATTGATGGCTCAAGCACTAACTACAATGTGGATATAAATCGTGACCCTGTGATGACCTTGACCTTCTGTACGACAAGGTCAACATAGGTCACCAATGCATTTGAATTGGGAAAAAATTTAAAATGTCATTTAAAGTGAAAATCTTGCAGGAAATGGGCAGTAGGACTGAATATTGATGATTCTGAAAAATTTTGACTCCAGGGACTCATCTGCCCCCACCCAGGGGCAATATACCTGTATATTACCATCATATTCAAACATACTCTCCTCTGAAACCGCTTGGCGAATCAAAGCCAAATTTTATGTGAAGCATCTATGGAATGGAGGAATTAATGTATATATAAATTATCTAGTTCACATGACCAAGATGGCTGCCATGCCAGGTAAAAACCCTTCAAAAATCTTCTTCTCCGATTCTGGTGGACCGATTTCAAAGAAACTTGGCATGAAGCACCAATGGCTGAAGTACTACAATGTGTATATAAATCATGACCCTGTGATGACCTTTGACCTTTTTTAGGACAAGGTCAACATAGGTCTCCAATGCATTGGAATGGGGAAAACTTTTAAAAAGTCATTTGAGGTGAAAATCTTGCAGGAAATGGGTAGTAGGACTAAATATTAATGATTCTGAAACAAAATGGACCCAAGGGCTCATATGCCCACACCCCGGGGCAATATACATGAATATTACCATAATATTCAAACGGGGCGGGGCCATTTTTGACCCCAGGGGCATGATTGGCAGGATTTATAAACAGGACCACTACACATTGCTACATACAAAATATGAAGGCTCTGGGCCATGTGGTTTCGGGGAAGAAGATTTTTTTATGTTTTGCCCCATCACGCCCCGGGCCCGGGGCGGGGCCTGTATGGACACCAGGGGCACGGTTGGCACGATTTATAGAGGACCACTATACATTGCTACACACAAAATATGAAAGGTCTGGGACTTGTGGTTTCGGAGAAGAAGATTTTTTTTATGTTTTTCCCATTGTCAGTCTATGGGAGCTGTCTGTTGCCATGGAAACCAGAGTTCCAATCTGACCTGGCCCAAAACCTAATGCAACCTTTCCCCCTCCTCAATGATGCTTTAGATAAAATTTGATCACGATCGGCCTTGTTGTCTTAGAGATATTTGAGTTTGAAAATGTGGACGCAGGGACGGACGCCGGCTTGACTACTGTACTATAAGCTCACCTTGTGAGCCTTCGGCTCAGGTGAGCTAAAAATGGACTCAAGGGGCTGGTCTGCCTCGACCCCGGGACAATGAACATGTATATTACCATAATATCCACAAATCTTCTCTGAAAATGCTCGGCCAATCAAGAAGGCTTATGACTTTGAAACTTGGCTTGAAGCATCAGGTAATAGAGCTCTACAAAATTTATATAAATCATTACCCTGGAATGACCTTGACCTATTTTACAACAAAGTCAACTTAGGTCACCAATGCATTTGTGAGAATTAGTAAAATGTAATTAAATGGGGGTAAACTTGCTGGGAGTATGCAAATGGACAGAAGATTTATGTTTATGAAAACATTTTGTCCCTAGGGGTTTGTCTGCCCCTACCTTGGGGCTATGTACATGTATATGGCCATGATATTCAAACATCTTTTCTGAAACCACTTGGCAAATTACAGCAAGGTCAACGTAGGTTGTCCTTTTATTTGAATGGGGAAAAGTGGAAAATGTCATTTAATGGCAGGGAAACTTGCTGGGAATGAGCAAAAATGGACAGAAGATTAATGTTTATGGAAAAAATAACCCTATTAGGGTTGTCTGACAAGTTTATTGATACATATCCCATATTTCAGGTGAGGGTTTACAGGACCGGTGGACGAAAAAAAAGTCACAGGAAAAAAGTCACGGAAAAAAAGTCACGGAAAAAAAGTCACAGGAAATAAAGTCACAGGAAAAAAAGTCACAATTATAAAAGACCAAGAGAAAATACATATATCAGTAGATAAATGTGTAACGTGCAGCCGAGCCAAGCCACAGAAACCCCGTCGGTGGAAAAGCATGCTCATCCACCAAGGGTGGTTTACTGCGCTATATACCTAACACTTACTCTAATCACAAAGTTTCGAGTTTCTAATTTGCATATTACTACCCGCTAATATGCCGCTAATACGTTGCACCAACGTATTCTACAAGGGAGACTATCCCGTTACATTACTTCCCCCTCCGAGAAGACTCGCCCCGAGTCTTGGCCTGGGGACTACATGGGTAAGGCAACTCCGATCTGGCAGTTGTCATCATCCCACCGCTGCCACCAAATGTAACGTGCAGCCGAGCCAAGCCACAGAAACCCCGTCGGTGGAAAAGCATGCTCATCCACCAAGGGTGGTTTACTGCGCTATATACCTAACACTTACTCTAATCACAAAGTTTCGAGTTTCTAATTTGCATATTACTACCCGCTAATATGCCGCTAATACGTTGCACCAACGTATTCTACAAGGGAGACTATCCCGTTACAAATGTAGTAGGACATGATTTTCATGTTAAAATAAAGCAATAATGAAGAAATGTCATAATCAGAATCAAAACATGCCCATAGAATGGAAAACATTGAATGGATGAGAATCCACCCAGTGGCATTATGGTAGAGTTTCAGACCATGGTTCCTTAGAACTTTGTTTGAAACAAACTGTTGCCATGCAGTGTCCTTGAACAAGCCTATTTTAAGTAACCAAATAACTGGTTAAGTACCCAGGAAGTATCACCTCAGTCCCGGCATGGTCGAATAGTGTTAAGTGGGACAAAAAAAAGGCTAAAACATCAATCCAAACAAAACATAAAGTGATAAAAATTGTAATAATAAAAATAAAAATGTTTATTCCTAACCAAAAGTTGAGAAAAAGCATGATTCTTTTTTGTGACTTTTTTTCCTGTGACTTTTTCCTACCCAAAATTGTGACCTTTTTTCCGTGACTTTTTTTCCTGTGACTTTTTTTCCTACATTCACAGGACCATTGGTCCTCTGGTTTCCACTTAGTACAATCCTTTTGCCTTAGCTCTAAAATTAGTCTTGCTGCAAATGAAATGATGAAATATTATACAGTGGTGTTATGGCTAAAAACCCATTTTTGCACAATTCGCGCTGATCACTTGTGATTTTTTGGGGCGAAACCACCGCGAAATTTCACCGGCCAAGGGAAAATTTAAACGTTTAATCGGTTAATTTTTTCGCCGCGAAAATCCGATTTTCGCGGTGAAATTTCGCCGTGTTTCGCGGCGAAATTCGTTTTTTAACATTTACAACAGGTAAGTTTAAATTTAATTACCACACTATGATTCATCTGTTCCTAGTATAGATCGCGATTTACGTGCACATTAATAGTATGTACAATTATGCATGTATAGAAATGACAAACGTGCATATTGGTATTACATGGTACGATAGCGAAATCACGGGATAGACGAAAATATTAATAATGTAATGAGCCAGCTCGTTGAACTTTGTTTGTTTGTTTGAATAGACGCTTTACAACAACAGCAATGGTCATGTTGGGACGCTGCCTCCATTTTATGGGACGTCATGATATCCAACAAGTGTTCGAAATAAAACCATCCGTCTAAGCCAATACTGCTTATATGTATGGATGATTTGACTTGAAACCATTTTCCTAGGCAGGCACAGACCTGAGCGGTAAACCAGTAATCAGATGATCAGTCAATAGCGTATAAGCTTTGCCTGGAGGCACAATCAGCCCATATGTTTCTTTAGGTTCCAATGGGCAGGGGCCATCTAACTTTGTGCCTTGTTTTGTAGCACAAACATTGTCTAAAGGGTATTGCTCAATTAACAGTTAGATTCCTTGCTTTCTTTTTTAACATTTTTTTTAAATTTTTCACTTTATAGCATTTAAGGTGTGAACTACGATAACTCAATTTGAGATCAACCATGTAAAAACGACAAAACATAAAGAGACATATTGACATTTGGGCTTGCTGGTTACCACTCTGATCACCCTCTGTGAATGCCAGCACAAGACACATCGCAATCATATCGATTGAACTTGCCTAGCGAAGATCATCCTGAGTTCAGTTTAACAGTCAACAATTTTTGAGTCCCATGGCGACAACACTTTCAGGGTAATACATGTTAACCGGTTTTGATCAAGTATGAAACCCAATGAATATAGGAATCGAACACAGGACATTTTATTTTTCACACAATTTCGCCGCGAAATTTTACAATTAGCCGTTAACAAATTAGCCGTTAAAACGGCTAATTTGGGTTTTAAGCCATAACACCACTGTATATAATGACAGTTTCAACTTATTTTGACAGAAATAACTGTATTGATCAAACTGATAGCCCTTATTTATCAGGCATGTTAATATCCTTGTGACATTTTAACATTTTCAGAAAAAAGAGTTTACAGACCATGGAGTATCGTGCACACAGAAACCATCAGGCAATGTTTTGATAGATACATTCGAGATACTAGTGACTTGACAGGAAACACTGGTCCTCTACCGGGTAAGGGTATAACTTTGACAAAATGCAGAATTACAAGTATTCCCATTTTTATACCGAACAAAAAAAAAGAAACACATTAAGTATACGTTTTCCAGAAAGATAACATAATATATCACATATCAGTTGAAAGTATGCAAATGGACAGAAGATTTATGTTTATGAAAACATTTTGCCCCTAGGGATTTGTCTGCCCCTACCTTGGGGCTATGTACATGTATATGGCACGCCCATGCATGGTAAAATTTCTTCAAAAATCTTTGGGGCGGCCCCCGTGGCAGAGCAGTTAAGAGCGCTGTTTCTTAAATGGGGGTAAACTTGCTGGGAAAGGTTGCATTAGGTTTTGGGCCAGGTCGGATTGGAACTCTGGTTTCCATGGCAACAGATAGCTCCCATAGACTGACAATGGGAAAAAAACATAAAAAAATCTTCTTCTCCGAAACCACAAGTCCCAGACCTTTCATATTTTGTGTGTAGCAATGTATAGTGGTCCTCTATAAATCGTGCCAACCGTGCCCCTGGGGTCCATACAGGCCCCGCCCCGGGGGCGTGATGGGGCAAAACATAAGAAAATCTTCTTCCCCGAAACCACATGGCCCAGAGCCTTCATATTTTGTATGTAGCAATGTGTAGTGGTCCTGTTTATAAATCCTGCCAATCATGCCCCTGGGGTCAAGAATGGCCCCGCCCCGGGGTCATTGGCTCCCATAGACTTACAACGGGAAAAACATAAAAAAATCTTCTTCTCCGAAACAACTAGGCCCAAAGCTTTCATATTTTGTCAGTAGCAATGTAGTAAAAACCATTATTAATCTTCTTCTTCAGAACCGGAAGACCTATGATTTTGAAGTTATGCTGTTTATGAGCTCCGCCAAGAATGCGCCTCTCACATCGAATATCCATGTCTTTATTTCAAAATGTTTGATGTTTTTATCATTGAACCAGTAGCAATATATTGACATTTTCTGAAACACTTGTCTCTTTCATTAAGCCTCTTGGTATTCTTTCAGTGACATGCGGACACTTTCCTTCCTTAATGTCACGTCACGTATCACCGAGCAGGTATGCGTAAACCAGTTTTTTCCAGACTCAGGTTGATTAAAACATGTCAATAAAGGCATAAAGAAATGACCACAGCACTTTTGTTTTAATTCATTTCTATTCATATATGTCACGTATCACCAAACAGAATTTAATAGTTAATAACCCTTGTACATCGGCACTAAGCTCATCTTCCCCTTCAACACATGAAGTTAATATGTTAAATTTGTACCAGGACATGCACACAGCAAATCGCACTAAGCTAGTTTTTTAACTGTCTGTTTTGTGATCTGGCTAACTCAACCATATGGTGTCTATATTCACATAGCATTCTGCACTTAGCATAATTTCCAATGAAATCGATATATATGTCTTTATGCACTATATTGCATCATATGTCCATGGTAAACTAGGTTATCCAATGAAATAGACTATGTATAAATGCTCGAAGATAGCCATGCCCCCCATAAATGGCCACACAGTGATAAGCCTAGTCTGTAACTCAGGCTTGGTGATAATATTAGTATGCAAGGCATCAAGCACATCCTTCGAGATGTATCATCTGGAACCTGATACCGTAATTTTTGGCCCCGCTTTAGGGTGAAATTCGCTGAAAAATATACACCTAACATGTTGTTCCATGTTTCTCTGCCACATCGATACACTTGTTTGAAAGTTTCTATACAATCTTACCACAGACGGTTTCATTTATCTCTCCACTTTCACCGATATCGTCTGTGAACACATTGACAGCAACTGTATGAATACTTTGTTATAGAAGACAGTTTGGGACTGAACCTTGTTCCATAGACAAAATACTCAATATATCAATTGCTTAAGTAATGATTTTAATGAAAATAATCAGTACCATGTTCACCTCTATTCCACCCAAAGTGTTAGGGAGTATCATCATTACTTTATATATCACGATTACTCGAAAAAGGGAGCAATTAGTTTGTTAATTTAAGAGCTAATTTTAAATATAGTTGCAACCAAGAGAAAAAGAGACACTTGGACACACATTTTATTCTCAGAGTTATTACATGCTTTGAGCATAGTATTAAAATGGTAACATCACATTTTACCAATTTTCTTTACTAACGCAGGTCATTTAAGATGTTTCAAAAGCAATTTGGTCTTTATTCTTTAGTCTTTTACAAATCCCAAAGTCACCTCAAATTCCTCACAACCGAACATGTTGTGGTTTTGTTGTGATTTCATTCCCTTGATGTCGCTGGATTTGTGTCTTCCTGTTTTGGGCAATGGCTTCTGCTTGACGCGTGACATCTGACTCTTGTGTGATCCACTGCTCTACATGGGCATACCTCCATTGCTCTTCGTTTCATTTTCTTTCCTTTAATGCGTTGTATCTGTGAAGCTGTAGATTTGTTGTTGTTGTTTTGTTTGGAAATTGTCACTACCAGACTACTTTCAGGAACTGGTTCACTTTGTTGCAATATTCCACTTATTAAAATAATTGTCCATTTTCTTTATTTTAATATCAGAAATCATATGTCCTTATAATAGCAAGATTATCATTTACCTAATATTTCATTCACTCATTATTTAACCACGAATAAAATTTGTTCATTTTTATGTACTAAAGCAACAATTGCAAGTTCAGCTAACCCAAATTACCTAATACTGGTTTTTAAATTACCCAGGAACGGTAATACAAAAAGCAAAGGTGTTCGCTTAAAACAGCAACCTCCTAGTAATGGTCTTACCCAGGAAAGGTATAAAATAATCCCAAACTACGTGCGGATGTCGGCATCTTAATGTATTTTACTTTCAATTTAAGATTTAGATTTTTACGCATATACTTTTATGAAAAGAAGCACATATGATATGCACACACTTTAACGGTAACATATAAATACTTAAAAAATGGTTTTATATGACATATTTTAAAATGATGATCATCACTCTTAAACAAATATCTTGATTACGTCAATGAGATTTAACATTAATTGTCCAGAGTTTCTTGTCCATAAAGCTATTCATTTTAGTTGGTTGGGGCCGGAGCTTCTTGTCTGTTGCTTGGCCCACCGGGGTCCAACTGGTGTTTTTCTTTTGCTCCGGAGTTAGTGGGTTATTCGGCGCCCAGGGATCTCCATCGTCGGGCAGCTTACTCAGTCTGTGAGTCCTGGTTTTTGATTCATCAGGATGTTTATCATGATTTATTTGTTTGTTCTTGATGATTCATTGACTAGTTAGAGATTCACCACGAGGATCGAATAACTATCTAAATGTTATGAACCACTGCAGAAGCTGAGGGTGAGGTTATGGCCATGTAAAACCGGTTTAAGCCCCCCAGTTATTTATAAATGACCGTTCCAAGGAGGTACTACTGTTGTGGTTCACACTTATCAAAGTTATTCCGATTACGAGTTTCATGTTGCATGGCTTTGTGGCCACCCGATTATAATTTGGCTGTTCACTTAGCCCTATGCATTTTACTTGTTCTGTCCAAGCTAGCACTGTGACCACCTAATACCTTCAATAGCTGCTCACCCTGCTTTCCGTTATTCATGTTAAACGTTGGTATCTATGTTTAGTATTTTCTTAATATGATTTTTCTTATTTCTTGTATATCACTGAACCACTGCAGAAGCTGAGGGTGAGGTTATGGCCATGTAAAATCGGTTTAAGCCCGCCAGTAACTTTGTGTTACTGATCGTTCCAAGTCGATACTTCTGTGGTGGTTCTTTCTCTATATACTGCCATACGCCCTCGCGGACATTCTAGGCAGGTGCGCTAGCCTGAGCTACAAGGATGTTAATATAAAAAGTAAAAGAACAGCTGATAGTTAAGATTAAAAGATGATAGCTTAGGGGATGAAAGATGATAGGTTATAATAGTTAAGATGAGATTAAAAGCAGGTTAAAAACAAACTACTCAGGATCTAGGGTCTAGAATGTTGCAGCCCGCTAACTGCAACCATGAACGCTTCAAGGTTTGGCAGGCTTGCAACGGTTTCAGGCAGGGCGTTCCACTGGACAACTGCAAGTGGGAAAAAAGAATACTTGTAATAATCTCTGGATGTGTGCAGTTGTCGAAATGTCATGGAATGGCAGTATCTAGAGATACGGGTGTTTGGTTGAATATAATCCGGAAGGGGTAAAGCAACAAGGCCATGGATTATCTTGTAGAAAAGGCATAGACGGGCGTCAGCCCGTCTTTGCTGAAGACTTCTCAATCATGTCCGAAACACTAGCCAACCTAACAAAGTTACATGAAACCCATCTCGCAGCTCGGCGCTGCACTTTTTCAACCTGATATGACTTGTCTTTTGTATGAGGATCCCATACGGCAGCAGCATATTCCAGCTGCGGCCTGACAAGTGTATTGTATGCCATCTCTCTCACGCCAGGGTGTTTGGTCTTGATATTTCTACGGACAAAATTTAGTGTTTTGGTGGCTTTTCCGGTGATCCTGTCTATGTGGGAGCGCCAGGACAGGTCGCTTGAAATATCAACCCCCAGATATTTGGCACAGGTGACGGTTTCCAGGATCTGGCCATGGAGACAATAATTTGCACTGACAGGTTTCCTAGACCTGGATCCCGTCACCTGGATTACCTGGCATTTCGAGGGATTGAATTCCATATCCCAGTTACGCTCCCACACAGACAGTTTGTCAAGGTCTTGTTGAAGATTTGCGCTGTCATTCTCACCCTCGATAGTCAAATAAAGGGCCGTGTCATCAGCAAACAGGCGTACTGTAGAAGTTATAGTATCTGGTAGGTCGTTGATGTAGATGAGGAACAGAATCGGCCCAAGTACAGAGCCCTGGGGTACACCAGAGCAAACCGGCACCGAATCTGATTCCTCACCCCCAACAACAACAGACTGAGATCTGTTACTAAGGAAGGCATGAACCCAGCGCAAAACGTTAGATCGGATTCCGTATTGGTGTAATTTCCAGATTAATTTGGAATGGTTAACTTTGTCGAAGGCCTTAGAGAAGTCTAAGAGGATTAAGTCTGTTTGCTTTCCCCTGCTAGCATTCCTCGCAAGGTCCTCGACGAGCATTATTAATTGGGTCTCGCATGACCTCTTTTCACGAAAGCCATGTTGGAGGTCATACAAGAGACTGTGTTCATTCATGTGTTTCACTATCTGGGAGGCCATGATGTGCTCGAGGACCTTGCAGAGTATGCAGGTAAGGGATATCGGACGGTAATTTACAGCCTGTGTTTTGTCGCCTTTTTTGAACACTGGGGTCACATAAGCCCGACACCAATCCATGGGGAGTTTTCCAGTTTCAACAGATCTGTCAAAGATGATCTTTATTATTGGGGAAATCTCATTTCGGAGCTCCTTAAGAATCAATGGTCTGATCTGGTCAGGTCCAGCGGCTTTGCCTGGTTTGAGGTTACCTAGAAGCTTTGTGATTCCTGCTGTTGAAATCTGGAACTCCGGCATCAAGGGTGCCGAGCCATGGTGACCCCGATGAAACGATCCTGGGTTCAACTTACCACAGTCGACCAAAGATTGAACTTTCATGTGTGCTAACCGTGATAAGCTTAAGGGTGACCGACTAGTAAAAACAGACTGAAAATGGCCATTCAAGATGTTGGCTTTTTTAGTGTTGTCAGTTATAAGAATATCCTCATGGATGAGAGATGATATCCCACGCTGGTCCTCCTTAGATTTTCCCAGAAAGGAGAAGAGCCGTTTGCTATCACACTTTGACTCTTCATCCCGCAGTCCAAGAAGGCCCTCAAGGTATACCAGGTAAGAGGCTTTTATCTTGATTTGTTGCCTAATGGTTATGAAGCTATTTCTTTTGTCTAGGTCCTGAGTTCTTTTATAAGATGAGTATAGCTATCTCGCTTCCTAATGAGGCGCTTGATTTCCTGCGTAATCCAAGGAAGCGATGACTTACCCCTTATAATTTTTGATGGGATACACTCATCCATGTACTTGCTCAAGGTAGAGGTGAAAGAATTCCATAAGTCTTCGACAGACTTACCTTGATGATTAGAGAGAAAGCTTTGCTGGTAACTTTCCATCAGAGACTTGAATTTGGCCCAGTCTGCTTTTCGGAATAGGTGTACCTTTCTAGGCTTTTGCTTCTGGAGTGAGGGTTTTAGGAAGCCTGTGGCAGTGACCATATCATGGTCACTTAGTCCAGGTGAGCACTTAACTTCATCTACAAGGGTCTGGTTTGAGGTTAGGAAGAGGTCTAGTATATTTTCACCTCTTGTCGGCTGTGTAACAAGTTGGCAAAAACCAAAGTCATTTACAAGGTCTATAAAATATTCGTAAACCAAATTGCATGAGCAATCTGGTTTAAGAACTGGAGTGTTGTCAGGCCAAGAGAGATTTGGGAGGTTAAAGTCACCCAAAAGCCAGGTATTACCCCTTCTCTTTTGTACCAAATCTTATGATTTCTTAAGTTGTACCAAACTTTCAAAGTCGTCTTCCTTGGGCTTATAGTACGCCCCGATATACAAGGGATGGGATCCTGCTACTTGTAGTCGGACCCAGAGCAACTCACAGTCACTACTGAATTCAGGCTGTTCTGTACAAATGAAATTTTCATGAACTAGGATAAAGACCCCACCTCCCCGTTGACCTGATTTGCGGTCCATACGGAACGATGTGTACCCTGGTGGGAAGACCTCACTATCTGAGATTCCTGGATGTAGCCAGGATTCTGTACCCACAACAATATCTGGCTTCTCGGTCTCAACCAATGCCCAAAACTCCTGGACCTTATTGACAATGGACTGGCAGTTGAGGTTAAGTATTTTTAGCTTTGGTTGGGATTGATTTTTCTGAGGCGCAACTTTTCTAGGAGTAGATGTTGTGTGTGAGTGAGAGGCATCAAGTGTACTAAAAGTATTTGATGAAGCAAATGACGACAAGGAACTATCAAAAAAGGTACTACTAAAATTTGGTAAGCCACATTTCATGCAGCTCCATGAATAACTTTCATGCTTTGCCATAACTTCATGAATCTCAGATCGCATACCTTGGCATTCTATGTGGTGCCATGAACCACAGCCATCACACTGTATGCTATTTTGGTTATTTCTGACGGCCTTACTACAGCTACCACAGGGGTACTTGGGTATCCTAGGTCCTGGATTAAGCTCAATGTCGTTGGACATGGTTACCATCAATAAGCTTATATATAGGAGGCGCCTACCATCCAATCGCTTTTTGGGGAACTGGTACAACTTCCTCAGTTTCAGCACCATTTTATGATGCCTTGACAGCAGAGCACATGTATTGTTACAACTAAGATAAAATGGGTCATCTTGACTGCTGGCTTGGAACAGTTCATGTTCAGGGGCCTTAGCCAAGGATGTCAAAGTAGACAATAAGGCTAATACACAGAGGAAACTTACCATGTCCATGTTTAGCACTTAATAAACACCTTCAGATTAACACATATCATAAACTAGACAACATATGTGGTCACCTGTGAGACACTTTGACCTGTCCAGCAAACATAGGTGGGTGGGGTAATGTAAACAATGCAAATGTTTTGGATTTTAAAGAAAGTTATGTGCAAATTCCATGAAAAATAAATAATAGAAGGTAGACAAATACAAAACTGATTAAATGTAACCAAGTTCAGAGACTCTAGACTCCTTTGTAGCAGTTTTCAGAATTTAATTCAGGGTGAAATCCGAAAAGCGAGTAACTCGGCATAAACCGGAAGCGCATTCGCTTTTCGTTTTATGTCTTGGTGTTTGAAAAATTTTTTGTGCTGTTGGCGCCTTATGTGTGTTTTCATATTTTTAGTTAAGTTAAGGTAACTGAGTGGCCACCTATTGGGAAAATAGCTGCTCATTCGGCTTACGACATGTTTCATGGTATAAGTACCTGATTGTTGGTTTGGTTTTTTCCCACCTCGGTTTTTGGAGTGGGAATCTTTTTCTGATTGCGCCTTTTCCTGATCTTTGCCTACTTGTACCTTTTTCTTTTTCTCGAAGTAGAATTGCTGTGCTCTGACAACGTAGACAAATTCAACATTTCAATCATAGCTTTGTGTTTAAATTAATCTAGCGCCTAGTCTTATAGTCCAAACCAAATGTCCTATGTCTTTGTCTCTTGAGTGTGGCATTACAGAATGATTTCACATGTATGCGCAC
Source organism: Rugalucina vietnamica (assembly GCA_964017185.1). Classification (NCBI taxonomy): domain Eukaryota; kingdom Metazoa; phylum Mollusca; class Bivalvia; order Lucinida; family Lucinidae; genus Rugalucina; species Rugalucina vietnamica. The sequence goes on from OZ024877.1 coordinate 52,113,513, forward strand.
CGACGACTCAGAATATGTGATACGTGTATGTGGTCATGCATGTGGTTGGAGTCATTAACTGGCAGTTCTTGACTTGCATGGCATGCATGGGCAGAAACCTTTAGGTATAAATTATTCTGAGTAGTCGACCGCTATGTGTCATTTGTCATACGTCAAATAATTGTGTTTTGCTTGCTTTAGAGCCTCCATTGTCAAAGTGGTTTTTATAACCTCATAATGCCATTTATATGATGGAATAAGTGAAATAAAGTTTGAATTGAATTGAGCAAACGGTAAAATCGTTCGGAACCTTTCACTCAAACTGAGAAGAAGTGTGGTTTTATGCGAAATGGTTAATCGTTAGATATTAAGGTGTAACTAGAAAGTATTTAAGTTGGTCTAAAGCCTTCGAATTTGTTTTACTTCGAATTCTATACTTGAATTCCAAGCTTTTGAGACCTCCAATAAATAGCTCGTTGAAGATTAAAGGAATGGATTCGGAACCGCATAAGACGCCGTATGTATACGTAAAATACCATCATAAATTCATTCCTGGTACAAGAGAATGCAAATCGGGTTTGTTACGCAAAATATTCGTGTTCAAAGTTGGGAAACCTTCGTTTTTTCCTGCATCTGAGTGAATCGCCATCTTTATCGGATATGGTTACCGGTTTATCTATAATTACACGGTGAACGCGGTAACCAGTATAAAGCTGTGACGTCACTCACTCACTTTCTCTTTAAGCCACTCATTTCAATTGCAAGACGTTCGAATATTCTCGCGATAATTTCGCTATTTTATTTTGTATTTGTGGATATTTTCTGCGTTAAACTTGATAGAAGTATTTATGTGATAATACCGGAGAATAATATTTACCGAAGATGCCTCAGTGCCAGGCGATTAACTGTAAAACAAGCCACAGCAAGGATGTAATAGTTTTTTCCAGATACCTGTCGTCGGCTTTTCACTTCAAAATCGTAGGTGTAGACATTTTCACTATTTCTTATTAATAATCCAGTATGAACGGAATGGAATTACTGTTACATGTATCTACGCACGGTAGTTTTTATTCCGAATTTGGCATTTCACATACAATTCGTCAAAGAATCGCGCACAATAGAAAAAAATAGGAATTCGCAAGTTTTTTTCATCCATTTTATTCCAAAACGGAATCGGTACACAGTCCAGGGGTCATCTCACTTTTTTTTTTTTTTTACATAATTTGATTAATTTGCTTCAGTTATCTATTTTATTAAATCTATATTAATCGGAGATGAACCGCCCATCACTAATTGATTTTTAATGCGCATGCATTTCTAATTTGTTTGCCACACCAATCCAGAAAAGATTTTCATTCATGCGGATAATTATTTTTAGCATGTGACACGGTAAACACGCCTCAAACGGTCAGCTGACCTGTCAACAATGACTGCAATTAAAGTTGTTTACATAAAGACACGCGCCATCAAAAGATGCGACCGCTTTTCTTTAAATCGTTTGTTCGCCCTTATAAGTTGTTTACATAAGGACACGCGCCATCAAAAGATGCGACCGCCATTCTTTAAATCGTTTGATCGCCATTATATGTATGAAAGATTATCGACTACCTAACTATCGTTACATAATTTTGATTGGATTTACATCATAAAGGTGCGAAATACTCTCGGATGGATGTCTCTAAGATGATTCTTTGGTTCATAGACAACAAAACACAGGAAAATATTGGGACGTATCGCGGCAAAAACAACTTGCGCCCCGGGAATCACCACTGAGGAAAACCATGTGTCTGAGCCCAGATTTACTCGTCCCGGGAAGCCGGGTCCTGCGTCCGCGAGATCCCTGTGACAGATGACATTTTTTCTGTTTTTATTTTTTTTTTTACTTTTACCCTAATCTGCGAATTTTATCGATAAAATGAAGTGGAGTACGATCGCTTGTAAATGGCTCTAATCCGAAAGTGAGTGAGTGACGTCACAGGTAATCAAATATGGCGACAACCTTCGCGATTCGAGACGCATTTTAGCGTAATTTTCAATCGATGATTGTGTACTTATTATGGGGTAAATCGTTGGAATTTGATTTGTAACACGTAAAGTAACAACTAAATGAATATGTACAGGTCTAAATATGCGTTTCCGAATCGATTCCTTTAATAGATTATCCATTTCATGCTATTGTAAATACACATGTAACCTTTGTTCTTGTATCACCATATTAATCACTATCACCATATTCATTACTTAGTATTAGAAATTTGTATTCATGTCGTAATGATTATTAGTTTATAGTGTTAGAGGTTACATGTATTAATGATTCAGTGTTCATTCTCCCAAACTTAAGTATCTGTTGTAAGTTTTTGTCGTTTATTTAGAAGTTTTTTCATTTCTACTGGCCCGGATAATTTAGTCCTGTAAATTTTATAACAACACCGGATAAATTTTATATCAACACCGGTTTCTTTGCCACTTCCGGATCTTGCGGACTGAGCCCAAAGCTGTAAACAACAAATTGAAATCAATGTAGGTAACCTATTAGCTTAGGATTGAATGTACTCATTGTTGATTTGGTTAGTTAGGAGAATTTCCCAGTAACTTACATTGTAAACTGCCCCTCATATCACAAGAGGTCACAAATAACAAGAAGATGAAGCATCCTTTATTTGACATGCTAACTTTGTTGCTGGCTTGCTGTTAGCCACCAGACTGACACGTTTTTGGAATTTTCAGGACAACGACATTGGAAGACTTCCAGCTAACTTATTTCCAGTTTACTCTAGTATTCACGGAACAGCAATTGATCAACAACTTATGGCTCATGTACCACACTTTTGCACTGTTTCTATTTTAAGGACAAGTCTCAGGTTTAAAGATCATCACTCTGGTAAGCTCATCCATTTATACATTTTTACCTTGTTGATAAGTAACTCCTGGGACACCGAAACAAATCCTGGTCCAGAATCCCTTATTGACAATTCTCACTTTCCATGTGGATTGTGTGATGTCAGCGTTGGATGGGATGACCGCGGGATTTGTTGCGACACACGTAATGTCTGGTTTCACATAGACTGTCAAGGCATGTCATCAACTATGTATGGGATCTATAATAAATGTCTTAGCAAAAGCATAGCGTGGGAATGTATACGTTGTGGAATGCCAAACTTTTCCACTTCGTTATTTGATACTACATCTTCTTTAGAGGTATCCAACAGATTTGAGTCCCTTTCGTCCCTGTCCGAGCCTGACAGTCCGATACCAGACAATATTGCCCCCCCCCCCCTCCAATGCAGCTTCTTCGCCTATTGTGCAAACAGAAGCAAAATCCAAGACCAAAAAGGCGGTCCTGAACCACCCTTTGAGAATTTTGATCATGAATTGTCAGTCAATTAAAAATAAAAAGGCTGAAATTCACACTGTCATAGAATCGGCTAAACCTGACATCATATTGGGGAATGAGTCATGGTTAACCCCCGACATAAGAAACTCAGAGATTTTTCCTGAATCTTTTGATGCTATCCGGAAAGACAGAGCTAGTGACGCGCACGGTGGTGTTTTTATTGCCTCTAGGCGTGATCTTCTCTGTACTGAAGCTCCTGAATTGGACACCAAGTGCGAAATAATTTGGTGTAAGTTGAACATTATTGGATGTAGGACTCTGTACCTTGGATCATTCTATCGCCCCCCTAGGTTCCGAACTCAGGAGCTTGAATTGAAATATCTTGAGGATTTTAATACTTCACTATCTCGGATAATGTCAAATAAAAATGCCCATGTTCTTGTAGGAGGTGACTTCAATTGTGGTGATATTGAGTGGAGCACAATGCAGGTACCCGAAGGGGTCCCAAAGAGGCCAGTTCAGACTAAACTCGTTAGCATTATACAAGATCACTGCCTCTCCCAAATGGTTAACATACACACCCGAGAAGACAAGACCCTTGATTTACTGTTTACAAACTCACCATCCCCATTTAACCGTGTTAAAGGGATGCCCCCGATCGGCAAAGCAGATCATGACATTGTCTATGTTGAGTACGACATTAAGGCTAAACGGATCCAGCAGGCCCCGCGTAAGATCTTTCTATACAAACGAGCGGACATGGACGGTCTACATGACCATCTGGCGCGCTTCAGGGATTCGTTCCTTTCATCTGACCATAGTCGCATGTCAGTTAATGACATGTGGGTCAGTTTCAAGTCGGAGGTTCTCTCGGCTATTGAAAGGTTTATTCCATCAAAAATGACCAAAACAAAATACAGCTTACCTTGGATCGATAGTTCGATCAAACGCTTGATTAGGAAACGCGATAAGCTTTACTTTCGTGCTCGCAAGTCAAGTAGCCCTGACCTAAAGAACCATTACAAACGGTTCAGAGCACATGTTCAAAAGAGCATCAGAGATGCATATTGGAAGCATGTTACCAATATCTTCTCATTAGAAAACGATAGCCCTGATCCCGACTGTCCCCGGAAAAATGAGAAGGCAAAAAAGTTTTGGTCATTTGTCAAGTCCCTTAAAAAAGACGCGTCTGGGATCAATACCCTTAGAGAAAACGGAATTTTGAAGACTGACACCTTGGATAAGGCCAACATTTGTAATAGGCAGTTTCAGTCAGCCTTCACTCGCGAAACAAATGATGAAATACCCTCCAAAGGCACAAGTCCCTTCACCGCCATGGGTGAAATTACAGTTGACCCCAAGGGGGTCACTAAACTGTTGAATAATTTGAATATACATAAGGCGCCTGGGCCAGATGGCCTGAGTGCTAGGGTGTTGAAAGAATGTAGTTCTGAAATTGCTCATATCCTGGCCTGTATCTACAATGAGTCGCTTGCTCAGGGTGCTGTACCAGATGATTGGCGACAGGCAAATGTAGCCCCGGTATTTAAGAAAGGTGAGAAATATGATGCAGCTAACTATCGACCGGTGTCGCTTACTTGCATCTGTTGCAAAACTCTAGAGCATATAATAGTCAGCAAAATAAACAAGCACCTGGCCCTTGAAAGCATCCTTGCTGATTGTCAACATGGGTTCCGAAGTCAAAGGTCGTGCGAAACCCAGTTAGTTCAGTTTTATCATGACTTAGTTAGTAATCTGGATCGAGCTGTGAACAGCGGACATAAGCAAACAGACGTGATTGTCATGGATTTCGCTAAGGCCTTTGACAAGGTCCCACATAAAAGGTTATTATACAAACTTGACTTTTACGGGATTAGAGGATCCACACATAAGTGGATCGACTCGTGGCTCTCTGAGCGCTCTCAAAAAGTGGTATTAGACGGCCGAGCCTCAGATCCAGTCCCGGTTCTATCTGGTGTCCCGCAAGGATCGGTCTTGGGACCGGTCCTATTTCTTATTTTCATCAATGATCTTCCGGATAATATCAGGTCATCTGTTCGGCTATTTGCTGATGATTGTGTTTTGTACAGGAATATCAAGTCTCCTTTGGATTGTCACATTTTGCAAGATGACCTGAATAGCTTGGCCAAATGGGAAACGGATTGGCAAATGAAATTTAATGTTAGCAAATGTCATTCAATGAGGGTGACTCGGCTACACCCAAGCAATCACATACAGTTCAGCTACACACTGCACCAGCAAATATTAGAACAGGTTCAGTCCGCTAAATACCTAGGTTTAACTATCACAGACAACCTTGATTGGGGTCAACATATTTCGGAAATTACATGCAAGGCAACTAAGACTTTGGGCTTTCTTCGGCGCAATTTGGCATTGGCACCTAGGCATACAAAGGAAGTTGCATACAAAACATTGGTTCGTCCTCAGCTTGAATATGCAGCCCCTATTTGGCATCCCTACTAGGTGGACCTGCAGGAGATGGAGGAACTCCAGTAGCGTCGGTGATATGCTTGACGAGCTTGAGTGGCCATCCCTGCAGTTCCGCAGAGAGCGGTCCTCCTTAACCTTCTTCTACAAGATACACTCCGGTACAGTGTCTCTTGATAAAGACAAATACCTAACCCCGGCACCCAACCTAAGGCGAACTCGGGCATCGCATGAATTACAGTATACAAAGGTACAAGTAGGCAAAGATCAGGAAAAGGCGCAATCAGAAAAAGATTCCCACTCCAAAAACCGAGGTGGGAAAAAACCAAACCAACAATCAGGTACTTATACCATGAAACATATCGTAAGCCGAATGAGCAGCTATTTTCCCAATAGGTGGCCACTCAGTTACCTTAACTTAACTAAAATTATGAAAACACACATAAGGCGCCAACAGCACAAAAAGGTTTTTAAACACCAAGACATAAAACAAAAAGAACCACCACAGAAGTATCGACTTGGAACGATCAGTAACACAAAGTTACTGGCGGGCTTAAACCGGTTTTACATGGCCATAACCTCACCCTCAGCTTCTGCAGTGGTAGGAAAATGCAAACTGATTGCAAGCAATCCCTGACACGTTGCAAGACAATTTGCCTATAGTGATGCCCTGAAAAACTCATTTTTCCCCAGAACTATTTCGGTTTGGAATAGTCTCCCTTCTTCAGTGGTCTCATCTAAGACCATTGAGGAATTTAAGGCTTCTATTTAATCATAGGCCCAGAGGCATGTGTTTTAGCATGCCTCTATCTATATCTTGTAAATAGTTTTAATGGCCCAACCCAAATGTTTTTTTCTCCCTTGACTAAATTCTAAATTTAGCCACCCACCCCACACCTGAGATGATGATCAGAAATTGATCGACTCAGTATCAGAAGATAGATAGATTCCGTCGTTTAATGAGGTCAAGTAGCTTTTGTGATTGGCATAATCTTTGTATTTACATAGTAGACAAAGATTTGAAATTTCGATCTTGGTTACATGCATGGCATGTGCTAAACTGCAAATGTGCAGAGTTAATTCAATTCGACGATGTTGTTACGTTGTTTGTTAGAGCTTTGGCGTTAGAAGAGATTCTGAAATTCTGACTGTGTCTGATTTATTGACTGAAGAATGTCTACTTGATCTTCGATATGGCGTAATAATGTATGCATCATTTTGAATTATTCATACATGTATATAACAGATGAAAATGATATGTTTCTAATTGCCTTTATTGTTACTATACAATACGTGTTTACATATAGTAGACTAATCTTGAGCCCGTCGTAGAATTTGAGGTGAAAAAGTAAGGTTTTGTCGGAATTGACCTACATTGTCGGACAGAAGATTTTATCACTTGTCGGAACTGACCCACATTTTCGGACAAGAAACATTATCATTGCCCGAAGTGACCGACTTTTCCGGGCAAGAAAGGCGGTATTTCCACGATTTATCTTTGACACTTGGGGCCTGCTGCGTTTGTTTTCTCGGGAAAAGCATTGTTCAGATAGCGGAAAGTGATCACATTAATTATGCGTTGTTATTTCTGAAGGTGCTAATACTTTGTGAATGAAACTGCTTTTATGAATGGGGTTCTGTTTATGAATGGGATTCCATCATTCGTTCATTAATAGGTTGAAGATATGATTTTCATCTGTTGCCATGATTGATGCACAATTAATTCAACAAGTATAATCATATGTTATCATGTTTATTTTAATGTAATCCATAATCATGTATCACTTCATTATTTTGTATCAAAGACGTGCATGCATATCATAAGTAGGATTACTTCATAGAGGGCATCATTGAAAGGGTTCAAGTGGCATTGATGTGTTCGTTCTAAACGTACAGAGAAAAATGCTTTGCATGCATTTCTACCCCAAAACGGCATTGGTTCGATCATACTGCAACTATATACTATGAATGCGTGTTTCGTCATTGTCGGGTTGCTTCGGCATTAATGTACGACTGAACTTCTGAATTACGGAATTTATTTATTTTTTAAACCAGAACACTAGAAAGTCTACTTGACCTTAAATATTCATGACTTAATAACATTCCATTATTATGGGTTATGCAGATACTCATACTTTGAGCAGCGGATAAAAATGATCTTTTCTCATTCTTTATAACAACACCCCAGTTTATTATTCTCTAAATTTAGCTTGAGCCCGCACTGGAATTTGTGATAAGAAAACAAGGAATTGTCCATAATGACATACATTTGCGGGCAGGAAAGCTTATCATTTGCCCGACTTGACATACTTTTCCGGGCAAGACCATTTATCATTACTTTATCTTTGGCACTTCATTGAAAACACTACGTCCGTTTTCATATGAAGCGTTGTTGAAACACAACTTTGAATTAATTAAGGAATGAATGGTCATATAAATCATGCTTTATTGTTTCTGGGGGTGCTAATGCTTGATGAATGAATGAAATTGGGTTAATGAATGGAATTCGTTTTGTGAATGGGATGCCAATTTATTCGTTGTATTTTAATGCGATGAGAAAAGATCCAATTTTCTTCTGTTTTTCCTAAGAAATTCATATTCATATATAATCATGTTTGTACTGTAATGTAATCACATAGATACATGGAATAAAACTAAAATTTTCTGACGGCATCAATAGTTGATGTAATGATTTTAATTTCAGTCACTGTTAGAAACACGACGATACATTTGTAAGAAGAATTATTTGAATAAAAACTTGAAGCAACTAAGCAATTTAGCTTAATATTCCATGTGTCTAGAATTGTTTTTCATATAAGTTGTATACTTTATATTCATTTAGCTATGCATATTTTATGTTTTATATTCATTTAGCTTACCCTATTTTGTAATGCACCCAGATAAATAACTGAACGAACAACATCTTAACTTGAATGTTTTGGACATTTATTAGTCTCTCTTTTGGACTTTGGACTGAAATTTGTCAAATTTATTATATGGTTCTGGCATAAGACATGTAAGCGAAACATATTGATTAAGTTTATTGAAAGTCTGTGTTTTGTAATCGTTAGGATTGTATCATTATAGTTAGATTGCTTGGTGCATACTTGATCAGACCAATGCTCGAAAGTCTAAAGAGTAGTGCTCAATCATTCTCGAATACCAAAACGATAGCATGCTGTGTGGTAACAAATTACTTCGCTCGTAAATTGATTACCATCATCGCGGTTTGAACACTGTCAGGAAAATTTATAAAGGGCTCATGAATGCATACATGCAGAGACATCTTGCATTTCTTTCAATTTCATATCGCACAGTAGTTTTAAGGAAAGCGGTACAATGTGAATTACTTTCTTTCTTTCTTGTCTATGACCAAGGACACTCTATCGAGAGGACGACACACTCAATGGAAATCGCTCATAAAATATTGACTATGTACTATGCCACTTTTACCTGTCCGCTAAGCCGCAGCAGTCGATATTGTCGCCATTTTGAAATAAGATAAATCATACCTTTTCGAGTTTTTATTAAATAACTCCAAAGATTGGTTGCATTCAAATCGATAAATAAAGAAAATTAAGTGCACAAAGTCTACCATCATCATAACAGACAGTTTTAGAACCAATTTTTAAACGAAAACCTTTCAATTTAGGAAAAAACGTAGGAAAAAGAAACCCCTAAAACAAATTTATGAGCCGTAAATTTCCCGGAAAAAATCGTCCTGACAAACTGGCAGTATAGCTTGAACTTAGGTTTTGCATATGTTAACATAAAGATTTGTCTTTCACATACAAAGTAAACAAAATAATTATTGGTAGAAAGCTCAAATAAAGCTGTAAAGTGTTCCAAAAGCGCCACCGTTGATTTTCGTTTTCTTAAAACGGTCCGCCATTTTGTCACGCGGACTTTGTAATTTCTAATAAGTTTACTACTACACATTTCAAAATATCAAACTCTTATATAAAATTTCTGAAACTTTGATGTATCTGCTTTTCATAAATATCATACATACTAATAGCACGCAGCTTATATCTAAGTAATCGGTTCCGATTTATGACGATTGTGTGAAAATTGGTCGCCATGACGCCATTTTAAGGTCAAAAATAGAAACAAAATAAGGGTAAAGAAAACCACTAAAATTACCTGTATTGTGATAATTAGGGAAAAGATAAATATGTCAGATGAAAGATAATTAAAGGGCCTTTAACCTGGTAAATGGATTTAATTGTTAAAAGGTTCTACCTACTGACTTAGAGAAGATAATTCCATTCAGTTAATTCTAATTTTGAAACTACCGCTCGTTTGCCGGATCACGCGGGGCAACGGGTCGTTTCGGTCCAAAATCATGTCACAGTAGATAAAGGGCAAAATAATCAGAGTGTGTCGTCCTCTCGATAGAGTGTCCTTGCTATGACAGACAATTATTTGGTATCCAGTTGAGAGTAAACGGGTCTGGTCAAAGTTTGATGTTTTGCCTGTATATAAAGTTTATCAATAAAATTTAAATTTGAGTATATTGTGAATTTTTATAGTATGGTTCAATTTTTTGTGTAATTATGTTACAAGTATCCTGTAATGCTGAAAGGTATTCATGTTTAATATAGGACCCGTTTTAAATGGCTATTTGTGTATGTTGCGACATCAAGTTAAATGGTACGGGGTCGTGGTCAAAAGAAATGTGCATTTGCAGTATAGTTGTGTAGGTTTTATTCCATTGCTAACAAGCTAACAAACAGACAGACAATATTGCCAACAGGAGTTGTCAAGCTGGGGTGGGGATAGTGTAGAAATCCTGTTTAAGGATTTCATTAATATACTGTTGTCTTCTTCCCAGTCAATTTATTATAATTATTCACTTACATATTTGGTATATAAATTCCAAATAGGGTAACTTTGTGAATCTCGGAATAAGCGCGCAGACGGGTAATCTGTATACAGGTTATTTGCCTCAATATGGGGAGTCCGTTAGGCAGTAATCCAGGAAGACGGGCAGTCCGAGCTTTTGGCTGTTGGCCAGGACTGCGGGTCGTTGGGCAAAATCGGGCAAAAGATAAGAAAATCAATTGCATTTAGCGGGCTGTTGTCTGTTTCTTGTGAGCTTGTAAAATGAATTCAATATATGCTTTATGTTTTAGTAAAACATTTCATTTTACTCAAACTAAGCAAGTGTCGTTTAATACAAATTGTAGTTTGATTCTCTTGTAACATCAGAGTAATACTGATTAGGAAAACAATCAATCATTTTTGCCCGTTCAAGTATTTCTGGTATTTTCGGGTTATTTTCGGGCAATGAGTCATCAATTACTATAAAAAGGCACTTTTTGTGGAACTCTGGGGCTTGACACTTGTTTGGATTTGAAAAGTTGTCAAATTTGGATATAGTTTAGGAATTAAGGAAATGTTTAATTATGGATATTGGCTAAAATGAAATGAAGAAATTGTAACAATATAACGCGAATACTTTATGTTTGTGTGTTCGTTATTTACTTTAATTCATTAAAGGATATATATTGGCTTAAATTGTGTCAGTGATTCTTCCTGTCCCTATATTAATACAAGTATAAGCTTTAACAAAAAGCTTGGTCTACGCTTCGCATATATAAACTAGAATGTCAAAGAATCTGACCGTACTCCCATTTCATCGTGGTGCATTTGACTGAACAGAAATAAAACGCTGCGCGGTGAAAGCATCCATACCTGACAATCGACCGTCACAATACTGTCGGTTCATTTCATTCCGTTGTGGCTTGGATAGAATGTAATTGGCTACACGGCAGGTGGCGCAGGATCAAAGCTTTCATACCTGACCATATAGCGTCACAATACCCTCGGTTCATTTCATTCCGTTGTTGCTAATAGATAGAATGCAATCATGCACTAGTTTCACGAATTTAACAATTTGCCCCATTTTTGGTACCTACTGCACCATTGGTACAAATGTCACCAACCAAAGGGAGGTTTGCATGGGTGTTTGGGGGTGTTTACACGGTCCTTGGCGAAACGACCCGGAATCCTACTAACACGATGGTCAAGCCACTAGACTCCAGCGTGCAGTTGCAGTTGTAGAGAGGTGTATGAGTTGTCTTGTAAGTAGGTCAATCTCAAACCTTAGAGTAGTCTACGCGCTGGCGCGTAGACAATAAGGTGGTGGCAGCGGAAATTTAATTGTTTAATTCAATAAGAAAAATCAGAACCATAGTTCCGGTGTAAAAACCGAGAACTCCACAATTGGTGGCAGCGAACATTTACATAAGTTCAGACTTCTAAAGTCCAGAACTTTACAATATTTAAATTTTATTTCAATGGCATAATGCATGTTTATTGCACTTAACACAGTGTTGCACGCACAAAATATGATACAGTAGTGGAATTAAAGGACTACAAGCAAGGAAAAAGCGAAAAATTTGATTTTTCTCACATATGAAATTTTGACCCCCACCCCCGCTAAAATCGCCTTTTTACACTATATGTGGGAAAAAGTCAAAGTTCAGAATACATTGGGCTATTGCCCTAATCATGAATATCATCAACAGGACCTTTGAGGCATTGCTCTGGTTTTTTGAAAACGAGGGATCAAACGCCCAAGACTGTCACAGATTCTTTACACGACCATATTTTTCTGCGACAAACCTACTTTGTCAACGAAAAAATGTCCGTGAGAAAGAGGCCCTAATTGTCTGAAAATCATATTAAACGCAGCGGCCCAATTTAGTTTGATTTAACTGACTGTGATAGAATAAATTGTAATTTATCTTGTTGTACAGTGTTCTTCATGAGCCTTCGCGTGAGAAAACCAACAATCTCGGGTTTTTTGACGAGGTCCGACAGAAACCGGGCTATAAAGCCTTGGAAGATGATGACCTGAGGCTTGAAATTTCAATTTAGAAAGAAGAGGCATCATGCTATCTATGGAGGAAAAATAAAGGCGCTGATCAGCTGCGTAAAAATGTAGTTACTGCGCAGCAGATATGTGCCTTTGTTTTCGCATATGTGAAGTGTTGGTTCTTCTGATGCGGCGGCTCATATATATTGGGTCGGCCCATATATATTTCGGGTCGGCTCAAGTGAAAACTTTCCGAGCAAGTCTGACAAAATATCTGTTAGCTAGAGACTTGTATCCGTTATGGTACAGATTGGTTATACATTCACTGACCAGCTTTTGTTTCAGTTTGTCCATCCTATCATATACACAAATTTCATTTATTTCTCGATAGACTATCGTGTATTGTAGTATGGTTTTCTGTTGTTGTTTTTTTTCCCTTTGTTTTTGTAGCATTAAATCCAATACAAGTGAAAATCAAATGAGACGGACCCAGGAAGGAGGTGGAATGAAACTTTTTTTAATTCAGTTTAACGTCCCTTTCAAGATTATTTAAGCTCATATGGGACGGATCAATCAGTAGGTGGGCCGAATATGGGGAAACCCTGGGAGAACCCCGAGAAAAACCACCTGGCACATCCGCAAGCATAACATGGCTTGTCTCACGTTCCCTGAATTGGCTTTAACCCACACCAGACATGGCGGTGAGATGATCGAATGGTTAATTTTAAGGTGCAGTAATGAAATATCAGCGTTCTAAACCACTCGGCCGGGGGGGGGGGGGGGATGTGACCTTAACCGTACTGTAATTTTTGGATATTGAAGTTAGTTACTGTACAGAACTGTCATACTACAAGTTAGTTAAAGACCTCGTAAAGAAAATAAGTAAAAACAGCTCGTCTTCGACGCGCTTTTACTTAATTTTTCTACTTGGTAGTCGCTTTATTTTATACTAGAGGACTTTGAAAACGCCTTACTATACATCGGTTATCATTTTGCTTAAAATTGGTTACAATTAACCTGAAATATAAAATACACAATAGTGTGTATCTTAACATGATAAACAATATTTATTCATAAAAAATTATTTGCTAAATTGTTTGCTAACACTTTTCTAGAGACGTAACGTCCTTGTTGTTTTGTCAAAGAAAACATAAGGACGGCTACAAAAAAGGCTTTTTGTGAAAACAAACCATCTCCGCTGATAGCGTACAACCTTAGGCACACTAAATAAGCAAAATAAAAAATGGGACTTTCGTTCAATGTCGTTTAAGGAGTTAGCGTTTTTCGCTGACGTCAAGCGTGAGGGGGCCAAAACACACAGTCATACGCTTACAGCGCCACAGCTTATGGTAATTATTACACTAGTCCGTGCCTATTTATTGTGCTTGAAAACTTTCTAATTCGTTTCATTTCACACACAAAAATTAAAGATTTCTTCATAAACGTAAAAGTGGCGTAATCAACACAGTTTTGGTGCTTTTGAAGTACAACTAACAGCATTCGCTTTGCTTTCGGTGTTTCTTTCTAGAAATCATGTTGGGCCTGATGAATATTTTTCGTCCTCATAGTTTGAGCTTGCTCAATTTTTGGTAACATTTGAAATCAAACTGTATGGCGTAAATCACTGGCGTTAATGTTTCGGTTTTGGTATGCAATTAAAGCAGACAGATTGTACGTTTCTGTTCAAAAACATTTTTATTGCAGAAATATCCTGTATTTTATTTAAGGAAATAGTCATCATTGCGACCAATTTATGGTGAGGCGTTTTTAAAGTCCTTTAGTATACTACTTTTATTTTATCATTTAATTCTTGTATTAAGTATGGACCAAGTCTGACACAAATCGAGTTGCACCGAAGCTGGATGGATGCTTACTTCAACTACGCGGTCTTTGTTGCATATGCAGAAAGTAAGTTTTCCCATGCGGTGGCTCATTTATGTTTTACATGTACATGTGTATATATGCTGTACTGTATATATGCTTATGTGTAGCTGTCCTTGCTCTATATAATTACTGTAATAAAAACAAATAATTTATTGAAACTATATCTCGTATCTTATATGTCGAATTCCAGTTATAAACCAATGGAACAATTTGTTTTGGTCAGAGACATAACAAGAGGACCAATGGTCCTGTAAACGCTCACCTGAGATCTGCTGTATATACAAATGATATAGAAAATAGTCCCAGTATAGGGGCAGATGAAGCCCTTGGGCCATTTTTTTCAGAATAATCAATATACTGTCCATACAAGTTTTTCCCTTCAAATGACATTTTTACAGTTTACCCATTCAAATACATAGGCAACCCATGTTGACCTTGCCTTAAAATAGGTCAGGGTCATCACAGGGTCATGATTTATACATAAATTGTAGTACTTGAGTCATCGATGCTTCATGCCAAGTTTCTTCGAAATCGGTCCACCGGTTCCGGAGAAGAAGATTTTTGAAGGGTTTATACCATATATGGGCATAGCGGCCATCTTGGTCATGTGACCTGGATTATTTATATACACATTGATTCCCCCATTCTATAGATGCTTCATATGAAATTTGGCTTTGATTGGCCAAGCGGTTTCAGAGGAAAGGATGTTTCAATATTATGGTAATATATACTGATCAAAATATGTTTATGCCTACTATATTATTGTCGGTTATTTTTATATGTAGGGGATATTTATTAATTTGTGTTATGTAGCAAATGAGAAACACATTAAAGAAAAGGTTTACGGCAAAAGTTTACTTAAAAATTGGCTTGACGTCCTTTAACGTCATTTTATCCATATTTATACCATTCAAGTGCCCACGTTTTTAGTGCCATCACTTTTAACCAAATTTGCTTTAAAATATTTGTTTGGTGTCAGTGAAGCAGGAATCCGCTCAAACCTTTGCAATTTGTTTCATTAGACACTCGTGAGAGACTACGTTATTCTGACGTTTATTTGCCTTATTTTTCAATGTGCCCCTACACGTTCAAAACTTCTCAATTTAGAAACTTTTTTTTCTGAATGACTCTTCTCTGTATCAAGAGCTTCTGATTATGACAAAAATTTCGTCTGTACAATTTTGGATAGTCTACTGAATAAGAATACCGTGCATAAGTTTGCGTGACTGACGTTCGTTTACGGTGAAATGAATCAAATCTCAATCGCTGCATTATAAAAGAGACATAATTGAAATTGTTAAAGAGGTGTTAAAATCACAAACTGACGTTCTCAGTAAAGAACACGGACGACTTTACATTTAACGCCAGCTTGACGTTTAAGTCACGTTATGCGGAAATCAGTGTTTTTCCGCTAGCTTAATCCAATGTTTAGACAGTGTTTAATGATTCAAATGACAAAAGAGAATACAAAATGATTTTATCGCTGACCTAAACCAAAATGATTTCCAGCCTCGGTTCTAAACCGAAATGATGACCTTTTCAGTCACTACCATTTGACGTCATTTGTAACGCGTACACACATTTATTTGCACCAAATTTCAAGCGGAAATAAGCTTTTGACATGTACTCATTTGTGTTTAATATAGAGATGAAATTTTAAAGCGTAAATGCCGATCTAATGCTTGCGGAAAGGCCTTGCTTTTTCAGCAGATTCATGTGTGAATTTTCATAGTGACCCCTACTTGGAACCAGGGTCGATAGGTCTCATCTCGGCCTATCGTTTGCCGTTATCTTCGTGTAGGGATGAAATTAACTTTCTGAGAGGGAGAATCTGCTCCAGGTGTATAATACCTCACAATATTTTAAAAAACATTGTAGTAGGAATAAACTTATTTTGATCAGTATACATGTATATTTTTTCAGAATCATTAATATTCAGTCCTACTGCCCATTTCCTGCAAGACTTTCACTTTAAATGACATTTTAAAAGTTTTCCCCATTCAAATGCATTGACGACCTATGTTGACCTTGCCGTAAAGTAGGTCAGGGTCATCCAAAGGTCATAATTTATAAACACATTGTAGTATTCTAGTCCCCGATGCTTCATGCCAAGTTTCGTTGAAATCGGTCCAGTGGTTCCGGAGAAGAATTTTGAAGGGTTTTACCATATAAGGGCATGGCGGCCATCTTGGTCATGTGACCTGAATTATTAAGAAACAAATTGGTTCCCCCTTCCTATAGATGTTTCATATAAAAATTGGCTTTGATTGGCCAAGTGGTTTCAGAGAAGATCTTTGAATATTTTTGTAATATACATGTATATTGCCCCAGGGTGGGGGCAGACCAACCCCTAGGGTTCAATTTTTTTTCAGAATTACCTACCTTCAGTCCATTTGCCCTTTTCCTGCAAGATTTGCCTTTCAAATGACATTTTAACAATATTTCCAATTCAAATGCACGGGCGACCTATGTTGACCTTGCCGTAAAATAGGTCAGGGTCATCCAAAGGTCATAATTTATAAATACATTGTAGTACTCGAGTCCCTGATGCTTCATGTCAAGTTTTGTTGAAATCGGTCCAGCGGTTCCGGAGAAGAAGAATTTTGAAGGGTTTTTACCATATATGGGCATGGCGGCCATCTTGGTCATGTGACCTGGATTATTTATAAACACATTGATTCTCCCTTCCTATAGATGCTTCATATAAAATTTGGCTTTGATTGGCCAAGTGGTTTCAGAGAAGAAGATCTTTGAATATTTTTGTAATATGCATGTATATTGCCCCGGGGTGGGGGCAGACCAACACTGGGGTCCAATTTCTTTTTTCAGAATTACCTACCTTCAGTCCATTTGCCCATTTCCTGCAAGATTTGCCTTTCAAATGACATTTTAACAATTTTCCCCATTCAAATGCATGGGCGACTTATGTTGACCTTGCCGTAAAATAGGTCAGGGTCATCCAAAGGTCATAATTTATAAACACATTGTAGTACTCTAGTCCCCAATGCTTCATGCCAAGTTTCGTTGAAATCGGTCCACCGGTTCCAGAGGAGAAGATTTTTGAAGGGTATTTACCATATATGGGCATGGCGGCCATCTTGGTCACGTGACCTGGATTATTTATAAACACATTGGTTCCCCCTTCCCATAGATGCTTCATATGGTATGGCCCATCACCTTTCTCATTAATGTGTTCACTGCTCTTAAAGGACCTCAGTTTTAATTTTTATTTGCTATTACTGCAGCTGGTGTTGTGCCGTGTGGCGGCCCTAAAAAGTCTCCCCGTACATCATCCTTAGTGCAGGTTATATTTTCTTTTTGGTCCTTTGAGATCAGCGAAGATATTCTGAGAACTCAGAAATTTATTATCGGTTAAGATTCATTTTCTAGCCAATGTTTAATATATTTTGCCCCTTTAAGATTCATTTTCTAGCCAATGTTTAATATATTTGGCCCCATTTAGATAACACTAGTCTTTGTATCGACTACCCTGTTGAAATTTGCAAAATATTCAGTAATTCTCTTTGGCTCCATGTTGCCAAGTCTAAAGGGTCACTGATGAGACTTCAATAGTCGAAACCGCGGTATGGCCCATCACCTTTCTCATTAATGTGTTCACTGCTCTTAAAGGACCTCAGTTTTAACTTTTATTTGCTATTACTGCAGCTGGTGTTGTGCCGTGTGGCGGCCCTAAAAAGTCTCCCCGTACATCATCCATAGTGCAGGTTATATTTTCTTTTTGGTCCTTTGAGATCAGCGAAGATATTCTGAGAACTCAGAAATTTATTATCGGTTAAGATTCATTTTCTAGCCAATGTTTAATATATTTTGCCCCTTTAAGATTCATTTTCTAGCCAATGTTTAATATATTTGGCCCCATTTAGATAACACTAGTCTTTGTATCGACTACCCTGTTGAAATTTGCAAAATATTCAGTAATTCTCTTTGGCTCCATGTTGCCAAGTCTAAAGGGTCACTGACGAGACTTCAATAGTCGAAACCGCGGTATGGCCCATCACCTTTCTCATTAATGTGTTCACTGCTCTTAAAGGACCTCAGTTTTAATTTTTATTCATATAAAATTTGGCTTTCATTGGCCAAGCGGTTTCAGAGAAGAAGATCTTTGAAAATGGTGGACGACGGACGACGGACGCCGGATCATGGCCATCCTATAAGCTCACCTTGTGAGCCTAACGGCTCAGGTGAGCTAAAAATGAACCTGGGCCCTAGATGTAAGTGTCCTCTCTGTAAAAAAATGTAAGGAGACTGATCAGGTAGTTCAATGTGCATTTTAAGAAAATATAAGCTAGTTAAAACTGAATACGAAACAGAACAGTACGTTCGTATGATAATGCCAAAATCACATAGGTATGCATTTGCGAAGTTAAGATCCGGTGTTGCACCATTGCGCATAGAGACCGGTAGATATGAAGGTTTACGCGTAAACGAAAGAATATGTCCATTCTGTAAAGATTGCACCGAAGACGAATTTCATGTTCTATTTCGATGCCCACTCTATAATGATATTCGTGAATTTCTTTTTGTAAACGCATGTACGCATGAACATGCTAAGTTTTCATTTTTGTTTAGCTGCCCTAACTTGATAAGAATTTGTGCCAAAACCTGCTTTCTAATTCTTCAAAGAAGATTATTATATTTGAGCAAATAACCATTTAATTTCCTTTTATCAATATGTCTAAGGTATCTTTGACCGGTGTCCCCATGTTCTTCCACACGGTGTCGTGCGTCCTTAGATACTGCCGTCCTGACGGGGAGCATGCTGTCTGGACATTGGTTTTCGCCACATGCTCCCTGTTCCCCTTTTTGTGTTTTTGACGGATGTACGGACAGTGTGGTGGGGGCTGGGGAGGTCACTTCTTACGAAATGGAAATGTTGTAAATATTTCTATACGGTCGTACTAGATAGAGGCAAAGTGCAAAACCTATATTAATGCACCTTTATCAGTATATATACAGTATAGTAGATAAAAACTTTCATTCGACCCACGCTCGTGGCCCCCTGACTCCGAATCATATACATGTATGTGTCTAAACTCCAATAATCATATGTCAGCAAATTCTTTATACAGACTTCGGGGTGTGTCGAGAGCGACCTTTGTAGGACCAATCCCTATAAGACACTCTCTCGATGCATACCCTCTGTTCGGCTGTTTCTGTAACTCTTTTATATTAGATAATGTTGGGTCTGGGTTCGCGGGAGTGGGTGATGCGAGACGCAAAATTGTTGTTTTTCTACTCGTTTATTTGAACTGTTATATGTATTATAGAAGTGTATATATAGATGCATTTTAAAACATCATTCAACATAGCATAAAATAGCATGTGGATCTGGAAAAGTTTAGCTGTACAGTAACAATCATGTACATTAACCTGTATATTGTTATAACGTGTATATATAGGAACAAGGCTTTTTAAGAGATTTACTGAACGTGATGGTCGTTTATACGAGTGTCTGGTGGAAACGAAAATCCCTCGTAGATAGGGAAAGCACCCATTTGGGGCACAACACTCGGGTGACTCAATAAACTGTGATTATACACCAGGCACAAGGAAAAGAAAATATGTTTTTGAGTTCTGTATATATGTATTATTATTTTTCTTTTAACAACTATAGTCTCTTGTAATTCTGAAAGGAATGGGCTGATATATTTCATATTGTTGTACGTATATATTTGTATGTTATTATGTATATCAGCATGAGACTCAAATAAACTATAAACATCTATCTATCTGACTGCATATCTATCTATCTATCTATCTATCTATCTATCTATCTATCTATCTATCTATCTAAAACATTTAAAACAACATACACGCTATCTATCTATCTATCTATCTATCTATCTATCTATCTATCTATCTATCTATCTATCTATCTATCTATCTATCTATCTATCCGTCTGTCCTATCTATCTATCTATCTATCTATCTATCTATCTATCTATCTATCTATCTATCTATCTATCTATCTGTCTATCTATCTATCTATCATTAAGTCGAAAAATACTTTAAAATGGTATTAAGTCGAAAAAATTTAAAACAACAGAAACGCTATATCTATCTATCTATCTATCTATCTATCTATCTATCTATCTATCTATCTATCTATCTATCCGTCTGTCCTATCCATCCTTCAATCTATCTTTCTATCTATCTAAAGGGTGCTAAGACAGTTCGTTCCGCACTTAACCACATGTTTTGAAAGCATTTTAGAGGCAAAAACTCATGAAATGATGCATTTTCCTTGAATCTGTTGTTTTCTCAGATACAATAAAGCAGTTGAAACGCTATCTAATGTCGAAAGGTACAAGTAGGCAAAGATCAGGAAAAGGCGCAATCAGAAAAAGATTCCCACTCCAAAAACCGAGGTGGGAAAAAACCAAACTAACAATCAGGTACTTATACCATGAAACATATCGTAAGCCGAATGAGCAGCTATTTTCCCAATAGGTGGCCACTCAGTTACCTTAACTTAACTAAAAATATGAAAACATACATAAGGCGCCAACAGCACAAAAATTTTAAACACCAAGACATATAACAAAAAGAACCACTACAGAAGTATCGACTTGGAACGATCAGTAACACAAAGTTACTGGCGGGCTTAAACCGGTTTTACAGGTACCTAACCTCACCCTCAGCTTCTGCAGTGGTTCACAACATTTAGTTAGTTCTTCGGTCCTCGTGGTGAATCTCTAACTAGTCAATGAATCATCAAGAACAAACAAATAAATCATGATAAACATCCTGATGAATCAAAAACCAGGACTCACAGATTGAGTAAGCTGCCCGACGATGGAGATCCCTGGGCGCCGAATAACCTACTAACTCCGGAGCAAAAGAAAAACACCAGTTGGACCCCGGTGGGCCAAGCAACAGACAAGAAGCTCCGGCCCCAACCAACTAAAATGAATAGCTTTAAGTCGGGGCCATCATAGAGTCTGACGCCCGACCCACCGGCGTGCAATTAAAGAAGGCAGCATAGTTATCAACCATGATTGGGTTAAAAACTAAGCATGCAGACTGTCGCATAACATTCAAGTTATAACCAATACGTCTGTAACGTGTTATGATTTTTCCGAACTGAAAAGAAAAATCATTTATTCCTTTAAGTTTCCTTAATTTGTAAACCAAGTCACCATAAAATTCAGGTTCCGAATTGCTTCAAAGTTGTTTATTTTCTAAGGGTACTAAAATTCGATTTTCTGAAAATTTTGTAAAATGTTTGACATGTGATTATTCTTATCAGGTTTATAATTGAACACATCACAAAACTATTATAAATGGCAAATAAGTTGTGTATTTAGGCTTTATTCATTAAATTATACATGATTCTTAGTTTTGGCATGGCAAAGATAATTACAAGAATACCCCCATTTTTGTGTAAAAGTTCAAGGGTTAGAAAATGGGTGCCAGTGTTTGATGGCCATTTTGTTCCATCTATATTAGCTATTCATAGCTAATGTTATAAATGTTCATAGCTAATGTTATAAATGTTTAAACTACCCGACATAAAATAAATTTTGACTTTGACTTTCTGACTTTTGACTTTGTTCATGATCAGATATCTGATTTAAAGCATGTTTGTTTATATCTTTTCATATTAGTCAAGGGGCTAGAAATTTAAAAATTCGATCCGCACAACTTACCCGCCAGAAAAGGTTTGACTGTATAGACGATAAGAACTATCCTTCTACAACATTTCTAGGCACGTCGTACGGTCAAATTGTGGTAGCAATTTTTTGGGAGCAAGCGTTTTATACAACCACCCTATTTTGTAACTGTTTTAGAAAACGTGCGACATAGGTTAAACGAATTTTATGTAAATGATCCTTAAACTCGTTCTTTACTGCTAAGAACTTGTTTGTACACCTATGCGACTACGGGGACATATGTTTACGTCTAGAAACACGTCCATGTATTATTTATGCCACATCTATGCAGTCCTAATTACCCCACCCATCCAGTTATACACACAAATACGAAAACATGTATTTTACCCCGGGGGCAATTTGATCTGCCTTGCAACCCCTAGGACAATTTTTATGGGAGCCAAATCATTCATTAGGGCCCCCGAAATGCAAAGAAATTTTGTCCCCCACGATAAACGTGTTTACAATATGCAAAAATGGATGATTTCCAATGTCAACCGTCAACGGGATTCTTGACCATGGGGGTCTACATACAAAATTGATCAGATATACGCTGTTACTTATTCTAAACCATTGAACTTGGTCTCATGGAAAAGCTTGGACATAGTCCTTTCATCTTATGGTAAGTAATGCATGTTATCTAATTTGCATATTCATGAATTTTAATGAAAACATTAAAAATGACAGTAAAATCGTAAAAAAAATCCAGAAATAGACTTCTTTCAGGTCCAAACTATCACTGTGACACTTTGTTATTGAACCAGTAATATCATATGACAAATTTATTGATGTCATGCGCCTAAATGAAAACGATCTCATTTACATATTCATGAATATTAGTAGAAATGTCTAAAATAGAGAAAAAATGAGAAAAAAACTATAGACATTGCAAAGGTTAAGATGGGTTATAAGATATGTCTTGCATGCCTAAAACAAATTCTCATGGCTGCCAGAATGGCAAGGGCAATTACCCCAATGTCATAAAATATTGTCCACAACACTGAACACATTTGCATGATATAAAATTACATATCCACACCCACCCCTAGTGTGATTGTAAAGAATAGGGTAGGCTCACAAAAATACACATATACCAAAAATAGTATGCTCTAGAATACTATAATTGCTCTGATAGTGATGCATGGACCTAGCAATTAAACCTTAAAAACTCTATTTCAAATCCTTGGGTTTGATTATTCGTGAACATTAATAAAGCACACAAGAAACCGAAGAAGAATATTGATAAAAAAATGGAGTATACATACCAAATCACTTGTACCAGAGCTGTTAACAAACCAAAAATGTAAGAGATGTATCAAATGAAAGCTATGGCAATGTACTATGACTCTAAAGTCTGACATAAGCATGATCTGAGTTACAATTTCATGAATTTCGATGAAAACATCATAAATAGGAATGAAAAAGTGGAAAAATTGAATGGGTAAATCTACAACATTACTTGCATCTCGGCAACCAAAAATCCTAAATGCTAAATGCTAAAATGGCATCAAATGGTTGCTTGTACAATCATTTATTCGAATTCTTTGTTTTATGAATATTAACAAACCCTTTCGAATTGAGATGAAAATTACGGACAAAATATGGCGGTATACATAGAAATTCTAATATATCATGTATACTGATAGCCCTATAGAGCTATAATTGGTATCAAATGGTTGCTAGGACAATGTTCGATCACCATATACATCTAATATATAAATCATCAGTGATTTTAAATGTGCGGACATTAATGATATCTTTATAAACAAGAGAGGAAGGGGTATACCAGGTCCATTTCTCAGCTGCCAATTTCCTAAGAGCGCTGAAAATGGTACCAAAAGGCAATGATAATGCACTATTACAATTGAGTCTGATAGCCAAACCATAAGTTTTTGTTTTGTTTTTGTTTTTTTGTTTTTTTTTGTAAATGCACATAAAATTTCGAAAGTTTGTAGTATTAGCAGAACATTGAAGCATGTGCGCCAACAAAATTTATTGAATCTTGGTTGCCAGCACGCATTCCCTGTATACCTTAATACATGGTAATAAAAGGTTGTCCTAGCTATGAATTGATGCTATTTTGATTTCTCTACAGCTATTGAACGTCGAGATATAAGCCTTTTTGTTGGTATACCTCCTTTGGGTTTCGTTGATTTTTCACTTATATATAGAGATCTCATTATTATCCATACAAAAGAAATAGCTTATAATTTATATATCAGATTATCAGATTATAGTTATAGAATATTGTCCTAGCAATCATTTGGTTCGACCTATAACTCACGTCTATCAGTAGCGAAGATACATGTGCTTTTCAATCCTTAAGAGCAACGTATTCATGAGCGTTATACACCTTCTCCGTTGCTACTATGATCAGTTTAAGTCGAAAGTACTTTGTGATCTTTTATCAAAAGATGGTTAATACATGTTTATGAGATTAGTTAGTTACGCTAGTTACATCAGTGTTGTAATGTTTATATTATTTGATATTATTGCACTGTCTTCGCCATTATGTTACTGTCATATGCATGTGTACATGTATATATTTTGTATATACGTTGTATCCTCATGGGCTTTATTGCCTACTGGATTCTTGAATAAAATCTTGTGATCTTGTAATCTGTATACCACCTCTTCATTCATATTTATGAATATTTCATTTAAATTCATGAAATTGTAACTCAGATCATGCTAATATCAGATTTTAGGGTCAAAATACATTGGCATAGCTTCATTTGATACTTCTTTCAGCATCCTGGGTTTGTAAACAGCTCTGGTACACGTGATTTTGTAGTATACCTCCTATTTTTCAAATTTTTCTCCCTTTCCTTATGTGTTTTATTAATTCTCATGAATAAGCAAAATTCAACGATTTGAATAATAGGTATTTAGGTTAAATTGCTAGCTCTATGCATTGCTATGAGACCAATAATAGTATTCTAGAGCATATGACTATTTTTGTAGGTACACCCTATTCTTTAGAATCACACTGCACTAGGGATGGGTGTTGAAACTATGAAAGTTTATATCATGCAAATACGCAAATGTGTAAATTGTTGCGGATAATATTTTATGCCTTTAAGGTGGTCCCTCTAACCACACTGGCAGCCATAAGAATTGATTTCAGGGACGCAAGATAGATCTTGTAACCCATCCAAAACCTTGCAATGACCATAGTTTTCCCTCTCTTTTTTTCCTTCTAGATTTTCGACATTTTTATTAATATTCATGAATATGCAGATGAGATTATATTCATATAGGCCCATGATATCAATAAATTTGTGATTTGATTTTACTGGGTCAATAACAAAGTGACACAATGATAGTTTGGGCCTGAAATTAGTTTACTTCTGGGGTTTTAACGATTTTTCTGTCTTTTTTTTACAGTTTTCATTAAATTTCATGAATATGCAACGAAGATAATTTACATTATTTATCATATAATAAAAGGGTTATGTCTTACCGTTCAACTGAGACCAGAATCAGTGGTCTAGGATAAGTAATAGTGGAGACATGGACAATTTTGCATGTACACCCCGTGTTCAAGAATAATGTTAACGGTTGCCATGGAAACTATGCGGTTTTTGTTTTCATAGTGCAAACGAGTTTATCTTTAAAATCAAAACTTCTTTGCATTTCTAAAGTCCCAAAGAACAATGCTGTAATGTTGTAAATTAAAAAAAAAGAAAACTTAAACAAAAGCACAACCGCCAACGACTACCACTGGAGGGTGGGGTAACATTACCCCATACTAGAGGCAATTTTCCATCTAATATACTGTTTAAACATATAGTTTTCTATTTGATAATAATCTTACGCTATTGATTGAGTGTAAAGTTTAATTCTAAAAAGATATTTGTTCAGAAAAATATCAAAACAGGAGCACCAGGCGCATTTTCCTCTGATTGCTGCCTATTATAAAAACTACGTTGGGTAGGTGTAAAGATTTCGTCCTAGGTAAAAACTGCTACCACAATTTGACCGTACGACGTGCCTAGAAATGTTGTAGAAGGTTCAATTATTTCATATCCACCGTCAAACCTTTTCTGGGAGGTAAGTTGTGCCAGGTCAAAAACTAAGGCTCGTACAGAAAACAGCCCCTGGTCTATATACAACCAAATTAAAGTCTGGTTATGCCATTTTTATGTTTTGGAGCAATAAAATCAAACTACCAGGAAATCAATTTGTGCGCGGAACGAACTTTCTTATCTATCCACCTGTTCTTCTATCAATCCTCCAATCTATCTATCTATCTATCTATCTATCTATCTATCTATCTATCTATCTATCTATCTATCTATCTATCTATCTATCTATCTATCTATCTATCTATCTATCTATCGTCTTTGAACGGTCTTTCTGTTTCCCAGTTTAGTTTTATCTATCTATCATGTATTGTTATATATTGATTGACATAGATAGATAGATAGATAGATAGATAGATAGATAGATAGATAGATAGATAGATAGATAGATAATCCTAGGTGTAACTATTTCAAATGATTTGAAGTGTGGCTGGTTCTGGAAACTGTCTGTCGATCTATCTATCTATCTATCTATCTATCTATCTATCTATCTATCTATCTATCTATAATTGATATGATTAGTATTAAAACTCGGCATTAAGTCGAAAACTATTTTAAAATGGTATAAAGTCGAGACAATTCTAAAGCTACAGAGGAGATAGATAGTTTATCTATCTATCATGGAGATAGAT
This sequence comes from Rugalucina vietnamica, assembly GCA_964017185.1. Taxonomy (NCBI): domain Eukaryota; kingdom Metazoa; phylum Mollusca; class Bivalvia; order Lucinida; family Lucinidae; genus Rugalucina; species Rugalucina vietnamica. Next base: position 52,140,371 of record OZ024877.1, read on the forward strand.
AGATAGATAGATAGATAGATAGATAGATAGATAGATAGATAGATAGATAGATAGATAGATAGATAGATAATCCTATGTGTAACTTTTTCAAATGATTTGAAGTGTGACTGGTTCTGGAATACACATAGTGTATGTATTATAGGTCGCTTCTTGTTTGTCATACTAGAGCTATTGGCAAGGTGGAGATTATAGCCAGCTGATTTGTCACAGTTTCTATGTGTGGCTATGTAATGGAATCAAAGTAAACAAACTCATTTTGTCTCTCTGGTGTCTAAATCTTTATGTACAGTCATAAGCAGTATTATGCTAAAAACTACAAATGCTAAAGACAACACATAAATAGCCTACCATATATTTTGCTATTTAGTATACTCAAAGCCAAAAGTAACTTAAAACTGTTTCTGTAGATAGTTTTTGTAATATTAATGTATTGAAGTCCGATCAATTACACATCAATTACAAAGGACATCTATGGATAAGATGTAAAACGTCCCTAAATCTCAGATTTGGGAGGATGAAATTTTCATGTTATGCCTATGGGGCTGAATTTAGCATTTATTTGAGAAGAAATATATACACTTTGGTTTACAAAACATTTTGGCTGATTTAACAGAATCCAGACAATGCAATATTTTGGCTGATTTAACAGAATCCAGACAATGCAACCCAACCCATATTTGGCAAAATTGAACCATTAGACTTTGAATTGATTTGCACTTGTTTGTCAACAGCAATTTTCAAGCAAACAAATATGGGCGTGTTTGTCATATGCATACTGAACAATGTCCACACATTGATTGTTTATTGTTTTGTATTTTTAAAAAGGTACAAATAGGCAAAGATCAGGAAAAGGCGCAATCAGCAAAAGATTCCCACTCCAAAAACCCGAGGTGGGAAAAAACCAAACTAACAATCAGGTACCTATACCATGAAAACATTTCGTAAGCCGAATGAGCAGCTATTTTCCCAATAGGTGGCCACTCAGTTACCTTAACTAAAAATATGAAAACATACATAAGGCGCCAACAGCACAAAAATATTAAACACCAAGACATAAAACAAAAAGAACCACCACAGAAGTATCGACTTGGAACGATCAGTAACAAAAAGTTACTGGCGGGCTGAAATCGATTTTACACGGCCGTAACCTCACCCTCAGCTTCTGCAGTGGTTCATAACATTTAGTTAGTTCTTCGGTCCTCGTGGTGAATCTCTAACTAGTCAATGAATCATCAAGAACAAACAAATAAATCATGATAAACATCCTGATGAATCAAAAACCAGGACTCACAGATTGAGTAAGCTGCCCGACGCTGGAGATCCCTGGGCGCCGTTTATTTTGAAAGAAAAGTTAGCATAGTGCATAAGATCTTAAATTTACAATCTTATAGTTTATTTCTAGGTGTGTCCCCCCCCCCGGGACCCAGCATGTCCTTTCGACAGTTCATGTGTTTTTCACATTCACACATCATATCAAAGTGGCATCCTGGGTCTAGGGGTGGAACATGGTGAGCAAGGAGAAAATGTATTATTTCCAGAAATTTTCCATGAACTAAAATAAGCACAGTTGTTATGGTCAATTTTAAAGACATCAACTGTAGAATTGTAAACATTCATGGTCATATTTGTTGTCAAACCGGTGTCAGAGTGAGTATAATTAGTTTATGTCGACGTATAAATAGAGTACAGTACATGTTCAAAAGTAAGTTTGCTTTCAACCTATGTGTATTGCATTAATTCTAAGAAATGTGAATTCCCAAACTAATGTTAAAGTGATGTCCCGGCTCCCATTTCTCATTGTCTATATCAAAATCTTACAACTTGACATGTACTAATTTAATTTCTATAGCTCATTTAATCATCTGCCAAGGTAATTACAGTCCTGTTTATTGCTCTTATCAGCAATCTCTCACAGCAGACGTTATTTTGATCTCGATGGTCTAACTGATTGAAACAGCTGGATTTCAAGACCCTGGCTACCTGGATTCTGAATGCTACAGGGGAAGAATACTGTGAATCCCAGAGATTAATTGCAATTAGCTGACTATTAAAGTGCAGTGTTCAGTGTCCTGAGAAAACCTTCTTTACAAATACAAATATGCGAAAGACTTGTGCATAGCAGTAGTAAGGTGCAGATCAGTTGCATATATTGATCAGTGCCTTTGATTTGAAAGTGAAATTTTAATTATGATACAATTGTTGCGTACTTGATTTAACAGCTTAGTTTTCTTGGGACCTGGCCTGAACCAGCGGCTGTAGATTTCCTCTAATCATATAGAATATTTAACATATCATTGTTTTACATGAAATTAAAAAAGGCTTTGGAATAATTTCTACATGATAAGTACCGCAAATATATTTAACATGTTTAAGTGACGGGCATCAAAGAGGAAAAAAGAACTTCAACAAGGATAAATAAATAAATAAATAAATAAATAAATAAATAAATAAATAATACTTAATGAGTAAAAACAATGTGTAGACCAGCCTCTTTGCCTATTTACCATATACCTTTATGAATACGCGAAACATGTGCATGTACCTGTTACGTGCCTACTGCAAATAATTCAAATATACTTTCACATAGCCAGGCTGGTTTGTGTCTTGCCTTGTTGAAACATTGGCTATTGGTTATTGAATTGATACACTGGAGCAGTCCAGTCCTTGTGTACCTTTTTAACTCTGTTTATTTCCTTCGATCAACTGATTTTATATTGGAAAACCAATGTGCTGCCCAAGAAGATTTTATCAGATTATTCTGGAGATAAATGGCTGCCTGCTAAGGCATGTGAAAGTAATAAATTAATAGGCTAATTAAGCCAGTTAGAGAAAAACCTTTTGGACTGTTTGATTCCTGATGCATTTAACTAGCATTATAATCATAGGAAAAAAAGTGGTGAATATTCACTTTAAGATTGACATAAATTATGTCATTGACATTCAAAATATGCAAGAACACAATAATAATAAAGAACTAGGCAGTTTCGTCTTTGAAAGTGACATATTTGTCAATTAGGGAGTATTCCAATCTAAAGCATAGATGTCCTTTTAAGGGAATGCTGTCACACGCCCCTATGAAACATATAAGGGGTAAAAAATCACATCACTTTTGATGTGTTACTGTAGTTTTATCAATTACCAATTTTAAAGTTTGAAGAGATGTTATTGTATTGCTTATTTAAGTTCAAATTAACTCGAATGTCCCTGCTCGAACAACGAACTGGAGTGATGTTTTCATGTCCAAGGCCCATTTTGCAACATTAACAATGGTTTCAATGGAAAATCCCATAACAAATTGTTTGCCGTTTTTCTTTCGAACCGATGGGATTTGTTTCACCAGCCAATGTTGGGACACATTTCAATTGAGGTCCCAACAATTCGCAATGCAAAACAGTTCGATACGATTGAAGGAAAAACTTTCAGAAATGGTTAAACTTTACAATTGGTTTATTTCAAAGGGAGTTAATTTCGATGCTTAGCAATTTTAACAGCCTACAAAATCCTCACCAAATGTCGGATCGAAAATGTCTGGCAGTACTTTGAAGGACAATAAGACTAGTGGTCCTTGGTACAGTGTGTTCAAATCTTCTATCTTTGATTTGGTGGGAAAATGTCAATTTTGTGCATTAAATAAAAGCACAGATAACTCACATATGGATTACGTTACATCGACCGCTTTACACTCATAATGCTCGGACACGTCTAGGAGACACACTGCAATAGATACTTTGTTACATTCAAAACGAATAAAATTATATTTAGAAATAAAAAGTGTAAAGTTACTTTTGGTGTTGAGTATATAAATGCTCCTAATAAAGCAATATTAAGCCTATAAACATCTAGAACACCCACAACTTATAAATTCATAAGCTGAAATTGGTAATATCTCGTTCACTTGCCGGTGAAATGTATATCCCCTTAAACAACAAAGGGTGTACCTATACTTATCCGCAAAAGAAACACGAAAATATTAAAACCCCATTTTCTTGAAAAGAATCATTTTGATGGAATTTTCAGTGATACCTTGTGTGCGCAACATTTTGAAGGGTTTATACCATATATGGGCATGGCTGCCATCTTGGTCAGTGACCTTGATTATTTATATACACATTATTCCCCCATTCTATAGATGCTTCACATGAAATTTGGCTTTGATTGGCCAAGCGGTTTCAGAGAAGATGTTTGAATATTATGGTAATATACATGTATAATGCCCCGGGGATGAGTGAACGAATTACAAGAAATGATGAGTTAGGAAACAACTATAAATGAGAAATAAATGGCAAAATTAGCATGGCTAATCAATCTCGTTTACAAATCACCAGTAAATATACAATTTGAGAAATTTGTATAAAACTCTTAAGTAGTATACTGAATTACATAAAAGACAAAACTTTTGACAAAACTGATAGGGTAAAAACTAACTGGCGAGCTTCGAAAAAGATAACCAGTACTAAGTCTTGTAACCAATCCTTCTTCAACCCACCAGCTGCAGCCCACTTGAATCAGCGGTAGGGGAAAATTTCTTGTAAAGATGTGCTGGATGAGTGGAACAAACCTGCGTCCTCCTGATCAATGGTCAAAAGCACAAGCAAGCTTCACTGTGAGTGAGCTTGGTCTTGATTTTTATTTTGTCAAACTTATCTTTTACTCTGGAGATTTTCTTTTAATCCCTTTGTCAGGTTGCTCAGGAGCACAAATCCCCAGAATACCCCGATTCCATTGAAAGCCTCGTGTACGTATTTTTATACAGTTGCTGTAAGATTTCAACTGTTTATAAAATTCGATGTCCTGAGCCATCAATGTTTTGAAACCACAATCCATTCGACTTGCAGTAATTTGTTTTTTAAAAAACATTCTGTGATTCATAAACACCCAAAGAATAAAAATTCCTGACCATTTATCTGCCAGAGTATTATATGAGTGGTCAGAAAACTTAGAAAAGAAAAGTATAGGCCATTGACTTATTAATAAGCTGTCTGCTTCAGGATTGTATATTAAAACTCCAAATTTCTCGCTGTCCATGTAAATTGTGGGTATGTCTGCACTCTTATCAGGATGTCTATTATACTGAGTCCAGCCAAACACTATTGACTGGGCTATCACTTGCTCTTGATCCCTTATTTTTTCAGCTTCCTCTTGATCCCTTATTTTTTCAGCTTCATCCTGAACAGTTGGAGTGTTGTCTTCTTCTTCAGAAGTTTCATCATCAGGTTCTGCAGCATTGGATGTTTCAATACCGGATGAAGTCTTTATTCCAACACCATATGATTTTATATCCAATTCACCATGCCAGGTGTTTTCAGAGCCTGAAAATAAACAAGAGGCTCAATAAGCCTGTAGCTAGCCTGAGAAATATCAAGTGTCACCTAGTTCTACAATCTGAATTGGGCAAAAAAAAAACAAGTAGCACAATGAGCAACGATCGCTCCAGAGAGCAACAAGAATTGGCAATAAGCAAGGCTTACTAAATACCTCCTGCAAAGAAAAAGTCAGTCAAAAAAAAACAACAACTGATTTTCAGCTGTTTATGATGCAAACTATAGACACATACAGTGTTATTGTTTACATTAATTGACCTTGACCTCGATGACGTAGAGCGCGTTGCATTGTGGTTGAAATTTTCACTTCCGGGTGGCAAAACAATTTCCGGTTCAATGTTGTTTACATACATTAGTTAGAATGAAAGTGAAATGTGTGGTGCCATTTCAATCAGTGAACGATGATGACCTCTAAATACAATATTACTAATAATTTTTAGCATTTGTATTCATTGATTTGTTTGCTGTTTCATAAATAATTTCATTTTTAACACCTTCTTGAGCGTCTCAAGACACTAAACGATGTTTGAGCCGCGCGAACAAAAATATGTATTACTTAGATAATTTTGATAATTAATTAACAATTTGCGCCAACCACACGTCAGACTAAAAATCATTCAAAATGGAAAAAAATAGAAAAGGTAATAAACAAATAAATAAATAGTTCTTGGTCCTTTTTTCCAACCTTATTTGTACCGAAACTAGAAATAAATGTGCATTCATCTTAGCGCTTTTTCTTCTTCTTTAAATCCATCTTTTACATTTTAATTCTTAAGAACATCAACTCTTGCTCACATTTAAATAATCCCAATGAAATATAACTTGATCCAGTTTAAATACATGTCAAACTATTAAAAGGTTATACAATGATAATAATCATTTTGTCGGAAAGAAGGGCGGTTTCAACTATTGAAGACAGTTTTATGACACACTATCTCAAATTTACGATGCCCATAATCATGATAATCGGCTTCTTTAATTATTATATATGACACCTTCTTCAAAGAAAAGACACATTCTTGGGGTACAATATGAAAGACAATGGGATTAATGAACTCCCCCGGGGCAGCCGGCTTGCTTGTTCAGTCAGTCGATTAATTATCATTACATGTGTTGACGTCGCTTGGATTAGCAAAAGATAATTATGATTCCAGTGTCGTAGATAAAAATGGATACACTCGTCTACACATAAAGTAATTTTAATTTGTAAATTAGATTTATTTCATTGAATGGATTGAATGGAAATAATGCAAACTTGTGTTGTTTTTTTTTTTTGTTTTTGTTTTTCACCGCATGCAAAACAAACTTAGATTCTGTGTTCTTTAGAGAGAGAGAGAGAGAGAGAGAGAGAGAGAGAGCAAATGACGGCTTATAGATATTCCCGTTTCCTTTTGTATTTATTAAACTTAAAAAAAAATGATTCAAGCACGGAAATTATTGAACATTGATTTATGATTTATACCGTGGGAATATTTCATCTTTAGACTGAGATGCAAACCTTTTAAATTCATAATTTCTAATCCCGCACGGGAAGAAACGCTAAATACTTTAAGTTATATAAAATATAATATAATACTAAATTAGAAACCAGCATCAATTAATGAACAAACATCTTTGGAAATTAATTTGTTACGATTAAGTAATATTTCAACATTATTTTACACTTTTTACAGTTCATTACGAATTCATTGACTTGAGGTCGCTTTTTTGCCACCCGGAAGTGAGAAAAGGTCATGTGATAGTCACATGACTTACCTGTATTTTATAGACCACGTGGTTTGTGACGTATTGTTTGTACCTGTGTATAAATGAGCCACTTCGTGGGAAAACCAACAATGTGGTTTCTGAACAGGTCTGACACAAACCGGCCAGTATGAGCACATAAGACCGCTAGAGGCTCGAAATTTTGGATTTAGAAAAAAGAGGAATGTAAAAATTAAAAATATGAATGTGCTTGCAAAATCTGTTTAAATTCCATCAAGGACTTGTGAAATTATTGCAGAAATAAAATATATAGTAGCTTGCAAAAGGCAGAAATACAAAGGGCAGTAACTCTGAAAGAACTGGACCCCGTTCCTAACATTCATGCTGATATTAAGTGTCTCCCCATTGTGTATACAAAGTGACAAAATGTTCCTATGCAAACTGTCAGAGGAGTTAAGGGCAATAGCTCTAAAAGAACTGGACCCCATGTTGAAAACATGCACAATAATTGTCTAAGTTTACAAATTTAAGCTGCCATTTGTCAAAAATTATTTTTTCACAATAAAACTTCATCATGTGAATGTCTAACATGTCTTAATTGCGAAGGTAAAGTATCAGATCACTACATCAAAAGCTGTGGTAGGAGTTGATCGACCCGTATCTGCACACCTTAGAATGAATGTTCCCCTTATCCATGGCTGCTGCACATAAAATTTCACTTTGATTGGCCAAGCAGTTTCAGAGAAGAAGATCTTTGAAAAGTGTGTATGAATGACGGACAGGCCAAGGTCAAGAGATGACCTTGACCTAAATTAATCACATACCTTCATTGCCTCAATTATTTGTTTTGCATCTACCACTTTTCAGGTCTCAGGCTGCAATAGTTTTCAAAAAAATCCATAGTTTTCAATTTTTCCCATGTAAAAGCCTATGTTTCGAAAATTGACCTTGCTGTAAAATAGGTCAAGGTCATCCTAGAGTCATCATTTTATCAAACTATGATGGGCTGGAGTCCCAAATGCTACAAACCAAGTTTCGTGAAAATCAGCCTGCCGGTTCTGGAGAAGATTTTTGAGTGGTTTTTACCATAGATGGGCGTGGTGGCCATCTTGGTCATGTGACCTGGATTTCACTATCAAACTTTCGTTACCCCTAACCATGCATGCTCAACATAAAATTTCAGTTTGATTGGCCATGCAGTTTCAGAGAAGATCTTTGAAAAGTGTGTATGGATGACGGACAGGCAAAGGTCAAGTGATGACCTTGATCTAAATTAATCACATACCTTCATTGACTTCATTAGCTGTTTTGCATCTACATGTACCACTTTTCAGGTCTCAGGCTGCAATAGTTTTCAAAAAATCCATAGTTTTCACTTTTTCCCCATGTAAAAGCTTATGTTTTCAAAATTGACCTTGCTGTAAAAAGGTCAAGGTCATCGTAGGGTCATCATTTTATCAAACTATGATGTGCTGGAGTCCCTATTGCTACATACCAAGTTTTGTGAAAATCGGCCAGCCGGTTCTGGAGAAGATTTTTTAGTGGTTTTTATCATATATGGGCGTGGCAGCCATCTTGGTCATGTGACCTGGATTTTGCGATCAAACTTTCATAACCCCTACCCATGGATGCTCCACATAAAATTTCAGTTTGATTGGCAATGCAGTTTCAGAAAAGAAGATCTTTGGAAAGTGTGTATGGACGGCAGACCGGTCAAGGTCAAGAGATGACCTTGACCTAAATTAACCACATACTTTCATTAGTTGTTTTGCTTCTACCACTTTTCAGGTCTCAGGCTGCTATAGTTTTCAAAAAATCCATAATTTTCACTTTTTCCCCATGTAAAAGCCTATGTTTCCAAAATTGACCTTGTTGTAAAACAGGTCAAAGTCATCCTACGGTCATAATTTGAACTTTTATACAAAGTTTGAAGAAAATTGGTTGATAAAGACACAAAACAGAGGCAGGAAACGAAATTTTAAAGTAAATCATGGGCCATAATTCTGAACTTATTCACGAAATTTATTCATTTTCAATCCCAAACCACTCCTTCCTGATATGAACTCCGATACAAAAATTGAAGAAAATCAGTCAATAAATGCTCAAGATAGAGTCCGGAAACAAAATTTTAACGTAAATCAATGGCCATAACTCTGTATTTATTTGACGAAATTTACCCATCCTCAATCCAAAATCACTCCTTCATGGTATGAACTCCTATAACAAAGTTTGAAGAAAATCAGTCAATAAATGCTCAAGATAGAGCCCGGGCTCAAGATAGAGCCCGGAAACAAACTTTTAACGTAAATCAAGGGCCATAACTCTGTACTTATTAGATGAAACTTACCCATCTTCAATCCCAGACCACTCCTACTTGGTATGAACTCCTATACAAAGTTTGAAGAAAATCGGTTAATAAATGCTAAAGATAGAGCCCGGAAATGAAATTTTAACGTAAATCAAGGGCCATAACTCTGTACATATTTGAAGAAATTTACCCATCTTCGATCCCAGACCACTCCTTCTTGATATGAACTCCTATACAAAGTTTGAAGAAAATCGGACAATAAATGCTCAAGATAGAGCCCGAATAAAATTTTTTAACGTAAATCAAGGGCCATAACTCTGTACTTATTTGACGAAACTTACCCATCTTCAATCACAGACCACTCCTTCATGGTATGAACTCCTATACAAAGTTTGAAGAAAATGAGTCAATAAATACTCAAGATAGAGCCCGGAAATGAAATTTTAACGTAAATAAAGGGCCATAACTCTGTACTTATTTGACGAAATTTACCCATCTTCAATCCAAAACCACTGCTTCCTGATATGAACTCCTATACAAAGTTAAACTTTGATGAAAATCGGTCAATAAATGCTCAAGATAGGGCCTGGAAACAAAATTTTAACGTAAATCAAGGGCCATAACTCTGTACTTATTTGACGAAATTCACCCATCTTAAATCCCAAACCACTCCTTCCTGATATGAACTCCTATACAAAGTTTGAAGAAAATCGGTCAATAAAGGCTCAAGATAGAGCGAAATGCTGACGGACAGACAGACGGATGGACCGACGGACACTCGAAGGCAAATTTTTTTTGGAGGGTATAACATAATATCCCGCACTTTTTTAAGTGGCGGGGTATAAAAATCCATAGTTTTCACTTTTTCCCATGTAAAAGCCTATGTTTCGAATATTGACCTTGCTGTAAAATAGGTCGTCATCCTTGGGACATCATTTTATCAAACTATGATGGGCTGGAGTCCCAAATGCTACATACCAAGTTTCATGAAAATCAGCCTGCTGGTTTGGGAGAAGATTTTTGAGTGGTTTTTACCATATATGGGCGTGGCGGCCATCTTGGTCATGTGACATGGATTTCCCTATCAAACTTTCGTTACCCCCACCCATGCATGCTCCACATAAAATTTCAGTTTGATTGGCCATGCAGTTTCAGAGAAGAAGATCTTTGAAAAGTGTGTATGGACGGCAGACCGGTCAAGGTCAAGAGATGACCTTGACCTAAATTAATCACATACTTTCATTACTTGTTTTGCTTCTACCACTTTTCAGGTCTCTGGCTGCAATGGTTTTCAAACAAGTAGCCCAAGGGCAACGATCGCTCACCTGAGAGTCAATAAGTATTGTCACTGGACAAAGTGATTTATTTTTATATTTTTTTTTTACCATAAATGGGTATAACTGCTATCTTGGTCATGTTTCAGGTCTATGGCTGCAATAGTTACCATAGGATCATTAGTCCTGTAAATGCTTACCTGAGACCTAGTTGTCACTTTTCCCCATGTTTCCATGTTCGCCTTTGCTTCCAAAATTGACCTTGACCTAAATTAATCACATACCTTCATCTACTCTATTATTTGTTTGCATCTACCATTTTTCCAGTCTCTGGCTACAATAGTTTTCGAATTATCCCTTGTTTTCACTTTTTCCCATGTAAAAGCCTATGTTTTCAAAATTGAAATTGCTGTAAAATAGGTCAAGGTCATCCTAGGGTCATAATTTGATCAAACTATGATGGGCTGGAGTCCCAAATGCTACATACCAAGTTTCATGAAAATTGGCCTGCCAGTTCAGGAGAAGATTTTTGAGTTGTTATTACAATATATGGGCCTGGCGGCCATCTTGGTCATGTGACCTGGTTTTCAGCAATCAAACTTTTGTTCCCCCTACCCATGGATGATGCACATAAAATTTCACTTTGATTGGCCATGCAGTTTCAGAGAAGAAGACCTTAGAAAAGTGTGTATGGATGACGGACAGGCAAAGGTCAAGAGATGACCTTGACCTAAATTAATAACATACTTTCATTAGTTGTTTTGCATCTATCACTTTTGAGGCCTCAGGCTGCAATAGTTTTCGAAAAATGCATAATTTTCACTTTTTCCCAAATGCTTCATACAAAGTTTCATGAAAATTGGCCTGCCAGTTCAGAAGAAGATTTTTAGTTGTTATTACAATATATAGGCGTGGTGGCCATCTTGGTCATGTGACCTGGATTTTGCGATCAAACTTTCATTATCTCTACCCATGGATGCTCCACATAAAATTTCGGTTTGATTAGCCATGCAGTTTCGGAGAAGATCTTTGAAAAGTGTGTATGGACGACAGACTGGTCAAGGTCAAGAGATGACCTTGACCTAATTCATTAATAACATACTTTCATTAGTTATTTTGCATCTATCACTTTTCAGGCCTCAGGCTGCGATAGTTTTCGAAAAATGCATAATTTTTACTTTTTCCCATGTAAAAGCCTATGGTTACAAAATTGATCTTGCCGTAAAATGGGTCAAGGTCATCCTAGAGTCATCATTTGATCAAACTATGATGGGCTGTAGTCCCAAATGCTACATACCAAGTTTCGTAAAAATCGGCCTTCAGGTTCATGAGAAGATTTTTGAGTGGTTTTTACCATATATGGGCGTGGCGGCCATCTTGGTCATGTGACCTGGATTCCACAATCAAACATTCATCACCCCAACCCATGGATGCTCCACATAAAATTTCAGTTTGATTGGCCAAGCGGTTTCAGAGGAGAAGATCTTTGAAAAGTGTGTATGGACGACAGACTGGCCAAGGTCAAGAGATGACCTTGACCTAAATTAATCACATACCTTTATCTACTCCATAAGTTGTTTTCATCTACCACTTTTCAGGCCTCAGGCTCCAATAGTTTTCAAAAAATCCATAGTTTTCACTTTTTCCCATGTAAAAGCCTATGTTTCCAAAATTGACCTTGCCGTAAAATAGGTCAAGGTCAACCCAGGGTCATCAGTTTAGCAAATTATGATGGGGTGGAGTCCTAGATGCTACATACCACGTTTCATGGAAATCAGCTCACCGGTTCTGGAGAAGATTTTTGAAGGGTTTTTACCATATATGGACGTGGCGGCCATCTTGGTCATGTGACCAAAATATCGCGAACAAAATTTCAATGCCACTACCCAAGGAGGCTACACATAAAATTTCAACTTAATACTAAGCTAGATCTTGTCAATGTGGATGTGCATACAAATTTTGGTCAGACTCTGTCAATGTGTTCTCAAGATAATGAGCGGAAACGAAAGTCTGATGCAATCATGGGCCGTTACTCCGTCTAAATTTTGCGAAAAATGTTTTGCAACAATCCCAAGCTAGATCTTGTCAATGTTGATGTGCATACAAAATTTGGTCAGATTCTGTCGATTGGTTCTCAAGATATTGAGCGGAAACGAAATTCTGACTTAAATCAAGGGCAGTAACTCCATCGAAATTTTGCGAAAAACGACGGGCAACAATCCCAAGCTTGATCTTGTCAATGTTGATGTGCAAACAAAATTTGGTCAGATTCTGTCAATTCGTTCTCAAGATATTGAGTGGAAACAAAATTTTGACGTCAGTCAAGGGCCGTAACTCAGTCAAAATTTTGCGAAAATGACAGGCAACAATCCCAAGCTTGATCTTGTCAATGTCGATGTGCTGCAAAATATGGTCAGATTCTATCAATTCGTTCTCAAGATATTGAGCGGAAACCAAATTCTGACGTCAATCAAGGGCAGTAACACCGTCAAAATTTTGCAAAAAATGACAGGCAACAATCCCAAGCTAGATCTAATCAATGTTGTTGTGCATACAAAATATGGTCTAATTCTGTCAATTTGTTCTCAAGATGTTGAGCGGAAACGAAATTCTGACGTCAATTAAAGGCTGTAACTCTGTCAAAATTTTGCGAAAAATGATGGGCAACAGTCCCAAGCTATGCCTTGTCAATGTTGATGTGCATACAAAATTTGGTCAGATTCTGCTAATTCGTTCTCAAGATAATGAGCTGAAACCAAATATTCATGGAAAAACGGAGAGACAGAATGACAGGGTGAATCCAGTATACGGGTAGCCCCCGCTCTTTCCAAAGCCGGGCTATACTAATCAGTATTCTGCCCATTTGCCAATTTCCTGCTGGCTTTTACCTTCAAATGACATTTTAACAGTTTTCCCCATTTAAATACATGGCCATAAACTGGGTCAAGGTCATCACAGGGTCATGATTTATATATACATTGTAGTACTTAAGCCATAGATGCATCACACAAAGTTTCTTCGAAATTGGTCGACTGGATCCTGAGAAGATTTTTTTGAAGGGTTTATACCATATATGGGCATGGCGGCCATCTTGGTCATGTGACCTTGATTATTTATATACACATTGATTCCCCCCTTCTATAGATGCTTTACATGAAATTTGGCTTTAGCCAAGCAGTTTCAGAGGAGAAGATGTTTGAATATTATGGTAATATACATGTATAATATGCCCCGGGGTTGGGGCAGATGAGACCCTGGGGTCCAATTTTTTTCAGAATCATTAATATTCAGTCCTACTGCCCTTTTCCTGCAAGACTTTCACTTTAAATGACATTTTTAAAAGTTTTCCCCCATTCAAATGCAATGGCAACCTGTGTTGACTTTGCCGTAAAATAGGTCAAGCTAAAGGTCATTTTTATAAACACATTGTAGTACTTCAGTCCCCGATGCTTCATGCCAATTTCACTGAAATCAGTCCATTGGTTCCTGAGAAGAAGAATTTTGATGCTACATACCAAGTTTCATTGAAATTGGTCCACCGATTCAAGAGAAGTTGATTTTTAAAGCATTTTACCACATATATGGGCATGGCAGCCATCTTGGTCATGTGACCTGGACCATTTATATAAACTTTGGTTCCCCCTTATAAGGATACCACATATAAATTTTGGCTTTGATTGGTGAAGTGATTCCTAAGAAAATTAAGTTTTAAATTTAATATGTAAATTTGGCCAAGGTCAAGAGATGACCTTGACCTTGAATACTCATTTGACTTCATTAAATCAATAAGTTATATGTATCTAGTATCTACCAACTTTCAGGTCACAGGCCACAAAACTTCCTGAAAAATCCAATGTTTTCACTTTTTTCCATTGAAAAGCCTATGTGACCAAAGTTGACCTTGCCGTAAAGTCTGCCAAGGTCTACCCAAGGTCATGATTTATATAAATTATGATGGAACAGAGTCCCTGATGCTACATACCAAGTTTCATTGAAATCAGTCCACTAGTTCCAGAGAAGACGATTTTTTAAGGTACTTACCATATAAAGGCATGACGGTCACTTGGTCATGTGACCTGGACTATTTATACAAACTTTAGTTCCCCCTTCCTAAGGATGCTCCACATGAAGTTTGGCATTAATTGGTCAAGGGGTTTCAGAGGAGAAGACCTTTGAAAAGTGTGAACGACAACAACGACGAACGACGGAGCATGGCCATCCTATAAGCTCACCTTTAGGCTCAGTTGAGCTCGTCTTGAAATGTTAGTGCTCTTAAAGTGGTTTATGTCTGTAAATCTCGTATATTTACAGTTAAATAAGCATGATTTTTGATATATATATATATATATATTAGCAACATCTGTAAGGAAAAATAATGAAATTTGGGAAATTTTCTTTCAAAATTGGGAATCATACATACTTTCTGGGAACGGGTCCCATTAACGGACCGAGATATACAGGCTGAAAAATCTCTGGTACTGTTTGTTACCTTGACGATGGCTCAACATCACGCTGGTGTTATACATCAAAATTTATGGATGATCACTTCTATATTTGGATCACAACTTGTAACATCAAGGTTAAGTCTTTCAAATACATACAAGAGCACAATATGAAGACATATGCACAATATGAAGACATATTTACCTATGTACATCTCAGGTGTGTAATCAAGTTTTTCTTTGCATCCACAAGGACATGCCATTTGACTTCTTTTCAACGTGGTTTGTGCAATTCCTTGAAGTTTCTTGACAAGATGTATACCAATTCCGACCAGAATCTGATCTTCACTCAGCCTTTTTTTCTCAGGCAAACTAGGATCTGTCAATTTCTGGATTTTTTCTAATGATGCTAAATTGTCCTCTGTCACTGCATTATTCAACCTATGCAGAGCCGATAAAAATTCTTCGTTTCCGGTCGTGACCTGAAAACAACATAATCACTAGAAAAGTCAATAAGCAAGGCTTATTAGATATGCCCCCAACTCCCCCCCCCCCAGCCCCCCAGCCCCCGAGTTACTGTTTCAGGGCTTTTTCTCACCTTTTTGGGGAATTTTTGGTACCGATGAAATTGGGAAAAAAGGCGCGATTTTTCAGTAAATTGGGAAAAAATAGTGTGATTTTTAGCCAAATTGGGAATTTAATAAAACTACATAAGTTGATATAAATAAAACACTAGTAAGTAAAAATACTTATTGAATACACTAGATCAAGCTTTATCTAAAAGGGAGCGCGGTGGCGTTGTGGTAGAGCGTCGGACTCCGAATCGAGAGGTCCTGGGTTCGATCCCCACAGGCGTCATCGTGTTGTGTCCTTGAGCAAGACACATTAACTCCCAACAGTACTGGTTAAGACCCAGGAAGCGTTGGCTCCGTCCCGACATGACTGAAAAATTGTTGACAGGGACAGGGTTCCCACAAACTTCATTAAGTAAAATTCCCTGACTTTTCCATGACTTTTCCCTGACCAATTTCCAAAGTTCCCTGACCAAAATCATCGGCGTTTTCAAGTGTATGTGGTCATTTTATCAAATGTTGACCTCCTTCCACCCCTTCAGCCAACCCTTACCACCTTCATCATATTCAGAATGAATGGTTAAAATCTACTGAGTATGTATTGATCATTTTTTTTGTCTTGTTTTGTTTTATAGACTTGAGTCCAGTGATTTAAAAGGTCATCCCTCTCGTATCATATCATAATTCGCCTCGCCATAATTCGTTTGGGTCGCCTTTTTTGAATATGGGAGTGATTATTCCGTCTTCCCAGGAACGTGGGTATTTGCCAGTATTATAGATCCTATTATATATCTTAATTAAAAACGGAAAAAAATGAACTCATATGATGCTTTAATAATTTCGGACAGTATATTGTCGATTCCTGGACTTTTATTATTTTTTTTTGTGTGTGAAAATATCGCTCAGGCTGAATGGAGTTCCTCGTATATAAATTCCGCGTCCAATTCTTCACATACGTTATTTTGATTTACATCTGGATGCGAATCTCTGTTCTGTCGGAAGTTCGCTCAACATGTTTTTAAAATGGTCATGCAAGTCTTGAACATTTAAGTCATTCGCTTTAACGTTTTGCTTTTTATATGATTTTTTATATTTTTTTTTTCCAGAATTTGCGCAGTTCACTTTTCGCCATATCATTCATACGGTTGCCTTCGCGTAATCGAAAAGTTTTTAGTGCCTTTTTCTTAACTGGGTTGTACTTCGTGCGCGCTCGTGTGAAATTAACGCGAGATGTGATGTTTTTGTCATGAGTAGATATATTTCGTGCGGTCGTGAAATCACGCTTAGCGGCCCGGCAGGTATCGTCAAACCATTCCTTTTTTTTTTTTTTGCTTTTTTGATTTTGAATTTAGACGGCTTCGCGTTTTGCCAAACACGTCAAATGCTTTGTCGTGCAAGAACTGCGAAAATGACAGTATCATCGAGCGTCTGGTGTCATTTGTTTCAAATACGTTAACTACTATTTGAGCCGTCTCATGAGAAAACCAACAATCTGCATATGCGAAAACAAAGATGCAGATCAGCTTCGCGCTAACCGCGAAGCTGATCAGCGCCTTTGTTTTCGCTACTCGGATAGTACAATTCCTCCTCTACTCCAAAATTTCAAGCTTCGAGCCTGCTTCTGTAGCTGTACAGGCTGGTTTGTGTCAGACCTGTTCGGAAACCACATTGTTGGTTTTCCCATGAGGCGGCTCAATTTTGATAATAAAGAGTGAAAAGCTGTCCCAAACGAGTTTTCGACTTATTCCGTTATCGTCGCAATCATGGCGCTCAGAATTCAGTGTGATATATAGACTGTATGCTATAGGAGCGTGATCTGAAAATTCGTTAAAATTCAATATTTCAAAATGTGATAATGTCTCAAAATCAGAATAATTTAAGAGTAAAATAATCGACAGTACAATTTTATTTTATATTTTGTAAGGTATTCTAATCTCCATTTTTGTTTTATTTATCTATTTATTTATTTGAGATACTTCTCAATCAGTAGGTTGCTTTTTGTGCCTTTTTATGACAACTTTGGTAAAGTTGGAAGGGCATGTAGCCTCTGGCTGGGTCTGTTGGTGACTTGGTCACTTCTTAAATCTTCGAATGGTGAATGCTAGAGTTTTGAAATTTTAAATAGACTTATAGCTGATCATGGCTAGTTCCAGGAAACTTGGGCGCAGACCCCACTACCCTGAATTACCAGATGTTCTAGTTTTTGACCTCTAGCCCCACCCCCACACATGGACCCAAGAGTCTGACACTTACAGGGTACCTACTATCTAAGAATGCTTTCTGACAAGACTTTGTGGATGTCAAGATACAGACTAACAGAAAACTTATCATGGCATCTATCAAATTCTACAGGTGTGCTGGATTTTGACCTCTAGCTGCACCTTTGGGGAAGGCACCCAGGATTGGTGCCATGAAACAAAAACAAACCCTACAGGGTATATATGATCTATATAGGAGTACATTCCTATGACCGTTTACTAAGATATGAACTTAGAGAAGAAACATTAACATTGTAAATAGCACATTTTAAAGGTGACCAAGATTTTGACCTCCAGCCCTGGCATGGACCCTCGGATCCGAGCTCATGGAAACAAAGCAAACCCTATAAGATATACACCACTAAAGAAACTTTAACCAAAACTTTGACATAAATTCTACAAACGTTCCGGAATTACAAATAAACATGCAAGCTAACTAATATACGAACGGACGAACGGAAAAGCAAAAGCTATATACCCGTTGGCATAAATGCCGGGGGTATAATGACATTTTGAGACAACCGAAAATTACCAGTACTGCAATAGTAAAATTTCTGACAGGCACACCAAGGAATATGTTAGTCTGATGGGTGAAAAATTCCAGTCCCTGATAGTCTGTGGATAGAAACTGCTTTTGAAATCTCTTTTGCTAGCTAAACGTATCTGCAATGCCAATGAGTGTTGATTTCTACAATGCATATATTCTTGTGTATTCTGGCTTTAATCTTCAGACCTTTTCATTACAATTTTTCTCCTTTTCTTAAGAGATTCCCTTTAAAAGTGTCCCAGAATGCCAGCCATACTTCGATTTGTATCCGAATAAAGTCTTTTATCAACATTTTCAGTATGTGCATTCTTTTAAAATTATTATTAATTATCTCAAATAAATAGGTATTAAATAAAAGAAAATGTAGATAAAACTAGAGGACCATTGGTCCTGTAGCTCACCTGAGAGATTATCACATTGTAAGCTCATGAGATTTAAATTAATTGAGAATCGACCAATGAAAGTCTATGCATGGACACTATTGACCCCCGGGGCATGGCCAAATTTGACCCAGGGGCATGACTGGCACAATTTATAATGGGGACTACCAAACATTGCTACATACAAAATATAGAAGCTCTGGGCCTTTTGGTTTCAGAGAAGAAGATTTTTGTTAGTTTTTCCCATTGTAAGTCTATGGAGACTATCTACCCCCGGGGCATGGCCAAATATGACCTCAGGGGCATGGCTGGCACAATTTATGTAGAGGACCATTAGACATTGCCACACACAAAATATCAAAGCTGTGTGCCCTGTGGTTTCAGAGAAGAAGATTTTTGAATTTTTTTCCCATAGCAAGTCTATTGAGACTATCAACCTCCGGGGCCTGGCCAAATTTGACCCCAGGGGCATGAATGGCACAATTTATGTAGAGGACCATTAGCCATTGCTACATACCAAATATCAAAGCTGTGGGCCTAGTGGTTTCAGAGAAGAAGATTTTTTTAGTTTTTCCTATTGTAGGTCTATGGAGAGTATCGACCTCCGGGGCGTGGCCAAATTTGACCCCGGGGACATGATTGGCACAATTTATGTAGAGGACCATTAGCCATTGCCACATACAAAATATCAAAGTGTGGGCCCTGTAGTTTCAGGGAAGAAGATTTTTGAATTTTTTTCCCATAGTAAGTCTATGGAGACTATCAACCCCCGGGGCGTGGCCAAATTTGACCCCAGGGGCATGAATGGCACAATTTATGTAGAGGACCATTAGACATTACTTCATACCAAATATCAAAGCTGTTGGCCTAGTCGTTTCAGAGAAGAAGATTTTTTTAGTTTTTTTCCTATTGTAGGTCTATGGAGACTATCGACCCCCGGGGCGTGGCCAAATTTGACCCCAGGGGCATGATTGGCACAATTTATGTAGAGGACCATTAGCCATTGCCACCTACCAAATATCAAAGCTGTGGGCACTGTGGTTTCAGAGAAGAAGATTTTTGAATTTTTTCCCATAGTAAGTCTATGGAGACTATCAACCCCCGGGGCGTGGCCAAATTTGACCCCAGGGGCATGAATGGCACAATTTATGTAGAGGACCATTAGCCATTGCTACATACCAAATATCAAAGCTGTGGGCCTAGTGGTTTCAGAGAAGAAGATTTTTTTAGTTTTTCCAATTGTAAGTCTATGGAAACTATCCACCCCTGGGGCGTGGCCAAATTTGACCCCAGGGGCATGGCTGGCACAATTTATGTAGAGGACCATTAGCCATTGCCACATACCAAATATCAAAGCTGTGGGCCCTCTGGTTTCAGAGAAGAAGATTTTTTAATTTTTTTCCCATAGTAAGTCTATGGAGACTATCGACCCCCCGGGGCGCGGCCAAATTTGACCCCAGGGGCATGAATGGCACAATTTATGTAGAGGACCATTAGCCATTGCTACATATCAAATATCAAAGCTGTGGGCCAAGTGGTTTCAGAAAAGAAGATTTTTTTAGTTTTTCCCATTGTAAGTCTATGGGACCTATCTGTTGCCATGGAAACCACAATGTTGACACAATCTGCTCCAAAACCTAATGCCATCAATCCCCCAACCCAATTATGGTTCACATTAAATTTAATCAAGATCGGCCTACTAGCTTCAGAAATATTCTTCTTTGAAATTGTGGACGGACGACGGACGACAACAACGACGACGGACAACGGGTGCCTGCCTATCCTATAAGCTCACCTGTGAGCCTTCGGCTCAGGTGAGCTAAAAACCAGAGGACCAATGGTCCTGTAAACGCTCACCTGAGACCTGAGATATATACCAATAAATTTGTTTGACTAGAATGGTACTGTAAAATCGGAAATTTTCGCGAGACTTTTATTTCGCGAATTTTCGATTTCTGAATTATTAGCGAGTTCTTGAATTCGCGAGCGAGTACTCGTGCAGTCTATAAAGCTTATAGTAATTCTTTATTAGTGAGAACTTTATTTTCGCGAAGCAACGACTTCGCGAATATTAGCGAAAATTAAGTTCTCGCGAAAATTTCCGGATTTACAGTAATATACATGTATATAACCCCAGAGCAACCTCTGGAGGCAATTTCTTTTTTAAATCATAAAGATTCAGTCCATTTGCCAATTAACTGCAAGTTTTGCCCTAACAATTTTCCCCATTCAAATGCGTGGGCAACCTATGTTGACCATGCTGTAAAAAAGGTCAAGGTCATCCCAGATTCATGATTTATACAAACTATGTAGAGCTCCATTGCCTGATGCTTCATGCCAAGTTTCAAAATCATAGGCCTTCTGGTTCTGGAGAAGAAGATTTTAAAGGTTTTTACTATTTATAGCCATGGCAGCCATCTTGGTCATGTGACCTTGGCCATTTATCCAATATTTCATTCACTCTTCCTAAGAATGCTCCACATAAAGTTTGGCTTTGACTGGCCAAGCGGTTTCAGAGAAGATGTTTGAATATTATTGTCATACACATGTATATAGCCCCGGGGCAGGGGCAGACAACCCTCTGGGCCAAAAATATTTTCGTAAACATAAATATTTTGTCCATTTGCTCATTCCTAGCAAGTTTTTTGCATTAAATGACATTTTCCTATTTTTTCCCATTCAAATGCATAGGCGGCCTAAGTTGACCTTGCTGTAAAAAAGGTCAAGGTCATCCCAGGGTCATGATTTATATAAACTTTGTAGAGCTCCATTGCCAGATGCTTCATGCCAAGTTTCAAAATCATAGGCCTTCTAGTTCTGGAGAAGAAGATTTTTAAAGGTTTTTGCTATTTATAGCCATGGCGGCCATCTTGGTCATGTGACCTTGACCATTTATACAAACTTTCATTCACTCTTCCTAAGAATGCTCCACATAAAGTTTGGCTTTGATTGGCCAAGCGGTTTCAGAGAAGATGTTTGAATATTATGGTCATACACATGAATATAGCCCCGGGGCAGGGGCAGACAACCCTCTGGGTCTAAAATATTTTCATAAATATGAATATTCTGTCCATTTGCTCATTCGTACCAAGTTTTCTGCCATTAAATGACATTTTTCTATTTTTTCCCATTCAAATGCATGGGCGGCCTAAGTTGACCTTGCCGTAAAAAGGTCAAGGTTATCCCAGTGACATGATTTATACAAACTTTGTAGAGCTCCATTGCCTGATGCTTCATGCCAAGCTTCAAAATCATAGGCTTTCTGGTTCTGGAGAAGATTTTTAAAGGTTTTTGCTATTTATAGCCATGGCGGCCATCTTGGTCATGTGACCTTAACCATTTATATAAACTTTCATTCACTCTTCCTAAGAATGCTCCACATAAAGTTTGGCTTTGATTGGCCAAGCGGTTTCAGAGAAGAAGATGTTTGAATATTATGGTCATACACATGTATATAGCCCCGGGGCAGGGGCAGACAACCCTCTGGGCCCAAAATATTTTCATAAACATGAATATTCTGTCCATTTGCTCATTCCTAGCAAGTTTTCTGCCATTAAATGACATTTTTTTTATTTTTTCCCATTCAAATGCATGGGCGGCCTAAGTTGACCTTGCCGTAAAAAAGGTCATGGTCATCCCAGGGTCATGATTTATATAAACTTTGTAGAGCTCCATTGCCTGATGCTTCATGCCAAGTTTCAAAATCATAGGCCTTCTGGTTCTGGAGAAGAAGATTTTTAAAGGTTTTTGCTATTTATAGCCATGGCAGCCATCTTGGTCATGTGACCTGGACCATTTATACAAACTTTCGTTCCCCCTTCCTAAGGATGCTCCATATGAAGTTTGGCTTTGATTGGCCTAGCGGTTTCAGAGGAGAAGATCTTTGAAATTGTGGACGGACGGACAGACGACGGACAACGGACAACGGACGCCAGAGCATGGGTATACTATAAGCTCACCTGTGAGCCTTCGGCTAAGGTGAGCTAAAAATAAAAATATAAAATAAAAACTTTTTTGGTCCGGCAAAATAGCCTATATGTATATTATAGCTATTTTGCCATAGCCACTGCCTATGAGAAATGGTAAAAAATTGGCTAAGTTAAATAAAAGCTGTAAATTTGCCAAAAACTAACTTTTCAGCATGAAAATAATTCATGCACATCTAAAATATATCTGGAGCAAATCTACAAAGAATTTAAAAGAAACACTTCAAGCCCTAAGAGAAGTTGATTTCACAATGTATGCACTAGTTACCAACCATTTTTGTATATAAGCAATGGTCAAGAAATGGCTATGTTGAAAAATGCTGTTAATTTGTCAAAAATTATATTTTCATCATTATAATTCTTCATGCACATCTTCAATATGTGTGGAACATATTTGCAAAGTATTGAAAAGAAATATTGAAAGCCCCAGGAGGAGTTGATTTCACAAAGTATGCACTACCAACCATTATTGTATATAAGTAATGGTCAAGAAATGGCTATGTTGAAAAATGCTGTAAATTTGCCAAAAAATATTTTTTCAGCAATATAATTCTTCATGCACATCTTCAATATGTGTGGAACATGTCTGCAAAAGTGCAAAGTATTGAAAAGAAATACTGAAATCCCTAGGAGAAGTTGATTTCACAAACTATGAACTACCAACCATTATTGTATATAAACAATGGTCAAAAAATGGCTATGTTGAAAAATGCTGTAAATTTGTCAAACATTATTTTTTCATCATTTTAATTCTTCATGCACATCTTCAATATGTGTGGAACATGTCTGCAAAGTATTGAAAAAAAATACTGAAAGCCCTAGGAGGAGTGGATTTCACAAACTATGCACTACCAACCATTGTTGAATGTGGCAATTATCGAAAATTGGCTGTTCAATATGCTGTAAATTTGTCAAATTCATTTTTTGAGCACAATACTTCTTCATGCATATCTTCAATATCTCTGGCACATATCTGCAAAGTATCAAAAGAACATATTGAAAACTGAAGGAGGAGTTGATTTTACAAACTATGCACTATAAGCACTATGGCAAACATTCTATTTATAGGTTTAAAAAGTCCCATAACTCTTGCAAAACTCACCCTTTGGCCCCTAAATTCATACCACGCATGTGTTGTCTAATTGTGCAGGTGTGTTGAAAATTTGAAGAACATTGGGCAACAACTACTAAAGTTATTCAGCAAAGATGTCAAAATGTTGACAGAATGATGGAATCACAGTCACGGAATTACAGAATGACGGACAGGCTGAAAACAGTATACCCCCCACCCCTAAAACTTTGTTTTGCGGGGGGTATAAATATGGTTTGTTTCTCACAACTTATAGAACCTTTGTAAGAGTATTTGATTGAAAACTTACCACTGTATTGTCGCTGGAAGCATCCCCACCTTCACTGAGCTGAATGCTCTGAAAGAAACCAGAAGTATTTTAGTTACTATAGCATTACCAATTCTGATTATCATTTAAGTCAAGAAACATTTATATATATATATATATATATTGGGAGAAATAGGACAAACATCAAACAAAAATCTTCCCGGTGGCACTGGATCCTAAGAAAGGATTTGAAAATGATTGAAATAAGTATATAGGGGGATTAAACCATTAACAGTGCAAGAATAAATCAAACTAAGCGCGCTTTCGGCTTTCGCCTTCTTCAGAGTCAATACGTATTTACAGGTAAAAACTGAAAAAAAATGAAAATAGGTAAATAAACAAAAGAAATAAAAAACAATGCAAAAATACGCAAATACACAAAAATCACATGAAATGTGACAAAGTTGACACCACTGTATGTTTGGCCATTTTTAGCAGATACTGGGCCCTTTCAAAGGGCGTTCTTGAATTAATTTTAAGTCGTTTACCCACTGCCGAACATACAGTGGTGTCAACTTTGTCACATTTCATGTGATTTTTGTGTATTTGCGTATTTTTGCATTGTTTTTTATTTCTTTTGTTTATTTACCTATTTTCATTTTTTTTTCAGTTTTTACCTGTAAATACGTATTGACTCTGAAGAAGGCGAAAGCCGAAAGCGCGCTTAGTTTGATTTATTCTTGCACTGTTAATGGTTTAATCCCCCTATATATATATATATATATATATATATATATATATATATATATATATATATATATATATATATATATATATATGCAAATTAATGTAGCTATCGGATCCACATTGTGGGCATAAGGAAATCTTACTTTATTGTCCCCCGCCTTTTCGAAGAAAAGCGGAGGGACATGGTTTTTGGCTTTCCGTCATTCCGTCCGTCCATCTGTCCGTGCGTCTTTCCGTCCTTCCGTCCCCCTATAGGAGTATGTACCTTGAGTGCGCAACTCCTCCAACAGTTTTATTCCAATTCTTTTGAAACTTTAGAGATGTCATGACTATGCATTGAAGATATGCATGTGGTTTGGATATAATCCTCAGATTAATTTTTCACACTTTTTTCGCAATTTGAACTTAGTCATTTTTCAGGTTTTTTGACAATGAAAGTGAATGGACAGTGGGTACCTCATGGGCGCAACTCCTCCTACAGTTTAACTCAGATTCTTTTGAAACTTAACAGATGTCTTGAACTTGCTTTGAAGATATGCATGTGATTTGGATATTATCCTCAGATTAATTTTTCACACCTTTTTCGCAATTTGAACTTAGTCATTTTTCAGGTTTTTTGACAATGAAATTGAATGGACAGTGGGTACCTCGTGGCCGCAACTCCTCCTACAGTTTTACTCAGATTCTTTTGAAACTTGACAGATGTCTTGACCATGCTTTGAAGATATGCATGTGATTTGGATATGATCCTTTGATTGATTTTTATTACTTTTTCACAATTTGAACTTAGTCGTTTTTTTGACGTTTACACTGAGAAAGTGTATTGGTTCAGGATATACGTTATTAACAGATAATATTTGTGTAACTAAACAATCAAGGCAGGGGACATAAATTCTCTGAATTTGCTTGTTTGGTAATATAACTGGCTTCTCTGCACACCTTGCACCTTGGACCCCTGGTGTCTTGAAACTGTCCAACAGCACAAGGACAGACCCAATCAATATAGCCTCACACCTTCATATATATACAAGAGTTTATTAATTAACTTATTAGTATATAGTACTTATACAGAGAATTTGGTCTGTGTGATACTGGTGACGTTTCTTTTTTCGTATAGTCTATACTGGATTTCACCTCGACCTAATACAGCTGACCTTGCACTAATACGGTTGACGGATTGACCTGCTATCTATATGGAAATCCCTGCATCTGATTGGTCAAAATTCACGTGCAAGGTCACGTGCCGAGTTGAATGAGTTGAGAGAGAAAACAATGGTGGCGAATCAGAACAAACAAACAAAAATAATGTCAACATCGAAAAGAATGTCAGACATGGGCGCTAAGAATGGTGAAGATATGTTTGATGTGTTAGAGGATGATATGGAACGGTATGGACTTTTGACAGTTAATTAATAAAAAATCTCATTAATCAAGTTATTTCGTATCAGACCAGTTACAGGTCCTCGGTCAGCTGTATTGGACCTCGGCCTCCGGCCTCGGTCCAATACAGCTAACCTCGGACCTGTAACTGGTCCAATACGAAATAACTTGATTAATAACATTATAGTACAAATTACCCAAATTCCTCTTGCCTAATGAAAAATAATTTTCATGGTGAAAAAAAGAGAATTTCAGGGAGAAATTTCAGCAGGAAAACTTGGTGAAAAAATACCTGTAAAGGCCTTTATATTGATTTCATGGAGATATCCTGGTGAAATTATGTAATAGACATGTACTCAAAGCCAAAAGTAACTGTTGGAAAGTGTTTGATATATATTGACGTCCGATCAATTACACATTAGGTAGGTGAAATTTTAAGTAAGTAAGTAAGTAAGTAAGTAAGTAAAGTCTTTATTTATAGAGGGTAACAACATTTAGTAGTACAACTAATCTTCCATGAGGCCCTCATATAATAAATATGCAAATATATATACAAAATACAAAACAAAACACACCCCTCCTTACCCCCTATCAAAACAACCCGGCACATGCTCACCCCTGAAATTGAGCCTCAAATCCCCAATGAAAGACAGTACCCTCCCTTATCAACTTATAATAATATCATGTACATTTTAGAAATAAGCTCTGTAAAGCACTTTACGTACAAATATGACTGGGGAGGGAGTGCAATTTTAGAACATTTTTGACAGATCTATTTTAGAGTGGTATACAGAGCTGACGTGTATACCCAATCTAAGACATAAGCACGGACATTGTGGGTCAGGTCCTCAGTCCTATATTGAAATGAAAATGGAATAGTCATTCTTTAAAAAAAAAAAAAGTCCTAGATCTTGACAGCTAGTCTCTCTCCCCAAATGCATGAACCCTAATGTTGGGCCATCGGTTTGAAATTGCAATAGATCTTCTGTTTATAATCAACTAGCTATCGATTGTGTAATCAGTTCAATTAGCTATATATTGGCTACGTTTGGGGTTCTCCCAATGATAAAATCTGCAAATCTACCAATGGTACTGTTGGTACCATTTTTACCAATGGTAACCAGAAAACCCTGAACGTTTTTCTACTGCAAATGGTACCATTCGTACCAATGGTACCATTGGTAGATCACATGGTGGAATTTTTATCATATTGATCAATACACCTCATTTGTTTTTGTCTTTCTTATTTACTTCATGTATATTGTGTTATTTATAACATTTACATTTGCTTGTATGACAAAAGTATTGCTTATTTACGAAATGCATGATATATTTTTAGGCTCGCCATATTGAATCACTTGACTTTTCCCGCGTTGGTAGAATTACCCACGCTGTATTCTGTCTGCACCATTTGCTGCCGTATGTTGGTAACATTGGTACCCTTGGTACCAATGGCATTACTAATGGTACTATTGGTAAAGCCTTGAACCGAATTTGTCTACCAATGGTACCATTTTTACCATTGGAAAAAACTACGAACGCACACATTGTGCTATTGCCCAGCATACTTGTCATCACCATGGTGAGATGTTTACGTTCAGACTGAGGGTCTAGGAGAGAGCCATTAATTCTCTGTTAGATATGGCTGTTTATTTAGAACAATTCAACTTTAAATAATACATGAACATAAAGATGGCATGCATTTCAAAAATTTCACCTTTCTGTTCTGATATTTTGAAGAAAATGAAAAAGACAAATTGCTACAAAGTAGTACAAGTACAAGTATAGGCAAGTACAAGTTGTGATTAGTGAGATCTACATCAAACTCTGAAACTAACCTAAAACTTTGTCAAATATAAAATGCACAAAATAAAATTTTCTACACCCTGAGTGATGAAACTGATTACAATCGATTGCTGCATTTTACTATCGATTATTGCAATCAGAAGCCCAAACCAACAAGCTTTCGATTATAATCGATCATTCATATAATGCACAAAAAGAGAGCAGATTTCCGAAAGGGTGCATTTTTGTTACAAGTAACATTGTAGATTTTTGTAACAGAATCTGCCGCCACCAATATTAAAATGTCGGAAAAAAAACAAATGTGACAAATGCCTTCCATATAGAGATTATGGTATCTCTTGAAAAAAAAAAAATCAGAAAGGAAGAGGGAAAAAATGTAACAAGTGCAACAAATATGGTTTTATATAAAGATTTTGATGTATCCTTCTGTGACAAACTGCAACAAGACTAAACCTTGAAAAAAAATCAGAAAGCGTAACAAGTGCGACAAATGCTTTTATAAAGAGATTTTGGTGAATGCTTCTGTGACAAACTGCAAAAAGACTAAATCTTGAAAAAAAAAACCAGAAAGGAAAGAAAAAAAAAACGTAACAAGTGCCACAAATTGTTTTATAAAGAGATTTTGTTGTATGCTTCTGTGACAAACTGCAACAAGACAAAATCTTGAATAAAAATCAGAAAGGGAAGAGAAAAAAGCGTAACAAGTGCGACAAATCGTTTTATATAGAGATTTTGGTTTATCTTTCTGTGACAAACTGCAACAAGACTAAATCTTGAAAAAACAAGAACTCCGCGGAGGTCGATATCGCACCTGCATCCGGCAAAGTCAATAGACCGTGAAATATAGTTCAAGGGCACCGGGTCAAGGTGCGTGCTTGAAGGGCATGTCAAGGACAATTACTATGCAAGGTTTCA
Source organism: Rugalucina vietnamica (assembly GCA_964017185.1). Lineage (NCBI taxonomy): Eukaryota > Metazoa > Mollusca > Bivalvia > Lucinida > Lucinidae > Rugalucina > Rugalucina vietnamica. The sequence continues at coordinate 52,169,348 of OZ024877.1, forward strand.
GACTCGCAGCTATCTCTGATGTCAAGACAACCAAACTTCGACGTAAACATTTTCAAAATCAGTGGACCATGAAATATAGGTCAAGGGCATCGGGTTAAGGTGCGTGCTTGAAGGGTATGTCAAGGACAATTACTGTGCAAGGTTTCAGACTTGCAGCTATCTCTGATGTCGAGAAAACCAAACTTCGACATAAAATTTTTCAAAGTCAGTGGACCGTGTAATATAGGTCAAGGGCACCGGGTCAAGGTGCGTGCTTGAAGGGTATGTCAAGGACAATTACTATGCAAAGTTTCAGACTCACAGCTATCACTGATGCTGAGAAAACCAAACTTCGACGTAAAATTTTTCAAAGTCAGTAGACCGTGAAATATAGGTCAAGGGCACCGGGTCAAGGTGCGTGCTTGAAGGGTTCGTCAAGGACAATTACTATGCAAGGTTTCAGACTCACAGCTATCTCTGATGTTGAGAAAACCAAACTTCGACGTAAAATTTTTCAAAGTCAGTGGACCGTGAAATATAGGTCAAGGGCACCGGGTCAAGGTGCGTGCTTGAAGGGTATATCAAGGACAATTACTATGCAAGACTTCAAACTGGCAGCTATCTCTGATGTTGAGAAAACCAAACTTCGACGTAAATGTTGACAAAACTTCGACGTAAAAAATTTCAAAGTCAGTGGACCGTGATTTATAGGTCAAGGGCACCAGGTTCAGGTGCGTGCTTGAAGGGTATGTCAGGGACAATCACTATGCAAGGTTTCAGACTCGCAGCTATCTCTGATGTCGAGAAAACCAAACTTCGACGTAAATGTTGACGGACGAACGAACGGACGAACGAACGAACGAACGAACGAACGGACGGACAGAAATTTGGACTCCTATATCGCACCCTGCTATAAGCAGGTGCGATAAAAATCAGACAGGGGAGAAAATAAAAACGTAACAAGTGCCACAAATGTTTTCATATTGGTAATATTTTGTATCAGTCCGTAACAAACTGCAACAAGACAAAGTCTTGAAAAAAAAAATCAGAAAGGGAAGAGAAAAAAGCCTAACAAGTGCGACAAATGGTTTTATATAGAAATTTTGGTGTATCCTTCTGTGACAAACTGCAACAAGACTAAATCTTGAAAAAAAATCAGAAAGGGAAGAGAAAAAAAACTTAACAAGTGCGACAAATTGTTTTGTATAGGAAATATTTTGTATCAGTCTGTAACAAAGTGCAACAAGACCATACATAGAAAGAAAAAAAAATAGAAGGTGGAGAAAAAAAAACGTAACAAGAGCGACAAATGATTTTATATTGGAAATATTTTGTATCGGTCCATAACAAAGTGCAACAAGACCATACATACACTGAAAAGCTTTAAAAACGCAAAAGTTGTAATTCAAATGTTTTTCATATTTCTAGTAGTTCGATTTTGATGAAATTTGACACACATAAACAATAATATGTTTGCAAACTATGTTGTGAATTTCGTATCAAAATAATGAATAATGTAAGAGCAGCAATCCTTGATATAGCAATACCCCTAAAATCAAAAACTGCAAATGATATTGTGCACGACCACTTTTTGCTCCTTGGCATAAAGAGCATTGCTATTTCATTAAAAGCACATGTTTTGCCACTTGCCTTGATTGTCTTGCAATAATGCTAGCTTGTCTGAATGGTCATTGTCGACGTAATCAATGTAATATAGCGTTTTTACGTCAAATCTCTAGAGACTTTAGTGCCTTGACGTGAAAAGCTAGGTTGATCAGACCGGTGTCAACCTGTCACTGTCCCAATAGCCTGGGAGGGACTGCTGAAGTGGCTTATAAATGAAAGATGATAAATTTGACCTCACGTGACGTCCCATATACGTCATCAAGTTTGTAAAAAATCAATTGTGTTGGACGATCAATTTCAAAGACCCCTAGAATGGTCAAAAAAGAGACACAAGTAAAACTAAAGTGTTTTTTGTTTATGGATTACCACAAGCTCCGTGTGAAATGGTCAAATATTTTTCTTCATTGCTTCAACAAGACGCCACATGGCAAAAAGTGTAAAACGGCTTTTTATTCCTGTGGTTGTTCAGTGATGTTACAAATGCCGGTTTCATGCTAAAATAGAAGTAGAGTACAGTTTGCGACCTCTTTCACCTTTTAAGGAAGACTAAAAATGTCCTTGTTGCAAAAAATACCAATTTTCTTTTTTTGCGTTTTTAAAGCTCTTCAGTGTACATTGAAAAAAAATCAGAAGGGAAGAGAAAAAAAGTGTAACAAGTGCGACAAATGGCTTTATATAGAGATTTTGGTGTATCCTTCTGTGACAAACTGCAACAAACCTAAAGTGTATGATGAATGCTTTATGAGAAGTTGTTGTCAAGATATGGAGTCTTTGTAAAACTTACACAGCAATAAATCCATTTTAGCTCAACTGAGCCAAAGGCTCATAAGGTGAGCTTATAGTATACCCAATATAAATGTTGTCTGTCCACAATTTCAAAGATCTCCTCTGAAACTGTTTGGCCAATCACAGCCAAATTTTATAGGAAGCCTCTATAGGGAGGGGGAAGGAAAGTACCGGTATATATAAATAATTCAGGTCACATTACCAAGATGGCCACCATGCCCATATATGGTAAAAACCTTTAAAAATCTTCTTCTCCAAACCCAAAGGCCTAGGATCTTGAAACTTGGAGACTCAAAGTCCACAATGTGGATGTGTTTTCGGCAAGATCGCCTATGCATTTGAATGGGGAAAACTTTTAAAATGTCATTTTAAGGGAAAATCTTGCAGGAAATGAGCAGTAGGACTGAATATTAATGATTCTGAAAAAATTGGACCCCAGGGGCTCTTCTGCCCTATTTCCTATTATACCGTATTAAAAAATTAGCAGGTTTATGCCTTTGTACCACTGTATTTTATCATTTTCCTTGTCTGTTTTTTACCATCGATGCTGGTACTCGGATACTTTCGGTTTGCGGAAACTACCGAAGGAGACACCATTGCGGTCCGAAAATTCACCATTGATGACGTCAAGTAGGGTCGCGTGGCACATGCCTACATAAGTGACATCCCTGTGGGCAGTCGCCATTATTGTCTCTGTACAGTAATCCATCAACACCTTTTGGTGAATAGCCACAGAACACCTTTAGAGCACCATCACCCTTGTGCACCATTGATCTCACCATCATGCTTGGGAGACCTTGCCAGAAAAGACCTAATGAGGTCTTGTTTTACTGATGTTCTGGGTTTATTTTCACTTGTTCTGTTGCTGTTCACGCACCATTGATGGTGCATGGTACACTTATATTTACTTCTTAATTCCTCAGTAAGGTTGGCACCATCATATTTTTAGTATAACTCAGTGAGTTCTTAGTGATGGCTTTTTGCATCCCATTTAGTGCATAAACCTGCACACTTGCTCCTTTTAGACCATTTTTACCCCATCATTGGCCAATCTTACCAATGGTGCCCCTATAACCATATAGGCTGACATTATATAAATTTTCTAGCAATGGTGTTACACACCATTGGGCACCATTGTCTCCCCATTCCTATTTGACTCATATTTTTAGCTCACCTGAGCCGTTAGGCTCACAAGGTGAGCTTATAGGAAAGCCATGATCCGGCATCCGGCGTCCGTCCGTCGTCGTTGTCGTCCACCATTTTCAAAGATCTTCTTCTCTCAAACCTCTTGGCCAATTAAAGCCAAATTTTATATGAAGCATCTATAGGAAGGGGGAACCAATGTGTTTATAAATAATTCAGGTCACATGACCAAGATGGCCACCATGCCCATATATGGTAAATACCCTTCAAAAATATTCTCCTCTGGAACCGGTGGACAGATTTCAACGAAACTTGTCATGAAGCATCGGGGACTAGAGTACAACAATGTGTTTATAAATTATGACCTTTGGATGACCTTGACCTATTTTACGGCAAGGTCAACATAGGTCGCCCATGCATTTGAATGGGAAAAATTGTTAAAATGTCATTTGAAAGGCAAATCTTGCAGGAAATGGGCAAATGGACTGAAGGTAGGTAATTCTGAAAAAATTTGGACCCCAGGGGTTGGTCTGCCCTCACCCTGGGGCAATATACATGTATATTACAAAAATATTCAAAGATCTTCTTTTCTGAAACCACTTGGCCAATCAAAGCCAAATTTTATATGAAGCATCTATAGGAAGGGGGAACCAATTTGTTTATCAATAATCCAGGTCACATGACCAAGATGGCCACCATGCCCTTATATGGTAAAAACCCTTTAAAATTCTTCTTCTCCGGAACCACTGGACTGATTTCAATGAAACTTGGCATGAAGCATCAGGGACTAGAGTACTACAATGTGTTTATAAATTATGACCTTTGGATGACCTTGACATATTTTAAGGCAATGCATTTGAATGGGGAAAACTTTCTTTTAAAATGTCATTTAAAGTGAAAGTCTTGCAGGAAATGGGAAGTAGGACTGAATATTAATGATTCTGAAAAACATTGGCCCCAGGGACTCATTTGCCCCAGCCCCGTGGCATTATACATGTATATTACCATAATATTCAAACATCTTCTCCTCTGAAACCGCTTGGCCAATCAAAGCCAAATTTCATGTGAAGCATCTATAGAATGGGGGAATCAATTTGTATATAAATAATCAAGGTCACATGACCAAGATGGCCACTATGCCCATATATGGTATATTTTAAGGCAAGGTCAACATGGGTTGCCTATGTATTTGAATGGGTAAACTGTTAAAATGTCATTTGAAGGGAAAAACTTGTATGGACAGTATATTGATTATTCTGAAAAAAAAAAATGGCCCAAGGGCTTCATCTGCCCCTACACTGGGACTATTTTCTATAACATTCGTATATATTATGACAAGGAAATTATTATACCAAGAAAGCTCCCACCAAAAATTATTGACCTGACAGTTTTATTATCAAAACCAATTTGTAGGTTACAGCCTTGGGTAATTCTCAAGGAATTACATTTAAAATTAAGTAAAATTATGAAATTTTTGTATTATTTCCTGAAGTTAATAAATTAAAATTTAAGACATGTATGAGGAAACAAAACCAATGATAGGGTATTTAAACTTGCAAAACTAAATTGTAAAAAAAGAATATTTCTGACATTAGAAGTAAAAACAAGGAAGTTTTATATAATTTTTGAATGGCTGTGCAGAAATAGCAAGATGTGACTGTGCATTAATATATATAGCTTTGCAGGGGGCTTGGCCCCCTGTTCAAATGTACCTGCATGGACAATTATCAGGGAATACTCGCTTGGCATGTAAATACCTTATGTTGTAAATAAATAAGTGATCAGAGATTTGTGTGTGTTTTATGTCATCTTAATGAGAACAACAAGAACAATCAAAGTATCAGGAACATACTGAAGAATATATATATATAGTATACAAATTCCCCAAAATCAAAATTACAGAATAATAAATAAGAGCTGTCGCAGGACAGCATAGCTCGCCTGACTTGTGCTTTGCCACTACATCTGTTAAAATCTATGACCCATGACCTTGACCTCAAGGTCACTCAGGTGGGTCATGATGGTACAACATAAAACTTCAGACCAATGCAAAGTATCAAATGTTCAAGAGATATAGACTTATAAAAACATTAACCAAAACTTGAACACAAAACTTCCAAGTCTGTGACCCTGACCTCAAGGTCATCCAGGTGAGTTGTGATGTACAGCATAAAACCTGAGACCAATATCTATCAACATGCAAGTATCAACTTTATCCATCAACATGTTCAAGAGATTAAGACTTTAACCAAAAATTTAACACAAAATTTCGAAGTCTGTGACCTTGACCTCAAGGTCACCCAGGGTAGGTCATGATGGTACTGCATAAAACTTCAGACCAATATCTACCAACATGCAAAGTATCAACTCGATCAATCAACATGGTCAAGAGATATAGACTTACAAAAACTTAAATCAAAAACTTAAACACAAAATTTCTAAGTCTGTGACCTTGACCTCAAGGTCACCGAGTGTGGATCACGATGGTACTGCATAAAACTTCAGACCAATATCTAGCAACATGCAAAGTATCAACTCAATCCATCAATATGGTCAAGAGATATAGACTTACAAAAACTTTAACCAAAAATTTAAACACAAAATTTCTAAGTCCATGACCTTGACCCCAAGGTCACCCAGGGTGGGTCATGATGGTACTGCGTAAAACTTCAGACCAATATCTAGCAACATGCAAAGTATCAACTCAATCCATCAATATGGTAAAGAGATATAGACTTTCAAAAACTTTAACCAAAAACTTATTAAAACACAAAATTTCTAAGTCCGTGACCTTGACCTCAAGGTCACCCAGGGTGGGTCATGATGGTACTGCGTAAAACTTCAGACCAATATCTAGCAACATGCAAAGTATCAACTCAATCCATCAATATGGTCAAGAGATATAGACTTACAAAAACTTTAACCAAAAACTTATTAAAACACAAAATTTCTAAGTCCGTGACCTTGACCTCAAGGTCACCCAGGATGGGTCATGATGGTACTGCGTAAAACTTCAGACCAATATCTAGCAACATGCAAAGTATCAACTTGATCCATCAACATGGTCAAGAGATATAGACTTATAAAAAACTTTAACCGAAAGTGTGACGCGGACGTAAACGTACACGTACACGTAAACGTAAACGGGGACGACCGAGGTGACTACAATAGCTCTATGCACTTCGTGCAGGTGAGCTAAAAACTACAAAACATATCAACAAAACACTCAAAACCTTGATGACAATACAGCAGATCTCAGCTGAGCGTTTACAGGACCATTGGTCCTCTTGTTTGGCATTACTCTAACATCATGGGAGCAGTTTTTAGTCATCGCTTATATTTCACCATTTAGGTTTACTAACTCCCTCAGTAGTACATAAATATATTAAACAGCCAGCACGTCATCAACATGTTGTGTTCATAAATGCCTTAGTAGATTACTTTAATAGAGGCTAGGTGGAAACAAAACCAGATTTCCTTATTTTTTATAAGCCTGATTACAAGCATTGATGCCAGGCCAGGTCAGATCCACCAACTTGTAAAGCCACCTTGAATCCTGACTATAATTCGCCTCGGCCAGGTGGTCCTGTTACAATATGCATGTATCTTACCATAATATTCAAACATCTTCTCTGAAACCTCTTGGCCAGTCTGAAAGCCAAATTTTATGGGGAGTATCTATAGGAAGGGGATTACCAATGTTTATATAAATAATCCAGGTCACATGACCAAGATGGGTTTTAAAGGATTTCCATTAAAATAGTTTCAAAGGTTCACCTAGGGGCCCTGCTGCTATACCCATATATTCCGTTTATCAGAAAAGATGGCTATGACGTAATCGCTTACATTACCTGTGGACTCACAGATACAGAGTCAATAAAATACATTGAGTTCATACACATACCACTGTGTCCAACCGAAACGCCGGAATCCGGTGCTAAAACTCCGGAACGCCGGTATTTTCATGCCGGAATTTGGTATTTTTTTGCTGGATTCGCCGCCATTTTCAGGTAAGTGACGAGTAGCTGTTAGACAGTATCGTTTATTTTACATGTAAGGGTACCTTGATGGGACATGCAGAATAGCCTATCCGGATCTACATTAATTATTCTTCTTATTGCCGAATTTCATCTCATACATAAAATTTTCTAGATTTGTCAAACACCTCGAGAGATTATTGTTTACAAGGTTCGGCCATAGACTAAAAATGCATTCCTACCAAACGTGTTCCTACTTTTTGGATTTTCTTGAAATCCCCGACCACCTGATCTATGGAAATACATTCCAAAATGGCCTTGTATCATAAACTGGCCATTGCTATAAAAAAAAAATTCCAAGAAAGCAGTTAATTTGGTTGTTTGTATGGAGGCTTAATTTTTTAGTCATGTCGGGGCGGAGCCAACGCTTGTGGGACTGTCAGCAGTTTAGCAGTGTAGGGCTGTGGCAAGATAAAATGGACAAAAAGTGTTTCCTGGGTGTCAATTTTTCAACTTGTTTAAATCATCATCTCTTTAGCACTATGTTATAGCCTAATCACTGCCATAACCAGAAATGGTAATGAGAAGATAACTTTTTGCCATATTTGCTGACAGTGTCTTTTTTTCGAGATGAACCCCTGAAAACTCTTCGGACGCTACAACCACCTTTTAAAGCCAATAACTGAAAGAATGAAAACTGTGTTGTTTGTCTTTTCATGTTTTATTATAAGTTTAGTCCTTCATCCAAAAAACAAACATGGACCAAAGTTGCTTTGAATTTGCTTATGTATTTAATTACCACATCCTTTGAAGTACTGTATCAAAGTAACATTTTTTATGTTTTTTTTAAGTTATTTCTGAGAGAAGTGAATGCAAACATCACTGTCTTACTCAAGGATGTGTTGTTGGTATTGTTTTCTCTGACATACAACCCAAACCTTTCCAAAAGATATTGGGCATTTTTTTTGTAAAGCATTACAGTCAGCTCTTCGGATGATACAACTGCTCTTCGGACGATACACAATGCTCTTCGGATGATACACAATGCTCTTCGGATGATACAGCTTTTGAATCAATTTCATGATTTTTTCATAATTTACACCATAAAGCTACTTGATAGATATCTTACATTATTATAAAAGCTTCTTTTTTCCATTTTAATCTCTTTTAAAATTGTAAGTGAACTCTTCGGACGATACATAGAACTCTTCGGATGATACAATTCAAGAGCTGTATCGTCCGAAGAGTACTATGTATCGTCCGAAGAGCTCTTCGGATGATACAAACCGAAGAATAATATAGATTTTAATACATGCATCTATTATTTAAATAAAACCAAAGCATAACAATGATCACTCATATGTTTCCTAATTCATCACTGCATATTAATTTTATATGAATTTTATATGTGTGTCCTAAGAATGAGCTTAGGAAGCCGAATTTCTAAAAATCATTTTTTTTTCAGTTCAGCATACTATGATAGAAGATTTTTGGCTTACAAATCATCACATCTTAATTTGTAAAAAGCTTAGGTAAAAAAACAAAATAGAGAAACAGAGAACAAAATCACAGACCAACATTTTTTGAAAAGCGCTCTTCGGATGATACAAAAATTTGTTTCGGACACATATCGGCAACAATGTTTTCCGAAGGTTTACGCAGAGCAAAAAAATTTCCTTGCGTTCTTATACTGTTTTTCATCAACCATTAAAAAAAGGTAATATGAACTGTTTGTAACTTTGTGAGTAAAAGAAAATAGCCACTCTTCGGATGATACAGGCCGTTTCGGACACCCTAAAAAATAGCATAAAAAAAGTGATATCAATTTTCCTCTTAATAGTCAGCTTTCCAAAGCCTGAAGTACAAAAAAGACATGTCATGACTATTACATACCACAGTTTCAATTATACAATTCATATATTTGGTATTTTTATAATGGTTTATAAAAAGCTATCAAAATTTGAAAACCTTTTCGTAACATCCGACCACAAATGTTCAAAAGTTTGTCATACGAGCATCAGTTGCCATAAAATTATGAACAATATATCAAAACAAACATCAGTAATATCTCCATGTTATAAAGCTATATATACGCTGCTTTGGAGATAGATAAGGGTTAAAAAATGCAAATGAAAATTGTTGAAAATATACAGGAAACATTGTACACTCAAAATTTAGCCATTTTAAGGCATTTATTTCGATATTTCATCGCAGTCACAAAATCAAAATTATTGGATTTGTCTTTCCAGTTTGCTACCACCATGTACCACTATCTGAGGCATAAACTGTCTCTATATCTCAAAGTCAAAGCATTGTTTTTGTACATATGAAAAGGTTGAAATGACCATTTTATCTTGCCACAGCCCTGTAGCACTGAAGTGAAGTCCCAAATCACGTACTTTGTAATATATATCAGCAGTAAGACGAATAGCAACTATTTAAGAAAAATCTGAAACATAGACCACTGAATCATATTCTTGTTGTAGTGTCAGCGTTTTATGCCCTACTTCAGGGCTTTTTCTCTATACAAAACTGGGTCCGGTTTCCGGTACCATTTTTTTTCCCAATAGGCTGAAATAATTCCCAATTGACCTGGAACATTCTCAATTAGCAGAAAAATCCAAATTTAAAAGGTGAACTTTCCCAATTTTGTTAAAAATTGCACTATTTTTCCCACTGTCATATTTTTCCCAAAATCACACAATTTGTTCCCAATTTCATCGGTAGTGTTGTTCGATTATGAAATTTTCATAATCGATCATCAAAAATAATGAGACATGCTTTTCCGTTCAATTATCGATTATAATCAAAAGTGACCAATACTGATTTCCTTCCACACTGGGAGGAGTACACTGCCAACATACTCAATTAAATATAAAAATATTATGTATGGAATAGGTGAAGTAAAATTGTGCATTTAATATGTATAAAGACTTTAAATTGATTAAATGCAACAGAGAGGACTTGCTATTTTAGCTACGCTTTTAACTCAGAAAAAATACTTAAATCAATGTACGTGAGTGAAATTTACTTCTAAAACAGTTCCGCTATAATGCGCTCTCGAGGTAAATTATTAATTAAAGGTTTTTAATGAGCCTATAAGGTGCTTTCCCCCACCCAAACGAACTGCAGAAAGGGTGTGCAGTCTGGTCGGATTTGGTAGTATAGCCTTTCTGTTACATGACTCTCGTATAACGAGCCCGCGACCTCTTTGTACAATGGAATAATAAATTGCAAGTTTGCGTTTTGGATAAAAACGGTAGCGATTTTCTATAAATATATTGCCAATTTCAGTAGCGGATCATGTGCAAATACTTGATTTGAGCAGCTCGATAAGATATAATGGTATCTCAAAATTTTGGACTCTAATAATCGCCGACACGAAAACATAGAGTAGCGTCACGTTCACGTGCCATGCTGCTTGCTTTAACGGACATTTTCTGCGTTTTTGCAATGACAAGTGACAGCCATACGCCGAAAATCTAGAATGCAGACGACCATGAACTTCCTCTAAAATCAGGTGCGTCCGCTTATGGTTACGAGAATTTGTGTGTCTGTCTCTGATCTTACCGCCTCGGAAACTCATACGTGCGTGAAGTCATGGAGGACTTTGAAAAAAAAATCGATTGGCCAATGAGCGTTCGTGCTGAATGCAGGCCGCGCCTACTTTCGGCTATCTGCAGATTTAATTGACAGTTCAATTACGCATCTGTGTTAATGTAATCGGATTAAACGGACCGATATCACGTGGCGTACGTGTATTCTTCGGCAAGCATGAATGGATTGCGATTATCGGATTAGGAATAAATGGACAATTAAGTAAACGTGGACGTAAAGGTTTGACAACTTTGTTTAATGATCTCGTTTACAATTTACTTACTGATAATCCATTGCGGGATGTGTATCCCTTGGCTTATTTTTACAACCTTTGTGACCTATCTAAGAAAACAATCTGACAATTGGTGTCATTCACGCTCGCTGGCAATGAATTTTTTCAGGTTGCCAAGCGGGCACCCTAACTTAGGGCCTAAGCACCCTACCACGATTGCATTTAACTTGGCTTGCCAACGTTTAAATCCGTGTCAGGCAATCGGGCAATTGCTTATTTCTAACACTGTTAAATTAATCAAGTTTTTGCCGAATTTCAGCAAATGAGGGCTCCTACTGTTAGCGACAATCGATTCCTGGACAGCAAATCGATTGTCGCCGACCTGGACAACTTTTTTCAATTTTCGATTTGACTCTGTAACGGCAGTGATACCGGTTTTTAGTAATGCTTCGGAGACTGTTTTCTCCTTTCGATTTGTCGGAGATGATTTTTCTCCTTCCGACTTTTCGGAGGCGTTTTACCTGGGGATCGCCTATTGCATTTCTTGGAATGAGATTTTGTATTTTTATTCTGAATTGAAAAGCTTTGTAATCAAGCATCTGATGTGAAGAAATTATGTTATTTTAATGTAGAACTATGCTGAAGACTGGAACACTTTTTTGTATTGGGTATTTTTGAGATTGAGAGCGATGGTTCGTGCGGTCTGCTTGGGATCTCCCTCTTTCTTTGTTTGCGCCTTTTTGAGAGCATTCAGAAAATCAGCGCTGTGACTTTAAGCCAAACGAAACCTCTGCGTGGCTTGAAGTGCTGACTTTTCTGGGCTAAAAGCCATCGTAAACTGTGATCTAAAGGACCCAAGAAGGTAACTCCCCTGCGGATGACACGAACTGTATAATTTCTATTTAACTGAAATTCCTGTGACGGGATAGCCTCCCTTGGGAAATACGTTGGTGCAACGTATTAGCGGCATATTGAGTGCTTGTAATATGCAAATTTCAAACTCGAAACTTTGTGTATCGAGTAAGTGTTGGGTATATAGCGCAGTAAACCACCCTTGGTGGATGAGCATGCTTTTCCACCGACGGGGTTTCTGTGGTTTGGCTCGGCTGCACGTTACATTTGGTGGCAGCGGTGGGATGATGACAACTACCAGAACGGAGTTGCCTTACCCATGTAGTCCCCAGGCCAAGACTCGGGGCGAGTCTTCTCGGAGGGGGAAGTAATGTAACGGGATAGTCTCCCTTGTAAAATACGTTGGTGCAACGTATTAGCGGCATATTAGCGGGTAGTAATATGCAAATTAGAAACTCGAAACTTTGTGATTAGAGTAAGTGTTAGGTATATAGCGCAGTAAACCACCCTTGGTGAATGAGCATGCTTTTTCACTGATGGGGTTTGCTGTGGCTTGTCTCGGCCGTTCGTTACATTTAAATGTAACGAACGGCCGAGACAAGCCACAGCAAACCCCATCAGTGGAAAAGCATGCTCATCCACCAAGGGTGGTTTACTGCGCTATATACCTAACACTTGCTCTAATCACAAAGTTTCGAGTTTCTAATTTGCATATTACTACCCGCTAATACGTTGCACCAACGTATTTTACAAGGGAGACTATCCCGTTACATTCCTTTGTTCTCGTATGACTATTGTCATGATTATCGTTTCATGATATTTGCATAATTACTTTGGAATTGACACTTTCAAATATATCCTAAGATGGTGTGCTAGTAAATTCATTTCATTTTCTCGTTCCAGTTTTCACATAGATGTTGGTGTTTTTCACATAGATGTCGATGTAGACGTTAAGAAAATCTAGTCAACTACCTGACCACCAATAAATCTCTAGTCGAAAACCTTGGGACTCTAGTTTCAATTTTTCCCTACTGCGGTGTCCTTACAACAAGCATTGGGACAGTCGTTTAAATTTCTTCTAACTGCATTGTCGTCGCAGTGTCGTTACAGTGAAAACTTCTAGTTCTACAGAAAAGTGTTGGCTATCAGCTTTATGACGTTCCCTGATATTTTCGTATAAAGTTTCGTGAAGTTACAGTTTTTGTACCAAGAAACAGTTTCAGTGAATTCAGGACCATCAAGACTTTGTTAAAAATTGTGCTACACACTACAAGTTCAAGACTTTGCTAATAAACATCTGTTTCGAGACGTCATTCAAGATTGTGCTAAATACCACAAGTTCAAGACTTCGTCAACGAACATCTGTTGCGAATTCAAGGCCAGGAACTTTTGCACGCACAGTGAAAATGGGACTTGATTATCACTCATAGTTTGAACATTTCATTGAATTTTTATGTAGCTCTCACATTTTGAGAAAGAGTGCAAAATGGGAGTTCAGATTTCCGTTAGTCCGTCACTCCGTCCGTCCGCATTATGTTCTTAGATAATGCAAGTTGCACAACTACCTTTATAGCAAGCATGCAATATAGGTGTTCAATGTTCGTCCAACCATATAGCAAGAATGCAATGTGTGAGCTCAAGTTTCCGTCCCGTCCACTAAATTAAAATCAATTGCAATTAGTGCTGTTTTGCCTTAATAGCTAAATGACTTTGTATACATTTATTTGCTATTAAAGTGAATTTGACATTCAGTATAGGGGGGTAAAATGGAACCGTGTCTGGGAATTTCCTCCTTGTGATATATATCACAGCCAACTTTAGACTGAAACTACCAGATGAAGTTAGTTTGTATTTCGTTTAATTCTCCTGTACAGTAAGTATATAGCATAAACATGTCTCAAACAACAGAAGATGTTTCTAGTGTTTCAAGTGTAGCCGAGTCAACTGAAGACTCAGGTGAGGTAACAATTTTGCCACATCCCACCGAGATAAAAGAAACTAGTCAGCCCACTAGTGATGAGGGGCGTAGCAGAAAATTTACAGAAAAGGGCCTTGAATGGCAGATCGGAATTAATTCCAAGAAATCAAAGTCATTTTTTGATGCTCTGCATGCTCTTGTCTCAAAGACTGAGTCGTTTCTATTATCATCCAAGGATGTTGAGGCTTTAAAGGCGCATTTGCATGCCCTTCAGTCCAATTTGAAGGTAACTTCTGACACGTGTGATCGGCTACGAGGACTACTAATATTGGCCGAGGAAGAAGAACAGGTAAATATCCTCAATCAAGACTTTGAGTTGGTTGCCTTGAGTACAAGAACCATGGTAAGCAAGGTTGAAAGGCGAATTCATGAAATCGAAAATGAGGAATTTGAAACCGCGACAAATTATTTGCAAAAAACTCACTCGTCAAGACGCAGTAAAACGTCAAGTTCTTCGCGTCGATCAGAGGCTGCTGCCGAGGCAGCTGCGTTGCGTGCAAAATTAAAATACATTGACTTAGAAGCGAAAACAAAGGCGGAGTTAGAGAAACTCCAGACTATGAAGCAAATTGATATGGCTGAAGCCAAAATTGGGGCATTCGAAGTGTATGATGAAGAGAAAATTTTCTCTCTAAAAGACATTGACAATAAGTTGCCCAAGTCAAATCCAAAGGATATGGTTGGGAAATACATTGAATCGTGCGTTACACACCAACCAGAGATTGGTATTAAAACTGAAGGTCTCATGGATCAATCTGCATCTGTTCTACCTGCATTGGCCGGTAGCTCAAATGATGCGCCCCCTGCGGTTGAAAACATACCAGTTTCTGTCCACCTGAATCCAAATTCACCAGAGTTCAGTCCCAAACAGGCTGTACCTGAACCTGAAATTGCTCATGGTGAAGATACATTGATTAATTCACAATTAGTTATGTCACCCAAGGTTAAGGCTGACAATTCACCCTTACACAATGATTCTGGTCAACCAATGCAATCTAGTGGCATGTCTGTTGTTCAGTCTAATAATGCTGATCAGAGTATATTGGATCTTGCAAAGGTTTTGGCTGATCAGGTGAGCATTAGCCGTTTACCACCACCAGAGCCAAGTATCTTCAATGGTGATCCCTTGAAGTATCCGGGTTGGAAATCCGCATTTCAGACACTCATTGAGCATAGAACGATTCCAGCTAATGAGAAGATGCACTATTTAAAGAAGTACTTGGGAGGCCAAGTAAGGGAAGTTGTGGAACAGTATTTTCTGTTGACGTCCGATGATGCTTATGAAGAAGCAAAATCACTTTTGGATGAAAGGTACGGTAATCCTTTCGTAATTGCGAATGCTTACTGCGAGAAATTGGACAAGTGGCCCAAGATCAATGCCAGAGATGGCGCTGGTCTGCAGAAATTTGCGGACTTTCTACGGCAGTGCCATACTGCTGCAGAAAGTATTGGACATCTTAACATTTTGAATGATGAAATGCAGAACAGAAGGTTGCTGATTAAACTACCTGATTGGCTAGTTACCCGTTGGGGAAGAATAGTGGCTTCTCACAAAGAGGAAAAGAAAAATTTCCCTCAATTCAAAATCTTTGTTGATTTTATTGTAAAAGAAGCTAAAATTGCTTGTGATACGGTTACTTCATTGCAGTGTCTCAAGGGTGACCGAGATCAGTCTGGTGACTCGAGTCATCTACATAGAGCTCAGAAAACTGAGCGTTCAAGGCCCACAAGTGGGCGTTCATTTTTCACAGAGACAAATGTGAAGGAGAAAAACTCTCCTCCTCAGAAACCACAAATAACATGCAATCACTGTGGAAAGTTTGGTCATGATATAGACGAATGCAGATCCTTTTTAGCAAGACCACTTGAAAAAAGGAAAGAATTTGCGAAAGAAAAGGACCTGTGCTTTGGCTGCTTATGTACTGGACACCAGTCCAAGAAATGTAAGCAGCGAAAACGATGTAAACATTGCGAGAAAATGCATCCCTCTTCGTTACATGGGGACGCACAAAGACCAAAGATTGAAAAGGCAGAAGAAACTGAGAAAAAGGTTACTGCAGCGACTTCTGCGGAGCAAACGGGTAGTGTTGCTAGTGGTAGCAGTACTACCCTCATGAATGCTGTTGGAAACTCGGATAAAAATTCTATGGTGGTTCCGGTCTTTGTGTCACATGTTGAGCGCCCTGACAAGGAGCGTCTTGTATATGCTTTGCTGGACACTCAGTCCGACACCACCTTCATATTGGAGAATACATGCAAATCCTTAGGATTAAACGGTACCAAAGTGAAGCTTAGGCTGTCAACCATGCATGCGGAAAACCGTGTGGTCGACAGCAGTAAGGTTCAAGGTCTGATGGTAAGAGGCTACAATAGCTCTTAACTAAGCTAAGCCTCCCCGCAGCATTCACGAGAAATATTATGCCTGCGAACAGAGATCACATTCCAACGCCTGAAATGGCAAGGAAATGGCCACATTTATATGACATAGCTGAGGAATTGATGCCGCTCAACGAATGTGAAGTTGGCCTATTAATAGGGTACAACTGTGCACGTGCACTTACTCCTCGACAAGTTATTGCCCCAATCGATGATGGCCCTTTTGGCCAGCGCACTGACTTAGGCTGGGGTATCGTTGGTGTGGTGGAGCCCGATTTCACCAACCAAGACTCAGATCTTATAGGACCCTTACCTCAGAATTACATGTAAAATTCCAATTTACATGGCATGACGTGTAAAAGAGCCCGTCAATACGTGTCAAAGCATGAATTTTACACGTAAAAACGTGTCATACCATGTAAAACAAAAAAAGCATCCTCCAACCTGGCGAAATGCGTAAAATTTTACACGTCTTTACGTGTAAAATTATAATTTTACATGTCTTGACACGTAAAACTTGGACTTACAAATATTTCATCTGGCAAAACACGTCAAAACTTCAACATAGACAAAATCAAGCCTGTAAAATGAACAATTTGTGGACTTAGAAAATTTTCAACCCGTAAAAATATGTACAACTGAGTTTTTTTGCCATGTAGCCAAATTGTATTTAAATATCTATCCAATGAACAGTCAAGATTTGGCAGACATATTTAATGACTCATTTCCTGTGTTTGAATATTGGAGGGAATGTGTGGATGTGATGGTATTATTTTAAGTTTGATTGGCATACATATTAAATAAAGGAGTTAGTGCTATGAAAAAGAGTTAGTGCAGCAGCAAAGTATTTAAACATTATTTTATTATAGTATGTAGAGGCCTGTATTTTTATCATGTTCCATTTTATGTGACTGCACTTGACACACAATATACATTGCAACGAATTTTGCCTGCATGTCATGATTTTAGATCAATCTTTCAAATATAAAGAAAAGTTATAAATATGCAACATGGTTATATCAATGAAGTGTGTTTCAAGCATCAAACTGTCTTATTTTGTTTAAGAATTTCAAAAATATGCTTAATTTTGAATAAATTCTCTGCTTTGTGTCAGCATATCGAACTGTGAAGCATCTGATGGTATGTAAAGTCATTTGCGCTGATCCAAGAGGTACAATGTAGGATGGTTTTAATGGACAAAAGTTTTGTATTTACGAGGGTTGTCCCAAAAGTTCCATTACACTCACTGTTTTGCCACATTTAAAGCACGTCAGAGCTTACAACACTTATGATCACCAAGTACTATATCTAAGGGTTTTGGGTGCAAATTTTCATACTGCTACGCGCATTTGTCAAAATGCAGCGGAGGTTTGAACCTTTGTTCCCCTACTGCACCGGAGCAGGTCTAGTGACGTTGCCGTTAATTCTGATTTTTTCTTAATATTTTGCCGTTTGGATAAATACACTACAAACAAAAAGTCTATTTCAAAATTAGATTTATATTTATCTAAACGATACCGTTGCATATATTTGGGAATCTGAGTAAATTATTTATAAGCAATTCGTCAAAATAATGCTATAAAGATCAGCCATGCAAAATAAGAATAATTAATCAAATGCTATCCATGTTAACAACTGCCCATGTTTCATTTGGTCAAGTAATATTACTGTTAGCTGATATATCGTTTTAAAAGTAGGTGTTGTGTTAGAGTATTGAAGTCACCAACTTATATCAACTAAACATTTGCTTGGTTTCCATTAAAGAACATATTTTAGATGTTTAAATATAACGACCCTGTATTTTTGCTCCGCATGTTTTTGCCGACGTCGTAATTTTGTCGTTGAATTTTTATAGGTAAGCTATTTTATTTGTCACCCAAAGTATCAAATCGTTCTCAAATTCCATAACATTATCACTAAATGATGCCCATGGAATAGTAGTTAGGCTGGTATATTTTTCTAAATGATCACATTATACCTATGTGGATTTAGCAGATTGCGAAAAATAGAAATTACGAAAACATTTTGCATAATTTGACTTGCTCCGGTCATGCTTACTTATGGTAACCAAGGTAACTGTAGCAGTGAGGTCATCGAAGTGAGTATCATTTTGTACAGTAAAATAAGTTCCAATATGGCTAATTATTCTGCATGATTAACTGATTTCGGTTCCAGCTATGCGTTCAGAATAAAATGTATGTGTAACGGGACTTTTGGGACAAGCCACGTATTAGTATTATTATTATTTTTTCTCTCTTTACTATTGCTTTGAGTAGCACATGATATAAAGGCTGTATATTATCTTCCTTATGTGCTAACAGCATAGATCTGGAAGTCTTCTCTGAACTATAACTAATTTGTGCCCCTGAAACTGCAAATTGCAATTTCACGGGCAATACACATATTAGTAAAGAAATTGTGTACTAGGTCATATAAAGCCTATTTAAAGCATATGCTTATGTAATTATTGTATACTGACATGACCGTTAGTTAACCTTTGAACTAAATTTCTACATGGCAATTTTTACATGTTACTGCCAGGAATGCGTAAATTTTTACATGTAAAAAGTGACATGTAAAATTTTACGCATTACTGGCATTTTTAGAGGAGAAACCGAGTGACTACATGGCATTTTTTACACGTAAAACTAGAAAGACATGTAAAAAGTTACATATAAAAAGTTACATGTAATGACGCGTTTTTACACGTCATAAGCTGTAATTTTTAACAGATTCACTAGCAGACTGCTATTCTGGCATTTTTTACGTGTTTACGTCACAACCTGTAAAAGCATGTGCCAATACTCCGTATTCCTGGCATTACGCGTAAGGACATGTCTTTGACATGTCTTTACATGTAATTCTGAGGGAAGGGTAGTGAGTCATCGGGCAATTGCATGTCAAGTTCCACAAGGCTTGGCGACAAATGAGCCGCACTCTAACAAAGTATGGATGTCCTATCAAACACGTGTGAAAGAACTTATTACTCCATCAGATGTGGCAAACATGATGGAACTGGACTTTTGTGAATACCGTGATGCCAAGGTACCTCTTTCTCATGACGAACGCCAGTTTGTTACTAACTTACAAAAGGAAATAAGGTTAGATGGTGGTCATTATTCTATGCCTCTGCCTTTCAGGCAAAAGAGACCTTGTCTGCCAAACAACAAAATGGTAGCTCTTCAACGACTAAAGCAATTAAGAAAGAGACTGGATAATGACAAGAAATACAGACAACACTACGTTGCCTTCATGAATGATATCATTCAGAAGGGACATGCTGAAAGGGTGCCTGACTCTGATCTTGGTGTTGATGACGGGAGTGTATGGTACATTCCGCATCACGGTGTTTACCACCCCCAAAAGAAAGACAAAATAAGAGTGGTTTTCAATTGCAGTGCCAGATTTCAAAATATTGCACTGAATGACCACCTCCTTCAAGGACCGGACCTGACTAACACTCTAATTGGAGTGCTTTGTCGCTATATATAATTCCGTAAAGAGCCAGTGGCTTTCATGTGCCACATTGAACAAATGTTTCACCAATTTAGGGTGAACACTGAAGACAGGAATTATCTTCGATTCTTGTGGTGGCAGGACGAAGATTATTCGAAAGATCCTATTGAGATGAGGATGTGTGTGCATCTCTTTGGGGCTGCCTCTTCACCAGGATGTGCAAATTTTGGCTTGAAGCAGGTTGCAAGTGATAATGAAGCAAATTTTGGTAGCTCTGTTGCGGACTTCTTGAGACGCGACTTTTACGTCGATGATGGACTTAAGTCGTTGGCAACAGAAGCTGAAGCTATTCACATGATACATGAAACAAAGAAAATGTGTAACAAGGGTGGCTTGCATTTACACAAATTCATCTCCAACTCTAAGGCTGTTTTAGAACATATACCCTCGGAGGACAGAGCAAAGGGGTTGAAGGACATTGACTTGCTCCATGATAGCTTGCCAGTGGAAAGAGCACTTGGAATTCAGTGGTGCGTGGAATCAGATACTTTTCAATTTCGATTAGTCCTAAGGGATCGCCCACTGACAAGACGTGGGATCTTGTCCACCATAAATTCAGTGTACGATCCACTAGGATTCTTAGCCCCTGTATTACTTGTAGGGAAGCAAATCCTTCAGTGTATGTGTAGAGAACAGGCTGATTGGGATGCTCCTTTGCCAGAGGAATTAAAACAGCAATGGCAACAATGGAAAAATGGTCTTTTTGATCTGGAAAGACTCCAGATTCAAAGATGTTCAAAACCAGTTGACTTTGGTGAAGTGGTGACTGCGGAGTTGCACCACTTTTCTGATGCAAGTACCAATGGTTATGGTCAGTGCACTTACTTGCGCCTCTTGAACAAGGATTCAAGGGTTCACGTTTCCCTAATTATTGGGAAGTCAAGAGTCGCTCCGCTCAAACATATAACCATTCCTCGCTTGGAATTGGTCGCTGCGCTTGTGTCCGTGAAAATTAGTTCATTACTCAATAAGGAGCTTGAGTACGAAAACATTACAGAATACTATTGGACAGACAGCAAGATAGTTCTTGCTTATATTGCCAATAATGCCAGACGTTTCCATGTTTTTGTTGCAAACAGAGTGCAACAAATAAGAGATTACACAGACCCCTCTCAGTGGAGGTATGTTTGTACAAGCGAAAATCCCGCTGATCTAGCATCGCGTGGCATGCCAGTGAGTGAACTTCAACGGTCCATGTGGTTCACCGGACCTGAATTTCTATGGAAACAAGAACTGCCCTCTGTTGATAAGGATGTAGTTACAGCATTGTCTCCTGATGATTGTGAAATCAAGAAAGTTCATGTCTTTGATACCCATGCACATGAAAACTACACCAATGTTTGTGATTACATGAAGAACCTTTCAAGTTGGTCCCGTTTGAAAGGAGTCATTACTCTGTGTAGCAAATTCATTCAGAAACTGAAGAAACGTATAGCAGGAAAGAACGTTGTATCGAAATATGCTACGAGACAATCAAGGACAACTTCTCCTGTCCTGACAGTTGAGGAATTAGTTCAGGCAGAACAGAATATAGTTAAGGCTGTGCAGATGCAAGCGTTTGGTAAAGAAATAAGCACACTGCAAGGTCTCAAAGGGAATAAGCATGTGAGGGCTACCCTTCCAAGACAATCAACCATTTATAAACTGGATCCATTCCTTGATGATGAAGGAATTTTGCGAGTAGGCGGCCGAATGAACCGTGCACTGATGGGTAGTAATGTCAAACATCCAATGATACTGCCCAAGAAATGTCATGTTTCTGACCTGGTCATCAGACATTATCATGAAAAGGTTGGTCACCAGGGCAGAGGTATGACGATTAACGAAATCAGAGCAAATGGATTTTGGATCATTGGGCTTAGCTCAGCGGTCTCTGGCCTTATCAGCCGATGCGTGATATGTCGAAGATTGCGAAGTGTGACTCAAGTTCAGAAAATGGCTGAACTTCCCGAAGATAGAGTTGAACCATCACCACCGTTTACTTATAGTGGTGTAGATTATTTTGGACCGTGGTATATTCGCGAAGGCCGCAAGGAACTCAAGCGCTATGGCGTTGTTTTCACATGCCTTTGTTGTCGTGCCATACATTTGGAAACCGCTGTTTCTCTGACCACAGACTCGTTCATAAATGCCTTGCGTAGATTCATTGCCATACGCGGACCAGTAAGGGAATTGAGATGCGATAGGGGAACAAACTTCATAGGTGCTGAACGTGAACTAAGGGAAGCGGTTGGGGAACTAGATGAGAATCAGCTGAGGCAGTTCCTTTTAAAGGAAAACTGTGATTATGTTGCGTTTAAAACAAATGTCCCTCATGCTAGTCATATGGGTGGAATCTGGGAGCGCCAAATCCGTACCGTTAGAAGCATTCTCGCAACATTACTGTCCCAGCATGGCTCTCAGCTGGATGATGAAAGCTTGCGCACTTTACTGTGCGAGACTGCTGCAATAGTCAATAGCCGTCCTCTCTCCGTTCAAAATGCGAATGACCCATTGTCATTGGAACCGTTGACTCCAAACAACCTCTTAACTATGAAATCTAAGTTGATACTCCCACCACCCGGCAAGTTTCAAGCAACTGACATGTACTCGCGTAAAAGATGGCGTCGCATCCAATATCTAGCAAACCAATTTTGGTTCCGCTGGCAGAAAGAGTACCTTCAAACTTTGCAGGTGAGAAACAAATGGCTCAGAGCAAAACGGAATCTCTCTGTGGGAGATATTGTTCTGGTGAAAGAGGAAAACTTGCCAAGGAATGAATGGCACTTAGGTAAGGTGACAGAGGCACCTGAAGATAAAGATGGTTTAGTCAGGAAGGTGAATGTTGTAATTGGTTCGTCCGACTTGAATGGCAAGGGGCAGAGAACTCAATCCCTAAGCTCTTTAGAGAGGCCAATCCACAAGCTGGTGTTAATCCAGGAAGCCTCGATTTAGGTATAGTGGTAAGTATATTAACCGGGGATTCCCCGACAAGGAGCCTTTTGGTTTAATGTTCTTTAAGGTTTTGATTTGAAGAATCCTTTTAGGAATAATTTGATTTCACCTTTTACAAGTCACATCTTGGTGCCGTGACCAGGATCAAAATTTTGATTTTTTTTTTAAATTGATGGTCTACAGCATTTAATGAAGATATTGAATTGCATTCTGGGTTAATGTAAAATAAGTAATCCTTATTTTAGAGGAGCCATGTAACGGCAGTGATACCGGTTTTTAGTAATGCTTCGGAGACTGTTTTCTCCTTTCGATTTGTCAGAGATGATTTTTCTCCTTCCGACTTTTCGGAGGCGTTTTACCTGGGGATCGCCTATTGCATTTCTTGGAATGAGATTTTGTATTTTTATTCTGAATTGAAAAGCTTTGTAATCAAGCATCTGATGTGAAGAAATTATGTTATTTTAATGTAGAACTATGCTGAAGACTGGAACACTTTTTTGTATTGGGTATTTTTGAGATTGAGAGCGATGGTTCGTGCGGTCTGCTTGGGATCTCCCTCTTTCTTTGTTTGCGCCTTTTTGAGAGCATTCAGAAAATCAGCGCTGCGACTTTAAGCCAAACGAAACCTCTGCGTGGCTTGAAGTGCTGACTTTTCTGGGCTAAAAGCCATCGTAAACTGTGATCTAAAGACCCAAGAAGGTAACTCCCCTGCGGATGACACGAACTGTATAATTTCGATTTAACTGAAATTCCTTTGTTCCCGTATGACTATTGTCATGATTATCGTTTCATGATATTTGCATAATTACTTTGGAATTGACACTTTCAAATATATCCTAAGATGGTGTGCTAGTAAATTCATTTCATTTTCTCGTTCCAGTTTTCACATAGATGTTGGTGTTTTTCACATAGATGTCGATGTAGACGTTAAGAAAATCTAGTCAACTACCTGACCACCAATAAATCTCTAGTCGAAAACCTTGGGACTCTAGTTTCAATTTTTCCCTACTGCGGTGTCCTTACAACAAGCATTGGGACAGTCGTTTAAATTTCTTCTAACTGCATTGTCGTCGCAGTGTCGTTACAGACTCGATCATCGTTACAACACTATTCATCGGTACCAAAAATTTCCCAAAAAGGTCAGAAAAAGCCCTGTACTTACTTCGCAAGTCATACTGAAACAGGGGCCCCTACCCATTGGGACCCCTTAAGGAAATAGATGGGCTGATTATGCCTCCAGTGAAAGCCTGTACGATGCTGACTGGCTGTCTGATTACTGGTAACCACTCGGGTCTGAGCCTGCCCAGGAAAAGAGGTTCCGTCTAACCATCCGCACATTATAATATGAGCCGCATCGTGAGAAAACCGGAATTTTGCATATGCGAAAACAAAGGCGCAGATCAGATTCGCAATAACTGCGAAGCTGATCAGCGCCTTTGGTTTCACCACTCAGATAGTAAAATTTCTCTTCTTCCTAAATCCGAAATTTCAAGCTTTTGACCATTTTCTGAGACTGCACAGACCCGTTTATGTCGGACCTGGTAGGAAACCGCGAAGACCGGTTTTCTCGCATCAAGGCTCATATATTATAACCCCTTTTGGCTTTGTCTGGTTATATTTGAAGCACATGTTGGATGTCAAAGACTCATGGCATCTTCATTTTGGGCAAGAGTCCCATAAAATGGAGGCAATGTCCCAACATGACCTTAGCTGTTGACTGGGACGTCTTCATTTTGGGCAAGAGTCCCATAAAGTGGAGGCAACGTCCCGACATGACCTTAGCTGTTGACTGGGATGTAAAGCATCAATTCGAACGAATTCAAACTGAGACAGGGCATATTTGAAATTTCATCTGGAATGAATATGCCGGAGAAGCCCTAGAGCGATTTCCCAACCACTTATTACATAGCAGATAGCTTTACCACACCACGGATGCTCTAGACTTCAGTTGTATCCGAAGGATGCAACTAACATGGACTGACCGCCACCCCCGATCACCACCCATTCGCACCCTTGTAACTATAACAAAAAATGTGTTTAAACTGCACATACGCAACATTAACATGCATGAAAGACTGGACTTTGTCATGTATATTTCAATAGACAAAAATGGAACACAATACATTTTGGGGTGACAGGACTTTTGAGGAAGAGTATATTGCACCCTATCTATCTTCTGATACTGAGTCGATCAATTTCTGATCATCACCTCAGGTGTGGGGTGGGTGGCTAAATTTAGAATTTAGTCATGGGAGAAAAAAACATTTGGGGTGGGCCATTAAAACTATTTACAAGATATAGATAGAGGCATGCTAAAACACATGCCTCTGGGCCTATGATTAAATAGAAGCCTTAAATTCCTCAATGGTCTTAGATGAGACCACTGAAGAAGGGAGACTATTTCAAACCGAAATAGTTCTGGGGAAAAATGAGTTTTTCAGGGCATCACTATAGGCAAATTGTCTTGTATACTGTAATTCATGCGATGCCCGAGTTCGCCTTAGGTTGGGTGCCGGGGTCAGGTATTTGTCTTTATCAAGAGACACTGTACCGGAGTGTATCTTGTAGAAGAAGGTTAAGGAGGACCGCTCTCTGCGGGACTGCAGGGATGGCCACTCAAGCTCGTCAAGCATATCACCGACGCTACTGGAGTTCCTCCATCTCCTGCAGGTCCACCTGGCTGCAGTCTTCTGCACCTTCTCCACCTTCTCAGTCTGAGTTTCATGATAGGGATGCCAAATAGGGGCTGCATACTCAAGCTGAGGACGAACCAATGTTTTGTATGCAACTTCCTTTGTATGCCTATGTGCCAATGCCAAATTGCGCCGAAGAAAGCCCAAAGTCTTAGTTGCCTTGCATGTAATTTCCGAAATATGTTGACCCCAATCAAGGTTGTCTGTGATAGTTAAACCTAGGTATTTAGCGGACTGAACCTGTTCTAATATTTGCTGGTGCAGTGTGTAGCTGAACTGTATGTGATTGCTTGGGTGTAGCCGAGTCACCCTCATTGAATGACATTTGCTAACATTAAATTTCATTTGCCAATCCGTTTCCCATTTGGCCAAGCTATTCAGGTCATCTTGCAAAATGTGACAATCCAAAGGAGACTTGATATTCCTGTACAAAACACAATCATCAGCAAATAGCCGAACAGATGACCTGATATTATCCGGAAGATCATTGATGAAAATAAGAAATAGGACCGGTCCCAAGACCGATCCTTGCGGGACACCAGATAGAACCGGGACTGGATCTGAGGCTCGGCCATCTAATACCACTTTTTGAGAGCGCTCAGAGAGCCACAAGTCGATCCACTTATGTGTGGATCCTCTTATCCCGTAAAAGTCAAGTTTGTATAATAACCTTTTATGTGGGACCTTGTCAAAGGCCTTAGCGAAATCCATGACAATCACGTCTGTTTGCTTATGCCCGCTGTTCACAGCTCGATCCAGATTACTAACTAAGTCATGATAAAACTGAACTAACTGGGTTTCGCAAGACCTTTGACTTCGGAACCCATGTTGACAATCAGCAAGGATGCTTTCAAGGGCCAGGTGCTTGTTTATTTTGCTGACTATTATATGCTCTTGAGTTTTGCAACAGATGCAAGTAAGCGACACCGGTCGATAGTTAGCTGCATCATATTTCTCACCTTTCTTAAATACCGGGGCTACATTTGCCTGTCGCCAATCATCTGGTACAGCACCCTGAGCAAGCGACTCATTGTAGATACAGGCCAGGATAGGAGCAATTTCAGAACTACATTCTTTCAACACCCTAGCACTCCGTGTTAGGACTTTCTCAAAACTGTTGTGTAATATTAAAACATGTACACAAGGAAAATTATATACTACATTTTCCGCGTACATTGCTCTACATGAACCATAACTAATTTTCTCAAAACAAATGTGTTATTGGATAGTTAAATATCATGCAGTCAGAATGTGATGTGCAGAAAAAATCTGCCATTCACGTGCAAATGGATTACCTAAGCTATTAATGGTGGAAAGTTTATCGAAAATGCTTGTTTTGGTCAATCCTTTGTAACGCCATACTGGTGCTTTGCATGGTTAAAATCGTGATGTTTGGCAATAAAGAATAACTACAGTTGAGTCTCATGGAGTTGCGCGGCACATGGACTTGCGCACCTCTTAGTTTCTAGTCTCAGGTCTAAGGCATGAAAGTTTACATTTGTTTGTGAGTAACATTTTGTCAGCTAACTTCATTAAATGAACTAAAAATAAAAATTATCATAGATGGGACAGAACAGAAGGAGAAAATCAGTAAAACGTAGGACATACCCAGTCTTTCAATAACTTGCTTAAATCAAGGTAATAGTAGCCGACTTGAGCAGCAAAATTCAATTTCGTATCCGTGAAGCTGCGCGGCATTCCGGGGGGTATTGCCTTTTCCAGTTTGTAGAAGTCGAAATGCCATCTTATTCTACTGCGTAAATCAGTTGCAGTTTGCACAGAAAACATTTCCGCCATTCTGTTCTGTTCTGTTCTGTAGTAAGTAAGTCTCCTCCGCTGACTTTTCGGAGAACCGTCTGTCGACGTAAAAGGGGAATTTTTCTTTGATATAATATAAGCGTGAGGGTAGTACTGAAATGCGAAATCGGCTTGATTTCGCGAAATCGTCTTGATTTCGCGAAATCGCCTCTACTGAATAGCGTAATCGTCCCTTAAATTTTCAACATACTTTTTAAAAACATTTGACTTTGCAATTATTCTATAGAAGCAAATTTTAATCAATAATATTTAAATTTATTTCTAAATTGTGTTTTTGTGAGGACTTATAAGGTGAATTAAATATGACTTGTGATTTCGCGTGAATGGCGAACTCAATCCGCTTGTAAAAGGTCTGTTTTACATCAAATGAAGGATAAACATTGAAGACTTACAGAAACATCTTGATTATTTTAGGCTCGAACATTAACTTTGATTTCTTCTCTGTTGGTAAAAACCGATGACCCTTAATAGCAAAAGGAGGGTGAATGCATTTCTTATATAAGCAGTCACCAGCTCCATTGCGGCAACGACATTAGAGACACATGCAGCCCAGACGGCATTTTAAGAAGTTTGAAACAAGTAGTCGATGAACTATACATGTGTGGTGTTGAAAGGGTGTTTGTTTCTAGTATTATAGAACGCGAGAAAACTCAGTGCCAAGGTATCAGTGAAACAATTTCACTCAATTAGAAAGTCCGTTAATGAGAAGCTGAAGAAACATTTCAAACGTGACTACGTTGACACTGCTAAGCGGCTAATATACCCCCGCAATTATGACAAAGACTTCTTAAGTTACGTCATGTGATTTTATCATCATTTGCAAAGACAATTCCTAAAAGTGTAGTGATGAGAAAATAGACATTCATATGTAGTTCATATACAGTCATATATAGTGCTGATTTTTTTTTTAATTTAGTGATAATGTTAGTACATCAGGAAAACATGTCCGTGATATATAATAGAAAAACTAGAAAAACTTGGGTTTGCAGGGATATTGTTTGCAGGGATATACACAATTTTCTTATTTTTGATCCAAAACATACATTGTGGGTACTCGTTATAACCGCCTCGCCGAGGCCGCACCGAGGCGGTTCTAACGAATAGAATAGAATAGAATAGAATAGAATAGAATTTTATTTACTGCACAGTTATACCCATTAAGGCAGATACATGAATACATACATATGAGCATACATAACATACATACAAATATATAATCATTGAAAAAAAAAAAAAAAAAAAAAAAAAAACCCTTGGGCTTGAGTCATAAGAGTCATGTTATGATGATATCTTACACGAGGATACAAATAATCCTACAGCTTTTATTACCTTTTCATCCTTGCTAGTCATTAGATTAATAAACCTATTTAGTTCTGAGCAGGATATTTCAACCGTATGCAAAGATGATTTCAGTCCCTCAAATTTGTAGTTTACATTCTTTCTGTCTGATGCTAGTTCTTTCATAACCTTGGACTGAGACTCTGCAACACTATCTTGTTTACAAGTTATTTCTTCCAATTTCTTTGATACGTCTTGATTAAGTTTAAGATTATCTTCCATGGAAATACTGGCTTGTGCTATTTGCATGCGACTATTCGCGTTACGCGTTTCTGCGCCTAGCTCTTTGCTAAAGCCCGATAATGATTCTTCAAACACTAGTTGCTTTGACGTTATTTCTTCTAATTTCTTCATTACGTCTTTCTGGAATTTAAAGTTATCTTCTCTGGACTGGTTCAACCCAAGAACAACTGTTTCTAGTACTGTTTCCATGTTTTTGATTGCTTGGGTAAGCTGATTATTCTCAATTAATAATGTTTGATTGTCTTTTCCACCCTTTTTGCTATCACTCATCTTTGTTTTACTCTTATCCGCGATAGATCCATTGACACAACCCGGGACTGGTGTATCTGAGTTGTCTTTTCCCAATTTTCTTCTTGGAGTATGATTCAGTGGGTCAGCAGCAGCCTTCACATCTTTTCGTTGGTTTTCTGAAACATTACCTATCACAATGACTTTAGGTTGCATTTTCGATACTGGTGGGGTTTCAAGTGTGGCTCCATCATTACACTTCTGAATTTTCCCTTGACCGCTAGCTCCTCGCACAGCTAATTTATCGGCTTCTTCGTTGCCTGAAATTCCTCTGTGTCCAGGTACATGCTTCCATGTAATGGATATGTCACTATCATTGATTAATTGCAAAAGCTGCTTCCAATCTTCTTTATTTTTTACAGAGTCCCCATTTGCTGTGTTCCACCCATTAGATACCCAGTTATCAGACCATTGGGTTATGCCTAAAACCACATATTTACTATCAGAGTTAATCACTAAGTTTTGTATTCCGTTATCTCGTGCTACCTCGACCGCTTTAATTGCAGCTCTTAATTCTGCCTTATTGTTGGTTGCGCCTTCCTCGGTAGGTATCGTGTAGCTCCCATTCCATGGATGATCAACGCCCCAGTACAACCCATAACCAGCCTTCGCAGTACTAGCCCCATTCCGGACACAGCTACCATCAATATAAACAGTAGTCGCTTCACTCACATGCTCTCCATAAATAACTTCAACAAGCTTTGTATCATTCTGCGAGGTGTTCTTTACAGCAGTGCTCCCTGATTCTGTATTTTCATAGCTTATCTGCTTTTCATATTCAATTTTTGAGAGTGTTTGTTGACTGTCAAATACTTGAAATTCAGAAATACCTGCACTCTCCATTGCCCGCTTCGCCTCGCTGTATGTTGTATAACCCTTGTACTTTGCGTTGGCAAATCCCAAAACCGAATCACTAGCTTGTGTCCAATTTGTATAGATGCCCACGTCTTTTCCGTTGGAAACCGCGTAGTAGTTGTATTTTGGTCTACCGCCCGTCATAATTTGTTAATTTCTTCAAAACAACTGCGTGTCATGCGATAATACTATACAGTCATCAAAAATATATCAATATCCTTCGATTCCGACAATTTGTATCACTTTTTACTGCTTTCTGCCACTCTGAACGTCTTTTAAAACTTTTTGACAGCTCCGATTTTTAAAAAAGCATCCATGTTGTTTACCGTGACGTCATCCATCTTAAAGCTATGTGTACCCACAATGTATGTTTTGAGCAAAAATATCTAAAGTATCATTTTTTTCCCGGTGAAATTTTCAATTCTTACAACTGAGAAATGTATGTTTTGAGCAAAAATGTTGAAAAGTATCAAATCTTTTCTGGTGAAATTTTAAATTTTTACAAGTGAGAAAGATCTCGGTATATTGCATGGGCATGTTTTCGTAATGTCATATGAGCCGCCTGATGGGAAAACCAAACAATCTCTATTTACACTGGTGGATTGTTTTTATTTACAATGTTCTTCAGGTGCACAACTGTACATTTAACTGTCTTTTCATGTCGCTCAGAATACTGCCAGTCTTTTTAACTCAGAGAGTCTCTTGTGGTGTATTTTATGAATAAATTCCCTAGTTTGAAGTTCAAGCAACCCCCATGAGTCCTTATCAACCTTTTCTATGTCTAACACTACTGAAGCGTCCAAAGTTAATTGCGTCACAAGCTCAGGGTTTTGAAACTGCGAGCTGGGAATATGTTGTAAAGCCGGGTTTTCCAGAAGTTTCTCTATGAAAGCTGATCTTTCTGGGTTGAGAAAAGAACATTCACTAATAAAATGCTGCCTAGTCTCTGGAGATACTGAACATAGTCTACACGTTGGGTCCACTTGATATTGATTAAATGCTGCTCTGTTTCCCTGTAGAATATATGTTCCTGTTAACAACCTACATTTCAATTGAACCCTCCTACTGTCATGGATACTGCTCCGAACTGTAGACCAGACATGATGACACTTGCCAACTTTGAGGGTGTCAGTATTTATGTACTTCAGTGATGTTTTACTTCTAATGTCCCGTTCCCAACCAGATTCAATAGCCTCATTTATTGCCTTATTCATAGTTCTTTTCCATTCATTTTTTGAGGGAGTATCAGTTAATAATTGAAATATGGATGGAAGATTATACAAATCTAAAATGCTCCTTACAAACATAAACCAACTCTTATCATTTACATCTTTCATTACTATTTGCCTTAAAGCTATGTCATTTTCAATTGTACCTTTATGTCTTATCATGTTAACAAAGGTAGTCAGGGCATTTTTATGTAAGACCGCTTCTAGGGGCAAAATCCCCAAAAGGGCTAAACAAATTGTATTTGCTGTCTTATCAGGAAGACCTTGAATTTGTTTGAGACACTGTCTCTGAAACCTTTCAAGACACTCAATATCTTTTTTTGTGTGTAATAATGCCTCAAGACCATAAAGCAACCTCGGAACCACAAAGGTAGACCAAATAAACCCATTTTGAGATGGTTTCAACCCCCCTCCCCCATGAAAACCCGCTCCCATTACAGAATAGGCTGTCTTCCTTCCTAAATTTATCTTTTCTTCAATATTCGGCTTTCCGTTGATATTCCGGGTTATCCCAAGGTGTGTGGCACTTGTGCTGTCTTTTATTCTGTCGTTATACATGTATATGTCTCCTTCACATTCCTTCTTTTTAGTTGCTGGATATTTGAGTGTATGGCTCTTTGATGGGTTGACGAAGAATCTTTCTCTCCCTGCATTGCCTTCGACGTCCCATACCATTACTTGCATTTCTGCCAACAATGAAGACAGGAGGGCTAAATCATCTGCGACAGTAACATGAGGAATGCTGATTGATCCTATCTTTACTCCAGAATATCTCTCTTCTTGTTGAAGTAATAGCCCAGCAGACATTTGACGTCGGTTGGACGTCAGATAGACGTCAGACTCCGACGTCATAATGACGTTGGATTTAGGTTGATTTTGAAAGTTTGTTTGACGTCAAAAACAGACGTCATTCTGACGTCAAAAACAGACGTCATTCTGACGTCAAAAAACAGACGTCATTCTGACGTCAGAAAAACAACGTTGGTTTGATGTCTCAAATGTGACGTCATAATGACGTTGGGGTTAGGTTGATTTTGAAAGTTTGTTTGACGTCAAAAACAGACGTCAATCTGACGTGCTAAAACCGATATCGTGAATGTTTGTTAGCAGTTTAATTAACATTCTGAAATCCTGAAGTGGATTCAGTAGTGCGTTGATGCACTATTGTTATTCCCTTTCACTCCTTTGATAAGAGTTATACGGGACATACAAAATGTTTATGATGTTAGATCACTCTGATGTTGGTATATCTTATTCATGTCAAATTTTATTGCTATATGGTGCTAAAACAAATAAGACCTTTAGTGTAAATAATAAGACTATTGTGAACAAGAAATAATTTAAAATGGTGAAATAAGTATTAAAATATACAAATTTCATTTTCATCTTAATAGAAGGTTTAATAATTTAGTGAAAGACTTTATTTTGATTAACAAAAATTATTTTTTTCTAAATTAATTAAGCATGGTGATTTCCGATACGAGACCTAGATATGGCTTTTTTAAAAGTGGCAATGTTGAAATTATTATTTGAATTTGATGTTGTTACATTTGCGCAAGAAATTATGTCAGTTCAAGGGCAGCTAACTCTGTCGACATATGACGTTAGACTTACTAATGTCTTATTGGTTATAGCACCATAAAGCAATAAAATTTTGCTTAAATAAGATGTACCAACATCAGGCTGAATCATTTTGTACGTTCCGAAAAACTCTATCAAAGGAGTGAAAGGGACTATCAAAAGTGCATCACTGCTCTTCTGAATCCACTGTTATTCAAAAATGCGAAAAAATATACACCTTAACCTATTTATATGACATGAATTCAAACGTCGTTTTTAGGACGTCAGATTGACGTCAGCTTTCAGACGTTAATTAAACCGACGTTGGCTTTAGCACGTCAGATTGACGTCTAGTTTTGACAACAAACAAACTTTCAAAATCAACCTAACTCCAACGTTATTATGACGTTGGAGTCTGACGTCAATCTGACGTCCAACGCACGTCAAATGTCTGCTGGAAGTAACATAGAAAAAAAAGAAAGAAAGAAAGCAAAAAAAAAACACGAAACGAATGATCTGATTTTTACCCAAAGTGAAGTTTCATTAATTTGCACACCACACATGGTCAGAAGTGTGAAAAACACAAGGTCTAAATCACGTCTTGATTACGACGTCTAACTGACGAACTAGTTGGACGTCAAAACAACGTCCAATCCAGACGTCCAAAAGACGTCAGGAAATGACGTCTGATAGACGTTGGAAATTGGTTATATGACGTCGCGACCAAAATATAACCAATATCTGACGTCGAACAGACGTCAGGTGCCTGCTGGGAGCGGATTGTTGTATCTCTTATAATGACTGGTTGAAAGGACACCCCCTTGACGGACACCTTGTAAACTTGATGTTGATAGGATGTGATAAACCTCCAGCCCACTTGATCCTTGATGAGCAGTCAGTATAGAGATCTTTAACAAGGAGCCAATCGTCCCCATGGATACCGTCTAGATACATCCGCCGTAGGAGAGAATTATGGTCCACGACATCAAACGCCTTCTGTGTATCCAGAGTGGTGAGCCATAGGTCTTGTTTATTTGATGATGATTCCAAGATACACTCCGACAATATAACCGCAGCATTAATGGAGGAACACCCTTCTGTAAATCCACGCTGGAGTCTTGATTGTGTACTTAGGAAGATCTCGTTGTGTCTGGTGTTTAAGATATGTTCCAAAACTTTTAAAAGGACTGGTGTTACGGTTATACCCCGGTAGTTTCCTGGATCAGAAGTATCCCCCTTCTTGAAGATTGGAGTCAAAGTTCCCTCCTTCAACACGGCAGACACTTTCTTTGCACTAATCAAGTAGTTGAGAAAAGCTGTCAAAAATTCTACCAAATTGCATCCTCCCAGTTTGAAGTGTTCAGCTGTTAAGCCCATGACATCAACTGCTTTGTTATTCTTTAACTTTCTCAACGCCGCCACTACTTCTTTCTCATTTACGGGAAAAACTGGTCTGTCCTCTGTTTCGCATAACTTTGTTATTACACTGACATCAAGGTCCACCAACTCTTTGTAGTCTTCATCAAAGCATTCACTTTCCAATGGTGTGGCCAGTTTTTGAAAATGGGTCGCCCATCCCTCCCGTATGTCTTCATCCGTCTCACATACTTTACCATTCACATTCAGACTGTGTAATTGTGCATTGGACGATTTCCTCTGGTTGTTGACAAGCTTGAAGAATGTGCTGGAGGAATTGTCTGAGCTCATTATATCTTCTATTCTGGCGTTCCTTTGTTTGGCTGCCTCTAACCTTTGCTCTTTCCTCAATAATTGCTTAGCTTCTATCATCCTTTGTCTGGCAGGGTGGTCTTGATTTTCTGGCTCCCCAGCCTTGCGCCATTCCCACCACACGAGTCGGCTATGTTTCATTGCATCTTGGATTCTCTGCGTCCAACATCTTTTCTTGTTCTTTACTTTCATACTAGACTTATAGTTCGGTATACTATCTTTAGTAGCCTGT
Organism: Rugalucina vietnamica; assembly: GCA_964017185.1. Taxonomy (NCBI): domain Eukaryota; kingdom Metazoa; phylum Mollusca; class Bivalvia; order Lucinida; family Lucinidae; genus Rugalucina; species Rugalucina vietnamica. Next base: position 52,204,328 of record OZ024877.1, read on the forward strand.
TTCAGGACTGCATTGAGATGCGCAAGAGGTCGGAGTATGTCCGTCTCTGCTGTTGATGCTGGTAGGTGTCATGTTTAGCTATTTTGCAAACTCTGCAATATGCATGTAGACAATCCTAAATACTTTACCAGCCTAGTAACAATTCTATTTTTATATAACTGCAGTTTGGCATTACCATATTAGGTATCAGCATCTCTCTCAGTCTAGCTCTGCCCATGTAATTTGGCCGGGACTGGATCATTCTTGTGTTAGCAGCCATGTAATAAACATATAACCAAACACTGATATTTTCACTGTCTTTTCCAACTTTCAAGAACATTACATTGGCGACGAGGATCAAAGGGATTTAATTGGGAGGAAAGTGTGGTTATCTACATGAAATAGTGTAGAAACTTTCAATTAGCAAACTGTGAAATTTATGATAATTAAATTGTTACCGTGTAACACACTTGTAACAGTGATCATAAGATAAAAAGGGTTGCTTGGAAAGAATGGCGTCGGCTCTCCCGAATTTTCCAGCATTCAATGTGAATGACAGTGCTGTTGATGTACGGTGGAGAAAATGGACAAACCGATTCGAAAATCTGCTAATCGGGATGGACATTAAAGACAAAAAACGCCAACGTGCGTTACTTCTCCATTATGCAGGGGAAGAGGTCAACGAGATCTTTGAAACGCTGACGAATACTGGGGATGACTACGCCGGAGCTAAAGGGAAGCTAGACGCATACTTTGCCCCCAAAAAGAATACCGAGTTCGAGGTATACAAGTTTCGACAGGCGAAACAACAACAGAGTGAAGGAATCGACGCGTATCTCACTCGACTAAGACAGTTGAGCATAAACTGTGCTTTTGATGATAATGACAAAGAAGTAAAATCGCAGATAATTCAAGGGTGTAGTTCAACACGCCTTAGGCGACGTGCGCTCAGGGAGGATCAAACCTTAGAGGATCTGTTAAAATTAGCTCGTGCAATGGAGTTTTCAGACAAACAAGCCTCTGAAATTGAACAGCACACGGAAGCAACAAATGCAGTTCAAGGTCAAAGACGGAGGTCACGCAAATCAGGACCTAGAACAAAGTCTCAGAAAAAGTTCAGTGACAAACAAATGACTGGTAGAAAACAGACATGTCGAAATTGTGGAGGTCAGTTTCCTCATAAAGGCAGCCCTTGCCCAGCAAAAGACAAGTCGTGTCATTATTGCAAGAAGATGAACCATTTTGCATCGGTATGTCTAGAAAAGGCTAAAACTAAGTCAAAAACTATAAATCAGGTTGATGAAAGACAATGCCATGAGAGTAGTGATTCGGAGGAGGAATATGCATTTGGTGTACAGACAGACGAACAAGTGAACTTAATGCACCGTAAACTGCCTAGAACAACTGTGTCAATCAATGGATTAACAGTGGAAATTTTGGCCGATACAGGTAGTACCATAAACGTTTTAGATGAAGAGACATTTTCAAGATTATCATCAAAGCCAAATTTAATGAAAAGTGACACAAAGGTGTTTGGATATGGCTCGAATACACATTTGAAATTGAAAGGTAAATTCGAAACAACAATAGAAACAGGAAGTAAAATAGCACCAGCCACTGTTTATGTCGTAGAAGGCAGTCATGGAAATTTATTAGGATACCAGACACTTGTCGATCTTCAGGTAGTACCTTGTATATCATCATTATCTCCAAAGCATGAACAATTATGTGAACAATACAGTACCGTATTTAATGGCATTGGAAAACTGAAAGACACCCAAATAAGCATACATATAGATCCAAATGTGCAACCAGTGGTACAGCCACACAGGCGCATACCGTTTCATGTTAGAAAACAGGTTGAGGCTGAACTTGAGAGACTTGAAAAGCTTGACATTATTGAAAAGGTTGAAGGCCCCACACCATGGGTATCTCCTATTGTCGTAGCACCAAAACCGCGTAATCCATCACAAATAAGACTTTGTGTAGACATGCGACGTCCAAATGAGGCTGTGAAACGTGAAAGACATATCACACCTACGATAGATGACATGATTCTGGATTTAAATGGAGCTACCGTATTCAGTAAGCTGGACTTATCAAATGGCTACCACCAGCTGGAGTTGGACCCCGGTTCACGTTACATAACTACATTTTCGACACATGTAGGATTACGGAGATACAAACGATTGATTTTTGGACTTTCCAGCAGTGCGGAAATTTTCCAAAATACGCTACAAAATGCACTCAGTGGGCTGAAAGGTGTCAAAAACATTAGTGACGATATCATAGTATTTGGAAAAACGCAAGAGGAGCATGATAGAAACCTTGAAGCAACGTTTGCACGTCTGAAAGAGAAAAACTTAACATTAAACAGGCAAAAATGTGAGTTCAATAAGGACAAATTGGTGTTCTATGGATACATATTCGGTAAAGACGGGATATCTGCCGATCCAGCCAAGGTAACTGCAATTAAAAATGCACCCTCACCTACAAACGTCACAGAGCTTCGCTCATTCTTGGGCATGACAAATTATGTCTCACGTTTTATTCCGAGATACTCTACCATTACAGCACCGCTCAGAAAACTAACAAAAGCCGGTGTAGAATGGGAATGGACTAAAAGTCAACAAGATGCATTTGAAACATTGAAACAGGATTTAACTAGTGACTTGGTAATGGCATACTTCGATCCACAGAAAGAATCATCTTTAATGGTCGATGCTAGTCCAGTAGGTTTAGCCGCAATATTGTCCCAGGAAGGAAAAATCATAGCATATGCGAGTCGAGCCCTTTCGGAGGTTGAACAAAGGTATTCACAAACGGAAAAAGAGACCCTAGCTCTAGTTTGGGGATGTGAACATTTCAATTTGTATCTTTTTGGACACAAATTCAATCTAGTCAGTGACTGTCGTCCATTAGAAGCTGTGTTTAATAACCCAAACTCGAAACCAAAAGCACGTATAGAGCGATGGAGACTTCGACTGCAAGGCTATAACTTCAAAGTTACATTCAAAGAAGGAAAGAAAAATGTAGCAGACTATATTTCCAGACACATAGGTTCATGTACGGACACTAAACAATCGAACTATGCAGAAGAATACGTAAGATACGTTTCTGAAAATGCTGTCCCGAAAAGCATGACCATAGAGGAAATATGTGAAAGCACAAATCGTGACAAGACACTGCAAAATGTTATTGAATGCTTAGAAACTGATACATGGTATAAGTACAAAACTGATCAGTCAATGGAAATTTTCTCAAGACTCCGTGAAGAACTAACAGTTCGAAAATTGTCAAATGGATCAGTATTGCTTCGTGACAACAGGCTGATCATTCCAAATGAACTACAATTGAAAGTTATTCAATTAGCACACCAAGGACACCAAGGAATAGTACGTACAAAATCGTTGTTACGAGAAAAAGTGTGGTTTCCCAATATTGACAAACAGGTAGAGGACATGTGCAAAAGTTGTATACCCTGTTTGGCATCAGTACCGAAAAACGAGAGTGAACCTTTAAAAATGTCAGAGTTACCAGATGGTCCATGGGTTGAACTTAGTGCTGATTTTTATGGACCTATAAGTTCAAACACGTACTTGTTGGTCATATGTGATGATTATTCCAGATACCCAGTCGTGGAAATAGTATCGTCAACATCAGCAAAAGCAGTTATTCCGCATTTGGATAAAGTATTTTCGATGTTTGGAATACCACGTGTTCTAAAAACAGACAATGGCCCACCTTGGAACGGTTCTGACATTGCAAAATTTGCTGAATATCTGGGATTTAAGCACCGAAAAATAACGCCATTACACCCACAGAGTAATGCCGAGGCAGAACGCTTCATGTCCACCATTGGAAAGACAATAAAAGCTGCCCATGTGGAAAATAAGAACTGGAAACAAGAAATGTATGGTTTCTTACGCAATTACATAGCAACGCCCCACTGTACAACTTCAGTGCCCCCAGCTACTCTATTATTTTCCCGTAACATAAAAACAAAACTACCAGAAATGTGTGTCAAAAGCAATGACAAAACGCTAAGAGAAAGGGACAAGCTTAAAAAGAGAAAAATGAAAATGAGATCAGACAAAAGGAAGAATGCTAAGAAATCTGATTTAAAGCTCGGGGATACGGTTCTCGTGAAACAACCGAAACGAGACAAACTTACAACACCTTTTAATCATAAACCCTATGAAATTACGAACAAAAAGGGTTCTATGATAACAGCAGAACGATTTGACCATCAGATTACTAGAGATTCCTCACATTTCAAACATGTGAAAACGGAACCCGAGAAATCACCAGATCCTGTCATAGTAGAAGAAGAGGAAGAATATGATAGTACTGTGCTTAAGGATAGCATGCCTGAACTACGAAGATCTAGTCGTGATCGGCGACCACCAAGCTATTTGAAAGATTATGTGTGTGATTGAAAGCTGATGAGTTGTGTTTCAAGGCCACAATAATGCCTTTGCTCGTCAGTATGTGCTTTAACAAATAAGAAGCAGGCTTGCGTTATTTAGTGTAACATTTTGTTGTTGTTTTTTTTTAAGTAACTTTGCGTTGTGAATTGGCAATGTTTTCTCTTTTATTTTTTTGTTTTGTTACTTTGTCTTCAGTAAAATAATGCAAGGCTGTCATTATTTGAATGGTGTTAATTTCTTTTGTGTGTATACTGTACTGGAAACATGATCGCTTAAAAACAGCATCAAAGACTACACTCATGATTCATGACATTTACAAACCACAACACAGAGGTCAGGAATTTACTACAATGGAATTTACGCTACACATCTGAGTAATTGGAACATAATTACTTTCCCACAGCTGAAATAAACTTTTAACTAGTTTTATTAAATAGATATCAATTGCTAAACAAATTAGTACTGACAGATTTTAGATTGCTGCAGTGTGCCTCAGAGCATATGTTTCATTTTATAAACAGAGACTTATGCAGTACAAGTAGAAACTTTTTGACTTTAAAATTGTTTCTTTCATACTTGAATTTCAAATCTGAAGAAAAGGAGGGATGTCATGTTTAGCTATTTTGCAAACTCTGCAATATGCATGTAGACAATCCTAAATACTTTACCAGCCTAGTAACAATTCTATTTTTATATAACTGCAGTTTGGCATTACCATATTAGGTATCAGCATCTCTCTCAGTCTAGCTCTGCCCATGTAATTTGGCCGGGACTGGATCATTCTTGTGTTAGCAGCCATGTAATAAACATATAACCAAACACTGATATTTTCACTGTCTTTTCCAACTTTCAAGAACATTACAGTAGGAAAGTATCAAAGCTGAGGAGGTTTTGGCGTATAGATCTTTTATACATAATCTTGTCACACTTGTCCCATTTCGGTTTTAGCTGGATAACTGTTGCTACTGCCCTAGATTTCTCACAAGTTTCTATGTTGATATGCGTATGTACTGGTACATGGTCTGAGGTATTCAGAGAGGTACATCTTTCCACAGCTACAGATTTCACCAGGTTTTCACCATTTTTACTAAAGAATATATAGTCTATTTCCGCCCTGTCTGTCTTGTTGGGATGAAAGAAAGTCTCCTCTCCATGTTGCTTCCAGCAAAGAGCATTACGGTCCACAAACTCTTTCAGTAGAGAATCCTGTAGATTTCCTTTCCTTGACATCAGGGAAGCATTCATGTCTCCAACAATGAAAACCGCATGGGTCAGACTGTAAATATTCAAAATCTCCTCAAGTTGATCAAGGCAATGCATGTAGCTATCTTTGTCCCTTGCGTCCTTCTTCGAGTTTCTACTTGGCATGTATCCCAGGGGGGGTACTCTCATATTTTGTGGATACATAGGCGAGGCCCCAGCTTCTACCCCTAAACCCAAAAAATTACCGAGATTTGCTGACCACCCCCAAAAAATACCAGTCCTATCAGGCATACCCAAAAAAATACTTGAACTTTTAGCTTACCCCAAAAAATTATAAGTATTCATCTTTTTTATGCCTATTGATGAAATTTTATCATGTCCATATGATCTAAGCTGTTGGTGGGACGTTAAATCCCAAATCAACCAACCAACAGAACATGTCACAATACAGTTAGTATAATGTAGGAACTAGGAAGTAAATACCAAGTTGGATAAAATTTAAAGATTTTATTTATTCTCAAAGTGTAAGTCTTATGATGGTTTTGATTCCATTTGATCAACATCATCATGATCAAGCTTCCAAAATTTAACCGAGACCAGTCATAAGGCATGGTCGCAAACAAATTTGAATCTTAAGGCCGTGTAAGCCACTCTTATCTTTATAGAAATAAAGAGATTTCCCAAGAAATGTGCAAAACCCAAAAAATTACTTAAAATTATAGATGACCCCAAAAAAATAATTCAGAAAAGGCATGACCCCAAAAAAATATCCATAAAAAGCTCACTACCCTAAAAAATAACTAGTTTTTCTGAAAACCCAAAAAAATACGGAAATTCAAAATTTTGACCCCAAAAAAGTCAGCCTCGCCTATGTATACAGAAAATTTCAGAGTACCCCCCCTGGGGCATGTATACACAACATATGCATAGCGGGGGCTGTGAGCAAACTTCTATTGCAACAATTCTGTTTCCACCATGTGGTAATTTCTTTATTTTCATGTCTATTCTTTTGTTGTACAGGATTGAGACTCCACCATAGCCTCTTGGTTTCTGTATAGGAGGTAATGGATTGTCCTCATCTTCAGCTCGACTGTGGGTAGTCTGGTACCCGACTCCTTCATATCAAGAACGGTTTCCGGTTTGACGACGGGAACCAGGCTAGACTGTGGGCAGAGTGCTTTTCAAATTTCTTTTCTATATCCGGTAGTTGGAAATTGAACAGCCAATGCTCTTGTAGTGCAAGAATGTAGTAGGTTAGTAATAACTCACTTACAAATGCATAATTTGTCTCTAGATTCTTGACATTGAGAGTTCCCACTTTTAGAGGCTTCGTCTCTTTGCTGTCTGTTCGGAGGCTCGGCCTGCTCCTAAAAAAGGCTCCTGTTTTCTATCCTCTCTCTGGCACTTGTCCTTTCTAGACTGTTCTGCCTCTGGTAGTTGCCTGATAGGATTGGGGTCTTCTTCTGGAGTACCGTTCTCCCGTGCTGGGGTTCTCTGTAGTTCATTTATCGACAGAGTATGCAATGTGGACATCCGGCCGTGAACATCTACCTCGTGTTTCATCCCATCTGTGGTTTCAAAAGTAACTGCTCGAGTTGGTTCGCTGTTGGTTAGATTACTAAGCTGTGTGTTTTCGGCATCATCTGTGGTCTCTTGTATCTCTATATAATCCAGTTTTTCATCTCCAAAGGGTACCTCTGGTTGTCTAGGTTGTATGTTTTCTTCCTTTCTCCAATGCTGCCCCCCACTTTTGTGGTGATGCCCCGTCCCATTATCCCTGAGTGACCCAGTATGTCGAGATTGCCCACCCTGACCCGGCCTATGATGGTTATGGTGGGTTTGTACCCGAAGACCTGGCATTTGGAGATTGGGATTTGGCGGCAGTGGTCCATAGAACATGGGCTGGCCAATAATTTGGCCCTTTGGGATTTGTGGGGCAAAATGACCCTGGATATTAAGTCCCACAGGTGAGACATGTATTAGATTTGGAGGACAGACATTAGGGTAAATTGGGGTTTGAGGTACCTGATAGGGCCCATGAAAAGGGTAGGGAAATGGAATATGAGAGTTTTGTCCTAATATGACTGGACCACCCTGCCATTGACCATTCCCCCCTACAACATAAGGGTTTGTATATGGTAGACCCATATGCCCCGGGGTCTGCATAGCATTTAAGCGGGTTTGGGTTTGGATGTGGTTTTCAATATTCAGTATTCTGGCTTTCATTTGCTCCAGTTCTAGGCAGTTCAAGTGCTCTTTCATGTTACGAATATCATTTTCGAGTGTCCTAGGTGGCACCTGTACCTTCACATCACTGTCTTTTGACATTGCAATGTTACTAGGTGGGGTGTGTGTATTGACATTGTTTTGGTTGTTACTACTGCTTGAAGGTGCAATCAGGTCTTGCCTCAAAATTCGGTTCGAGTTTTCTAGCTCCACTACCTTCCGTTCGAGGTTGCTTATAAGTGAACGTGCGAGTTTAAGTTGTTCCTCTTGCTCCCCCTCTTTAAGTTTTGACTTGTCAGACTTTTTATTTTGCCTAGAGGTTTGTTTACCAGCTTTAGGATTTGTCCCTCCCCCCGAAGTTTTCACTGCCCCTGAGCTAGTAGTGTCTTGAGTTTGTTTCAAATCAGTGCTGTCAACATCAAGTGTCTTAGTTATACTTTCTTGCTCACTATCATACTGAGAAAGGTTTGTGCATTCATTAGTCGGAACTCTTAGGGATTTTGCACTGGTATGATGTCTATTGACGAGCTCGTCACTGCAATTTTCGGTGACAACCCCTTCAGTAGTATCAACACCCAGCGAACCTGTACCATTTGGCTGTTCTGATATCTTATCATATTTTGGCCCATAAGCATTCTGCGACAATCTGTCATTAGGGTGTTTCGAACCAGAAGCTACAGAATTCAAGGCATCAGTTCGCTGGATGCTATTGGTCTTGCTACTAGCAACATGGCTAGATAAATCTATCATTTTTACATTTGTTTCAGTTATGTCATTTGAACTAGCACTAGGAGATAGTAGTGAATTTTGGGGGTTGATCGGGCAGATATCCAGATCTAGTGTCTTTGGATAGGTTTCTTCACCTGCCTCTGTGACTCCGCTTTGCGTGTACAAAATGGAATCATTCAGAACTGCACACTGCTTGTCATATGTACAGGAGATACAAAAATATTGCAAATCTGTGTCATGCAATTTCTCGATGTCAGTGTCGGACAATGTTTCACAATCAAAATGAAACCACCGTAGACACAGATCACAGCATATGCCCTGTTCAACACCCGTATCACAAGCTGGGCAAATCACAGCTTGATCCTCCTCGCCCGGCTTCACATCAATGCAGCTATTTTCTGAATTGTGTCGCACATGATCAGATTTTTCAGCATCCTTAATTTCTGTATCAATATGTGTAATCTGCAATTGATTTGGAGTACCTTTAGGCTTACAAGACTTATTCTGCGTACAACTATCTTCAATAGTTTTTAACCCATCAATAATGCAGGCTCTAAGTTCTTGATCTAAGGAATTGACATTTTCATTTGACAGTATATAGTCAGTGATTTTTAAGTGTTCTATATTGAACAGATTGACCTCCCTCCCGTTAACCATGACTTTTGACTTGGTATGATATAAGTTTATGGTGTATTTTGGGGTGAGATCATCCCTCACAGAGACCTTGATCAAACTTTCAACACAAAGACCAGTTTTGTCTGTAATGTCTCTATATTCGACCTTCATGTTGGCCAGGTCTGTATTCTGTAGAGCTTCAAAATGTTTCACCAGAGACGTTCTATACAGTTCATACATTGCTGCTGAGAATTCAATTATCTGGTTACCACCCCTATTTGTAGCCTTAACTTTGTATTCAGTTTCACAAGCCTTCAGTTTCCCCTTCATGGCCTTATTTGCATTCAGAGAATAGTCTCTCTTATAAATATTTTCATTTAGGTCATTTGAGTTTTGTGTTGCCAACTTCTGTAAGTTTCGTGCACTTCTTCTAGTGGCCCCTGACATATTTGATCAGACTGAGATTTAAAAATTAATACTAAAAGATTATCCAGTACAATGTGACACAGAATAAAAATTTAATTATTAAAAGAAATCTTGTCACTTAAAAATGCTTAAAAGTTAATTAAGAAAACAAATTCTCATCAAAAGTTTAAAACCGGGCACATAAAAGTTCAAATTATACGTAGAATTCTTCCTTATCAGCACATTTAGTGGGGTTGTTTTATTTTTATCAGTTTCTGTTACTCTGAATAAACTGGAGTTGGGATTTCTTCTATCCGTAAATGTTCTATTGTGTGTCTACAGAGCAGCCAAGAAAATAAGCAATCGCCGTTTTCCCAAGAATATTTAGACCTCACACTCAGCCACAAGTTCAGCCTCAGACTTTAATGACAAGTTATGCTAAAAGGGGGTTGCTAAAAATGTTTTCTCGGAAAATTCTTCTAAGTTCAATACAGTGTACTAAACAGTAACAAGGTCAAAGCAGTGTTTTCTCTTTGATAATACACCTGTAAGATAGTTCGCTCGCCTTATATAAGACCTTCAGAGTCTGAATGCCAGCCTTTGAGAATGAAAATTTTCCAAAGTTTCAGAATTTTCAAAATGGCGGCCCTTTGTTCCCGTACAAATTGTAACACAATTTCGTTCCTTCTCGACTTTCTGAGCGACTTTACCACTGACAGTTTTTCCTTCACCAATATTAACAATTATGTACAGTTTAAAACAGTTTTCCCTTCACCACTATAAGAATTAACACTTAAAAAAGTTATTAAAAAGAGCTCGTAAAAAGTGCTTCTTCCCTCCACCAGTGTCCGGATCATCATTTTTTGCTTGGCAGCGCCAGCTGCCAAGCAATTGAGACGGAATGGGAATTTCTCTTCAATCTGCGGGGTCTTTTCCTTCAATCTGTGGGGTTTCCCTTTGACAGCCAGGGGCCTGGTTCCAGTCTTAATTTTTTGCTACTCTTGTCGCATTATAAAGCAATTGAAAACGGAAACCAGACGTGCTCTCTAGGACTTGTGGGAAGAATGACGTGCTTGGCTCTAAACATATACCGGTGCGGAGGTAAACATATACCATGTAAAATTAGACTGGTTCTAATGAAATTATTAATACGTTATTCTGGACGGATAATGCTAAAACCCGGAACTAGTCCAAGGTCCGACCAAGTACGATTGTATTCACCGAGGAAGTCTTTTAGATGCTCCACTGCATTTTCCCCGGAGAAGCGTCTGCTAGAGGATCTAAAATTAACATATTGTTGTTACCTAAAGTAGCTTCTGAACTTTATAACACAATGTTAATAGCTGCACTTAGTAATAAATCTATTGATCCAAGCAATTGAGACGGAATGGGAATTTCTCTTCAATCTGCGGGGTCTTTTCCTTCAATCTGTGGGGTTTCCCTTTGACAGCCAGGGGCCTGGTTCCAGTCTTAATTTTTTGCTACTCTTGTCGCATTATAAAGCAATTGAAAACGGAAACCAGACGTGCTCTCTAGGACTTGTGGGAAGAATGACGTGCTTGGCTCTAAACATATACCGGTGCGGAGGTAAACATATACCATGTAAAATTAGACTGTATTCACCGAGGAAGTCTTTTAGATGCTCCACTGCATTTTCCCCGGAGAAGCGTCTGCTAGAGGATCTAAAATTAACATATTGTTGTTACCTAAAGTAGCTTCTGAACTTTATAACACAATGTTAATAGCTGCACTTAGTAATAAATCTATTGATCCAAGCAATTGAGACGGAATGGGAATTTCTCTTCAATCTGCGGGGTCTTTTCCTTCAATCTGTGGGGTTTCCCTTTGACAGCCAGGGGCCTGGTTCCAGTCTTAATTTTTTGCTACTCTTGTCGCATTATAAAGCAATTGAAAACGGAAACCAGACGTGCTCTCTAGGACTTGTGGGAAGAATGACGTGCTTGGCTCTAAACATATACCGGTGCGGAGGTAAACATATACCATGTAAAATTAGACTGGTTCTAATGAAATTATTAATACGTTATTCTGGACGGATAATGCTAAAACCCGGAACTAGTCCAAGGTCCGACCAAGTACGATTGTATTCACCGAGGAAGTCTTTTAGATGCTCCACTGCATTTTCCCCGGAGAAGCGTCTGCTAGAGGATCTAAAATTAACATATTGTTGTTACCTAAAGTAGCTTCTGAACTTTATAACACAATGTTAATAGCTGCACTTAGTAATAAATCTATTGATCCAACGCACTGCAGTACCAACAAAAATAAATGTTTACATTGTTTATAATTTAACAGCCACATTTAAACAGTACCTAAGTTGTCTGCAAAAGCAAATGTTCTCATTAGTCATATTTTGGTCCACGCTTGCACATGAGATTAATGGTATTTTGTGGGCTTCTCTGTGCATTTAATACTTGGGACTTGAAGTATTTGAATTTTCGTCATCAGAGTGAAGTTTCAGCAGCTCTATAAACAGAACAGGAAACTTGTAGACACTCAGATATGACGTTGTATTTACCACAAGAATGAGTCAGTAAAAACCCAGAGCTGGCAGGTTAAGCAAAGTTTAACATTGGTTTGTGATATGGAATGGTCTAGGAAGTCTTCTGCTGGGGAAGGAGTAAAACCCGGGACCAAAATCCAGGACCATTTTTTACGGTCATTAAAAGGCACTATCATATGCGTGTGTAGTTTATAAGGTCATTTCAATGAATTAAATCATCGTTTATCCAAAGAATTCGAATATTTGAAATTTTGATCAAAATATGGGACCCCATATGGGAACCCATCCAAGAATTTATATCCGGGACCAGTTTTGCAGTATAGACGAAATAATGCTTTATACAGACTAGCCAAGCGTTCCTTTTAACAAGGAAAATTTATTTAAGATCAACATTATCAAAATTAATTAGACTGCTCCACTGCGCATGTGTCGGATTTGAAAATCCAAACACGATTGTGGGTTCCGGGTCATTTCGGTCCATAACAATTTCGGCCCATGACCATTTCGGCCCATAACTGATTCGACCCATTTCGGCCAATAATTTTTCAAGTGTAAACCATTTTAGATATTCCCCAAACTCACCGTGTCCATTCGAAACGCATGAAAAGAGGTCGTAACGCATGATCGGCGGCATTTTCACGTATGATTGCGGTAGTTTCCTTCGGATTCGCCGCCATTTTTGGAGGAAACTTTAGCGGTAAGTTTTTACAAACTTTTATTTGAATTATTTAAATAGACCTTTCCAACGAACGATCTAGCCTATCCGGATCTACATACATGCCTCTAATTGCCGAGTGTTCTACTGATGCATAGGCCTGCTTCGATACCTGACTCTCAAACATTCTGGTCTTTCGAACTTTGCAAGTATTTACAATGAATAACATATTTTAAGGGGTAAAAGCAAGCCAAATGCTCATTTGTTGTCAAGTCCCGTTGTAGTTTGAAGTACGGTCCAGGTTACTTCATTTCAAGGTGTAATATCTTACTGAAGTTGCATTCCATCCCTTGTCCATAAACAGCATATAAAAGGGCTTCAACAGTTTATGAATGTTGACTCTGTGCGACGTCTTATTTATTCTAACATTAACTAACATTCCATAGTTTAATCTTAAATAAAATACCGTATCCTGTGCTTCTGGACTATGAGGGCAGCAAGGTCTGAGGTCGGTAGCCAATAGAACAAAAGCCAATCTTTGTAAGAGGCATGCGCGTAAATTTTGTTTGTCCTCTTTTTCGTCAGTCTCTGTGTCAATCTTGATGAGATTAACATAGGTCATACTAACATAGTGTGTTCATGTGCCAGGTGCATGTGCGAGTTGGTTATGGACCCCTGGTATAGAGCGCATTGCATAAATAGTCACGCCGCATATACGCTCAATCATCTTTGCACAATGTATATTCAACAAAAGTTAAGCTTTTCCAAGAGATGCTCGCAATCTCACATCGCTATCTTAAGTGTATGATCATGTGTTAACCATCATCAATAGCAGAATAGTCAAAGATCAGGAATTCGAAAGGCTCGGGCAGATCTCTCGGCATGCGCGTATGGCCTACTGCAATTGCATGGTCCAATCAAGATGACCAGAAGTCGGTGGTCGTTAAACCACAAGTTGTGAATACTGTATTCTATTTATGCCCAAATAATAAAACAGTTTCAGATTTGCTTCAATGTTTCTTTCACGCAGCAAGGATGGTGTTTTATAACTAAGGTAGGGGGGGGGGGGGTACCACCTATACATATATGCTACAGCCTTATCTAGAAGTGTTATGCGGCGAGTCAACAGCGGCAATCGATTAATTCACAATCGATAGTCAGTAAGTCAGTATATATAGTAAGAAAGAAAGAAAAGAGAAAAAAGACGATTTTCATGAAAACGAAAGTAGCACACTTCTGTGTAAATACTGATATATTGCGCAATGATTAAATCCCTCCCAAGTACAATTGATTGACTGATGGTTTAATTTGAGTTGAGTTTTTACAGGTTTTACTATTCGGATACCATTTGATTTATTGACTGCATTGCTGAAGCTTGAAATTACTGTACATATTTTATCTGTTCATTGCCAGTTTATTCAGGGTCACTGAGGAGAATTTATTACTCGAAACAGATCTGTCTGGCCCAACCTCTTCTTTTGAATTTTTGCATAGCTGAAGGGAACTCAATTTTAGATCATTATTGGTATTCATCATGGTATTTCCGTATCTACGGCACCGTAGAACATAACTATTTTTAGAGCTATTTATAGCAGTGCCGAGCCGAGCTGCAAGAGTCCTTTTGGTCACGGTATACGTGGTCATACACTGAAAAAAGTGCTGAGAGATCGCAAGCTTTTTTGAAAAGCTTATACTTGGTATATATTAGAGTCATGTTGTTTAGGTAGCAGGGGATAGTTTCGTACTTTGACCCCCTTCGATTTTTTTAACTATTTTACTACCTACTATTTTACTACTTGGCTTTGAAATGGCATTGCTGACTCTAGAAAAAGAAGTCTTATAATTGTTTATTGTCTTTTCCTGTTTGTAGAGTGTTATAATATAGTACCTCAACACGCGGATTTGTGCTCAAGAGCAGGTCCACAGATTGTTGGACGGTTCAAGGTCATGTCGGCACTTCTAAATTTCTCTGTTACCGCCGTGCTTGAAAAGGTGGTATAATTTCAAGACTGAATGCTGGAAAAGTAAACTAGTCGTGACACCATTTACTTTCTACTTTTGAAATTGCCTTCTGTTGCTGTATAAATGTAAGGCGGTGTGAATGTCCAGGCGTTTGCAAGTAACTCTCCACATTAGGGGCAACTTGTGTAGGGTCGGTCTGATTTTCGTACGGAAAATTGGATGTCTGGTGTACTAATACTTGGTAGCTGACAGCTAGCAATGCATTCCAGAGTGTGTCTCTCTATCATTTTCAGCAGTACTGCATGTACATAAGAGTTTGAATTTGGAACAGTGTGTCTGTGCAGACTTTGGGCCTGTTTATAGAAAATGTCAGAGTACCCACTCGGGGTCATTCCAGTAATTTATATGACTCGGTCAACATCAGAATATAGATAAATTGTAGAAAGGGAGGATGTTTGTCCATATATTTGATTTAATCTCTCTGTAATTTATTACTGACAGTCTCAAAGTAAAGGACTAACTATATGCTCAAACGGTAAGAGAGAGACCCTTGGTTCGTGCCCTGGTCGGGCCACATTCTTCTTCTGCTTCTTTGATAGCTATGCCAACAGAGCTACCGAGCAACATGGTCAGCAAATTACTGTTTTACAGCAAGGATTCAGCTTTGTACAATTGACGAGCACCAAACATGTAAACTGGAGACAAATGAGCGTTTGGCTTGCTTTTACCCCTTAAAATAAGTTATTCATTGTAAATACTTGCAAAGTTCGAAAGACCAGGTTGCCGTATTATCGTGCGTTACTTTAATTTTGACGTATTTTGTTTTAACCCGTGGTTGTTCGGGAAAAAAATCATGAGAAATTGGCTTCTTAACTTAAAGTGTGATGTCGAAAAGCAAACTCATCCAACAGTTAGTCAAAACTTTGAAGAAAATGAGAAAAGTACGAAACGTTTTTTGGCGAATGTTATTTTCGTGTATGGCCGAACTTGCAAAACAATAATCTCCTCGAATGTTTGCGAGTCCTATCGAAGCCTATGCATCAGTAGAACACTCGGCAATTAGAGGCATGTATGTGGATCCGGATAGGCTAGATCGTTCGTAGGAAAGGTCTATTTAAATAATTCAAATAAAAGTTTGTAAAAACTTACCGCTAAAGTTTCCTCTAAAAATGGCGGCGAATCTGAAGGAAACTACCGCAATCATACGTGAAAATGCCACCGATCATGCGTTACGACCTCTTTTCATGCGTTTCGAATGGACACGGTGAAGATCCGGATAGGCTAGATCGTTCGTTGGAAAGGTCTATTTAAATAATTCAAATAAAAGTTTGTAAAAACTTACCGCTAAAGTTTCCTCCAAAAATGGCGGCGAATCCGAAGGAAACTACCGCAATCATACGTGAAAATGCCACCGATCATGCGTTACGACCTCTTTTCATGCGTTTCGAATGGACACGGTGAAACTACTCCGAGAGGAGGTGTGCCGAGACGGTCAGAATCTATGTACAACAACAACAACAACAACAACAACAATTTTGGAGACATTTCGACCCACATTTTATTTCACATATAGGGACTTTTGATTTGTTGCCTTTGTTTGAGCCTGCATATGATTTTCTCTTCGATTTTGGGTCTCATGGAGGTATGGCAACAATGTCAATTCTAGATAAACATGATAGATAGATAGATAGATAGATAGATAGATAGATAGATAGATAGATAGATAGATAGATAGATTACGGCGATTAGCATACTTAATGATTCGTAACTGCTCTGATTAATAAACCGTAATTGCTCAACGGTTTTCTCTAAATTAGCTTCTTTATCTGGCACGTGCCGGATGACTATTAAGGTATGAAAGAGCGTGTAACGAAAAGAAAATAAAACAAAGTAGGACCTTATCTCTAGGAAATATCCATATCATCTTCTCTTCTTTCGAAGAATATGTCACTCAGAATTTTTACAGTTGATCGCACTATTCACATCAGCTTTGATTGCAGTTGACATTTGATTTGAAATGCTTGTGTTCATCAGGCCAGTGGCGGATTTAGAGGGGGTTCGGGTGGAAGCAAATTATTTCAATTTCATCATGGGAAGCAAATTATTTCAATTTCGTAATGGGAAAATTTATCAGAAATCGGGTAAAAATCCGTAAAATGATGAATGATGGATCTGAACCCCCCCCCCCTTCCAGAAATCCTGGATCCGCCCCTGCAGGCTGTGGCACTTGATTAAAAAAAAAAAAAAACTAAACAAACTTTGTAAGCCATGATTGTAAGCAGTTTTATATCAAAACTTATCTAGAATAAGTTATTTGAGTAAAACATTCCATTTAGGGCAATGGTAATAATTTATGGGCCGGAATGGTTATGGACCGAAATGGCTATGGGTCGAAACGACCAGTTACCGCGATTGCGCATGCTCTATATCGTCGCGCATGCGCGCATGGGGTTGGTCTAATTCGCGAAATATATATATATATATAATTTACTATTATTTACTATATATATATATATATATATATATATAGAAAATAATGACATCTGGATTTTTACATTATGTTACTATGTTAAATCCGCCGAAACTACCCCGGGAGCTAATTTGACCTACCTTGCACCCCCAGGACAATTTTTTATGGGTGCCAAATCGTTCATTGGGACCCAAGAAATGCAAATAATTTTTGTCCTCAAAGATAAACTCAATTGCACTATGAAAAAAGCATGGTTTCCATGGCAACCATTAACACGATTCTTGAGCATGGGGGTGGTCATAAAAAATTGCCCATATCCCAATTGTTACTTATCCTAGACCACTGAAATTGGTCTAATTTTAAAGCTTAGACATAGCCCTTTTATCCTATAGTAAGTAATGATAATTTTTGAATTGGTATATTCATGAATTTTAATGAAAACATTAAAAATGACAGAAAAATCGTTAAAAATCCATAAATAAACTGATTTCAGGCCCAAACTGTCATTCTGACACTTTGTTATTGAACCAGTAATATTATATGACAAATTTATTGATGATCTGGGCCTATATGAAAATTATCTCATTTGTATATTCATGAATATTAATAAAAAATGTCAAAAAATGAGGAAAAACAAGGGAAAAACTATATCCATTGCAAGGATTTGGATAGGTGATAAGGTCTGTCTTGCATCATAAACCCATAATACTGAAAGAGGTTTCAAATGAAGGCTATTGCAATGTACTATGACCCTAAAGTATGATATAAGAATAATCTTAATTTCAATTTCATGAATTGTAATGAAAACTTAAGAAATTTGAGAGAAAAAGTAAAAAACTTATATGGGTAAACCTGCAAAATGACTTGCATCTCAGCAATAAAAAGCCCAATACAGCTGAAAATGGTATCAAATGGTGGCTATGGCAGTATCACACCATCCTGTACTACAGTATTTAAGTCATTTGATTTTTTATTTGAAGAATATTAACAAAACCTTTTGAATTTAGTGAAAAAATACAGAAAAATAATGGGGGTATACGTAGAAAATGGGACATATCTTGGCTACTGAAAGACCTAGAGAGCTATATTTGGTATCAAAAGATTGCTAAAACAATGTTCTATTACCATGTAATCAACAATATAAAACATCTACTATTGTTGGTATATGTATATTTAAGAGATTGTCATAAATAAGAGAAAAGTCGACGGAAAATGAAGGGGTACACCAACAAAATTGCTTATATCTCAACTGCCAATATCCTTAGAGTGCTGAAAATGGTACCAATAGATAGCTAGGAGAATGCATTACTGTCATGAGGTCTGATAGTTTAACAAAATGTTGTAAAATTTTCTGAATGTTACATAAAGTTTTGAAAAATTGTAAAAACAAAAACAGAAATTGACGGCTGTGCATAAACAAAATTTATTAAATCTTGCTAGCGAGCGAAGATGATTCATATATCTGAGTACCTGGCAATAAAACATTGTCCTAGCAATAAATTAATACCATTTTGAGTTCTCTATGGCTATTGGTAAATGAAATATTAGCGATTTGGTTGGTGTACCCTGTCATTTTTCATTGATTTTTCTTTTATTTATGACGATCTCATTAATTTCCATACAACAACAATATTTGATGTTATACAATGCTGATTGCATGGTCATAGAACATTGTTCTAGCAATCATTTGATACCAATTAGAGCTCTTTAGGTCTTTCAGTAGCCAAGATATGTGCGTTTTTCTACGTATACCCCCATTATTTTTCTGTATTTTCTCACTAAATTTAAAAAAATTTGTTAATATTCTTCATACAGAATATCAAATAACTTAAAAATTATAGTACAGGATGGTATAATATTGTCATAGCAATCATTTGATACCATTTTAGCACTATAGGGTTTTTTACTGCTGAGATGCAAGTCATTTTGTAGGTTTACCCATTTAAGTTTTTAACTTTTTCCCATAAATTTCTTAAGTTTTCATGAAAATTCATGAAACTGAAAATCAGATTATTCTTAAATCATACTTTAGGGTCAAAGTACATTGCAATAGCATTCATTTGCAACCTCTTTCAGCATCTTGGGTTTATTAATAGCTCTGGTACAAGCAATTTTATATGTATAGCCCCTATTTTTTCCACGATATATCTCCATTTAGAATGTTTTTTTTATTAATTTTCATGAATATGATTAGAATATAAGGTATCAAGGTTTAAATGTTAGGTTATGCATCACTATCAGACCAATTATAGTATCCTGGAGCACGCTATTGATGGGATGTATTTTTGTAGGTACAACCTATTCTTTAGAATCACACAAGGGGTGGGTGTGAAGACTATGTCATTATTCATCATGCAAACATGTTTATCATTGAGGAAAATATTATATGGCATCAAGGTGGTCCCTGTGACCACACTGGCAGCCCTCAGAATGTGTTCCAGGGATGAAAGATACACCTTATAACCTATCTAATACCTTGCAATGGATATATTTTTCCCCTTGTTTTTCCTCATTTTTTGACATTTTTATTAATATTCACGAATATGCAAATGAGATAATGTTCATATAGGCCCAGGTCATCAAAACTTTTTCCATATGATATTACTGGTTCAATAACAAAATGTCAGAATGACAGTTTGGGTCTGAAATCAGTTTATTTATGGATTTTTAACGATTTTTATGTCATTTTTAATGTTTTCATTAAAATTCATGAATATACCAATTCGAAAATTATCATTACTTACTGTAGGATAAAAGGGCTATGTCTAAGCTTTAAAATTAGACCAATTTCAGTGGTCTAGGATAAGTAACAATTGGGATATGGGCAATTTTTTTATGAACACCCCCATGCTCAAGAATCGTGTAAATGGTTGCCATGGAAACCATACTTTTTCATAGTGCAAATGAGTTTATCTTTGAGGACAAAAATTATTTGCATATCTAGGGTCCCAATGAACGATTTGGCACCCATGAAAAATTGTCCTGGGGGGGTGCAAGGTAGGTCAAATTAGCTCCCGGGGTAAACCGGTCGCGGTAATTAAATAATGTAAGAATCCAGATGTCATTATTTTTTCTATATTAGTTTATTTGTACCGGCGTTTGTATTTTCACCATTGATATTTCCGGGACAAAGGACATCGGGATGAGCTAAGCGAAAAGGGCAAAATCGGAAGATAACACGATGGAGACCACCTCTTCGGTGTCAGAGGAAAACTACACTAGCGGAGCGTCAGGAAATGCACAGCTAACTGAGATAAGTGCTAAGCTTTCTTTAATTCTTACAGCTGTGAACGAACAAACAGCACTTCTACGAGAAGTTATTGGGTCAAAATGTACGATAAATAATGATGAACTAGGAACAGTCATGCAGTCAATTGAAACCGAAATGAAGCACAAAGCAACTACGGGCCAGCAAGCGGCAGGCGCTGGCTCAGTTGAGAGAGGCGCGGAAAATGTTATGGAAGCTGAAGCAATGAGAATCAAAGCTTCCATTGGCTCTACATGGGAACAAAAGCTGAATGCGGGCAAAGATGCCTATTGGGCGAAAACAAGAAATGAAGGTTACCTAGTGGTTCACCAAAAATGGATCCTAGAAGGGACTCCCCTAATTATTCCAAAGAAACTACAAAAACCAGCAATTAGAAATGAAAATGAGAACCAAAGACAGCTGCGAGAGAGGGCCGTGATGCAAGACTTTCGTAACGAAATCGAAATGGAGAAACTACGTATTGAATCATGCTATGAAAGAACAAGGAAGCTGGACGCTGAAATGACAGAAATTATAAAATCAAGATGTTCAGGGCAAGTGTTTGAGTTTCTAATGGAACTATGGCAAAGAAATATTAAAAGAAATGAAGAAATTTCACACAAAAGGTGGGAAAACACTGAAAGTTGGTTAAGAAAATATGAAGAAGATTTTGTTCGAGAATATGGCGACAGGTGCCCATTTTTCAAAAAAGGCAATAACCGACAAAACTTCCACACATACCAGCAACAACAGCAACAACACCAGCGACAACAACAACAACAGCAGCAGCAACCGCAACAATACCAGCAACAACCGCACACCTATCGATCGAGAGGAACGTATGCTGATGCGGTTCGAAGGCCTACGCAAAACGATGGTAATCTTCAACAACTGATATACCAGTTGATTTCAACGTTTAATAATCAAGAACCGACCAGAAGAGGGGGGGGGGGGGTCAAGAAGAAATCGGCAAAATGTTAGAAGACAAAACAATCTTTCTAACAATTCATTGATGGACGAAAACGAATCAACTACCGACCATGTGCCTCCTTTTCTGCAGGAGGATCACAACTGGGACAGTCAATTTTAAAGGACGACAACATATAGCTGAGACATCATCTAAAACTTTCACAAAAATTTACAACCTCTCTGACCGAAAACTTAATAACACCGAAAAAAGTGTCTTATTGAAGGGTCTTAAGTTTACACCAACACCAGAAAAAAGTAATTGCAATCAAACAGAAAATGACGTTAATGACTTCTGTCGGAAACTTAGACTTAAAGAATATTTTGATAGTAACGATAATACCGATACCTCTGTTGTTAGAAATAAATCTTTCTTTACACCTGAAACGGGCCGAAACAAAAAACTTGATTCTTATATTTCCCTTATAAAAGAAATGTGCGAATCCATTCAAAACGAAAACAAAAACATTAAGCATAACATAACACTGGAACAAAGAAATGCAATTAAAAGTTTAGCAGAAGATTCATCTATCATAATCAAAGAAGCTGACAAGGGAGGAGGCATTGTTCTGATGAACACTGAGTTTTATAAAAGAAAAATCCTTGAAATGCTTGTGGATGAATCATACTATTCCCAAATCATTATGAAAATATGTCCATGCAATATACAGAGATTTTTATAGTTATAAAAAATGAAAATTTTCAGCAGAAAAATTTTGATATTTTTCTTATTTTTGCTCAAAACATAGATTGTGGGTATACGTTAGAACCGCTTCGCCGAGGCGGTTCTAACGAGTACCCACAATCTATGTTTTGGAGCAAAAATAAGAAAAATAGGCATACCCCTGCATACCCCAATTTTACTATATAAAAGTGGGGTTCAAGGGGGTATACATTTCACGGACATGTTTTCCTGATGTCAAGGTAATTGCAGAAAAGAAACATTTAACAAAATTAAAAATCTTATAGGTACAAACGGAAATTTAACAAATAAGGAAAAAGATTTTTTACTCAATTTTGAGTGCAAGACCAGTACATTTTATGGTTTACCTAAAATTCATAAAAGCAAAACGATAGAAAATGCATGCAAAGAAAATGAAAATATGGAATACATTAAAGTAAAAGATCCCCAAGACCTCACATTTCGTCCAATTGTAGCAGGTCCTAATTGTGAAACCAGCCATTTAAGCCATCTCCTGGACATACTTCTAAAACCTTTCTTAAAACATGTAAAGAGTTACTTAAGGGATGATATTGGCTTTCTAAACTACCTCCCAAAACATGTTAACGAACAGGCATTACTAGTCACATTTGATGTTGTAAGTTTATACACAAATACACCCCATGATCTAGGTCGGAAAGCAATAGAATTTTGGTTAGATAGACACCCAGATCTTATACTCAGCCGGTTTTCAAAGGCTTCTCCAGTCCATCGGATGGGACTATAAACCGAGGTCCCGTCTCCATATGACCTTAGCTGTTGGTGGGACGTTAAACCCCAATCAACCAATCAACCAACCATAACTGACAAAGGTAAGCAAAATTCATATTTTTATTATCTAATGACGGCAAAACACATATCAAACAGCAAAAGAGTGGGATTTAAGCTTAAGGAATGGTTTTCCACTTACATAACCTGATATACGACCAATTTTCTTTCCCAGTAAGATTTTCACAGCAATGAGTCGTTCCATTTATATACGTTTCTTTGTAAAATAAGGCCAAATCATGTCATTCATATGAAGTTGCTTATTTTAGAATAGTACCGCTCTATACCCGTTATTCTATTTATTTCAGGTCAAGAATTTCGAGCTAAAGTGGTACAGGATCTGATGAAAGCAAATGATATAAAATACTTCCCAACACAAAATGAAACGAAGGCGTCCACATCGGAGAGAGCCATTTTGACGATCAAAACAAGACTTCATCGCTATTTTACCTTTAAAGACGACTACACGTATTTGCCAATTCTACAAGATATCGCCCACAGTTATAACAAAACGTATCACAGAACGATTGGAATGAAACCGACATGCCCAGAAATGGAGTACAAATTTACCTGGAAATCGGATTATTATACCGATAGGTAGAGTGCTCAAAATATAATGGGGCGAAATAGGACCTGCCATTTAAAACCCATTTTACGCTATAAAATATTAAAATAAATTAATTTTCCTTAATAGTTCATATATCTACAAAATATCCTCTTTATGAAGATATATTTTTTTAAAAAATTGCTTCAGAAAAAATTAGGTCAAACTCTGTTACAAAATGTTACCCCCATGTTCTATTAAATGATAGTAAAATACAAAAAGGAAGCATCCCGTCATCTAGAAGAATGCCTAAAACAACATTATTTCTTGATCAAAATGCATTTTCCTTAATGGTTCCTATTAGGGGACAAAATTATCTTTCTAAAGATATATATTGCAAAAACCTACTATATAAATAAATTGGGTCAAATTTCAGAAAATCCTAATGACATACCAACGAAAATTTTATTTTTCCGCTTTAAAATCGGGTCTGAAATTCACAGGTAACTCCTATTGATTTTACTGAAAATGGCTACTATGTTTCATAATATTGTAAACGCCTTAGTTTATAGTGATGATTTAATATTTGTTTTATTTTCATTTATTTATTTATTTATTTATTTTTCTTCTTTTTTGGGTATGTGTACATCAAAGTCAATGTTTGGATAATCAACAATTAAATACAAGTATGATCCAAAGAAAGACGCACAAAAATGCGACCCTCAATAAATGATTTAAAATTGGTCAATGTGTCGTCATTCTCATATATTATGTCCCTCTGCATACACTATAACTCGCAGTCATTAAGGTGTCAATCAATTAAAATTGTCACTTTTAGCTTAATTCCATCATTTATGTTTTCTATATGATTGTTTTTACAGCATTGAAATTTTGGTTTTTAAACAGCCACTGTCTGGCAAAATTGCCCTTTGCCCCCACATGGGGAACTGTCACTCGAATCAGCCTAAGTATCTCGTTTTCTGGCAAATAGAAAATGGGGAATCATCCCGGGCGGCAAATCACTTTGAAAGTATTTATTTTTCTCTTCTTTCGGCTGACCAAGTATATCAATTATTTTGACTTGACATAACATTTTTCCGAATATGTCTGTTTATCTGTTTTCCTTTTTTTGTGCGTCACATCTTTTACGGTCACGCGTGCTTCTTATCTTAGCCTTGGGGTGTGAAGTTTGACAGTAAAAACATATTTGAGCCTCATCATGAGAAAACTCACAATGTGTTTTCCTAACAGGTCCGACACAAACTGGGCAGTACACACACAGAAGATGACTAGAAATTTTTTTATTTCGGATTTAGAAAGAAGACGAATCGTTTTAACCGTGTACAGAAAACAAAGGCACAGATCAGTTGTGCAGTACTGCACAGCTGATCTCCGTCTTTAAATTGATTTCGAATACGCAAAATGCTTGTTTTCTGATGCAGCGGCTAATTTCATGAATTTGACACTTGCATATTTGACCTCATAAAATGGGTGTTAGCGCAAGACAGTCTATTTTCGGGTCCTCGAACAGTTCCGATATTAACACGTGATATTGATCAGAATGCACGAAATCAATTAGCGAAACACAAACAGTTTATCTGTTTGTTAAATTTTTATACATGTATACTTTGCATATCAGAAACACTGCAGATTTCTTCAAGACTGCTGAGACCGCAGCGAATATGTGATATTGATCAGAATGCGCGAAAGAGATGACACATAATACGTAAATAAGAATGTTAACATGTTTTGAAGCAGTGAATACAAAGTAACATTCAAGGGGAGGAAGTGTGAACCATGTTTGCAATTTCGGTCATTCAGTGACACTTAAAACCGGCAAATAGTTTTGAAAGTTTGAATGCACTGATGACAGGCTACTTTAAAATGTAAATAGAAGCTGTTTATAGTCCACGAAATCAAAGCGATCAGTTGCTGTTTCGTTACGTCCTAAATAACAATGTTCCAGTCATGCTGGGATGATAATCAAAATCAAAATAGGAATATTATTACATGCACTTGTTTCAAAATCATGTTCATTTTTGGATCTGTGGTCAACATAGAACTAGTTTGAGATTTTTTTTTATTTTGATATTTACAAACAGTGTCACCTCTTCATATTCTACACAAACAATAACTCCGTCTACTTATAATTCCGTCTGTGGTTAGTTTAATGAAGTCGTTTAGCTACATGAGTAGCAGTACATGAGTATGTTTAAATAGAAAAGTTTAAGAGATAGATGATCAGTCTGCGCAGACGCGCTTTTTGGTTATTATTATAATTATTATTTTATTTTGTTTTGTTATTTTTATTGACTGTTAAAAGTTTACGAGATCAATATAACCATGATAACCATGATGCTGAACGTAATGTTGATTAATGTCAAAATAAAATATTTGTCAATGAAGATATCCAAAACTCATATTTCAAAATAAAACTCAGAAACCGGAACAAATCTCCTACTTGTACCTTTCTACAGGTAAATCTAAACCTTTAAATTAGACAAACTCGGCGCATTCGATGCCTAAGGGCATATCACCTATAGCTAGTCTTGCGTGTCTTAACAGGTATTAGGCTCGCTAACTCCGCTAGTATTGGAAATCCGATGGTCAAGCTTCTAATAGTAGATTAATTCCCCTGATCTTCATTTCTGCACATGCTGACGTGAATCAAGAGAATTTAGAACAAGTTCGATTATCTACCTACTTTGCCCAAAATCCCACTACGCAAGTGAAAACGTCAAAGAGACGACCGTTCAAGTTTAAGATCAATCAATACGTGAGGGTCAGCCACCTCAGAGGTGCATTTACCCGTGCCTATGATGAAACGTATTCCGGTGAAATGTTTCAATGTGTCTAAAAGGTGTTACAGAGGAACCTTGCCAGTGTATCGACTGAAAGATCTGCATGGAGAAGAAATTAAAGGATCGTGGTATTCAAGTGAATTATTACCCTTGGACATTGACCCCAACAAACTAAACTATTAGGTAGAAAAAATATTGAAAACAAAAGGAAAAGGTCAAAAGAAACAATATTTTGTCAAATGGAAATATTATCCAAAGAAATTCAATTCCTGGGTGAAAGCTAGTGATGTAGAATAAGAGTTATAATGTATGTTCTGACATGTTTTGTGCACTTTAATTATGCTTTGTATAACCAGTGTATTGTTTTATGTTGTAAATAAAGTAATATACAACACTACTCTCTCGTTTTCATTTGTTTCCATCATTAAATATGACAACTGGTTATGCGTTACAACCCCGCTCTCCTAAGTTTTTTTTTATATTACTGACCATTCCCAGACAGTAGCACTGATCCGTTTCTCAGTGACTGGGGTTTAACTTAGATTTTAACCAGTTCCTGATCACAGTCTTCTACATATAGCAACGGTTATTTCGATTAAATGTTGACTACTTACTTGAGCAGAATATCTTATCTGTAGGACATTTATGGTATCTTCGAGCAATAGAACAGTGGACAATCTGCAACACTTTTTAATAGTCATTGTGAATTTTATTGTTTATCTCTCATGAACTGACGCAATAAAACCGAGTCTGCTGTTTGTTGTGAACCTCTGGGACTAATTTAAGCCCGCCAGAAATTTCATATTACTCTAACTTGTAGTATGATAGACCACCAGTTGACAGATCCGTACTGCATCTTCCAATACAAAGAACTTAAAGTACACTGTAAAAAATGTGTTTACAGAATAAACACTTTCTGATACGCCATTCTTGTCCCGTTTTTTTATGCGTTTAATGTCATTACACGTATCATAGCTAAACAAGTCTCACAAAGTGCTTTGTTATTAAACATGTTTAGCACAGTTACATGTTGAGAACCTAAACATGTATTTTACTAAACATGTTTATTCTCTAAACATGTATAAGCTTATCCATGCCTAGGACAAAAAGTGGGTAAAACAAGAGAAGAACACAGTATATAATGTCTTTTGCCATATATTTTGATTATATGTTTCCAAAAATTGCCAGCATGAGTGAAAATATAACTCGGTCAACATAGTAATGTACTCAAGTTCTTCTACATGAATCTTGCCCTGACATCAGGAAAACATGTCCGTGAAATGTATACCCCCTTGAACCCCACTTTTATATAGTAAAATTGGGGTATGCAGGGGTATGCCTATTTTTCTTATTTTTGCTCCAAAACATAGATTGTGGGTACTCGTTAGAACCGCCTCGGCGAAGCGGTTCTAACGTATACCCACAATCTATGTTTTGAGCAAAAATAAGAAAAATATCAAAATTTTTCTGCTGAAAATTTTCATTTTTTATAACTATAAAAATCTCTGTATATTGCATGGACATGTTTTCATAATGAAAACCCTTTCTTTCAGGCAGACATATGTTATCAATAACAGACCTAAAGGTTATAAAACATTTTACATGCTCAACTCAACTGAGCATGAAATTTATCCTGCTAATAAATGTTAAAATGCCAACAATTGTTGGCATTTTAACATTTATATGCAGGATAAAAAATGGGCTTTGCTGAAATATTGATGAAACTTCATCCAATTTTGACGATTTCAGCCATTACAAGCAGTTAAAATTTCATGCGCATATGAGTTGAGCATGAAACGACTTTTATAACCTCAAGACCTGGCCCTGGATCCTTTTTGGTGGTCAAAAGAAATGTGCATTTGCAGTATAGTTGTGTAGGTTTTATTCCATTGCTAACAAGCTAACAAACAGACAGACAATATTGCCAACAGGAGTTGTCAAGCTGGGGTGGGGATAGTGTAGAAATCCTGTAAAAGGATTTCATTAATATACTGTTGTCTTCTTCCCAGTCAATTTATTATAATTATTCACTTACATATTTGGTATATAAATTCCAAATAGGGTAACTTTGTGAATCTCGGAATAAGTCCGCGCAGACGGGTAGTCTGTATACAGGTTATTTGCCTCAATGTGGGGAGTCCGTTAGTTTGGCAGTAATCCAGGAAGACGGGCAGTCCGAGCTTTTGGCTGTTGGCCAGGACTGCGGGTCGTTGGGCAAAATCGGGCCAAAGATAAGAAAATCAATTGCATTTAGCGGGCTGTTGTCTGTTTCTTGTGAGCTTGTAAAATGAATTCAATATATGCTTTATGTTTTAGTAAAACATTTCATTTTACTCAAACTAAGCAAGTGTCGTTTAATACAAATTGTAGTTTGATTCTCTTGTAACATCAGAGTAATACTGATTAGGAAAACAATCAATCATTTTTGCCTAAAGTATTTCTGGTATTTTCGGGTTATTTTCGGGCAATGAGTCATCAATGACTATAAAAAGGCACTTTTTGAGGAAATCTGGGCCTTGACACTTGTTTGGATTTGAAAAGTTGTCAAATTTGGTTATAGTTTAGGAATTAAGGAAATGTTTAATTATGGATATTGGCTAAAATGAAATGAAGAAATTGTAACAATATAACGCGAATACTTTATGTTTGTGTGTTCGTTATTTACTTTAATTCATTAAAGGATATATATTGGCTTAAATTGTGTCAGTGATTCTTCCTGTCCCTATATTAATACAAGTATAAGCTTTAACAAAAAGCTTGGTCTACGCTTCGCATATATAAACTAGAATGTCAAAGAATCTGACCGTACTCCCATTTCATCGTGGTGCATTTGACTGAACAGAAATAAAACACTGCGCGGTGAAAGCATCCATACCTGACAATCGACCGTCACAATACTGTCGGTTCATTTCATTCCGTTGTGGCTTGGATAGAATGTAATTGGCTACACGGCAGGTGGCGCAGGATCAAAGCTTTCATACCTGACCATATAGCGTCACAATACCCTCGGTTCATTTCATTCCGTTGTTGCTAATAGATAGAATGCAATCATGCACTAGTTTGCCCCATTTTTGGTACCTACTGCACCATTGGTACAAATGTTACCAACCAAAGGGAGGTTTGCATGGGTGTTTGGGGGTGTTTACACGGTCCTTGGCGAAACGACCCGGAATCCTACTAACACGATGGTCAAGCCACTAGACTCCAACGTGCAGTTGCAGTTGTAGAGAGGTGTATGAGTTGTCTTGTAAGTAGGTCAATCTCAAACCTTAGAGTAGTCTACGCGCTGGCGCGTAGACAATAAGGTGGTGGCAGCGGAAATTTAATTGTTTAATTCAATAAGAAAAATCAGAACCATAGTTCCGGTGTAAAAACCGAGAACTCCACAATTGGTGGCAGCGAATATTTACATAAGTTCAGACTTCTAAAGTCCAGATTTTTACAATATTTCAATTTTATTTCAATGGCATAATGCATGTTTATTGCACTTAACACAGTGTTGCACACACAAAATATGATACAGTAGTGGAATTAAAGGACTACAAGCAAGGAAAAAGCGAAAAATTTGATTTATCTCACATATGAAATTTTGACCCCCACCCCCGCTAAAATCGCCTTTTTTACACTATATGTGGGAAAAAGTCAAAGTTCAGAATACATTGGGCTATTGCCCTAATTATGAATATCATCATCAGGACCTTTGAGGCATAGCTCTGGTGTTTTGAAAACGAGGCATCAAACGCCCAAGACTGTGACAGATTCTTTACACGACCATATTTTTCTGCGACAAACCTACTTTGTCAAAGAAAAAATGTCCGTGAGAAAGAGGCCCTAATTGTCTGAAAATCATATTAAACGCAGCGGCCCAATTTAGTTTGATTTAACTGACTGTGATAGAATAAATTGTAATTTATCTTGTTGTACAGTGTTCTTTATGAGCCTTCGCGTGAGAAAACCAACAATCTCGGGTTTTTTGACGAGGTCCGACAGAAACCGGGCTACAAAGCCTTGGAAGATGATGACCTGAGGCTTGAAATTTCAATTTAGAAAGAAGAGGCATCATGCTATCTATGGAGGAAAAATAAAGGCGCTGATCAGCTGCGTACAAATGTAGTAACTGCGCAGCAGATATATGTGCCTTTGTTTTCGCATATGTGAAGTGTTGGTTCTTCTGATGCGGCGGCTCATATATATTGGGTCGGCCCATATATATTTCGGGTCGGCTCAAGTGAAAACTTTCCGAGCAAGTCTGACAAAATATCTGTTAGCTAGAGACTTGTATCCGTTATGGTACAGATTGGTTATACATTCACTGACCAGCTTTTGTTTCAGTTTGTCCATCCTATCATATACACAAATTTCAGTTATTTCTCGATAGACTATGATCGTGTATTGTAGTATGGTTTTCTGTTGTTGTTTTTTTTTTCCCTTTGTTTTTGTAGCATTAAATCCAATACAAGTGAAAATCAAATGAGACGGACCCAGGAAGGAGGTGGAATAAAACTTTTTTAATTCAGTTTAACGTCCCTTTCAAGATTATTTAAGCTCATATGAGACAGATCAATCAGTAGGTGGGCCGAATATGGGGAGACCCTGGGAGAACCCCGAGAAAAACCACCTGGCACATCCGCAAGCATAACATGGCTTGTCTCACGTTCCCTGAATTGGCTTTAACCCACACCAGACATGGCGGTGAGATGATCGAATGGTTAAAGACCAAGTCCCAGACACTGAAATTTCCGAACGGACAGCAATTTAGCCTATATGGCAAAG
Organism: Rugalucina vietnamica; assembly: GCA_964017185.1. NCBI lineage: Eukaryota > Metazoa > Mollusca > Bivalvia > Lucinida > Lucinidae > Rugalucina > Rugalucina vietnamica. The sequence continues at coordinate 52,235,343 of OZ024877.1, forward strand.
TGGGATGGGCTTACAATCGTCTGCTATGTTAGAAGGCTGATTCTATTGGTTTTCATTTGTGTGAATATTTTCGTCTGCTAGCCAGGTATTTGAAGGCATGATGTGTAGAACATTTTGATAATGAATGAATATTGTTTTTGCAGTTGATAGATAAATACATAGAAAAGCCATGCAATTAATAGATCTACTTACAATATATGTTTTGAGAACATTTCACTCAATAATCCAAATTAAGAAAGCTTCTAAATCCAAAGAAACTCAGTTTTCAAATGATATTATATTATTCTGCACTCTCAGTCTCAGTTGTGAAAATTCCAAGCATCATACAAATGTACATATAAAATCCTGCATAAATGGCTAGTTTATGTGTTTCCTCTCCGTCGTCGTTGTGGTGCAAACATTGATGTCATGTATGTGTCCCAGATATTGTTACGATAGCGGTATGTAACGGCCTTGTAAACCTTTTTCCCAAGCTGCCTCCGTGGTGCCCTAGGATCTCTTGGGTTTGATATTGATGTGTATTGCCTGTCCACATTCTCGTTCCAATGAAGAACAGCAAGCTGAGATCTCATGTTATATTGCCTGTTACTGAAGCAGATCCTTTTGTCCTGGAAAATGCTCATGACATTGTTGAAGCTTTCAACATAGGAAGAATCTCTGGCTAAAACAAAGTCCTCGGGATGCTTATAGATGACAGATGCTTCAATGACCTTTTCAAGACATTTTTCAGCTTTTGGATTTGTGATGACCATTCTTGAAGGCTCATACTTAGAATCCTCTTTACACCGTGACGAGTCGGGGCAGTCGGAATGTTCATCTCTGTAGTGTTTCACAATGTTTGACAACAAATTTCGCAAACGTTCGGGGTCATTTTGACAGTTTCTCATTGCCCAGTGAATGTGTGTGGCAATGGGTTCAGCTTTATCATATAGTTGGTCAAACCAAGTTTTGCCTTCTTTGTATTTAGGTCCCGAAGATACAACTTTAAGGGCTTTCTTCAGTGCTTTTACTCCATGCCAACAGTCGTTCTGATTTGTGGTCATTGGACACGACTTCACTAGCTTGTTTATAGATAAGTTTCTATCATGTGTGTGGACTTTAATGGTCACATCTTTAGAGTCAAAGTTCTCATAGATTTTTTGTGTCCCCTTCAGCTCATGCCGTTGTGAAACAATATCATCAGCCTTGGTTACATGAATGCATTGTAACACTTTATGAGTCTTTTCTCCCAATGCCACTACACTGCTGTCTTTGGCATTCTTTCGCCACCCATGTCGTGCATCCGTCATAATGTCAATTCCGTCAAGTTCATCATAACTTCCAATTTCCAGATGTAGTGATTCCTCAAGAGAATTGTTATAAACTGTTTGAAGACTGTCCCCATAACTCTGAAGAAATGTTTTCCTTTTTGACTTTGAAATGACACCAAAACCTGAAGCTTTTGAAAACCTAGTGTAATGCACAGGCAGCATTCCTGAACAAACAAAAGCATGATTTATTCTGTGGTTTACAAGGAATGTGTCATTTGGCAAATAAGGAGATGATGTCCACCTGTATGTATGAGAATCGTGTGTGTTCCCACACTGAAGTGTCACAATAATCACATGTCCCCGATATACAACCTTTTGCTGTTTCAGATTATATCTGCAGTTTCTGCCATGATGTTCTGTCATTTCTGTTAATTTCTGTATAGATGAAACCGTAGATACGAACATGTTTTCATTCGAGTCCTTCTTGTTTTTCAGCTTTTTTGATTGCGTAGGAAATGTCTGCGCGTCTTGGTCTGGAACATGACTTTGAATCCAGAAGTCAAGTGCTGAATCTATTATGTCACAATTGTTAACTGGCTTGTTAAATGTGTTCACCAAACAACCCCTGATTTTTTGCATTTTAATTGAAATTTCAAGCTTTTTCTGTTCATTTCCAGGAATCTCCATTTTAAAACTAGGGGGCCTAGTCCTGACTGGTCTTCTTTGTTCTTCCATAATTGTCTGTTGTAAAACTAAGTCTACATGTAGCATAAAATAAAATTGTTGATATATCCAGGAACTTTCTAACCACAGTTATTCAGAAAGAAGTGTACAGTTACATTTTCTCTACCAGATCAACACACTTTCAGATGCAAAGGGCGGCCAGTCTGGAAGTGGACTAGGGTTAGGCATTTTACAGTATTCCATTTTCATCTATTTTACAGACTACATATGCGAAGTTGTGCATAATTTAAATTGTATTCAAAAAATTTAAATAGTCAATTTAAATACAAGTAAGCTTGGTTGGGATATTTTTTATCACCCCTACATATGAATGGGTTAGCTCATTTTTTTTCCCACAAAATTATACTATTGCCCTCAATTAGCAATACCACATGGTGATAATTTGTAAACAAAGAAGTGTTATCAGAAATAGTGTTTATTTTCATGTTTTACATCAATTAATACTTCTATTTGTGCAGAGATTTGTATTCAAAATACCAGTTTTGCTTTCACAGCATTCTTGCCATGGAAAATCAAAATATAAGGATAACACTGCATGTTTCTGAAGAACAAGTGGACACAATAAGTCATCTGTTTAGTCACTATGGTTGGAATTATAATGAAATTAGCAGAATTGTCGCAGAAAATAGTGGGTCCTCAGCTGAAAGTGTTCTAAATAGAAATGATGTTGCATGTCAAACCACACCAGGAACTGAAACAGTGGATAATAATGATGATGCATTTCAAGAATATCACATTCCCCAAAACCCAGAGGTTTTGTTTGTGTAGGCCATGTATTACAGATGAACAAAACAGACAGATGTGGTGGGAAAATGAAAATCAGGCACCCAGTAGAAGGAATTCTGCGCTGAGGAAAGAACGATATAAGCGATTTTGGACAATGATGTTCCACCGTGAAGCCTGGAAGGATCCACGTTATCAGGCAGAAAAACTCAAGGCTTTGAGAGCACATCCTAGACAAAGAAAATATGAATGGCATCGACGTGACATCATGCCCAAGTGTGTTTTGAGCCTTGTAAGACAGTGGTTTCCAAATCCAGATGGTGTGCCATATCTGGGACATTTATGGGAATAATGTAGTCCTTTTTATCTACATTTTAAGCTGATTTGGCCCTGTTCTTCAAGAATTAATTTGTGTACTTTATTTCCCGCCATGTGTCAGATATTGTTATCTGTGTATTCTGAGGTATTTACCAGCTGTCAGATAAGAGGTTATGAACTTCTGTAAGCCTTCCCATTTGCTGTCAATTATAAATGGAGGTAAATTTGAATTTCGAGCAGAAGACAAAAAAGATTTTCTGAAATGTGTAGTTTGGAATATAATATCTGTTTAATATTTACATGTGATTATTCTGAATGTCTCAAAGAATACATGTGCCAAACTTCACAGCTTTTTGTTGGGTAAGTGTTTCACATTCCTTGATTTCTCTGTGATGAAAGCTGCATGTTGGCTGTTAGGGAGCTAGGGAAACACTGGCCATTTTTCAGACCCTTTGGCTTTTATACTTGGCTCCCGGCCTTTAATTTTAAGGTGCAGTAATGAAATATCAGCGTTCTAAACCACTCGGCCGGGGGGGGGGATGTGACCTTAACCGTACTGTAATTTTTGGATATTGAAGTTACTTACTGTACAGAACTGTCATACTACAAGTTAGTTAAAGACCTCGTAAAGAAAATAACTTAAAGTAAAAACAGCTCTTCGACGCGCTTTTACTTACTTTTTCTACTTGGTAGTCGCTTTATTTTATATTAGAGGACTTTGAAAACCCCTTACTATACATCGGTTATCATTTTGCTTAAAATTGGTTACAATTAACCTGAAATATAAAATACACATAATAGTGTGTATCTTAACATGATAAACAATATTTATTCATAAAAAATTATTTGCTAAATTGTTTGCTAACACTTTTCTAGAGACGTAACGTCTTTGTTGTTTTGTCAAAGAAAACATAAGGACGGCTACAAAAAAGGCTTTTTGTGAAAGTAAACCATCTCCGCTGATAGCGTACAACCTTAGGCACACTAAATAAGCAAAATAAAAAATGGGACTTTCGTTCAATGTCGTTCAAGGAGTTAGCGTTTTTCGCTGACGTCAAGCGTGAGGTGTCCAAAACACACAGTCATACGCTTACAGCGCCAAAGCTTATGGTAATTATTACACTAGTCCGTGCCTATTTATTGTGTTTGAAAACTTTCTAATTCGTTTCATTTCACACACAAAAATTAAAGATTTCTTCATAAACGTAAAAGTGGCGTAATTAACACAGTTTTGGTGCTATTGAAGTACAACTAACAGCATTCGCTTTGCTTTCGGTGTTTCTTTCTAGAAATCATGTTGGGCCTGATGAATATTTTTCGTCCTCGTAGTTTGAGCTTGCTCAATTTTTGGTAACATTTGAAATCATACTGTATGGCGTAAATCACTGGCGTTAATGTTTCGATTTTGGTATGCAATTAAAGCAGACAGATTGTACGTTTCTGTTCAAAAACATTTTTTTTTTCAGAAATATCCTGTATTCTATTTAAGGAAATAGTCGTCATTGCGACCAATTTATGGTGAGGCGTTTTTAAAGTCCTTTAGTATACTACTTTTATTTTATCATTTAATTCTTGTATTAAGTATGGACCAAGTCTGACACAAATCGAGTTGCACCGAAGCTGGATGGATGCTTACTTCAACTACGCGGTCTTTGTTGCATATGCAGAAAGTAAGTTTTCCCATGCGGTGGCTCATTTATGTTTTATATGTACATGTGTATATATGCTGTACTGTATATATGCTTATGTGTAGATGTCCTTGCTCTATATAATTACTGTAATAAAAACAAATAATTTATTGAAACTATATCTCGTATCTGATATGTCGAATTCCAGTTATAAACAAATGGAACAATTTGTTTTGGTCAGAGACATAAAAATGAACCTGGGCCCTAGATGTAAGTGTCATCTCTGTAAAAAATGTAAGGCGACTGATCAGGTAGTTCAATGTGCATTTTAAGACCAGAGGACCAATGGTTCTGTAAACGCTCACCTGAGATCTGCTGCATATACCAATCAACATGTTTGAATATTATGGTATTTAATCCCAGTGCGGGGGCAGATGAAGCCCTTGGGCCATTTTCTTTTTCAGAATAATCAATATTTTGTCCATTTGCCAATTTCCTGCTGGCTTTTTCCTTCAAATGACATTTTAACACTTATTCCCATTCAAATGCATTGGCAACCCATGTTGACCTTGCCATAAACTGAGTCAAGGTCATCACAGGGTCATGATTTATATATACATTGTAGTACTTGAGCCATCGATGCTTCAAGCCAAGTTTCCTTGAAATCGGTCCACTGGCTCCGGAGAAAAAGATTTTTGAGAGATTTTTACCATATATGGGCCTGGCGGCCATGTGACCTGGATTATTTATATACACATTGATTATCCCATCCTATAGATGCTTCACATAAAATTTGGCTTTGATTGGCCAAGTGGTTTCAGAGGAGCAGATGTTTGAATATTATGGAGATATACGTGTACATGTATATTGCCCCGGGGTGGGGGCATATGAGCCCCTGTGGTCCATTTTTTCTCAGAATCATTAATAGTCAGTCCTAATGCCCATTTCCTGCAAGACTTTCACTTTAAATGACATTTTAAAAGTTTTCCCCATTCAAATGCATTGGCGACCTATGTTGACCTTGCCATAAAATAGGTCAAGGTCATCACAGGGTCATGATTTATACATACATTGTAGTGCTTTAGCCATCGATGTTTCATGCCAAGTTTCATTTAAATTGGTCCACCGGTTCCAGAGAAAAAGATTTTTGAAGGGTTTTTACCATATATGGGCATGGCGGCCATCTTGGTCATGTGACCTGGATTATTTATAAACACATTGTTATCCCTTCCTATTGATGATTTACATAAAATTTGGCTTTGATTGGTCAAGCGGTTTCAGAGGAGCAGACGTTTGAATATAGTGAAGATATACATGTATATTGCCCCGGGGTGGGGGCACATGAGCCCCTGGGGTCCAGTTTTTTTCAGAATCATTAATATTCAGTCCTACTGCCCATTTCCTGCAAGACTTTCACTTTAAATGACATTTTAAAAGTTTTCCCCATTCAAATGTATTGGCGACCTATGTTGACCTTGCCGTAATATAGGTCAAGGTCATCACAGGGTCATAATTTATATACACATTGTAGTACTTTAGCCATCGATGCTTCATGCCAAGTTTCATTGAAATTGGTCCACCGGTTCCAGAGAAAAAGATTTTTTTTGAAGAGTTTTTACCATATATGGGCATGGCGGCCATGTTGGTCATGTGACCTGGATTATTTATATACACATTGGTTATCCCTTCCTATTGATGCTTTACATAAAATTTGGCTTTGATTGGTCAAGCGGTTTCAGAGGAGAAGACGTTTGAATATAGTGAAGATATACATGTATATTGCCCCGAGGTGGGGGCACATGAGCCCCTGGGGTCCAATTTTTTTCAGAATCATTAATATTCAGTCCTACTGCCCATTTCCTGCAAGACTTTCACTTTAAATGACATTTTAAAAGTTTTCCCCCATTCAAATGCATTGGTGACCTATGTTGACCTTGCTGTAAAATAGGTCAAGGTCATCACATGGTCATAATTTATATACACATTGTAGTGCTTGAGCCATTGATGCTTCATGCCAAGTTTCATTGAAATCGGTCCACTGGTTCGGGAGAAGATTTTTGAAGGGTTTTTACCATATAAGGGCATGGCGGCCATCTTGGTCATGTGACCTGGATTTCTTATATACACATTGGTTCCCCCTTCCTATAGATGCTTCATATAAAATTTGGCTTTGATTGGCCAAGCGGTTTCAGAGGAGAAGATCTTTGAAATTGTGAACGGACGACGGACGGACGGACGACGGACGGACGGACGCCGGATCATGGCCATCCTATAAGCTCACCTTGTGAGCCTAACGGCTCAGGTGAGCTAAAAAAAATAAGCTAGTTAAAACTGAATACGAAACAGAACAGTACGTTCGTATGATAATGCCAAAATCACATAGGTATGCATTTGCGAAGGTAAGATCCGGTGTTGCACCATTGCGCATAGAGACCGGTAGATATGAAGGTTTACGCGTAAACGAAAGAATATGTCCATTCTGTAAAGATTGCACCGAAGACGAATTTCATGTTCTATTTCGATACCCACTCTATAATGATATTCGTGAATTTCTTTTTGTAAACGCATGTACGCATGAACATGCTAAGTTTTCATTTTTGTTTAGCTGCCCTAACTTGATAAGAATTTGTGCCAAAACCTGCTTTCTAATTCTTCAAAGAAGATTATTATATTTGAGCAAATAACCATTTAATTTCCTTTTATCAATATAAGTCTAAGGTATCTTTGACCGGTGTCCCCATGTCCTTCCACACGGTGTCGTGCGTCCTTAGATACTGCCGTCCTGACGGGGAGCATGCTGTCTGGACATTGGTTTTCGCCACATGCTCCCTGTCCCCCTTTTTGTGTTTTTGACGGATGTACGGACAGTGTGGTGGGGGCTGGGGAGGTCACTTCTTACGAAATGGAAATGTTGTAAATATGTCTATACGGTCGTACTAGATAGAGGCAAAGTGCAAAACCTATATTAATGCACCTTTATCAGTGTATATACAGTATAGTAGATAAAATGTTTCATTCGACCCACGCTCGTGGCCCCCTGACTCCGAATCATATACATGTATGTGTCTAAACTCCAATAATCATATGTCAGCAAATTCTTTATACAGACTTCGGGGTGTGTCGAGAGCGACCTTTGTAGGACCAATCCCTATAAGACACTCTCTCGATGCATACCCTCTGTTCGGCTGTTTCTGTAACCCTTTTATATTAGATAATGTTGGGTCTGGGTTCGCGGGTGTGGGTGATGCGAGACGCAAAATTGTTGTTTTTCTACTCGTTTATTTGAACTATTATATGTATTATAGAAGTGTATATATAGATGCATTTTAAAACATCATTCAACATAGCATAAAATAGCATGTGGATCTGGAAAAGTTTAGCTGTACAGTAACAATCATGTACATTAACCTGTATATTGTTATAACGTGTATATATAGGAACAAGGCTTTTTAAGAGATTTACTGAACGTGATGGTCGTTTATACGAGTGTCTGGTTGAAACGAAAATCCCTCGTAGATAGGGAAAGCACCCATTTGGGGCACAACACTCGGGTGACTCAATAAACTGTGATTATACACCAGGCACAAGGAAAAGAAAACATGTTTTTGAGTTCTGTATATATGTATTATTTTTTTTTCTTTTAACAACTATAGTCTCTTGTAATTCTGAAAGGAATGGGTTGATATATGTCATATTGTTGTACGTATATATTAGTATGTTATTATGTATATCAGCATGAGACTCAAATAAACTATAAACATCTATCTATCTGACTGCATGTCTGTCTATCTATCTATCTATCTATCTATCTATCTATCTATCTATCTATCTGTCTGTAATTGATAATTATGATTGGTATTAAAAGTCTACATTAAGTGTTAAAGTCGAAAACTACTTTAAAATGGTATAAAGTAAAAAAAACAAAAAAAAAAACAAAAAAAAACAACAAAAAACAAAAAAAAAAAAAACACCAGTTTATCTATCTATCTATCTATCTATCTATCTATCTATCTATCTATCTATCTATCTATCTATCTATCTATCTATCTATCTATCTATCTATCTATCTATCTATCTATCTATCTAAAAAATTTAAAACAACATACACGCTATCTATCTATCTATCTATCTATCTATCTATCTATCTATCTATCTATCTATCTATCTATCTATCTATCTATCTATCTATCTATCTATACGTCTGTCCTATCCATCCTTCTATCTATCTATCTATCTATCTATCTATCTATCTATCTATCTATCTATCTATCTATCTATCTATCTATCTATCTATCTATCTATCTAGCATTAAGTCGAAAACTACTTTAAAATGGTATTAAGTCGAAAAAATTTAAAAAAAAACAGAAACGCTATCTATCTATCTATCTATCTATCTATCTATCTATCTATCTATCTATCTATCTATCTAAAGGGTGCTAAGACAGTTCGTTCCGCACTTTACCATATGTTTTGAAAGCATTTTAGAGGCAAAACCTCATGAAATGATGCATTTTCCTTGAATCTGTTGTTTTCTCAGATACAATAAAGCAGTTGAAACGCTATCTAATGTCGAGTTGCTTCAAAGTTGTTTATTTTCTAAGGGTACTAAAATTCGATTTTCTGAAAATTTTGTAAAATGTTTGACATGTGATTATTCTTATCAGGTTTATAATTGAACACATCACAAAACTATTATAAATGGCAAATAAGTTGTGTATTTAGGCTTTATTCATTAAATTATTCATGATTCTTAGTTTTGGCATGGCAAAGATAATTACAAGAATACCCCCATTTTTGTGTAAAAGTTCAAGGGTTAGAAAATGGGTGCCAGTGTTTGATGGCCATTTTGTTCATGATCAGATATCTGATTTAAAGCATGTTTGTTTATATCTTTTCATATACAACCAAATTAAAGTCTGGTTATGCCATTTTTATGCTTTGGAGCATTAAAATCAAACTACCAGGAAATCAATTTGTGCGCGGAACGAACTTTCTTATCGTCTATCCATCCTTCAATCTATCTATCTATCTATCTATCTATCTATCTATCTATCTATCTATCTATCTATCTATCTATCTATCTATCTATCTATCTATCTATCTATCTATCGTCTTTGAACGGTCTTTCTGTTTCCCAGTTTAATTTTATCTATCTATCATGGATTGTTATATAATTATTGATTGACATAGATAGATAGATAGATAGATAGATAGATAGATAGATAGATAGATAGATAGATAGATAGATAGATAGATAGATAGATAGAAAGATAGATAGATAATCCTAGGTGTAACTATTTCAAATGAGTTGAAGTGTGACTGTTTCTGGAAACTGTCTGTCGATATATCTATCTATCTATGGTTAGTTTAGATAGATAGTTTATCTATCTATCATGGAGATAGATAGATAGATAGATAGATAGATAGATAGATAGATAGATAGATAGATAGATAGATAGATAGATAATCCTATGTGTAACTATTTCAAATGATTTGAAGTGTGACTGGTTCTGGAATACACACAGTGTATGTATTATAGGTCGCTTCTTGTTTGTCACACTAGAGCTATTGGCAAGGTGGAGATTATAGCCAGCTGATTTGCAACAGTTTCTATTTTTGGCTATGTAATGGAATCAAAGTAAACAAACTCATTTTGTCTCTCTGGTGTCTAAATCTTTATGTACAGTCATAAGCAGTATTATGCTACAAACTACAAATGCTAAAGACAACACATAAATAGCCTACCATATATTTTGCTATTTAGTATACTCAAAGCCAAAAGTAACTTTACACTGTTTCTGTAGATAGTTTTTGTAATATTAATGTATTGAAGTCCGATCAATTACACATCAATTACAAAGGACATCTATGGATAAGATGTAAACCGTCCCTAAATCTCAGATTTGGGAGGATGAAATTTTCATGTTATACCTATGGGGCTGAATTTAGCATTTATTTGAGAAGAAATATATACACTTTGGTTTACAAAACATTTTGGCTGATTTAACAGAATCCAGACAATGCAACATTTTGGCTGATTTAACAGAATCCAGACAATGCAACCCAACCCATATTTGGCAAAATTGAACCATTAGACTTTGAATTGATTTGCACTTGTTTGTCAACAGCAATTTTCAAGCAAACAAATATGGGCGTGTTTGTCATATGCATACTGAACAATGTCCACACATTGATTGTTTATTGTTTTGTATTTTTAAGTTTATTTTGAAAGAAAAGTTAGCATAGTGCATAAGATCTTAAATTTACAATCTTATAGTTTATTTCTAGGTGTTCCCCCCCGGGACCCAGCATGTCCTTTCGACAGTTCATGTGTTTTTCACATTCACACATCATATCAAAGTGGCATCCTGGGTCTAGGGGTGGAACATGGTGAGCAAGGAGAAAATGTATTATTTCCAGAAATTTTCCATGAACTAAAATAAGCACAGTTGTTATGGTCAATTTTAAAGACATCAACTGTAGAATTGTAAACATTCATGGTCATATTTGTTGTCAAACCGGTGTCAGAGTGAGTATATTTAGTTATGTCGACGTATAAAAAGAGTACAGTACATGTTCAAAAGTAAGTTTGCTTTCAACCTATGTGTATTGCATTAATGCTAAGAAATGTGAATTCCCAAACTAATGTTAAGATTGACATAAATTATGTCATTGACATTCAAAATATGCAAGAACACAATAATAATAAAGAACTAGGCAGTTTCGTCTTTGAAAGTGACATATTTGTCAATTAGGGAGTATTCCAATCTAAAGCATAGATGTCCTTTTAAGGGAATGCTGTCACACGCCCCTATGAAACATATAAGGGGTAAAAAATGTGATGTGTTACTGTAGTTTTATCAATTACCAATTTTAAAGTTTGAAGAGATCATGATGTTATTGTATTGCTTATTTAAGTTCAAATTAACTCGAATGTCCCTGCTCGAACAACAAACTGGAGTGATGTTTTCATGTCCAAGGCCCATTTTGCGACATTAACAATGGTTTCAATGGAAAATCCCATTACAAATTGTTTGCCGTTTTTCTTTCGAACCGATGGGATTTGTTTCACCAGCCAATGTTGGGACACATTTCAATTGAGGTCCCAACGATTCGCAATGCAAAACAGTTCGATACGATTAAAGGAAAAACTTTCAGAAATGGTTAAACTTTACAATTGGTTTATTTCAAAGGGAGTTAATTTCGATGCTTAGCAATTTTAACAGCCTACAAAATCCTCACCAAATGTCGGATCGAAAATGTCTGGCAGTACTTTGAAGGACAATAAGACTAGTGGTCCTTGGTACAGTGTGTTCAAATCTTCTATCTTTGATTTGGTGGGAAAATGTCAATTTTGTGCATTATATAAAAGCACAGATAACTCACATATGGATTACGTTACATCGACTGCTTTACACTCATAATGCTCGGACACGTCTAGGAGACACACTGCAATAGATACTTTGTTACATTCAAAACGAATAAAATTATATTTAGAAATAAAAAGTGTAAAGTTACTTTTGGTGTTGAGTATATAAATGCTCCTAATAAAGCAATATTAAGCCTATAAACATCTAGAACACCCACAACTTATAAATTCATAAGCTGAAATTGGTAAATCTCGTTAACTTGCCGGTGAGATGTATATCCCCTTAAACAACAAAGGGTGTACCTATACTTATCCGCAAAAGAAACACGAAAATATTAAAACCCCATTTTCTTGAAAAGAATCATTTTGATGGAATTTTCAGTGATATAACTTGTGAGTATTTTCAGTGAGCAAGAGTCAACCAAAATTGGAATTGTGTAGCATGCTTCATTAGGACGTTGCAATGACGTTAGTGTACGAGCACGTGTTTTACAAAATTGCATCTAAAACTTTCACGATTAATGTGATTTGAAAACAGATGGCATGAAGTAGTGGCCAGGTGTCTATAAGCTATACATATCGTACAAAAATATTTGGACAGCATCGCTTGACAAAGCTCCCAAGGGTAGAGTTTTTCTGTTGACGCCAGCCTATTGTTTTGAGATCGTCATTATTGTTCAATACAGACACACTACGGTCTTTTACATTGCGATTCTGTAGATGTCTGTACAGTGTGTCAACAGCTATCTTATGGCACTGTAAGATTTCGAGTATGTCTATTAACTTGATAGAAAATGGCAATTTACGTCAAAAAGTAAAAGCGAAAAAGGCATAAAGTTTTCTGATTTAATTTTGTTTCACCCATGACTTTCGAATATTGGTATCAGTTCGGAAACGTTTTGCAAGGTAATTAAAGGTATCCTAACCCTCTGACTATGGAAATGGGGGATAACTTATTTTTCGCGGAAACGCGACATGGGTAAGTTTTAACATCATGATTTTCAAATTGTATAAATGAGACTTAACGGGACTAACAATATTTACATCACTCAAATAAATTTTGGTGATATAGAAAGAAAAAGCAATTGTATTTTCTTTTGCGAATAAGTATATTATTCTTACTATGCTCAATAAGAGCTGTCGCAGGACAGTGTAGCTCATCTTAATTGTGCTTTGCCTCTAAAACTACTAAAATCTAATTGCAGAAAAGTAAGGATAAGAAGTAAAATTTCAAAGTTCATGACCTTGACGTCAAGCTCACTGAAGGGGGTTGGGATAGTACACCAAAAAACTTCAGACCAATATCTAATAACAGGCATAGTATCAAATAGATCCCTCAACATGTTCGTGACATACAGACTTCTAAAACTTTAGCCAAAAACTTTAACATAAAATTTCTTAGTCTGTTGTCTTGTCCATAAGGTCACTGAGGTGGGTTGGGATGGTACAGCATAGAATTTCATACCAATATGTAACAACAGGCATAGCATCAACTAGATCAATCCACAAGTTCAAGAGATAAAGACTTCTAAAAACTTGAACCAAAAACTTTAACATAAAATTTCTAAGCCTGTGACCTTGACCTCAAGGTCACTAGCCTGTGACCTTGACCTCAAGGTCACTGAGGTGAGTGAGGATGGTACAGCCTTAAACTTTAAACCAATATATAAAAACAGTCATATACTGAGAGAGCAATTATTTAAAGTTGATATTATATTGTTACCTTGAACAATATCCCATTGCTACCAATTGAAAACACTGGCTTAAGGCGAAAACATGCGTTTACAGCAAATTTGTATCAAAAGGCTGACGTAACAAACGTTTGATGTAAGTTTTTGTGATTTTGTCCTTTCTTCCAGCTGACCACTGGATACACAAACATTAAAACCGCAAAGTTTTGTTTGTTTGTTTGTTGATTCGGGTGTATCCACTGGATACACAAACATTAAAACCGCAAAGTTTTGTTTGTTTGTTTGTTGATTCGGGTTTTACGTCGCTTTCAACAATCTTGCAGTCATATCACGAAGGTGTCTGGTTGCGACAGGAAGCACAATGCTCACTTTTATAGTGCTGCCTCACTGTGGTATCAAATCACAGACAGTTTACCTGATACCAGCCCAGTCACATTATACTGACACCGGGGCAACCAGTCCTAGCCCTACCCCGAAAATCTGAGTGCCAAGCGGGGAGCAACTAGCACCATTGTTAACGACTTTGGTATGTGGCGGCCCGGGATCGAACCCGAGACCTCCCGACACTCTACCGACTAAGCTACCGAGGCCGGTTTCCGCAAAGTTTTGATGAAATAAACACACAAAACGCCGGTAAATGGGCACGTTAATTTCAGTATTTGACATTAGATCACCAATGAAGAATTAACGGTTATTCCTACGCTTATCAAATTGACATTTGATTTAATTCTTTTTGTGGTCGAATGTTGACACTGTGTTGTACATTAAGATTAAAAAAATCCCCAGGTTATCAACGTTTTCAGTGACAACGGCCAGCAGGGTCAATAATTTAATTTGGACGTGAAGCAAACGAAAAGCAAAAAAAAAAAAAAAAAAAAAGAACAAAGTTTGCAGATACAGATGCCTCTTTGTAAGCTCTATACGCTCGAAAAACATCTTAACCAATTTTTCGATTGCATGTGGATCGCCATCTGTTAAATGAAAAATGACGTAAAATGAGGTCTGTTAAGAGTTTGGTGTGACTAAGTGATTTGAATAGTGCAGCTTAATGCTTCAACGTGTTCAGATGACCGATAACTGAATTAAGTGCACTAAATGCACTTTATTGTCTGCTTAGAGCATTATTGTTGATTTCCTGACTTTCAATTGCTTCAAAAACACCACTTAGACGGCTTCGTAGACGCACTGGTGACTATCACGGCACACGTTGTTTGATTTTTCACAAAATGTGGTTGAAACAGGACAAGTTGACGACAAAAGAAGACTTGAAAACGATCGGGCCTTTCGTAAACAAGCACCGTACAGTGAATTCTCGACATTTTGGTCTGGACCCTATGAATCCAATGCATAGATGTTCAGTCCTGAGACTTAAGAAGTCCAAAAACTTTTAACATATAATTTCTAAGTCCGTGACCTTGACCTCAATGTCACTGAGGTGGGTCGAGATAGTACAGCATATAACTTTTGACCAATATCTAACTAGAAAATGTGTTTATGAAACACTATGCCCCCAACAGGTAAGTCACTTTCAAGACGTAAAAATGTCCAAAAAAGACTAAGTTCAAATTGTAAACCAGAGGACCAATGGTCCTGTAAACGCTCACCTGAGTCTGCTGCATATACCAATAAACATGTTTGAATATTATGGTATTTAACCCCAGTGCAGGGGCAAATGAAGCCCTTGGGCCGTTTTCTTTTTTCAGACTAATCAATATTCTGTCCATGGATGCTTCACACCAAGTTTCATTAAAATCAATCTATTGGTTTCAGAGAAGAAGATATTTGAAGGGTTTTTACCATATATGGGCATGGTGGCCATCTTGGTCATGTGACTTAAATTATTAATATACACATTGGCAATGGTATTTAACCCCAGTGCAGGGGCAAATGAAGCCCTTGGGCCGTTTTCTTTTTTCAGACTAATCAATATTCTGTCCATGGATGCTTTACACCAAGTTTCATTAAAATCAATCTATTGGTTTCAGAGAAGATATTTGAAGGGTTTTTACCATATATGGGCATGGTGGCCATCTTGGTCATGTGACTTAAATTATTAATATACACATTGGTTCCCCCATCCTATAGATGCTTCACATAAAATTTAGCTTCAATTGGCCAAGTGGTTTTAGAGGAGAAGATGTTTGAATATTATGGTAATATACATGTATATTGCCCCGGGGTGTGGACATATGAGCCCTTAGGTCCATTTGTTTTTAAGAATCATTAATATTTAGTCCTACTGCCCATTTCCTGCAAGATTTTCACCTCAAATGACTTTTTAAAAGTTTCCCCCATTCCAATGCATTGGCGACCTATGCTGACCTTGTCGTAAAATAGGTCAAGGTCACCACATGATTTATATATACATTGTAGTACTTCAGCCATTGGTGCTTCATACCAAGTTTCTTTGAAATCGGTCCTTAAAATTCGGAGATGATTTTTGAAGGGTTTTTACCATATATATATATATATACACACACATATATATATATAGCCATCTTGGTTATGTGAACTAGATAATTTATATATACATTAATTCCCCCATTCCATAGATGCTTCACATACAATTTGGCTTTGATTCGCCAAGCGGAGAAGATGTTTGAATATTATGGTAATATACATGTATATTGCCCCGGGTGGGGGCAGATGAGCCCTTGGGGTCCAATTTTTTTCAGAATCATTAATATTCAGTCCTACTGCCCATTTCCTGCAAGACTTTTACTTTAAATGACATTTTAAAAGTTTTCCCTATTCAAATGCATTGGCGACCTATGTTGACCTTGCCGTAAAAAAAGGTCAAGGTCATCACAGGGTCATGATTTATATGCACATTGTAGTACTTCAGCCATCAATGCTTCATGCCAAGTTTCTTTGAAATCGATCCACCTGTTCTGGAGAAGAAGATTTTTGAAGGGATTTTACCATATATGGGCATCGCGGCCATCTTGGTCATGTGACCTGGATTATTTATATACACACTAATTACCCCTTCCTATTGATGCTTCACATAAAATTTGGCTTTGATTGGCCAAGCGGTTTCAGAGGAAATGATGTTTGAATATTATGGTAATATACATGTATATTGCCCCGGGGTGGGGGCATATGAGCCCCTGGGGTCCAATTTTTTTCAGAATCATTAATATTCAGTCCTACTGCCCATTTCCTGCAAGACTTTCACTTTAAATGACTTTAAATGACATTTTAAAAGTTTTCCCCATTCAAATGTAATGGTGACCTATGTTGACCTTGCCGTAAAATAAGTCAAGGTCATCACAGGGTCATGATTTATATACACATTGTAGTGCTTGAGCCATCAACGCTTCATGCCAAGTTTCTTTGAAATCAGTCCACCGGTTCTGGAGAAGAAGATTTTTGAAGGGTTTTTACCATATATGGGCATGGTGGCCATCTTGGTCATGTGACCTGAATTTCTTATATACACAATGGTTCCCCCTTCCTATAGATGCTTCATATAAAATTTGGCTTTGGTTGGCCAAGCGGTTTCAGAGAAGAAGATCTTTGAAATTGTGGACGGACGGACGACGGACGGACGCCGGATCATGGCCATCCTATAAGCTCACCTTGTGAGCCTAACGGCTCAGGTGAGCTAAAAAAGTGACAAAAATTAATCTGAGGAGTATATCCCAATCACATGCATATCTTCAAAGCATCATCACAATGTCTGCAAAGTTTCAAAAGTATCGGTATAAAATTGTAGGAGGAGTTGCGCACACAAGGTATCCTCTATTCATTCACTAAAATGCCCGAAAAAATGACTTAGTTTAAATTGTGAAAAAAAATGACATAAAATAATCCAAGGATTATATCCAAACCACATGCATATCTTCAGGCCATGCCCATAACACATGTAAAGTTTTAAATGAATTGGCATGAAACTGTAGGAGGAGTTGCGCACACAAGGTACCCACTGCCCATTCACTTTCATTGTGAAAATGCCCGAAAAATGGCTAAGTTCAAATTGCGAAAAAAGTGAAAAAATTAATCTGAGGATTATATCCAAACCACATGCATATCTTCAAAGCATGGTCACAACATCTGTAAAGTTTCAAGAGAATCGGAATAAAACTGTAGGAGGAGTTGCGCACACATGGTACCCACTATCCAGTGTAAACGCTATGCCTTTTCATACCCCACAAGTAGGTCATTCATGATTCATTGATAAACAGAGAGGCTGAGCTATAAATACACACACTGCTTACAGACCTGAACATAATCTGTGCTATTAATAGTACCCTCTCATTTACGAACACTGCATAGTTTAAAATGCATGCTGCATGTACATGCTAAGACAAAACTTAATAAATTTTCTGCTGTTGCAACAACAAATCACTCTAGATTTATGTTGATGTGAAACCTTTGTATTGCTACCTTACTTAGCTGCATTAAACTTACATAACTTTCTGTCTGCACCAGGAAACCATGTTTTCAGTTGCAAAATTAATGATTCTGTTAGGTTTAAAAGGTTCCAAAAGGATATTTTTGGCTAGATAGCATTTTCAGTATACATATGTTATCACTAAAAAATTGTAATTTCCCTAGTTTACCCCTTCTAAGAAATTATGCCAAACAAAAATTTTCCATGAGTTGTAAACAAAGAAATTGGTTGGGTGACCTTTGTTTGATCTCATTTCAGCTAATCCTGATAGGTGTAAGTGTTTGTGGGAGGGTACATAATGATAGAATTATGATATTAGAATGACTTTTCGTAAACTTTCCCATGGTTATGCATAAAACAATGACCTAGGAGGAGGGGTCTTCCAGGCTGGTGGACATGCCAAAATATGCAGGGTCAAAGTCACAAAAATGATGATTCCCGTTGGTTTAAGATGTGGTTAAGTAAATGTTTACTGGAAATGAATTCTTAAAATACATACACATATGCTTCTAGTTTAAAAAAGACATTCATAGCACAGATTAAAGAGATAATGCCATATACAAAATGAATTATCATTGATAATTAGCTTCAGCTAGCATCAATTACAATGACGTCACACAGCCTTAGCCAATGAGGTAATGAACTATAATGCATGCTCACAAAATACTATCACTGCTGCATGCTTTTACAGCCTGGTTTATTTGATATTGATTTTTCGTCTGCTTCTCTGCCAACAAAAAGGTAAATTCGTCTGCTGTGGCCTAGTGGTGGCGCTGATTCTTGATTTTTGCGGGAAAAGAGATAAAGTTACACTTTTACTATATAGCTTGAACACTGATCTATTCTCTTTATCAAGAATTAAAAACGGAAATAACTCTCACAGAATGGACCCCTAGCCCCTTGAATTTACCTGAAAGAAAAAGTACGGGTCCTCTTAATTTTCATATACAAACTAAATACCGAATTTCAAGATCCTAGCTCTAACGGTTCCTGACCGAGTAGTAAGTCACTTTCAAGATGTAAAAATGTCCAAACCAGAGGACGAATTGTCCTGTAAATGCTCACCTGAGATCTGCTACATATGCCAATAAACATGTTTGAATATTATGGTATCTAGCCCCAGTGCAGGGGCAGATGAAGCCCTTGGGCCATTTGTTTTCAGACTAATCAATATTCTGTCCATTTGCCAATTTCTATTTTATTTATTCCCTTAAAATGACATGTTAGCAGTTTTCCCCATTCAAATGCATTGGCAACCTATGTTGACCTTGTCGTAAAATAGGTCAGTGTCACCACAGGGTCATGCTTTATATACACATTGTAGTACTTTAGCCATCAATGCTTCATGCCAAGTTTCTCTGAAATCAGTCCACCGGTTCCGAAGGAGAAGATTTTTGAAGGGTTTTTACCATATATGGGCATGGCGGCCAACTTGGTTATGTGACCTGGATTATTTATATACACATTGGTTACCCCATCCTATAGATGCTTCACATAAAATTTGGCTTTGATTGGCCATGTGGTTTCAGAGGAGAAGATGTTTGAATATTATGGAGATGTACATGTATACTGCCACGGGGTGGGGGCATATGAGCTCCTGGGGACCAATCTTTTCAGAATCATTAATATTCAGTCCTTCTGTGCATTTCCTGCAAGACTTTCACTTTAAATGACATTTCAAAAGTTTTCCCCATTCAATTGCATTTGCAAGCTATGTTGACCTTGCTGTAAAATAGGTCAAGGTCATCACAGGGTCATGATTTATATATACATTGTAGTACTTGAGTCATCGATACTTCATGCCAAGTTTCTTTGAAATCGGTCAATCGGTTCCGGAGAAGAAGATTTTTGAAGGGTTTTCACCATATATGGGCATGGCGGCCACCTTTGTCATGTGACCTGAATTATTAATATATACATTGGTTCCCCCTTCCTATAGATGCTTCACATAAAATTTGGCTTTGATTGGCCAAGCGGTTTCAGAGGAGAACATGTTTGAATATTATGGAGATATACATGTATACTGCCCCGGGGTGGGGGCATATGAGCCCCTGGGGTCCATTGTTTTTCACTATCATTAATATTCAGTCCTACTGCCCATTTCCTGCAAGACTTTCACTTTAAATGACATTTAAAAAGGTTTTCCCATTCAAATGCATTGGCGACCTATGTTGACCTTGCCGTAAAATAGGTCAAGGTCATCACAGGGTCATGATTTATATATACATTGTAGTACTTGAGTCATCGATACTTCATGCCAAGTTTCGTTGAAATCGGTCAACCGGTTCCGGAGAAGAAGATTTTTGAAGGGTTTTTACCATATATGGGCATGGCGGCCATCTTTGTCATGTGACCTGAATTATTAATATATACATTGGTTCCCCCTTCCTATAGATGCTTCACATAAAATTTGGCTTTGATTTGCCAAGCGGTTTCAAAGGAGAAGACGTTTGAATATTATGAAGATATACATGTATATTGCCCCGGGGTGTGGGCATATGAGCCCCTGGGGTCCATTTTTTTTCAGAATCATTAATATTCAGTCCTACTGCCCATTTCCTGCAAGACTTTCACTTTAAATGTCATTTCAAAAGTTTTCCCCATTCAAATGCATTGGCGACCTATGTTGACCTTGCCGTAAAATAGGTCAAGGTCATCACAGGGTCATGATTGATATAAACATTGTAGTACTTGAGTCATCGATACTTCATGCAAAGTTTTGTTGAAATCGGTCAACCGGTTCCATAAAAGAAGATTTTGACGGGTTTTTACCATATATGGGCATGGCGGCCATCTTTGTCATGTGACCTGAATTATTAATTTATACATTGGTTCCCCCTTCCTATAGATGCTTCACATAAAATTTGGCTTTGATTGGCCAAGCAGTTTCAAAGGAGAAGACGTTTGAATATTATGGAGATATACATGTATATTGCCCAGGGGTGGGGGCATATGAGCCCCTGGGGTCCATTTTTTTCAGAATCATTAATATTCAGTCCTACTGCCCATTTCCTGCAAGACTTTCACTTTAAATGACATTTCAAAAATTTTCCCCATTCAAATGCATTGGCGACCTATGTTGACCTTGCCATAAAATACAGTGGTGTTATGGCTAAAAACCCAAATTAGCCGTTTTAGTGGCTAATTTGTTAACGGCTAAGTGTAAAATTTCGCGGCGAAATTGTGTGAAAAATAAAATTCAGCGCGGAATTTCGCCGCGAAATTCCGGATTTCGCGGCGAAATTTCGCGGCGGAACACGGCGAAAAAGTATACCTGTTATTATGCATAAAAATCAATTGACCGGTGTTTCGCGGTGTTTCGCGGTGTTTCGCGGCGAAAAATACGACAGTCACAAAAAGTTTTTTTTTTTTTTTTGTTTAAATTTAATTTCAATTTGGATGTTTTTTTTTTATATCATTTCGAGTCGTATCAATATTTTGTTTCCGTTTCAATTTTGTATAATTATCGTTTAAGTCCCGACAGTCACAAAAGTTTTGTTTATTTTCTTTTTTAATTTGTATGCATTTATTTCTTTTCAAGTCGAATAAATATTTGTTTTCCTTTCAATTTAGTATGATAATTGTTTAAGTTACGTGTTTTATTCGTGTCTTAACTGCTTTGAAGTTTCTGAGACCATAATTCTCGGCTTTGTGTTTATTTTCATGCTTCTTTTTCAGATTAATCAGACTTATCCGATAATATTAGATCCTATTATCTAGCTTTATAAACAGAACAAAAGCTTATAGCGGCGTTAGCAGTTTTCATGGGATGATTGCCCACATATTTGTTTGTTTGTATTGAGGCTGAACGTCCCAGTCACCAATTGTTCAGTCATTTCAAGACGGAGCTACCGTTTCCTGGGTATTAAGTAGTACTGTGGGTAGTTAATATGCCTTACATGGTGTCGCCAGTGCGGATCGAACTCATGACCTCTCGATTCGGAGTTGCATTACAACCATACCACCGCGATCCCAACCCACAGATATATACAAGTCTTTGGATTCAATATGATGAAGCAATCGGCTTCAACTCTTTTTAGACATTTAATCGCAGGTGGTAATGACACTGCTAAAAGCATCAGTGAATTTTCGATTACGTCAAGTGGACGCCGTTTCGTTGAAATCAATTTAGTCGAAACGACATTTGGTCGCATACGACATTCACCGGGTCGATACGATATTCGGTCGATTACGAGCAGTACATCAATGTACATGTACAAAACTTTGTCGAAATTGTCAATAATTGATGGGATTCTTTTGCTAACCGTTTTGAGTTAAACAGCATGTTGTGTGCCATCTAAAACCCATATGTACGGATGGCTTGGAACGCGAACATGCATGTCGAATGTCAAAACCTCATTGTATACAAGGTACAACGCACTAGAAAAAGGAGGATACTGTGTTTAAAACAAAGTATTGTAGTTCATACTTGTACACTAATATTGTATAAGAAATGGGTCATATGAAGTTTTCAGTTTATTTCGGAACACATATATACAGTAAGGGCCAAGAGTACGCACTGTGGCAATATGAGCGCATGCTGCATAAATCGATGGTGAATAGATTAATTAGAACAAAGTTGAGCACAGAAGCCTAGTGGTGGATTGTATGAATTGTTTTTGGGTTTCGTACTTGAGCAAAACCGGTTAACACGTATTACCCTGAAAGTGTTGTCGCCATAGGACTCAAACATTGTTGACTGTTCAACTAAACTCAGGATGATCTTCGCTAGTTGTACTTCCACAAGGGAAGTTCAATGTATAAATCGATATGATTGCGATAAGTCTTGTGCTGGCATTCATAGAGGGTGATCAGAGTGGTAACCCGCAAGCCAAAATGTCAATATATCTGTTTTTGTTTTGTGGGGTTACATGGTTGATCTCAAATTAAATTATCGTAGTTCACACCTTAAACTCTATAAAGTGAAGAAATTGAGGGAAATGTTAAAAAAAGAAAGCAAGGAATCTAACTGTTAATTGGGCAATACCCTTTAGACAATTGTTGTGCTACAAAACAAGGCACACAGTTAGATGGCCCCTGTACATTGGGACGTAAAGAAACATGGGCTGTTTGTGCATCCAGGCAAAGCTTATACGCATTTGACTAATCATCTGATTACTGGTGTACCACTCAGGTCTGTGCCAGCCTAGGAAAAATGGTCTCAATTCAATTCATCCATAAACATAAGCACTATTGGCTTAGAGGGATGGTTATATTTCAAATACTTGTTGGATATCATGATGTCCCATAAAATGGAGGCAGCGTCCCAACATGACCATTGCTGTTGATTTTGGCGAAAAGCGTCTATTCAAACAAACAAACACAGTGAGATTCAACGAGCTGGCTCATTACGTTATATATATTTTCGTCTATCCATGAATTCGCTATCGTACCATGTAATACCAATGGAAAAGTCGCATTATGCACGTGTTTCATTTCTATACATGCATGGTTGTACATACTATTAATGTGCACGTACATCACGATCTATACTAGGAATAGATAAGTCATAGTGTGGTCATTAATTTAAAAATAAATAATTTTATGTTAATATTTACAGGTATTTCGCCGTGTTTCGCGGCGAAATAGGAAATTTAAACTTACCTGTTGTAAACGTTAAACAACGAATTCCGCCGCAAAACTCGGCGAAATTTCACCGCGAAAATCGGATTTTCGCGGCGAAAAAACGAAACGATTCAACGTTTAAATTTTCCCTTGGCCGGTGAAATTTCGCGGTGATTTCGCCGCGAAAAATCACAAGTGATCAGCGCGAACTGTGCAAAACTGGGGTTTTAGCCATAACACCACTGTAGGTCAAGGTCATCACAGGATCATGATTTATATATACATTGTAGTACTTGAGACATCGATACTTCATGCAAAGTTTTGTTGAAATAAGTCAACCGGTTCCAGAAATGAAGATTTTTGACGGGTTTTTACCATATATGGGCATCGCGGCCACTTTTGTCATGTGACCTGAATTATTAATTTATACATTGGTTCCCCCTTCCTATAGTGCTTCACATAAAATTTGGATTTGATTGGCCAAGCGGTTTCAAAGGAGAAGACATTTGAATATCATGGAGATATACATGTATATTGCCCCGGGGTTGGGGCATAATTATGAGCCCCTGGGGTCCATTTTTTTCAGAATCATTAATTTTCAGTCCTACTGCCCATTTCCTGCAAGACTTTCACTTTAAATGACATTTCAAAAGTTTTCCCCATTCAAATGCATTGGCAACCTATGTTGACCTTGCCGTAAAATAGGTCAAGGTCATCACAGGGTCATGATTTATATATACATTGTGGACCTTGCAGGGTGGCCACACAATTTTGGAAATCAAATTCCCTGATTTTTCCCTGATATTTCCCTGATCTGGACTCAATTTTCCCTGATAAAATTCACTCATAGTTTGACAAATTGTTTCGTTTTGTTCTTGTGTATTTTGTCAAAAAGTGTTTTCATTTTACCTATCAAAACCTCCAATTATGTTAAACAATAAAGTGTACCTTTTTGTGTTTACAATATATGTATATACTGACTGATCAAATTCATTGAGAATCATACATGAATTAATTACTTGTGTGGTAATATAAACCAATTGGTTAAACATTTGTATGGCCTTCAACCTCTCCTTGTACATGTATGTCATAGCCATATCTACTCCTCCAAAATTGTTACAAGTATGACGTACTGCTACCTATTTTATAGGAGGGATCTCCCTATTTTTGTGCAAATCTCCTTATTTGGAATTTCAATATTTCCCTATATAACTTACACATCTCCCAATTTCAAAAATCTGATCTCCCTATTTGAAATCAAGACTTTCCGTCTTTGTTTAATCCTTCTCCCTATAGGATCAGAATCATACAAGAATCAATTTATTTGTGTGGTAAATATAGTTTCGAAAAGTAAATCTCCCTATTTGGCTTCTCAGATGTATCACATGTATGTGACTGCCATTATTTTTTTGTACATTATAAGTAAATAAAAGTAAAACTGAGATAGTAAATAGTACTGTCTAAAGCACTGTCATTTTGAAGTTGGCAACACATGCCAGGACTCAGCTGAGAGATAATTTACAAGAGGTTATAAAATCTCTTCCTCCTCAGTTTTAGTTCAGATTTCAGACAGGCATAGAGAAAGAGGAAAGCAAAACTGTTTGGCTAAAAAATTTCATCAATAATTCAATAAGTTTCTCCCTCTCTAGACTATAAACAAACTATATGAAACTAATTAGAAAAGAAACCAAGGTGACCATGGGACTTCTGACAGTACAATATGTCCCCTTGCACATTAAACCAGTGGGGTAAAATGATCTATCACACAATTCTTATCAATATACATGTACTACTTAGAGCTTAAAAATAAAGCTACAAACATTCAAACACTACTTAAACTTTATGGAATACTGTCAGAATTTATCATCAAATAACAGTGTCAACAATTTAGCATCGAGTCTAAAATTCATTAGCAAAATCTATGAAGGCAATTTGTAATGTAACATTAGTGAGGAGTATCTTTGGTAACCAAACAGACATAATATCACTATTTGGTGGTGGTGTTACCATTTGTATATGCCTTTTTATGGCATGCATGCTTAGTCTTCTGGTATAGCTCTGGGGCAACGGTGGCTCATATCCATTTAGGTTTTTAACTATAACTTTTGACCATTTTTAGTATTGTGATTTGTGTTGCATATATGCCTTTTAGCAGAATTTACTTGTAAACTGAATATCTTAAAGTTGATTTTTGCTTTGTATTTTGTTGCCAAATAGTACATGTAATTGTGTTTTTGAAAATCAAAATATAGATATTTCTCAGAAAAAAAAATAAGGACATTTACAAACCAGCGCCTCTGGAATTTTAAACATGCCCATAAAATGTTTGAATTCAAAGTTAAAAAAGAAGAACTCTTATTAACTTCCCATATACCCCTTAATTACACTGTATATCATACAACTATCAAATTGAGACTTTCACTTATAAATGCTAAATTAGATAGAAACCACCAGAAACCATGATGACTGCTTGACAAGTTTCATATTATCAACACAGGATTTTCAAAATTCCCTGATTTTTCCCTGATTTTCATAAAATTTTCAAATTCCCTGATTTTTCCCTGCAGGGAATTTTTTTTCGTCATTTTCCCTGTTTTCCCTGTTTTCCAGAGTCCGTGGCCACCCTGCCTTGAGTCCCTTATGCTACATGCCAAGTTTCAAGAAATTAGGCCTTTGGGTTCTGGAGAAGAAGATTTTTAAAGGTTTTTACCATATATGGGCATGGCGGCCATCTTGGTCATGTGACCAGGATAATTTATATACACATTGGTTCCCCCTTCCTAAAGATGCTTCATATAAAATTTGGCTTTGATTGGCCCAGCCGTTTAAGAGGAGAAGATCTTTGAAAGTGGTGGACAACGACGACGGACGACCGACGGACGCCGGATCATGGCCATCCTATAAGCTCACCTTGTTGGCCTTACGGCTCAGGTGAGCTAAAAAAAGACTAAGTTCAAATTGTAAAAAAGTGACAAAAAATAATCTGAGGAGTATATCCCAACCACATGCATATCTTCAAATCATGGTCACAATGTTTGCAAAGTTTCAAAAGTATCGGTATAAAATTGTAGGAGGAGATGCGCACACAAGGTACCCTCTATCCATTCACTAAAATGCCCAAAAAAAATAACTAAGTTCAAATTGTGAAAAAAAATGACAAAAAAAATCCAAGTATTATATCCAAACCACATGGATATCTTCAGGCCATGCCCATAACACATGTAAAGCTTTAAATGAATTGGCATGAAACTGTAGGAGGAGTTGCGCACACAAGGTATCCACTGCCCATTCACTTTCATTGTGAAAATGCCCGAAAAATGGCTAAGTTCAAATTGCAAAAAAAGTGACAAAAATTAATCTGAGGATAATATCCAAACCACGTGCATATCTTCAAAGCATGGTCACAACATCTGTAAAGTTTCAAGAGAATCAGAATAAAACTGTAGGAGGAGTTGCGCACACAAGGTACCCACTATCTATTCACTTTATCAAGAATTAAAAAGGGAAATAACTCTCACAGAATGGGCCCCTAGCCCCTTGATTTTACCTGAAAGAAAAAATACGGGTCCTCTTAATTTTCATATACAAACTTCATACCAAATTTCAAGATCCGAGCTCTAACGGTTCCTGACCGAGTGCTCACGCATCACAGACAGACAGACAGACAGACTGACTGACTGACTGACTGACAGACTGACTGACTGAACAGAAAGACCCAAACCAATATGCCCCCTCAACTTCTTCGAAGTTGGGGGCATAACAACTGTCATATTATCAACTAGATTCATCCACAAATTCAAGAGATATATACTTCTAAAAACTTTAACCAAGAACTTAAACATAAATTTCTAAGTCTGCGACCTTGACCTGAATGTCACTAAGGTGGGGTGGGATGGCACAGCATAAAACTTCAGACCAATATCTGATAACTGTCTTAGTATCAACTTGATCCATCCACAAGTTTAAGGATGAAAGTCCGTGGTCACTGATGTGGGTCAGGATGGTACATCATAAAACTTCAGACTAATATCTAACTACAGGCATAGTATCAACTAGATCCATCCATATGTTCAAGAGATATAGACTTGTAAAAGCTTTCACCAAAAACTTTAACATTTGAGCAACGACGGGGTGATTGCAATAGCGCTTCCTGTACTTTCGTACAGGCGAGCCAAAAACAAAGATTGCGGGTACTGATTAGAGTATGTTTACTAAAAAAAATAAGTTTAGCAGAAAATGAGAAAACGTCAATTCTTTCTGCTAAAATTTTCATTTTTAAAATCAAATGGTCCTGTAAAACTGCTTTTACACCAGCCGAATTACCCTTGCGAATGACCCCCCCCCCCCCCAAAAGGAATTTTGGCGAAAAAGTGGTTATTGAACTTGTGGCTAGGCAACATATTGATTTGCACTGGTATTTACGATGCCCTCGATAGATGTCAACATTTTAAATCTATAAATATTAAAATATAAAATCGTTTTTACAATGTATTTATGTACAATCAACTACCAAATTAGGCTACGTAATTTTTATGTCTCGCTAAATAAATAGGATGTACAAAATTACGTCATTGAAAAGGCCTAGGGGATTTAAGGCCTGATTTCGGCCTCATGTGTTGGTAAAAAATTGAATTTTGGAATTTTGAGGGGAAAAGTATTGCAAATAGCTGGTATAGGTCCCTGCTAAAAAACTCGAGCACAACTATCACATTCAAATTACACATGATGCTATGGCAACACTCCGAAAAACATAGACATAACATTTTTTCCTATTTAGGGTCTATTTTTCACCATTTAACATCATTTTCAACTACAGGCCCACGCAACGAACAATTTCTTATTTTGAAATAATTATGAAGTATCATCCAGAGATATTGTATGCCAAGTATCATTTTGGTCGTCGTGTGGGCTGGCACTAAAAAATAAAACCAGAGGACCAATGGTCCTGTAAACGCTCACCAGAGATCTGCTGTATATACGAATGTTATAGAAAATAGTCCCAGTATAGGGGCAGATGAAGCCCTTGGGCCATTTTTTTTTTTCAGAATAATCAATATACTGTCCATACAAGTTTTTCCCTTTAAATGACATTTTAACAGTTTACCCATTCAAATACACAGACAACCCATGTTGACCTTGCCTTAAAATAGGTCAAGGTCATCACAGGGTCATGATTTATACATACATTGTAGTACTTGAATCATCGATGCTTCATGCCAAGTTTCTTCGAATGGGTCCACCGGTTCGGGAGAAGAAGATTTTTGAAGGGTTTATACCATATATGGGCATGGCTGCCATCTTGGTCATGTGACCTTGATTATTTATATACACATTATTCCCCCATTCTATAGATGCTTCACATGAAATTTGGCTTTGATTGGCCAAGCGGTTTCAGAGAAGATGTTTGAATATTATGGTAATATACATGTACAGTGGTGTTATGGCTAAAAACCCACTTTTGCACAGTTCGCGCTGATCACTTGTGATTTTTCGCGGCGAAACCACCGCGAAATTTCACCGGCCAAGGGAAAATTTAAACGTTTAACCGGTTAATTTTTTCGCCGCGAAAATCGGATTTTCGCGGTGAAATTCTTCCGTGTTTCGCGGCAAAATTCGTGTTTTAACGTTTACAACAGGTAAGTTAAAAATTCCTATTTCGCCGCGAAACACGGCGAAATACGTGGAAATAACAACATAAAATTAGTTATTTTTAATTTAATGACCACACTATGATTCATCTGTTCCATGTATAGATCGTTATTTACGTGCACATAATAATATGTACGATTATGCATGTATAGAAATGAGAAACATGCATAACGCGACTTTTCCATTGGTATTACGTACGTGGTACGATAGCGAAATCACGGATAGACGAAAATATTTATAACGTAATACGCCAGCTCGTTGAATCAAACTTTGTTGTTTGTTTGTTTAAATAGATGCTTTACGTCCTAATCAACAGCAATGGTCATGTCGGGACGCTGCCCCCATTTTATGGGACGTCATGATATCTAACAAGTGTTTGAAATATAACGATCCCTCTAAGCCAATACTACTTATACGTATGGATGGTTTTACTTAAAACCATTTTTCCTGGGCAGGCACAGACCTGAGCGGTAAACCAGTAATCAGATGATCAGTCAATGGCGTATAAGTTTTGCCTGGGGACACAAGCAGCCTATATATTTCTTTAGGTCCCAATGGGCAGGGGCCATCTAACTTTGTGTCTTGCTTTGTAGCACATTGTCCAAAGGGTAATGCTAAATAAACAGTTAGATTCCTTGCTTTCTTTTTTTGTAAATTTTCCTCACTTGCTTCACTTTATAGCGTTTAAGGTGTGAACTACGATAACTTAATTTGAGCTCATCCATGTAAAAACGACAAAACAAAAAGAGGCATATTGACATTTGGGCTTGCTGGTTACCACTCTGATCACCCTCTATGAATGCCAGCACAATCATATCGATTTATACATTATACTTGCCTTGTAGAAGTACAACTAGCGAAGATCAGTTTAACAGTCAACAGTCCCATGGTTACAACACTTTCAGGAAAATACATGTATACCGGTTTTGCTCAAGTATGAAACCCAACGAATATAGGAATCGAACACAGGACATTTTGATTCCGGTCAATTCCTTTAATCCACCACTAGGCTTCTGCGCTCAACTTTGTTCTAATTAATGTAATGCGGCATGCGCTCATATTGCCATGGTGCGTACACGGCCCTTACTGTAAATGTGTGTTCCAAAATAAACTGAAAACTTTATATACTGACGTCAGTACTTTGTTTTAAACACAGTACCCTCCCCAGTGAATTGTGCCTTGTATACAATGAGGTTTTGTCATTCGATATGCATGCACGTGTTCCAAGCCATCCGTACATGTGGATTTTGGAAGGAACACAACACGCTGTTCAACTCAAAACGGTTAGCAAAAATCGACAATTTTGACACAATTTTATACATGTACGTTGTTGTATTGCTTGTATTCGACCGAATATCGAATCGACCCGGTGAAGGTCGTATGCGACCAAATGTCGTTTCGACTAAATTGATTTCAAAGAAACGGCATCCACTTGACACAATCGAAAATCATTGATGCTTTTAGCAGTGTCATTAACCATAGGTGATTAAATGTCTAAAACTGAGTTGAAGCCGATTGCTTCATCATGTTGAATCGAAAGACTTGTATTAATATGTGGGTTGGGATCGCGGTGGCATAGTTGTAGTGCATCAGACTCCGAATCGAGAGGTCCTGAGTTCGATCCGCACTGGCGACGTCGTGTTGAGTCCTTGAGCAAGGCACATTGACAACCCACAGTACTACTTAATACCCTTGAAACGAAAGCTCCGTCCAGACAGGATTAAAATATTGGTGACTAGGACGTTCAGCCTCAATACAAACAAACAAATCTGTGGGCAATCATACCATGAAAATTGCTTACGCCGCTATGAGCGTTTTTTTCTGTTAATTAAGCTAGATAATAGGATCTAATATTATCGGGTAAGTCTGATAAATCTGAAAAAGACGCATGAAAATTAAAACAAAGCCGATAATCAGGGTCTCAGAAACTTCAAAGTAGTTAAGACACGAATAAAATATGATAATTATACAAAATTTGAAAGAAAACAAAATATTTATACGACTGAAAAGTAATAGATGCATACAAATTATAATGAAATTTAAACAATAAAACTGTTGTGACTGTCGAGACTAAAACGATAATTATACAAGATTGAGACGTAAACAAAATATTGATACAACTTGAAATGAAATAAAAACATCCAGTTTAAAATTATACTTTAACAAAAAAAACAAAACAAAAAAAAAAAAAAATGCGACTGTCGTCTTTTTCACCGCGAAACGCCGGTCAATTGATTTTTATGCGTAATGACAGGTATACTTTTTTCGTCGTGTTCCGCCGCGAAATTTCACCGCGAAATCTGGAATTTTGCGGCGGAATTTCGCGGCGAATTTCTGCGCTGATTTTTATTTTACACACAATTTCGCCGCGTAATTCTACAATTAGCCGTTAACAAATTAGCCGTTAAAACGGCTAATTTGGGTTTTTAGCCACAACACCACTGTATAATGCCCCGGGGATGAGTGAACGAATTACAAGAAATGATGAGTTAGGAAACAACTATAAATGAGAAATAAATGGCAAAATTAGCATGGCTAATCAATCTCGTTTACAAATCACCAGTAAATATACAATTTGAGAAATTTGTATAAAACTCTTAAGTAGTATACTGAATTACATAAAAGACAAAACTTTTGACAAAACTGATAGGGTAAAAACTAACTGGCGAGCTTCGAAAAAGATAACCAGTACTAAGTCTTGTAACCAATCCTTCTTCAACCCACCAGCTGCAGCCCACTTGAATCAGCGGTAGGGGAAAATTTCTTGTAAAGATGTGCTGGATGAGTGGAACAAACCTGCGTCCTCCTGATCAACGGTCAAAAGCACAACCAAGCTTCACTGTGAGTGAGCTTGGTCTTGATTTTTATTTTGTCAAACTTATCTTCTACTCTGGAAATTTTCTTTTAATCCCTTTGTCAGGTTGCTTAGGAGTACAAATCCCCATACCACCCTGATTCCATTGTAAGCCTCGTGTATTTATTTTTATAGAGTTGCTGTAAGATTTCAACTGTTTATAAAA
This sequence comes from Rugalucina vietnamica, assembly GCA_964017185.1. NCBI lineage: Eukaryota > Metazoa > Mollusca > Bivalvia > Lucinida > Lucinidae > Rugalucina > Rugalucina vietnamica. The sequence goes on from OZ024877.1 coordinate 52,267,696, forward strand.
TTCGATGTCCTGAGCCATCAATGTTTTGAAACCACAATCCATTCGACTTGCAGTAATTTGTTTTTTAAAAAACATTCTGTGATTCATAAACACCCAAAGAATAAAAATTCCTGACCATTTATCTGCCAGAGTATTATATGAGTGGTCAGAAAAGAAAAGTATAGGCCATTGACTTATTAATAAGCTGTCTGCTTCAGGATTGTATATTAAAACTCCAAATTTCTCGCTGTCAATGTAAATTGTGGGTATGTCTGCACTCTTATCAGGATGTCTATTATACTGAGTCCAGCCAAACACTATTGACTGGGCTATCACTTGCTCTTGATCCCTTATTTTTTCAGCTTCATCCTGAACAGTTGGAGTATTGTCTTCTTCTTCAGAAGTTTCATCATCAGGTTCTGCAGCATTGGATGTTTCAATACCGGATGAAGTCCTTATTCCAACACCATATGATTTTATATCCAATTCACCATGCCAGGTGTTTTCAGAGCCTGAAAATAAACAAGAGGCTCAATAAGCCTGTAGCTAGCCTGAGAAAAATCAAGTGTCATCTAGTTCTACAATCTGAATTGGGCAAAAAAGAAAAAACAAGTAGCACAATGAGCAACGATCGCTCCAGAGAGCAACAAGAATTGGCAATAAGCAAGGCTTACTAGATACCTCCTGCAAAGAAAAAGTCAGTCAAAAAAGACAACAACTGATTTTCAGCTGTTTATGATGCAAACTATAAATGAGCCACTTCGTGGGAAAACCAACAATGTGGTTTCTGAACAGGTCTGACACAAACCGGCCAGTATGAGCACATACAGTAAGGTCTGAACTAAAGTATACAGAAAGTGCACATGGTGAGCACATTCTCTGAACTTCAGGTGCACATTACTTTGCACAAGCTCTGAGAGTCAAGTGCACTTACCTAGAACTCCACGTGCACTATACCTATCTGAGCCAAAAGTGCACTTGCTCAGGTGTCATTTCAATTTTACAGGTAATTATCATAGGATACATTTGTGTGACAATCCAACCAATGCATGTAATTGGAAAATGAAATAATTTAACTGAACAAAATAATGCTGATTTGTTTTGCAAGTTTATGAGAAACAAAGTATCTATATTAAACAATAGTCTCAAAGCAGGCTGTGTGAAAGCAAGATATTCCATGAGCGATGCGGGAATTTGCCTTACATACCGTTTGAGCTGTGTCATGAGCAAACTGATTCTTGTTTCTTGAACAAAATAAATGAGCGCACAAGTTGCACTGTAAGCAAGCTACACGTGTTTTCATCATAGCTGTAGTGCATTTTTAAAATCATATGATATATCTGAATTTCACACAGTTACCTGTATAGATAACCAGTCAACATTTACATGAGAACCATTCGAATATTTACTGAACCAGTCCCACGTAAAACCAAAAGCTCTCTTTAATTGTATTATTGACACACTCCCATTGGTGAGTTATTGCTCAAATTTTATGACAGGTGATAACTGGATTAAATGACCATAAACCATGAAGTCTGAGCTTCTTTAATTTTATTGAACAAGTTTGTCCTGGATAAAATATTGAGGATTCTTGAATGATCTTAAATTTGTTCAAAAGAAGGCTAACGGAAATGAAAAAGATCATCTCTCTCTCTCTCTCTCTCTCTCTCTCTTGCTAAAATGTTGTAATACATGGTTTGAATGAGGCTTCCTTCAGGTTCTATACGGGATACTTTATAATTTTCCTTTCTTAATCATGCACTCAAACTTAGCAACTATGTAAATTAAAATAAATAAATAAATAAATAAATAAATAAATAACATGACATTGTTTTTCAAGACATGACAGGAGTATATAATGTCACACAGGTATACAAAATAAATGAGCGCACAAGTTGCACTGTAAGCAAGCTACATGTGTTTTCGCCATAGTTGTGCATTTTTAAATAATATGATATATCTGAATTTCACACATTTACCTGTCTAGATAACCAGTCAACATTTACCCGAGAACCATTCTAATATTTACTGAATCAGTCCCAGGTAAAACCAAAAGCTCTTGTATTTGTATTAGTATTTTACAATAGATACGCGTCCACTGGAAAATGATTATAGATGAGTTATTGCTCATATTTTATGACAGGTTATACAGTGGATTAAAAGACCATATACCATGAAGTTTGAGCTTCTTTAATTCCATTGAACAAAATGAACTGGATAAAATATTGAGGATTCTTGATCGATCTTAAATTTGTTCAAAAGAAGACTAACGGAAAATAAAGAGATCATCTCTCTCTCTCTCTCTCTCTCTCTCTCTCTCTCTATCTCTCTTGCTAAAATGCTGTAATAAATTGGCTGAATGAGGCTTCCATCAGATTTTATATGGGATACTTTATCATTTTCCTTTCTTATTCATGCACCCAAACTTAGCAACTTTATAAAATAAATAAATAAATAAATAAATAAATAAATAAATATATAAATAAATAAATAAACAAACACGGCATTGTGTTTCAAGACACGACAGGAGTATATAATGTCACACAGGTATACCTGTACCATCCTGTCTGTTTATTTTCCAGTCAAAGTGCTCAGTGACTAATAGAATGATTAACATGTCTTATCTCACCTTGTTACTATCAGGCACACTTCATAATTGATTTCAATAGACAAATTAATCGGTTTGGTTATGATTAGAGAATGTTTGGTTTCCTTTATACCTGAGATACGCATATTGTATAGAATGCTCAAAGGATGTTAAATGCTATTAACTTGATACAAATTATTTTACATTTTCCTAATAAAATAAATAATAAGAATAATTAAAACTTTATTTTATTTTCATTTTTTATTTTTTGAATGAATGAATGGATGGATGGATTATTACTGGTGAACTTTTGTCCAGTTTTTGACATGTCTTAACTCACCTTGTTATATCAGACACACTTCATAAATGGTTCCAATAGACAAATAACATTTTCCTTAAACAATAGATAATAAATATATTTAAACACTTTATTTTATTTTCAACTTTCATATTTTATCTTTTGAATGAATGAATGAATGAATGAATGAATGAATGAATGAATGAATGAATGAATGAATGAATGAATTGTAACTGGTGAACCTTTGTCAAGTTTCTTATTTTGTCGAAATTTCTTCGCCTGTTCCCTGAAAACTATCATGCTTTCCAGCAAAAAAATCTTTCAGTTACATGTCTAAATAACCAGTCAACATTTACCTGAGAACCATTCAATTATTTACTGCACCAGTGCCAGGTAAAACATATGATTTTTCATTATGATTAACATGTCTTATCTCACCTTGTTAATATCATGCACACTTCATAATTGGTTTCAATAGACAAATTAATCGGTGTGGTCATGATTAGAGAATGTTTGGTTACTTTTTACCTCAGATACAATGTTCGAATGTTGTTAAATTTTATTAACTTGATATAGATTATTTTACATTTTCCTAAATCATTAAATAATAAATATAATTAGAAACTTTATTTTATTTTCAATGTTTATTTACTTATATCTTTTGCTTTAGTCTTTTACTTTAATCTTTTGCTTTAATCTGCTTCCCAGCAAGAAAATCTTTTAGTTACCTGTCTAAATAACCAGTCAACATTTACCTGAGAACCATTCAATTAATTACTGAACCAGTCTCAGGTAAAAACAAATGCTCTCTTTAATTGTATTATTGTAGAGATGAATAATTATAGATTAGTTATTGCTCATATTTTATGACATGTTATAAAATGGATTAAAGGACCATAAACCTCGAAGTTTGAGCTTCTTTAATTCTACTGCACAAATTTGTCCTGGATAAGATATTGAGTATACTTGATCAATCTTAAACTTATTCAAAAGAAGGCTTACGGAAATAAATGATTTATGATTCTGTTCGCTTGACAACCGTTGACTGTTTTTTTTAACCTCCATTGCAGTCCTCTGATTTCAATCGATTCAAATAAATAAATAAATAAATAAATAAATAAATAAATAAATATTGGTTTATGTTCTGAAAACAATATCCTAAATTTTAGGGTATATAGACATTTACATGCATTTCTTTGTTTAAACCTTGCAGAATAGGATTATAAATTGGAAACAATTTTGGAAAGCCGAGAGAAACAAAAGAGAGAGTAAAAAAGAAAGAAAGTAATAAAGAATATAGAAGATTAGATCTAATAAAAAAGAAAAAGGAGCAAAAACATAGAGAAAGGAAAACATATATGTAAATTGCTTATTTTCCCATTAGAGGAGATATAATACTTGAAAAATTAAAATAAGACAAACTTAAAATAACGCAAACTTTTTTTTTTATCAAAACCAGTTCATTATACCGCTGATACAGCAAATACAGGTAAGTGGTATCATCAAACACCAGCAAAAGTGAACTACAGGTACAGGTAGGGTATTCAGGTGCCAGAACTTGGAGTGCACTTGAAATGAACATCAGGTGCAACTCATGGCTCAGATAAAGCTCACGCATAGTGCACATGGTGAGCACATGAAGTGCACAAGGGTGTATACATTAGTTCAGACTTCACTGTAAGACGGCTAGAGGCTCGAAATTTTGGATTTAGAAAAAAGAGGAATGTAAAAATTAAAAATATGAATGCGCTTGCAAAATCTGTTTAAATTCCATCAAGGACTTGTGAAATTATTGCAGAAAAATATATAGTAGCTTGCAAAAGGCAGAAATACAAAGGGCAGTAACTCTGAAAGAACTGGACCCCGTTCCTAACATTCATGCTGATATTAAGTGTCTCCCCATTGTGTATACAAAGTGACAAAATGTTCCTATGCAAACTGTCAGAGGAGTTAAGGGCAATAGCTCTAAAAGAACTGGACCCCATGTTGAAAACATGCACAATAATTGTCTAAGTTTACAAAGCTGCCATTTGTCAAAAATTATTTTTTCACAATAAAACTTCATCATGTGAATGTCTAACATGTCTTAATTGCGAAGGTAAAGTATCAGATCACTACATCAAAAGCTGTCGTAGGAGTTGATCGGCCCGTATCTGCACACCTTAGAATGAATGTTCCCCTTATCCATGGCTGCTGCACATAAAATTTCACTTTGATTGGCCAAGCAGTTTCAGAGAAGAAGATCTTTGAAAAGTGTGTATGGATGACGGACAGGCCAAGGTCAAGTGATGACCTTGACCTAAATTAATCACATACCTTCATTGCCTCAATTATTTGTTTTGCATCTACCACTTTTCAGGTCTCAAGCTGCAATAGTTTTAAAAAAAATCCATAGTTTTCAATTTTTCCCATGTAAAAGCGTATGTTTCGAAAATTGACCTTGCTGTAAAATAGGTCAAGGTCATCCTAGAGTCATCATTTTATCAAACTATGATGGGCTGGAGTCTTAAATGCTACAAACCAAGTTTCGTGAAAATCAGCCTGCCGGTTCTGGAGAAGATTTTTTAGTGGTTTTTACCATAGATGGGCGTGGTGGCCATCTTGGTCATGTGACCTGGATTTCACTATCAAACTTTCGTTACCCCTAACCATGCATGCTCAACATAAAATTTCAGTTTGATTGGCCATGCAGTTTCAGAGAAGAAGATCTTTGAAAAGTGTGTATGGATGACGGACAGGCAAAGGTCAAGTGATGACCTTGATCTAAATTAATCACATACCTTCATTGACTTCATTAGCTGTTTTGCATCTACATGTACCACTTTTCAGGTCTCAGGCTGCAATAGTTTTCAAAAAATCCATAGTTTTCACTTTTTCTCCATGTAAAAGCTTATGTTTTCAAAATTGACCTTGCTGTAAAAAGGTCAAGGTCATCGTAGGGTCATCATTTTATCAAACTATGATGGGCTGGAGTCCCTATTGCTACATACCAAGTTTTGAGCAAATCGGCCGGCCGGTTCTGGAGAAGATTTGGTTTATAATCATACATGGGCGTGGCAGCCATCTTGGTCATGTGACCTGGATTTTGCGATCAAACTTTCATAACCCCTACCCATGGATGCTCCACATAAAATTTCAGTTTGATTGGCAATGCAGTTTCAGAAAAGAAGATCTTTGGAAAGTGTGTATGGACGACAGACCGGTCAAGGTCAAGAGATGACCTTGACCTAAATTTACCACATACTTTCATTAGTTGTTTTGCTTCTACCACTTTTCAGGTCTCAGGCTGCTATAGTTTTCAAAAAATCCATAATTTTCACTTTTTCCCCATGTAAAAGCCTATGTTTCCAAAATTGACCTTGTTGTAAAACAGGCCAAAGTCATCCTACGGCCATAATTTGAACTTTTATACAAAGTTTGAAGAAAATTGGTTGATAAAGACACAAAACAGAGGCAGGAAACGAAATTTTAAAGTAAATCATGGGCCATAATTCTGAACTTATTAACGAAATTTATTCATTTTCAATCCCAAACCACTCCTTCCTGATATGAACTCCGATACAAAAATTGAAGAAAATCAGTCAATAAATGCTCAAGATAAGAGTCCGGAAACAAAATTTTAACGTAAATCAAGGGCCATAACTCTGTATTTATTTGACGAAATTTACCCATCCTCAATCCAAAATCACTCCTTCATGGTATGAACTCCTATAACAAAGTTTGAAGAAAATCAGTCAATAAATGCTCAAGATAGAGCCCGGGCTCAAGATAGAGCCCGGAAACAAAATTTTAACGTAAATCAAGGGCCATAACTCTGTACTTATTTGACGAAACTTACCCATCTTCAATCCCAGACCACTCCTACTTGGTATGAACTCCTATACAAAGTTTGAAGAAAATCGGTTAATAAATGCTAAAGATAGAGCCCGGAAATGAAATTTTAACGTAAATCAAGGGCCATAACTCTGTACATATTTGAAGAAATTTACCCATCTTCGATCCCAGACCACTCCTTCTTGATATGAACTCCTATACAAAGTTTCATATGAACTCCTATACATCATTTTATCAAACTATGATGGGCTGGAGTCCCAAATGCTACATACCAAGTTTCATGAAAATCAGCCTGCTGGTTTTGGAGAAGATTTTTGAGTGGTTTTTACCATATATGTGCGTGGCGGCCATCTTGGTCATGTGACATGGATTTCCTATCAAACTTTCGTTACCCCCACCCATGCATGCTCCACATAAAATTTCAGTTTGATTGGCCATGCAGTTTCAGAGAAGAAGATCTTTGAAAAGTGTGTATGGACGGCAGACCGGTCAAGGTCATCTCTTAATTAATCACATACTTTCATTACTTGTTTTGCTTCTACCACTTTTCAGGTCTCTGGCTGCAAGGGTTTTCAAACAAGTAGCCCAAGGGCAACGATCGCTCACCTGAGAGTCAATAAGTATTGTCACTGGACAAAGTGATTTATTTTTTATATTTTTTTTTACCATAAATGGGTATAACTGCTCTCTTGGTCATGTTTTAGGTCTATGGCTGCAATAGTTACCATAGGATCATTAGTCCTGTAAACGCTTACCTGAGACCTAGTTGTCACTTTTCCCCATGTTTCCATGTTTGCCTTTGCTTCCAAAATTGACCTTGACCTAAATTAATCACATACCTTCATCTACTCTATTATTTGTTTGCATCTACCATTTTTCCAGTCTCTGGCTACAATAGTTTTCGAATTATCCATTGTTTTCACTTTTTCCCATGTAAAAGCCTATGTATGTTTTCAAAATTGAAATTGCTGTAAACTAGAAAAAGTGCCTTGAGAGGCACGTATACCCCCGTCTGGTAGCCACCAAGCCCCCTTCCCTACCCCCTACCTAAACAACCCGGCACATGCTCACCCCTGACATTGAACATCACATCACCAACGAAAACCAGTACCCTTATCAAGTACATTTTAGAAACCACCAAGCCCCCTTCCCCACCCCCTACCTAAACAACCCGGCACATGCTCATCCCTGACATTGAACCTCACATCACCAATGAAAGACAGTACCCTTATCAAGTACATTTTAGAAATAAGCAGTGTAAAGTACTTTACATATAAACATGGGGAGGTGTAGTTTTAGAATGACATATCTATTTTAGAGTGGTATACAGAGCTGACGTGTATACCCAATCTAGGACATAAGCGCGGACATTTTGGGTCAGGTCCTCAGTCCTAGATTGAAATGAAAGTAGAATGTCATTCTTAAAAAAAAAAGAAAAAAAAAATTCTTTTTCATTTTATGTGTCCTAGATTTTGACCTCGAGCCCCACCCCTAGAGTTTGGTTCCATGGAATTTAATTCAACCCTAAAGGGTATCTATGATCCAAACAGGAATACATTCCTATAAGTATTTGTTAAGATATGAACTTAGAGATGAAAAAACACTATGTAAATAGCACATTTTCAAGGTGACCTAGATTTTGACCTCTAGCCCCACCCCCGGGCATGGACCAAAGGTCCGAACTGACAGAAACAAAGCAAATCCTATAGGGTACCTATGGTTAAAATATGATTGGTTTCTGATCATTGGTTCATGAGATATACACCAACAGTTAAACTTAAACCAAAACTTTGACCCAAAGTAAAGGTGACCTAGATTTTGACCTCTAGCCCCACCCCCGGGCATGGACCCAGGGTCCAAACTCATAGAAACAAAGCAAACTCTATAGGGTACCTATGGTTAAAATATGAATAGTTTCTGATCATTAGTTCATGAGATATACACCACCAGAGAAACTTTAACAAAAACTTTGACATAAATTCCACGAACGTTCCGGAATAACGAACGAACTAACGAACGAACGAACGAACCAACGAACGAACCAACGAACGAACCAACGAACATACGAACGGACGAACGGAAAAGCGAAAACTATATACCCGTCGGCATAAATGCCGGGGGTATAAATAGGTCAAGGTCATCCTAGGGTCATAATTTGATCAAACTATGATGGGCTGGAGTCCCAAATGCTACATACCAAGTTTCATGAAAATTGGCCTGCCAGTTCAGGAGAAGAAGATTTTTGAGTTGTTATTACAATATATGGGCCTGGCGGCCATCTTGGTCATGTGACCTGGTTTTCAGCAATCAAACTTTCGTTCCCCCTACCCATGGATGATGCACATAAAATTTCACTTTGATTGGCCATGCAGTTTCAGAGAAGAAGACCTTAGAAAAGTGTGTATGGATGACGGACAGGCAAAGGTCAAGAGATGACCTTGACCTAAATTAATAACATACTTTCATTAGTTGTTTTGCATCTATCACTTTTGAGGCCTCAGGCTGCAATAGTTCTCGAAAAATGCATAATTTTCACTTTTTCCCAAATGCTTCATACCAAGTTTCATGAAAATTGGCCTGCCAGTTCAGGAGAAGAAAATTTTTGAGTTGTTATTACAATATATAGGTGTGGCGGCCATCTTGGTCATGTGACCTGGATTTTGCGATCAAACTTTCATTATCTCTACCCATGGATGCTCCACATAAAATTTCGGTTTGATTAGCCATGCAGTTTCGGAGATCTTTGAAAAGTGTGTATGGACGACAGACTGGTCAAGGTCAAGAGATGACCTTGACCTAAATTAATAACATACTTTCATTAGTTGTTTTGCATCTATCACTTTTCAGGCCTCAGGCTGCAATAGTTTTCAAAAAATGCATAATTTTTACTTTTTCCCATGTAAAAGCCTATGATTACAAAATTGATCTTGCCGTAAAATGGGTCAAGTTCATCCTAGAGTCATCATTTGATCAAACTATGATGGGCTGTAGTCCCAAATGCTACATACCAAGTTTCGTGAAAATCGGCCTTCAGGTTCATGAGAAGATTTTTGAGTGGTTTTACCATATATGGGCGTGGCGGCCATCTTGGTCATGTGACTTGGATTCCACAATCAAACATTCATCACCCCAACCAATGGATGCTCCACATAAAATTTCAGTTTGATTGGCCAAGCGGTTTCAGAGGAGAAGATCTTTGAAAAGTGTGTATGGACGACAGACTGGCCAAGGTCAAGAGATGACCTTGACCTAAATTAATCACATACCTTTATCTACTCCATAAGTTGTTTTCATCTACCACTTTTCAGGCCTCAGGCTCCAATAGTTTTCAAAAAATCCATAGTTTTCACTTTTTCCCATGTAAAAGCCTATGTTTCCAAAATTGACCTTGCCGTAAAATAGGTCAAGGTCAACCCAGGGTCATTATTTTAGCAAATTATGATGGGGTGGAGTCCTAGATGCTACATACCACGTTTCATGGAAATCAGCTCACCGGTTCTGGAGAAGATTTTTGAAGGGTTTTTACCATATATGGACGTGGCGGCCATCTGGGTCATGTGACCAAAATATCGCGAACAAAATTTCAATGCCACTACCCAAGGAGGCTACACATAAAATTTCAACTTAATACTAAGCTAGATCTTGTCAATGTGGATGTGCATACAAATTTTGGTCAGACTCTGTCAATGTGTTCTCAAGATAATGAGCGGAAACGAAAGTCTGATGCAATCATGGGCCGTTACTCCGTCTAAATTTTGCGAAAAATGTTTTGCAACAATCCCAAGCTAGATCTTGTCAATGTTGATGTGCATACAAAATTTGGTCAGATTCTGTCGATTGGTTCTCAAGATATTGAGCGGAAACGAAATTCTGACTTAAATCAAGGGCAGTAACTCCATCGAAATTTTGTGAAAAACGACGGGCAACAATCCCAAGCTTGATCTTGTCAATGTTGATGTGCAAACAAAATTTGGTCAGATTCTGTCAATCGTTCTCAAGATATTGAGTGGAAACAAAATTTTGACGTCAGTCAAGGGCCGTAACTCAGTCAAAATTTTACGAAAATGACAGGCAACAATCCCAAGCTTGATCTTGTCAATGTTGATGTGCTGCAGAATATGGTCAGATTCTATCAATTCGTTCTCAAGATATTGAGCGGAAACCAAATTCTGAAGTCAATCAAGGGCAGTAACACCGTCAAAATTTTGCAAAAATGACAGGCAACAATCCCAAGCTAGATCTAATCAATGTTGTTGTGCATACAAAATATGGTCTAATTCTGTCAATTTGTTCTCAGGATGTTGAGCGGAAACGAAATTCTGACTTCAATTAAAGGCTGTAACTCTGTCAAAATTTTGCGAAAAATGATGGGCAACAGTCCCAAGCTATGCCTTGTCAATGTTGATGTGCATACAAAATTTGGTCAGATTCTGCTAATTCGTTCTCAAGATAATAAGCGGAAACCAAATATTCATGGAAAAAACGGAGAGACAGAATGACAGGGTGAATCCAGTATACGGGTAGCCCCCGCTCTTTCCAAAGCGGGGCTATACTAATCAGTATTCTGCCCATTTGCCAATTTCCTGCTGGCTTTTACCTTCAAATGACATTTTAACAGTTTTCCCCATTTAAATACATGGCCATAAACTGGGTCAAGGTCATCACAGGGTCATGATTTATATATACATTGTAGTACTTAAGCCATAGATGCATCACACAAAGTTTCTTCGAAATTGGTCGACTGGATCCTGAGAAGACTTTTTTGAAGGGTTTATACCATATATGGGCATGGCGGCCATCTTGGTCATGTGACCTTGATTATTTATATACACATTGATTCCCCCCTTCTATAGATGCTTTACATGAAATTTGGCTTTAGCCAAGCAGTTTCAGAGGAGAAGATGTTTGAATATTATGGTAATATACATGTATAATATGCCCCGGGGTTGGGGCAGATGAGACCCTGGGGTCCAATTTTTTTCAGAATCATTAATATTCAGTCCTACTGCCCTTTTCCTGCAAGACTTTCACTTTAAATGACATTTTTAAAAGTTTTCCCCATTCAAATGCAATGGCAACCTGTGTTGACTTTGCCGTAAAATAGGTCAAGCTAAAGGTCATTTTTATAAACACATTGTAGTACTTCAGTCCCCGATGCTTCATGCCAATTTCACTGAAATCAGTCCATTGGTTCCTGAGAAGACGAATTTTGATGCTACATACCAAGTTTCATTGAAATCGGTCCACCGATTCAAGAGAAGTTGATTTTTAAAGCATTTTACCACATATATGGGCATGGCAGCCATCTTGGTCATGTGACCTAGACCATTTATATAAACTTTGGTTCCCCCTTATAAGGATACCACATTTAAATTTTGGCTTTGATTGGTGAAGTGATTCCTAAGAAAATTAAGTTTTAAATTTAATATGAAAATTTAGCCAAGGTCAAGAGATGACCTTGACCTTGAATACTCATTTGACTTCATTAAATCAATAAGTTATATGTATCTACCAACTTTCAGGTCACAGGCCACAAAACTTCCTGAAAAATCCAATGTTTTCACTTTTTTCCATTGAAAAGCCTATGTGACCAAAGTTGACCTTGCTGTAAAGTCTGCCAAGGTCTACCCAAGGTCATGATTTATATAAATTATGATGGACCAGAGTCCCTGATGCTACATACCAAGTTTCATTGAAATCAGTCCACTAGTTCCAAAGAAGACGATTTTAAGGTACTTACCATATATAGGCATGACGATCATCTTGGTCATGTGACCTGGACCATTTATACAAACTTTTGTTCCCCCTTCCTAAGGATGCTCCACATGAAGTTTGGCATTAATTGGTCCAGGGGCTTCAGAGGAGAAGACCTTTGAAAAGTGTGAACGACGACGACGACAACGACGAACGACGGAGCATGGCCATCCTATAAGCTCACCTTTAGGCTCAGTTGAGCTAAAACTGGTGGTTTACTACTCCAAATTGGGAATTTTTAGCTTATATGCATGATGCTCGTCTTGAAATGTTAGTGCTCTTAAAGTGGTTTATGTCTGTAAATCTCGTATATTTACAGTTAAATAAGCATGATTTTTAATATATATATATATTAGCAACATCTGTAAGGAAAAATAATGAAATTTGGGAAATTTTCTTTCAAAATTGGGAATCATACATACTTTCTGGGAACGGGTCCCATTAACGGACCGAGATATACAGGCTGAAAAATCTCTGGTACTGTTTGTTACCTTGACGATGGCTCAACATCACGCTGGTGTTATACATCAAAATTTATGGATGATCACTTCTATATTTGGATCACAACTTGTAACATCAAGGTTAAGTCTTTCAAATACATACAAGAGCACAATATGAAGACATCTTTACCTATGTACATCTCAGGTGTGTAATCAAGTTTTTCTTTGCATCCACAAGGACATGCCATTTGACTTCTTTTCAACGTGGTCTGTGCAATTCCTTGAAGTTTCTTGACAAGATGTATACCAATTCCGACCAGAATCTGATCTTCACTCAGCCTTTTTTTCTCAGGCAAACTAGGATCTGTCAAGTTCTGGATTTTTTCTAATGATGCTAAATTGTCCTCTGTCACTGCATTATTCAACCTATGCAGAGCCGATAAAAATTCTTCGTTTCCGGTCGTGACCTGAAAACCACATAATCACTAGAAAAGTCAATAAGCAAGGCTTATTAGATATGCCCCCACTCCCCCCCCCCCTAGCCCCCCAGCCCCCGAGTTACTGTTTCAGGGCTTTTTCTCACCTTTTTTGGGAATTTTTGGTACCGATGAAATTGGGAAAAAAGGCGCGATTTTTCAGTAAATTGGGAAAAAATAGTGTGATTTTTAGCCAAATTGGGAATTTAATAAAACTACATAAGTTGATATAAATAAAACACTAGTCAGTAAAAATACTTATTGAATACACTAGATCAAGCTTTATCTAAAAGGGAGCGCGGTGGCGTAGTGGTAGAGCGTCAGACTCCGAATCGAGAGGTCCTGGGTTCGATCCCCACAGGCGTCATCGTGTTGTGTCCTTGAGCAAGACACATTAACTCCCAACAGTACTGGATAAACCCAGGAAGCGTTGGCTCCGTCCCGACATGACTGAAAAATTGTTGACAGGGACAGGGTTCCCACAAACTTCATTAAGTAAAATTCCCTGACTTTTCCATGACTTTTCCCTGACCAATTTCCAAAGTTCCCTGACCAAAATCATCGGCGTTTTCAAGCGTATGTGGTCATTTTATCAAATGTTGACCTCCTTCCACCCCTTCAGCCAACCCTTACCACCTTCATCATATTCAGAATGAATGGTTAAAATCTACTGAGTATGTATTGGTATCATTTTTTGTCTTGTTTTGTTTTATAGACTCGAGTCCAGTGATTTAAAAGGTCATCCCTCTTGTATCATATCATAATTCGCCTCACCATAATTCGTTTGGGTCGCCTTTTTTGAATATGGGAGTGATTATTCCGTCTTCCCAGGAACGTAGGTATTTGCCAGTATTATAGATCCTATTATATATCTTAATTAAAAACGGAAAAAATGAACTCATATGATGCTTTAATAATTTCGGACAGTATATTGTCGATTCCTGGACTTTTATTATTTTTTTTTTTGTGTGTGAAAATATCGCTCAGGCTGAATGGAGTTCCTCGTATATAAATTCCGCGTCCAATTCTTCACATACGTTATTTTGATTTACATCTGGATGCGAATCTCTGTTCTGTCGGAAGTTCGCCGAACATGTTTTTAAAATGGTCATGCAAGTCTTGAACATTTAAGTCATTCGCTTTAACGTTTTGCTTTTTATATGATTTTTTATTTTATTTTTCCAGAATTTTCCGGAGGCAAACTTTAAGAGGGGGGGGGGGGGAGTAGTGTAACGAAATTGGTGAGACCACAGTAATGTATGGGCTTTCTGAAAGCTTATTCTTGTTATTGACAAAAATAATTATTGCCTCTATTTTTAGCTCTGTGTTACTATTCTTATCTTTCCAAATTCCTGGAATCGTACCGTCGGTCCAGCAGCTGCACCGTTTGGTACAGTTCAGCGAATCGTAGCTCGTAATCCGTTCCAAATTCGGTACGGACGGTACTTTGGAACCTTATGGTCATTCCTGTCCTGTCTTTTGAAGCGAGCAGTTGAAACTTTGCTGCATCTAAATTATTTTGATAGAATTTCTTATTTTTGACATTTCTTCCCGCTTTTTGACGTATTTTGTTTATCGCGAGTGAATCTAAATTGTTGCAATATATTCCTGATATAGAATAGAACAGAATAATTGGATTATAGCAGGAATATTGCTTGAATTAGATCGATCTTGTCGGATATTTTATCTTAGAGTAAGTTTGTAGAGCTTCTTGTTTTCGATTAAAGCATTTCTGTCTAATTATTTACGCTGCAACTAAATTCATTGACCCTGAACACAGCGACCTAGTTTTACGACAGTAATACAAGTATTGGCTTTCCACAAGTTAGCGTCTTGAGGCAACGTTCATCTTTCATGTATTACAAACCTTCTCATTTTCTCATGAATGGTTGTAAAAGATGTTTGCTTGTTCAGATTCACTCATTTGTTTGTTAAATGAAACTTTGTTCACTAGAAATATAAATGCAAGACCGGGATGCAAGATCTTGTCAAAATGCTTTCTTCTCATTGACCCGCTATTAGACTTGGAGCTCTATTGCCAGACCCCCACATTTCATGGGCCAGATTGATTTACTGACTGGTGCATTTCTTGATCAATGAGCCGTCTCAGCAGCTACACTATGTCCTCACACTAGGGTGAGTGCATTACTTAGTGTAGCATTTCATCACAGACAACGTAAGCACCAAGCAAATATCACCTAGCATTCTCGCGAATGCGACAAGGGTGAAAATCGTTACACATCCAATACAAATTCAACCATTTAGCTACATTTCTGCCAAATTTGAATCCACTTTTCCATATAATAAAGAAACTGGGCGCCTTCAAAGATGGCTGGTAGACGGAAAATGACTGCCTATGTCGACAGATCAATTTTAGAGCGGCTGACTGGGATGACAGATCAGAAATTTTAGTGGCTTAACGTGGGTGACAGATGGATAGTTTAGTAATATTCTTGAAAAAGACCATTTTTGGTCAACTTGTATATAAAATACATTGTATATCTCCCCAAACTATAAATTCCAAGTATTTGTAAGGTGATATTCAGCTGGGGTACATCCGGATTGTACATATACTTTGAGACTAACCCTCATATTACCTTTAAATGAAGGATTTTGACCTCTCGCTCCTGAGTCTTGTACTAAAACCATAGATCACCGCGATATCCTAAGTTTGGGTAACTGAATGGCCGCCTATTGGAAAATAGCTGCTCACTCGGCTTACGATATGTTTTCTTAGTACAAGTACCCAATTGTTAATTTATTTTTTCCCCACCTCAGTTTTTGGAGTGGGAATTACTTTCTGATTGCGCCATTTCCTGATCATTGCTAACTTTTAATTTCCTAATAAAATTAAGCATCAACTTGTTAATGTAGATCATGACCATCTCACTGAAACCAAAAATCTCAAATTCTTTGTACCATATTCATGGACCAAATATCACACGAATTCATATTTCCCCAGAACCATCAGATATTGGAATAGTCTCCATTACAACATAAGGGCCAGTACCAGCCTGTGCGAATTCAGCACAGGCATGGCCACCGTAACATTTTAAACTCATCATCGTGTTTTAGCAGTAGTTAATGTAGGTCTTAAAATCATCATCATTTTCATTCATAGATGCCTTAACATCACCCATTGTTCATCGTTTCTAGCTGTTTCACGACAGCGCCTGCCAGTTATAGCCAGCAATCGACTGTTGGGAGTATCGAGTAGAAGTAATAACATTAAAACTATTTCCCGACAGCGCCTGCCAGTTATAGCCAACAATCGACTGTTGTGAGTATCGAGTAGAAGTAATAAAATCAAAACCATAGGTTTTTTTTTATCCTGATATGTACCAGACTTAAAGTATTATTGATTTGTAAATCTGATTTTAAAGACCATTGCTGACATTAAACAGTTACTTTATTTTATATTACTGATCGTTTCAAGGTACATATCAGGGCAAAAATGTCCATAAAAATAAATTTCCCATCGGCTCTCTTTCATCCACCCCACAACACGCCTCATCCGACAGACATATTTAAGTTTACCGAGAAAACAAGGGCTACTCCCAGTCAGCTGGGATTTGTCTCGTCAACGCATAGCAGCAGGTATTGTGGCCCAGTACCAAGCATGCCAATTTATTTGAAGCTCTTCAAAAATATCAACGAAAACTTATAGCTTCAATGTTAGGCTAGCTATGGTTAGAGTACGGGACTCAGGAGCGAGAGGTCAAAATCCTTCATTCAAAAGTAATATGAAGTTTAGTCTCAAAATGACAACCGGATGCACCCGAGCTGAATATCACTTTATACATACTTGGAATTTAAAGTCCAACTTTATTTTGACTCATGAGAGATATTTTATCATATATATACAAGAAATGGGAATCTGTTAAGAAAAGTAGGAAGGATAGTAGACTTAAATTGTTATACAAAGGTCTAAAGGGTAAAGCCAGAATACACACAGATGACCTTATCCCAAAGAATAGGCGTTGTAGAAATCAACACTCTTTGGCTTTTCAGATACCTTCAGCTAGCAAAGAAGCGTACAAAAGTAGTTTCGTGTCACCAGTAAACTATTCAGATTCAGAACAAAACAGTATAAACAGTATAAATGATCTTTTGTCAAGAATATTGCTAAAATATCTATCTGTCACCCATGTTAGCCACTAAAATTTCTGATCTGTCATCCCAGTCAGCCGCTCTAAAATTGATCTGTCGACATAGGCAGCCATTTTCCGTCCACCTGTCATCTTTGGAGGCGTCCAGTTTCTTTATTATATGGAGTAGCGGATTCAAATTTGGCAGAAATGTAGATAAATGGTTGAGTTTGCATTGGATTTAAATAAAACTAGCAGTCTTTGACAGAGACACACTCATTCGCAACAGATACCCAATTTTCGCGACTTTTCTTGAGACATCTGTGAAGTAATGACAAATTATGGCTTTATTTGCGACAGATATTTATTCAGCCAGTATCTATAAAATCTCAAAGGACCAACAAGTTAAACCAACGGGCACAGAATACCGAAGCACTTCCCTTCTAATTTTACAAACCAAAACATTATAACCCACCCTCTAAAGATCTAAAATCTTCCATCTGTCGTCAACGTTAGTCATCTGTCATCAAAGGAGCCGGTTGTACGGTGTGGAAACGAAAATCAAGAAAGTTTAATTATATCTATCTATCTATCTATCTATCTATCTATCTATCTATCTATCTATCTATCTATCTATCTATCTATCTATCTATCTGTTTGTCTGTCTGTTTGTCTGTCTATATCTCTTTCTATAAATGATATAATGGTATTAAAACTCGGCATTAAGTCGAAAACTACTCTAAAATGGTATTAAGTCGAAACAATTATAAAACAACTGCAACGATGATCCATAATGTCACATCCCAGGATAATGTTATCTATCTATCTATCTATCTATCTATCTATCTATCTATCTATCTATCTATCTATGATCTATCTATCGAAAACCAGACTGATGGTTATATTCATGAAGCACATTTTGAGTGCCATGACATTCTAATGTTGGGTAAAAGTCCCATAAAACGGAGGCAACGTCCCGACATGACCATTGCTGTTGACTGGGACGTAAAGAATCAATTCAAACAAACAAAAAGAGTAAACTACGCACACCGGAATACACAATTAGTCGAGCACTGTATCCAATTACATGTTTGTGACGTCATGTTTTGGAAGAAAATGACGTCATGAGCAAGGGCTTAAGGCCGGCACAATGAAAAAAGTAAATGCATGAATATTGTTTTTCATAAATCAGTCAAAACTCTTGATTTTTGTATTTTTCATTTTTTATTTAGCAATTTTAGAACTTAATGGCGACTTTAAAGTACCTCTGGAGCTACATTAGCTAATGACAGCTTTAAGAAGGTGCTAACTTCGACTTCGGCTTAATAGACTTTCATGCAACAGGGCTAAAGCTGCGATTAAGCTAATTGGGACTTTAACCTGGAACTAAGAGTTGAGTTGCATGCAACAGTGCCCTGGTCCCCGATGCTTCATGCCAAGTTTCGTTGAAATCAATCCAGTGGTTCCGGAGAAGAATTTTGAAGGGTTTTTACCATATATGGGCATGGCGGCCATCTTGGTCATGTGACCTTGATTATTAATAAACATATTAGTTCCCCCTTCCTATAGATGCTTCATATAAAATTTGGCTTTGATTGGCCAAGCGGTTTCAGAGAAGAAGATCTTTGAAAATGGTGGACGACGACCGTCGGACGGACGACAGACGGACGGACGGACGACGGACGGACGCCGGATCATGGCCATCCTATAAGCTCACCTTGTGAGTCTTATGGCTCAGGTGAGCTAAAAATTGCCAAATTCCACTTTTTCCCGTTTTAAGTCAATCGAAACTTTAAGTTGCCATAGCAACCAGATTTCTTATCCGACTGAAATAAAAACACAAATTATGTAGAAACTACTGTCAGGAACATGTATACAAAGTACAGGCTTCATGCCGTAGACGATTTCTGAGGAGAAGATTTTAAAATGTTTTTCGAAATTTTACCCTTTATGTGGCCTCAGCAACCAATCAAAATAAAGGATTAGGAAAAAAGTCACATTTCTGCAAAGACAAAATTCAAATACCTACAATTGGTCCTGAAAAAATAGCTAATTTCCACTTTTCCCATTATAAGTCTATGGAAACCATAGCAACCAGAGTTCTCATCAGACTGGAATAAACAAATTATGTAGACGCTACTGTCAGGAACATACATGTATAAACAAAGTACAGGATTCATCCACTTGACAGTTTCTGAAGAGAAGATTTTTGAATGTTTTTTTCTCAAAATTTTGCCCTTAATGGGGCCCCAGCAATCAATCAAAATAAAGGATTAGGGCAAAACTCACAAGAAGCGTCAAACACTACTCAATAAACATTTCTGCAAAAACAAAATTCAAATGTCTGCAATTTAGCGGAAAAATAGCTGATTTCCACTTTTCCCATTATAAGTCTATAGAAAATTTTCAGTTGCCATAGCAACCAGAGTTCTTATCTGCCTGGAATAAAAAACACAAATTTTGTAGAGGCCAATGTCAGGAACATGTATACAAAGTACAGGCTTAATCTTCTTGACAGTTTCTGAGAATAAGATTTTTGAATGTTTTTCGAAATTTTGCCCTATATGGGGCCCCTGCAACCAATCAAAACTAGAATTGTCAGAGAATCTGACTATAGCCCCGCTTCTCAGCTTTTTTGCAGGGTGAAAAAAACAATGACAGGTAACTATCACAAGCTAGATCTCGTCAAAATTGATGCACATACAAAATTTGGTCT
This sequence comes from Rugalucina vietnamica, assembly GCA_964017185.1. NCBI lineage: Eukaryota > Metazoa > Mollusca > Bivalvia > Lucinida > Lucinidae > Rugalucina > Rugalucina vietnamica. Next base: position 52,287,868 of record OZ024877.1, read on the forward strand.
AATTATGTCAATTTGTTCTCAAGATATTGAGCGGAAACAAAATTCTGACCTCAATAAAGGGCCATAACTCTGTCAAAATTTTGCGAAAAATGATGGGTAACAATCCAAAGCTAGATCTTGTCAATGATGATGTGCATACAAAATTTGGACAGATTCTGTCAATTCCTTCTCAAGATATTGAGCGGAAACTAAATTCTGACGTCAATCAAGGGCCGTAACTTCGTCAAAATTTTGCAAAAAATGACGGGTAACAATCCCAAGCTAGATCTTGCCAATGTTGATGTGCATACAAAATTTGGTTGGATTCTGTCAATTCGTTCTCAAGATATTGAGCGGAAATGTAATTCTGATGTCAATCAAGGGCCATAATTCCGTCAAAATTTGCGAAAAATGACGGGTAACAATCCCAAGCTAGATCTTTTCAATGATGATGTGCATACAAAATTTGGTCGGATTCTGTCATTTCGTTCTCAAGATATTGAGCGGCAACGAAATTTTGACGTCAATCAAGGGCCGTAACTCCGTCAAAATTTTGCAAAAAATGACGGGTAACAATCCCAAGCTAGATCTTGTCAATGTTGATCTGCATACAAAATTTGGTCGTATTCTGTGAATTCTTTCTCAAGATATTGAGCGGAAATGAAATTCTGATGTCAATCAAGGGCCGTAACTCCGTCAAAATTTTGCAAAAATGACAGGTAACAATCCCAAGCTAGATCTTGTCAATGTTGATGTGCATACAAAATTTGGTAGTATTCTGGCATTTTGTTCTCAAGATATTGAGCGGAAATGAAATTCTGACTTCAATCAAGGGCCGTAACTCCGTCAAAATTTTGCGAAAAA